>CM062809.1:449256944-449966767 GCA_031772625.1 Pinus tabuliformis | reverse complement strand
TAGTACTATTACATCTCTCTTAGAGGTTCACTTTATTTTTCTCTCCACAGTAAGAGAACATTGATACATCTGCAATTGAACATTCATAAGGCATACTAGCTTGCTCATTTGAAAGGACAATTGATTTTCTTTCTCATGTTGACAACTAAGGCCAAGGCATATATGTAAGTAAATGACAGTTGGGTTGTATTCTGGATGGGACTCCTACACCAAGATGTGTGAGGTCTAGTTGGGCCCTTATAATATTGGGGAGATCCCCTACATGTTTGTGGTATCCAACATCATCAACATTCTCGCACTAGAAGTATGACCCCTAGTTTTTTATGGCTAATCACATCACACTCCCTCATTATTCTCCTTTCAGTCAACGTAGAAATATTCTTAGCACTACTATGATTCCTGAAGCATGAGGATATTCTCAGTTTGGCCAGGAATCAACTTTTGAAGTTACTTATGAGGAGATCTCGACAATTCGATCTATAACCCATTGGTTCATGAAGGTTGTCAAATTTAGTTCCTGGAGAAAAAAATCTCTCACATTCTCTAAAGAAGAAAGATACAATTGGTACCAGTATCTTGGCTTCCATAGTGGAAGATTTGGTTTTTGCCACTCTTGAGTAGTTGGAAGAATCTGCAAAGTGTATCGAACATCAAGAAAAACTTTCACCTCCTAATGAAGGATACAAATATGATACAATTGTTCCTTCTCATCACCTTTTCAATGGATTAGATGGTGAATATTCCTTCTATTCGGATTATGAGGAAGAACGTAGAGACGAGAACACGACAAAATGGGATTTGGATTGGATGGTCGAAGGGCCTCTTTCTCTTCCGAATAACTTACATAGGATGTCGAGACATCCAGAAAAGTTGCTCTCAAAGTATGATTTCGATAAAAGGACAAAGGTAGAAGATCATCTTCATGAATTTTACCTGCCTTTATGAATGTTGGAGATGAGGCATGATCATGTTTCCTACATCATTTTCCCTTATACATTAGAAGGCAGAGTGACATCATGGTACCATAGTCTGCTCGTTAATTCAATCTACACTTGGAGGGAGTTCAAAATTCTATCTCTTGAAATGTTTTCTAATGAAAATACTCCCACCATGCTACTCAAATAGCTCAGAAGCATGAAAATTGGGGAAAAGGAGAAAGTGAAATATTTTAATTAGAAATTCAATCGTATATTGAATAAATTCCCCTAGACATGCAACTACACAATTCAATTACTATAGATTACTATACAACTGCCTTTCCCACCAATATTTCTTAGTTGATAAAGAGATTTACAAAGGCAACATTGGCACCAAAATTTTCAAAAACAATTGCCATTGAGAAAGAATTTTGCGCGATTGGGGTCATTATGAACAATGAAGAATAAAAAGACTCCAAAGGGACTAGTAAGAAGTCACAACCCCTTGCTAGTAAGGCTAAAGGGAATGAATCATATGATATTGAGAGCTTGACCAGGATGGTGAAGATGCTCACCAATGAAATTTCAAAACTAAATAAAAGGTCAAGTGAGACTTCTATTAGTAGCAAGCCTCCCAAGTCCGTTCATTTTCAAAGGAATAGTAATAACAACAACAATCAACCCACCAAGTTTGTGCAAAGTTTAAATGTTGTGATGAACATGGAAAGCATTTGCATGGATAATTATTTTTCTTTCCATTGGGAATATCATTTAGAAAAAAAATTCCCTTAGTGGAATAACAAGTTGAACTCTGTGTTTGCACACATTGTAGATACACCATTAGCAAATGAGGAGAAAAAACAAGCAGAAGAATTAGAATAACTCATTGTGGCTGAGGAAGGGAAATGTGTTGCACACTCATAAAAGGATGCTAAAGAACCACAAAAAAATGAACCCCCTCCTCCAAATAAAAATGGTTGATATAGACTAAGGAGTAAAGGACCCATCTCTAAACAAGAATTGACAAGGAAAAAGTTGAAAGAGTAGTTTCTAAGAAGGATTTATCCACCTTTCAATCCTGATCAAAATACAAAGAGTAAGTCTGGGGACATAGCTTAGTCCAGTAACACTTCCTATAGTAACAAAGGTAACTCTAGTATTCTGGAAGTGTCAAACACATCCACTTCTCCAAACAATTCAACATTGCCTGTTATTAGTGAAACAATTGATTATAATATTTGGGAGAATATGAAGAAAACATGAGGCAACATCTCTATCTACGAGCTCACAAATATTTAAGGCAAACATGAAATCATTTTCTATACATTTTCACAAACTTCGGCAAGTGGTAAACATTCCTTCCATCAAAGGATGTTAGGTAAATCTTCTGGTCCTCTTGAATATGTAGTAATTGTTTTAACATTAGAAGCTAACACTCTCTACCCACCGTTTCTTTTAGAATTTTAAATTTTAAATTATAATGTCCATAACTATTTAGAAGACTCTATTGCATCCATAAATGTAATGCCTTTATTAGTAACGGAGAAAATAAATCCACAATGGGAGAAAACCTATGCAAAAATTGTGCAACTGGACAGGTCTCTTGTCTAAGCTATTGGTGAGCTTAAGAATGTTCTTATCATATTATCAAAAGATTCTCAAGTTCACCAATGTATAAATATTATAAGTGTGTACATACCAAAATCCTATGTTGTATTACTTAGCATAGACTGGTCTAACAAATTATAGGAATATTTTGCAACAAACTGGTCACATATGTGGCTTCCATATAAGGGCAGGAATACTCAAATTCAAATGAACATCGAGTCATACATGAAACACACCGTGACACCACTCAAGGGACACAACAATGCTCTCAATTTTGTTGAATTTAATTTTTGGAATTTCTTTCTCAAAATTGATCTTGGGTGTTATTAGGTGAAACCATCACCTATTCCACGAGATACACAACTAGAAATCCTTCCTTGTTCTCTAGTTGGTGCAAATAAAACCTGTAATATAGATGT
Source organism: Pinus tabuliformis (assembly GCA_031772625.1). Lineage (NCBI taxonomy): Eukaryota > Viridiplantae > Streptophyta > Pinopsida > Pinales > Pinaceae > Pinus > Pinus tabuliformis. Next base: position 449,963,823 of record CM062809.1, on the reverse strand, counting down.
ACATATTAGTAGTAATATTAATAATAGTTGTATAGGAAGTAGCTTGGTAGCTCATAGTATTGGGTATTTATATTTGGATGGTTCAAAGACACAAGACAATTCCAGAGAAGGTTGTGTTCTTGCAGATCCAATAAATAAGAAGCATATCCTTGCATGTCATCTGGAGTTCAAGTGAACAAATAACACTTACGAATATGAAGCACTCATATTTGGATAGAATAAATCTAATAACCTAAAGGTAGAGTTTTTAAATATAATAGGTGACTCAGAGGTGGTCACTTGTTAGGTATGCAATACTATACACTGTGTTTCACCTCTTCTCAAAAACTACCAGTAGGAGGTATGGTGTTTGATATATCATTTTAAATCTTTCAATATTGACTATGTTCTTAGAGTTAGAAATGCGGTATAAAATGCATTAGAAAATTCAGCCACTAGGATGTTTCCATTGAAAAAAGGTTTTTCTATTGAAATTTTATATAAACCATCTATGCTAGACAACATTACCAATTTACGTGTTTCCAATGATGACCAACAGATACTACATTTTATGGATAATGTTGATATATTCAAAGACAATACCATAGAGGAGGATTACCATGATCGGGTTCTGTAAGAAGCATCGAATGAAATGAAAGGAAACACTATGCAAAAATGCATGGTGTCCCTAGAGAGATTGTATGATCTACAGTACCATTTTAGAGGACCAACCAATAAAAAGACTCAGAGTTCAAAGTTAGAACCTGAGCAAGTCAAGCTGGGAACCCCACAAGATCCAAAATATGTGAACCTAGGTACATGTTGTTCTCCATAGGAAGGACAAGAATTTATCCACTTATTCAAACAATAACATGATGCATTTGCATGGACATACAATGACTTAAAGACATATGATACTTGTGTTATCCAACACCTCATTCCCATAAAATAAGGGGTAAAGCCTTTTGAGAAAAGCTACGAAAATTTCATCAAACAATGGATCCCCTTATTAAGAAGGAATTGAGAAATTTATTGGATGCTCAGATCATCTTCAAAGTTAGACATTCCACATGGGTTGACAACTTGGTCCCAGTTAGAAAGAAGTATGTTGAAATACATCTATGTGTTGATTTTCAAAATCTCAACAAGGATTTTGATAAAGATAACTATCTAGTGGCATCCATGAAGCATATACTCTCGATAGTCTCTGGGTGTGAAATGTTTTCACTACTAGATGGATCTTGAAGTTATAATCAAATGATAATAGAAAAACCTGACCGATTAATGATTACCTTCTGGACTAAATGAGGAACATTCGCTTTCAAGAAGATGTATTTGGACTAATAAAGGTCAGTGAAACTTTCCAAAGAACGATGGACATTGCCTTTCGTGGCCTTATACGTAAAAATGTTGTTGTTTATATATATGGCGTTACCATTTTTTCCAAGAAACAATCAGATCACATACGCCATCCTAAGCAAATATTCAAATGGTGCTGACAGTATGGGATTTTTTTCATCCCAATAAAATAGTATTTTTTGTGTCTTAAGGGATTTTATTGGGGAACATCATAGCAAAGAGTGGAATTAAAATTTATCCCAAGAGGGTCAAGGCTATCACACAAATCCCGTTTCCAGTGAATAATAAATCCATGTAGTATTTCTTAGGGAAAATCAATTTCCTAAGAAAATTTATATTTGATTATGCTCAGATATTTAAACCTATAATGATTAAGAAAGACACAATATAAAAATGGGAAAAATAGGAGAAAGATGCTTTTGCTAAGATCAAGTAGGTTATCACCAATGCACGCATGCTTTTCAGTCTAGATAATGGCAAGGATTTCTTGTTCTTAGAAAGATAATGAAGGAAATGAGAAGCATATCTCTTTTATGAGAGCTAGCCTACAAAGGCCCGAATTAAATTACCCTTCTTGATAAACAGGCATATGAAATATAGAATGAAGTTAGGTATTTCAGGACCTACATATTGAAATCTCACACAATCATATTTATGTTATAAGGCGTTCCCCTCTGAAATCAACTCCCCTCTTGCCCAAATGTCATTATGTGAGCCATAAGATTATGTGTTAGACGATTGAAAACAATGCCACCGTTCGATGAAGGGAAAGTAGTTACAATTTGTTGCAAAGTATCAAGGATGCCATTTTATTAAATTAACATGCCATGGCAATCGTTGTGCTCGCTATTATCACTCAGATTTTCCCTAGAAGTTATCAAAGGAGGAAGAGTCTGAGGTAACCACAAACCTAATCTTTTAGACTCAGGTTCTAGCCAACCTAAGTCCAGAGAGGGCTCTCTCTTTATCATTTAACTTTGTTTTGGGTTGATTTCAGGCTAGTTATTAGTGCTCAAGGTGTTTTGTTTGATTGGGTGGTGTAATTAAGAAAACAGATGGGTAGAGCAAGTATTAAGGCCATTGGGATATGGAGTCAATCAAGAAGGGTTTAACTGGATCTAATCTATCGCTTAGGTAAAAGTCCACTGGGCAGGCTAGCACAGCAAAGAGAAAATCTGCAGGTTCAAATCGATGTAGTAGTCCTAACCAGGGCAAAAGGCAATGAAGAATCCTTAACCGGGATTAAGATGAAGAAAGGAAGGATGATCAGTAGTAAAGGGCAATGAAGAATCCTTTATTGTGGACCAAGAGGGGGGGGGGGGGTAAAGTACAGAATTAAGGGAGCAATCAAGAATTCCCAGACAAAGATAGTTTAGTAGAAAACATATAGAAAGTAAACAGTTAAAACAGAGAGCATTCAAGCTAATTCTGAGATATCATTCCTTGTTTACTTTACAGATTTAATAAGAGACACATATGAATATTCATAACATGAAAATAAAACAATATTTAAACACAAAGAGATAATACTTATTTGTTCCAACTGTGCACAAGAATCCAGTGAAATGTCCTCAACTTTATTTTATATCTAGCAAAACCAGTCCAGTCTTGAGTACAATAGCTCCTTGGCTCAAAAATAAAATGTCTATAGAAATGTATTTTAATCCACCAAAATACTTCAAATGAAGAAGTACTTATACAAAATATGTTACAAAATATCTCATAACAATATGAGAATTATTCTAGGAAACAGAAAATATCTTCAACACGAAGATAGAGACAGATGGAGAATTGTATTCTTGTTGTCCCTTTTATTGTGACTGTGCTAGTTGTTGTAACTCAGATTTGGCTCTTTCAGTTGCTTTGTAGTTGTGTGCTGGAATCACTTTCTATCTTCTGCCTACTGATACTCTTTACATTTCTGCTTTGACTTTGTCTTACCTGTTTCACCTGGCAGCAATGTTTTACCATATAGATTTATGATAGTAACTTTATAGTAAATTAGTTATATTTGTCCACCACTCACTGTCAGGTAATTTTATTCTTATCATTTTCTTGTATACTTCGTCATATTTTGTATACTTAGCAAAATATGGTCTGCTGGTAAACAAATGCTTTACCTCATGCTCCATATAAAAAAAAAATTCAAGACTTTCATATAGTTCCTTTCCAGTGGGCAGAGATTTGACTCCTGAGGTACTAGCTTGGCTTTTGGCTAGCTTGTTTAGCTTTTCAATATAGTCATCTCGAGTCATCAGCTTTTCATTTATTACCATAGGACTGGGAAGTCCTTTGTCTCTCAAAATGTCATACTTTGTCATAAAACTGTCAATGTCTGCTTGAATGCATTGACACCTTTTCTCTAGATTGAGCATTAGGTTCCTTTTGGTGAGAACCTTCTTTATTTCTATGATGGTTGTCGTTCTATCCTCTATTTCAAGTTCATCCAGCTGGTACTTGTTTCTGCTGTTCAAAAATGTGATCAATTGGTTGGCTTCTTCAGGTTTATCTCCCAATTCTTCTCTTGTCTTGTGGACTGCTTCTGTAGCCACTTTTACTAGTTTAGTCTATTCAAAAATAACTTGAATAGAAGGCCAAACCTCATTGATGGAATCAATGATGTTGGCCCAAAGAATTTCTTTCATGTCTCCCAGTGGCTCTTGCAATGTCAAGTCCTTTTCAAGGACTTTTATTCTTTCTACCATTCTTTAGTTCTTCTGAACTTCTTCCTTTTGTTGTATCTGGGCAAGTTTACAGTCAATTTCCAGATTTGACACTTTTTCTTTGAGTTTCTTAAGTTCAGTGGCCTAGATGATGATTTCCTCCATGGCCACCAATTCAGTTGTTTGTTCTGTGGAAGTACCTATGCTTGTAGATGCCCCTGTGCTTGCTGATGTATCTGTTACTAGAAAAGTTGTAGCTGGTGGAAGTGTGGGTGCTAAGGAAGGAGCCAATGTGGAGGGTACTGCAATGGAGATTGTAGGAATTACAGTTTGAGGAGTGGTGGCAAACTCTCTCTGCTTAGACTGTATCAAGTTATCTATCTCCTTTTTTGTCTCTTTTAATTGCTCATTGAGCTTGAGGACTAAGTCCATATGCTCTTCCTCCTTCCGTGTTTCCAACACTTCAGCAGTCTGAGGATGATGTAGTGGGGGAATTTTGAGTTGCTTCTTCAATGTAGCTATATCATCGTTTTTCTTCTTGATAAGCTTTTTTCCACAGCTTTCACATCTTTGGGATCATGTCCCAGCTCTATGACCAAGTCCTCTAAGGACTTTATTATGGTTTCCTTGGCCTATGAAGAGGCCTTCTCCAACTGGAATTGTGCTAATATATTATTTAGCAATTCTGGAGCTAGTGGGCTGCAATTGCCTTGCTGGTCAAGGTGGAGTAAACCATTTCACCAGTCTGCTTATGTAACTCAATTTGGTCAATAGGATGGATATCCTTTGCCAATACTTCAAAATATGTTTTCAGATAATCTGCCATTGATCTGGGTTGCTGTATAGTTGGTTTCAAAAAACTCATTTTCATTTTACCTTCCTTTGTGTCAAAGGCTGACATTAGCCTTGTTTGATTTGTTGGAGCCATTTTCAGGTAGTGTGCATAACTTTGGACCTTTAATCTTTCATTTCTTTCCTTGATTTCTTTATATTTTTCTTTGATATCTTGGCTCTGACCAGTAGGAGCCCTGAAGGAGGATACATCCACACTTTGTTTCCTTTCTAGCATTTGAGTCTGTGAGGTGGAAGGTTCTTGTGTACCTCCTAAAGGAGTGGTATGTCTGCTTTCTGCTCCTACAATTCCTGCTGTCTCCTCGGTAAACTCCTATTCTAAAAATGGGTTCAACCTTTGCCTCTTGACATAGGTCTGGCCAACAGGTTTACTAGAGGGGGTGGCCTCCTCTCTATCTCTTTTTAGATTCCTCTCCTCATTTAGAGGAGTCTGCAAAATGGGAGGATTTATCATGATTTTCTCTGGTTGAGCAAGTTCTTCTGAAATCTCAGGTTGTTCAAATTCCTCTGGCTGCTCTATTCCCTCTGAGTGCTTTGATGCTTCTGGTTGCTCTAAAGGTCCTTCTTCCACTATTTTCCCACTGTGTCCCTATGATTATCTTTGAGTTTCTCCTGACACCTGTATAAATGAATCCTCATAAGGTTTTCTATCTAAATAAATCAATACATTGTTGACAACAGTTTTTGTGCTATCCGGTCTACCAAAGTGTTTTCCACCCATTCAAACTGATTTGCATATTTTTCAATTTCAGGGATTCTATGGTGGATATAAGGAGATAATTTGTTCTTTTGCCTCCTATTGCAAATGAACTCTAAGGGGTCATAATTCTAGATGAAACTTTGTTTCAGTCTCAACCTTTGGAGGATTTCCTCTGCTTCATTTCCTGCTTCCCTATTATTACATATGAAAGGACCAAGCTGATCTTTTATCCTAAGATGAGCTTTCTTCTTGGCTTTCACAAAGTGCATCTCATCTGAATTGATCATTTGTCTATAGTACTCTAGGGAAAACAATCTCATAGGGAGGTATCTGGGCAGTTTATAGGGAGCAAGCTCACATCCATAAATTCTGATTTCAGTGTGGTTTTGGTATAGGTACCAATCCCCACTCTATACTGTTTTGATAACTGAAGGACCCTCCTGATGTCTGCACTGATTCTAGGTGGAGGGCTTCCTAATAGCATAGTTGTTACTAGGTATGTTAGTTTTAGTCTTTGAAACCTTCCTCCAGTGATCAAACATGCTCTTACAAAGTGATTTTAAGGTGTCAAGGTCAAATTTTGTCATTTTAGTGAGTCTTCAAGCAAAATTTGGTCACTAGGTATTAGGTCTAGGGTTTGTTTTCACTCCTTTCAAAGATGTCCAAATGTCGGTCCATGTCACCATTTAGCTGAGTGTACCGTCATTCAGAGGGTTGTCATCATCATGTCAGGTTCCAATGGGTCATTTTACACCTTGTTCTTGCTTCAGTTGTGCTTAGGTAAGGTTCATTTCCCTCTCCTAGGTTTTGAAGATAATGTCTCTTGGATGGTCAAATCATCAGCAAAACTTGTATCCTAATGTTCATACACCTTCCCCTATCCTTAATGTACCTTATTAAACACTTCACATCACTGATATCCCTCAAATTCCTCATTTTCGCACAAACCCTAGTTTCTTGCTACAATTTGACAATTTTCTAGGCTAGGCCTGTGTTTTGTCCTTTTGGACCCATTCCCCTCGCTAAATATTTTAAATTCTACTTTCCCCTGCTTCCTAACATCCCTCCCTACTTCCAAAAATTTCCTCAAGAATTTAGAAGCCCTTTATCCCCTTCATTTCCCTTTTTCTTCGACAAATCCCCTATTCCACACATCGGGGTAGGTTTTACTCAAATGTTGTTTCTGAAAAATAGAAGATGAATTTGGAGACGTGAGAGAGGTTTTTGTCCATAACAGGCCAAGGAAGAAAAACCTCCTTAATTTTTTACACAGGTGTCATGGTTTTAGAGAAATGTCAAAAATACAGTTCCCTCAGGATAATTGATGCACCTCTGAAGTGACCATGGGAAAATCAAGAATTATCCTAGCTTGGTTGGCCAAATGACTTGCTTGATGTGACAAATCATAACTAGACACAAATATATTTCCAATGAGCTATCATGAGCTCAATTTTTTGTTTAGGAAGACCTTCAAAGGTTGACTGTAACAGCACTCGGCCTTTAGGCAGCCTCGTTTTGCACATTTTGACCAGTCTCGGGAGATTTGACTTTTGATAGGGAAAACGAACTCCAAATTGAAAAATTCAAGTTGTGTTGGAAAGTAGACTCAATAATATTTCCAACGAGATATCCCTTGCTAAATTTGGTGTACGGGAAGGTCTCCAAAATCAGCTGCAAAAAGGCGTGGCGCACAGGGACAGAGGCACAACGCACAAGATGGAAAATTGACTTTTTTGCCCAAAAAACTCTGTTTTTTTCGCCTATTTTTTTCTCAGTTTCGCTTTTCTCTCTCTTAGTCAAACTCATGATGTAATTTGATGTAACTTGATGGAAATTTATGAAAATATGTTAAAATTTCACTCATGGAGGTAGATACATCATGAAAAGGTAGTTTGAAACTGAATGAATCAGTTTCCTAGGTTTTAGAGGCAAGCTGTTCCACTGCCTACTTTTTAGTTCTTAGTTTAGATCTTGTTGAAACAACTCCTAAACTCATGAATTCGACCCCTAAAGCCTAGCATGATTTTTTTTTTCCTATATATAGTAGTTTTTCAGTCATTGGTAAAGGTTGGACTTTTGTGAAAGCTTTGAGCAGCATTGTACATTCATCTTTGCAGTTTGAAAAAGGAATAGACTAGGGTTTGCAGCCTTTTGTGGGATTCTTGTGGAAAATTGATTTGGTATAGTGTCTTCTTCTGTAATTAAAGTTTTACATGTGTTTATGTATGCCATTTTTTCTCCTTTTCAGCTGAACTAAATGAATCAAGGATAAAGGTAGAAATCATTGAAATTGCAGTGCTCTACCTAGGGTTTGTTTGGTTATTTATGTTTTCTACTATTTGAAGAGGATCCCTGAGACTCTCATGCCCTTTACAACTCCTCACCAGTCTTAAGACTCTCCATCTCATTCAATTTAAAGTACTAAAGCATTTTCCTACCTCGCCCCACAGAAACCTCTGCAAAACTAAGTCCATTCCCCGGACCCAAATCTGCCTTTCACATTTGAGCCAAAAAAACATCATCAAATTCAATCAATCTCCTCTGAGCATATACCTAGCCTAAAATTAGTCTTTACATCAGTCATCTCAAGCCTCAATTGCTATCTTTTACTGATATTGACAAGGAGAGAGCCCTCTCCTGACCTGGTATGGCTAGCTATCAGGTTAAGCGTGATTTGATGTTACCCTAGATCCTACCTTTCTCAGCCTGAGGTAGATTTAGGCCCTAACAGGGTACACAAAGAGAGCTATGAAATTTGTATAAGAATATTGAGAGTCAAATTGGTGGATCAATGAAGGCTAGAAGGCCACTGATCTAGGGTTGCCTCTGGTATCAAGCTTTTGGAGGGTGATTGGAAATTTATCAGCTTGATAATACAAGAACAAATGATATAGAACTGAAGAATATTTAAATACTCTTTCATTTTCTAACCTCATGAATTGATCATGCATTTTATCAACAATGAAATTAGCATAGTCAAACATGATGGCTGGTGGTTTCCCAGGAGAGTAGATGGACATAAAGGCTATAATGATTTCATCAACAAATTCACTTGTAGTATAACCTAACACATTGGATATCATGTCTATGATGTCTCGACCAAGGTCAGAGAATATAGTCCACAGGTAAGGAGGAGAGTCCTTTAGAGTGTATTGTTCTTCCCTGATGAAGGTCTGGTATAACTGAGCAAGTTGGATTGAGGTGACTGTAGGGTATCTGTTTAGCAAATCGCCAATAGAAAGAGGAGTCAGGCTTTGGCTTGGTTGTAATTGCAGCATCTCATTTATGGACTCAGCAGTGATAGTAAATAATGCAGATTGGTTAGGGGTTCTCACTGCCCTTTAGTTGGGATCATATTTCATGTGGCAGTAATGTACAATCTCTGGGAAGATGTGAACTCTGGGGAATTGGTATTTGGGTAATCCTGGTTCCCAAAGCCCTATATTTTCTGCATGGTTCAGGTAGTGGTCTCTGTACCTGCAGAATAGTTTCAAAGGGGATTCTAAGATAGAGGTATCTTTAATCTGGAAATCTTTATCAGCTAGTGGGAGATGGTCTAAATCTCTATGAGGAGTCGTAATGGGCATGACATTCAAAGCAATTGGGGCATCCATCCTTGGTTCTTATGGATTCAAGGATGGGGGAAAAGGGTTTTAGTGAAATTGGGAAAAACTGGTCTATTTCAGGGTATTTTAGAGTCACCAGGCAACTTATTTTACTAAATTACTTAGTATTTGAAACAATTTAGTTCAAGTTTGGTAAGAAAACAGGGTTTCTTAGTGAATTTGGGGTAAATACCTGGTTTTGGCTTTTGAACTGAGTAATGGTGACTGCGCACTGTTTGCAGGAAGTGCACAGGTCTGCAAGGTGGTCTAGAGTTTAGCAGGTTCAGTAAGTGGGCGGTTGGTAGCAGGTTGATGGTTGCACGTACTCCATGCTTACATGGAGGTCAAAATGTTCTTTTTTCACAATAAAACAAAAAAACTATAAGTTTTTTGGTTTTATTTGTAAAGTCAATGACTTTGGCGAGTACACTGGGAAAAGGACAGTTGGCGCCAACAAAGGATGTGACATTTTATCACGAAGCAGGAGGTGGTAAGCAAATTCCATCGCACGCTTTTTGCGATAGAGTGGTTTTGGGGGAAGGCCGTATGATGCCATTCATCGGGCGCCATGTAGCGACGGGGTGAATAGTGAAGCCACTCACATCGGGTGGGTAAAGGTTGGCCTTCAGAGGCTGCCTAATATGAGTGTCGATCGTTGGATCTAAAGGGGTCAGATCGCACGGTGATCGGGGCTATGATTTAATGTGAGGTTTAATGGAGGGGCCCGACGGGGTTTTAATGAGTAGAAGGATTAATTAATTGTGGATTAGGGAGGCTTAATGACGTCAGGAGTGATTTGATTGGCGGGGAAAGATTATTAATTAATCACTGATTGATTAATTAATTTATTTATATGGCGGTGGGTCATGGTTATTAATTAGTCACTGATTGACTTAATTAATCCCTTTAATTAGTTTATTAGTAAGGCTTATATTTCAAACCTTGGGGCAGGATATTAACATATGGGGTTTTTTATAAAACATACCGGAAAAGGGTTTTGTTCTGGATTTAGTAAATAATGTTAGAAGTTAATATGAAATGAAAGCGGAAAATGAAATGCACTATGTATAATATACATGGAATTTATTTGCTCTTTACATTCAAACATTATAACTTAGGCTAAATACATATTTGTGGGTTTTTGTGGAAAAAAAGGGGTTTTATATGGGGGTGATTACTTTCCCTAGGCAAATGATGGTTTTACCTTAGGAAAAGGGATTTTTAAGGGGAAAATGAATGAATTGAAGGGGGTGAATGTTTATGATAGGGCTTTTAGTACTTAGGACCATACAAGTTATTGGGCCGAGGGTCCAGTCCCTCCAAAAGTTAGAGAAATGCTCTGAGCCCCTTTAACTTAAGGTTTTAGGCACTTTTGACTTTGCTTATGGGAAATTAGTAAAATTAGAGGTAAAATGAATAGGGAAATTAATAACTTGACTTTGTGTAGATGCTCAATTATCATCCATACTTTAGAAACATGATGATGAAAGTAAATGATATGATCTTAACTAATCATTCATCATAATTCTGCAACCATTCAACTACTTACCCATCTACTCATCCTCCCATTTTTTCTACTCTTTATTAGGGTGCGCTTAAGCTGGCTAACCCTTATCAAAACTTTTTCTTTTCTTTTACAATGGAAATCTATCTAATGCTATCTTTATTACATCCAAGGGCTCAGATTAATCTATTGAGCTCCTTTTATTTACTCTACTTATCTACTTATCTGCCAAGATTAAACAGTTTGGTCAGATTTTATTCTATTCTCTATCTCTAAGCATGAAATTCAAAGCATGGAATAACCAAGATTAAACTATTTGATTACCATGAATTGTGGCATGAATAAGAATTTGCACACAATCATTATTAAGCAGAAAAGTAAATAGTAGTGGCATTTGTACTTGCACACTTTCATGGTATTTTTCTTTTTCCTTGGGGTTCATTTTTTCATATTTTTTGACATTTTCATTCTTTTTGTCCTTTGATTTTTCTTTTAGGACATACCCTATTTACATTTTTTAATTTTTTTGATTTTTTGAATATGGAAAACATTTGTAGAAAGCAAAGATATGTACATATTACAGATTTGACCTCAGCCATTCAAAAATTATGACTCCTATTGGTATAGGAACATAACAATGGCTCCACTTGGGGATGACATTTCCTGGTGAAATGTCAAGAATTAGTAGATCAATGGCCTTCTGAATTTCTGTTATTTTACTCTGCAACTTTCCCTTTTTACTTTGCTGCCTTATTGATATTTATGATAGTGAAACTTTTGAAGCTTAGGGCCTTCTCTTCGGGCTTCAACTCCAAAATTTTACCATCCAATCCACACAAAAGTTTTGTAAAGGATATAATATGTATAAGTGATTAGTGGAATTAGTGACTGGGATCTATGTAGTGCTTTAGAATTCGACCATTAACAGGTCCTCCTTCTATATTGTTAATTTATACTTCATTAGTGTAATCAAAATCTAATGTCATGTCTGTGTCTATGTTATTATTTACAAATTCCTCATCTAAAGTTAGAAAAATGTTAATTTGTTGATCATTATCGAATACTTGTCAATTCTTTAAATTGTCAGGAATAGCAGGTCTATGCCGAACCTCAGTAGTGTACTGATAGTTGGGCTGAAATGGTAACTTGCAAGTACTAGCAAACATCGCTAAACTGTAAGCTTGAATATTGTGTTTTCTTGGAATAACAACAAGCCTAGTTTCTAAAAAAGTATTTAGTATTTCTACAACTGCTCCTCTGTAAAATCCTAATCTAGGATCTCTAGTCATATAAACAACATTAATTTTTTTTATTACCAACTCAGAATCTCCCATAATAGAGACTCTTATGGCTCCTAACCTTTTGACCAATTTTAGACCTAACAGGAGTGCTTCATATTCCGCCATATTGTTTGTACATTTAAAGTTCAATCTATAGGCATAACCCTTTGAATGATCATTTTCTAAGTTGTAAATGCATACTCTTGCTCCTGCACCTAGTTTGTTGACTGACCCATCAATTTCAAGATGCCATAGGATTTCATGCTCATAATTTTCACTATCTAGGGGAATGAAATCTTTTTTGACTGAAGTATCTAGGTCATTTTTATTATTTGAGATTTCATGAATTTGGACACTTTGATTTTCTTCTATTACTGTAATTTATTTTGGTTCTACTATAGTGTTGTCTGAAGTATTTTCTTAGTTAGATTCAGCATTATAAAGAATGAAAGAATCAATATCAGAATGCATTGAATATATAGGAAAGTTTTGAGGCCTCTCTTGTGTACTCACTACATACTTCATCAAAGTTTCTCTATACAGTTTCTTAGTATGTCCAAAGGCTGAAACAGTAGCATACAACATGTCAAGTTGTAGAGATCCCTGGAGTCTGGCACCCCAAGATCTGGACAACAACATACCATACTTAGGTGGTATATCAGCAACAACTATGTCCATTAGAATAGTTTTGGCAGGGTACTGGACTAGGGAAACACACAGATCTTTTATAAGTCCTTGGCACTTAACTTGGCTTGAATCAAAGGAAAATATGTCTTTTTAGGGTAAGGTGATATCCAAGTTTAGATTCTCCATAACGGATTTAGGCATAAGGTTGTGTGAAGCCCCAGAGTCTAGCATGGCATTGTGTAGGATTTTATCATGGATGTTAAGGCTAATGTAGAAAGGTGGTATCCCTCCTTCCATTGGTTTTTCATTTACATTAGGTCCGAAAATTAACTCAGGTTGATAATCAAATAGGTTAACAGAGTCTTCATTTTCAACGAAGTTTAAAGATTTGCTTATTTGAGATCTGTAAGTTTCATGTTTAACTAGTTCTGTTAAAGGAACTGAGATTTTAAGTTTAGCCACCTCTGCTCCCAAATTGAAAGGCAGAGGGGATTTGTCTATTTGAACATTTGAAATCTTAGCACCTAGGTTTTGAGTTGTCTGTTCTTCTTTTTCATTATTTAGAGTTTTTTTAGTTGGATTTTCTACTACAATTTCTGGAGATTGTTCCATTGTTTCCTTGAGGCCAACTGAAGTGGAAGGTTGCTCCTTAGAAGGTTGGTCATTGGTTACATCTTCAATGATATGACTGGGAGGATTTTGACTTGGTCTAGAAAGGATTTTCAGTGTTTTTGTAACTGGAGGATTCTGAATTGCAGCTTTTACTTTCTTAGGCTAATTAGGTACTGCTTTTTTGTTTTGGTCTGGAACATCAGTGTTCTTTTTCTCCTCAAATCGTATTGTTTATGCACTTAGAAAATAGTAGAGTCATACCCTTGCTTGTAATCAAAAGATTCTCTAGTTTGGGTCTAAAACTATTGAAGCATGTATAGTTCTTAGTCATACTGAGTTAGAAAAATAGTTTCTTCTTCATCTAACCCCATTAAGTTGATTTGGGTGTCTAGCTCAAGGTCTTCATGATGGGAGGTTTCAGCATAATTCTCTTGGAAAGGTGGTCTAATGTTTTGATCAGGCTCATTTTCACCAGTGTTTTGGTTCTGGTTCTTCCTTGAGTTTGGATTCCTTACTGGAGGTGCTTGTTGGCTATCCCAGTGAGGTTTTCTTTCAATGACTTCTATTTTGTCCATCAACTTTTCCATTCCTTTAGCTAAAGCCTCAACTTTTTTATCACAGGTTTAAGTCTCATCTTTTAGGGGTGTTCTTCTCTCGTTTCTAACCCTAGCTCTTTTAGATAGCAAATTAGCTTCTACGCTAACTGCAACACTTTGCATATCTTCTAGTGTAGGGAAATTCTTTTCTCTAAGTTGAAAAGCCATATCTATGTCAAATCCATCTGGAAAATTAATCAGGGCTAAGCTAGGTGGAGGTCTAAGGTCAAGTGGTATTGCATTATATACATTGTTAAACCTAGTGCAATAGTCCTGAACGGTTTCATTTGGTCCCCTCTTAAGGTCTTCATATTTAGAAAGAATTTGAAGAGGGTTCTTTTTCTTCTCCCACCTATGTAAAAATTGTTGGTAAAAAAGTTCGAAACTATCTATACTATTAGGAGGCAAAAATCTAAACCATGTTCTCACTTCTCTAGCTAGAGTTTGGGCAAAATTTCTCATTTGGACATCTCCTATGTCAATTTCATGCAGTTTGAAATAATCTGTCATTTTCTTTGTGTGTTGTTATGCAGTGTAAGTTCTAGTGCCATCAAATAAGGTAATTTTACTCTGATAATTAGCTAGTAAGACACCCTAAGGTGCGAGCATTTTAAGAGGGGCATATTTGAGTGCCATAGATCTAAGTTGGACAGGATTGAGAACAGGAGTTGAGGTAAGAGGGGGATTTGAGACAACAAGGGGAGTTGGGGTAACTGGGGTAATGGGTATTTGAAGGATAGTGATAGGCTGATGGGGGAGTGAAGGTATCAATGGAGATGAGGGATGCTATTTAGAAATGTGGGGAAATGATGGTGAGGTAAAAGAAGTCGAAGCAGTTTCAAAAAGTTCAGGGATTCTATCAGAAGTCAGGGATGACTGAGGGGAATTTAGAAGGTACTGATCAATTGACAAGTTTTCTCTTTGGACTTCAAGTTCAGTTGTGAATTCTGGATCTAGAACTGTGTCCTCAAGTTCACTTTCAGACTTAGTTCTAAATAGAGAATTATCAAAATACTCATCAAAAGGGAGGTCTTCTAAGAAAAACCACTCAACAGGACATGAATTGGATCTAAATAAAGTTCTTTGGATTACTGAACTTTCTTGTCTTCTGATTATTCTTGGAATAATGTTGGAATTGTCAATAATAATAATAATAATATCCATTTTTAAGGTCACAACCAAGCCAGACACCAAATTTGTGTATGAGACCCCCTTGTTTGTGGGACAAGAGACCCAACTCCGCGCAGCAATTTGACTGCTAAGTCTATGAAGGCATACATACTCTACCCCCCTCTAGTTTTGAACCTGAGGATTTGGATCGAGATTGGCCCTAGTATAATGAGTTCTCCTTGAAGCTAGATTTCAAGCTTTTTCTACTTCTTTTCTTTTATGAAATTTTGAAATAACTTCTAATAAACTCTTTAAGATGCCTAAAAATAAAAATTTGAATTTCTCAAAGGTTTATTAAGACTGGGGGTTTGAGTCCCCAACGGAGTCGCCACTATGTTATCGCTCAGATTTTCCCTAGAAGTTATCAAAGAAGGAAGAGTCTGAGGTAACCATAAACATAATCTTTTAGACTCAGGTTCTAGCCAACCTAAGTCCAGAGAGGGCTCTCTCTTTATGATTTAACTTTGTTTTGGGTAGATTTCAGGCTAGTTATTAGTGCTCAAGGTGTTTTGTTTGATTGGCTGGTGGAATTAAGAAAACAGATGGGCAGAGCAAGTATTCAGGCCATTGGGCTATGGAGTCAATCAAGAAGGGTTTAACTAGATTTGATCTATCGCTAAGGTAAAAGTCCACTCGGCAGGCTAGCACAACAAAGAACAAATCTGCAAGTTCAAATCGATGCAGTAGTCCTAACCAGGGCAAAGGGAGATGAAGAATCCTTAACTGGGATTAAGATGAAGAAAGGAAGGATGATCAGTAGCAAAGGATAATGAAGAATCCTTTACTATGGACCAAAATGGGGGGTGGTAAAGTATGGAAGTAAGGGAGAAATCAAGAATTCCCAGACAAATATAGTTTAGTAGAAAACATATAGAAAGTAAACAGTTAAAACAGAGAGCATTCAAGCTAATTCTGAGATATCATTCCTTGTTTACTTTACATATTTAATAAGAGACACATATGAATATTCATAACATGAAAATAAAATAATATTTAAACACAAAGAGATAATACTTATTTGTTCTAACTGTTCACAAGAATCCAGTGAAATGTCCTCAACTTTATTTTATATCCAGCAAAACCAGTCCAGTCTTGAGTATAATAGCTCCTTGGCTCAAAAATAAAATGTCTACAAAAATGTATTTTAATCCACCAAAATACTTCAAATGAAGAAGTACTTATACAAAATATGTTACAAAATATCTCATAACAATGTGAGAATTATTCTAGGAAACAGAAAATATCTTCAACACGAACATAGAGACAGATGGAGAATTGTATTCTTGTTGTCCCTTTTATTGTGACTGTGATGGATGTTGTAACTTGGATTTGGCTCTTTCAGTTGCATTGTAGTTGTGTGCTGGAATCACTTTCTATCTTCTACTTACTGATACTCTTTACCTATTCTGCTTTGACTCTGCCTTACCTGTTTCACCTGGCAACAATGTTTTACCATATAGATTTACTGCAGTAACTTTATAGGAAATGAGTTAGATTTGTCCACCATTCACTGCCAAGTAATTTTATTCTTATAATTTTCTTGTATACTTCGTCAGCTTCTGTATACTTATAAAAATTTAGTCTATTGGTAAACAAATGCTTTACCTCATGCTCCATATAAAACAAATTTTCAAGACTATCATATAGTACCTTTTGAGTGGGCAGAGATTTGACTCCCGAGGTACCAGCTTGGCTTCTGGCTAGCTTGTTTAGCTTTTCAATATAGTCATCTTGAGTCATCAACTTATCATTTATTACCATAGGACTGAGAAGTCCTTTGTCTCTCAAAATGGCATACTTTGTCATAAAACTATCAATGTCTACTTGAATGCGTTGACACCATTTCTCTAGTTTTGGAATTAGGTTCCATTTGGTGAGAACCTTCTTTATTTCTATGACGGTTATCGTTCTATCCTCTATTTCAAGTTCACCCAGATGGTACCTATTTCTGCTATTCAAAAATGTGATCAATGTGTTGGCTTTTTCATGTTTATCTCCCAATTCTTCTCTTGTCTTGTGGACTGCTTCTGTAGCCACTTTTACTAGTTCAGTCTGTTCAAAAATAACTTGAATAGAAGGCCAAACCTCATTGATGGAATCAATGATGTTGGACCAAAGAATTTCTTTCATGTCTCCCAATGGCTCTTGCAATGTAAAGTCCTTTTCAAGGACTTTTATTCTTTCTACCATTCTTTGGTTCTTCTGAACTTCTTCCTTTTGTTGTATCTGGGCAAGTTTATAGTCAATTTCTAGATTTGACACTTTTTATCTGAGTTTCTTAAGTTCAATGGCCTGGATGCTCATTTCCTCCATGGCCCTTACCAATTCAGCTGTTTGTTCTGTGTAAGTACCTATGCTTGTAGATGCCCCTGTGCCTATTGATATCCCTGTTACTGGCAAAGTTGTAGCTAGTGGAAGTGTGGGTGCTAAGGCAGCAGCCAATGTGGAGGGTACTGTAGTGGAGATTGTAGGAATTATAGTCTGAGGAGTGTTGGCCAACTCACTCTTCTTAGACTGTATCAAGTTATCTAGCTCCTTTTTCGTCTCTTTTAATTTCCCATTGAGCTTGAGGACTAAGTCCATAAGCTCTTCCTCATTCTGTGTTTCCAACACTTCAACAGTTTGAGGATGATGTAGTGGGGGAATTTTGAGCTGCTTCTTCAGTGAAACTATATCATCATTTTCCTTCTTGATAATCTTTTCCGCCGCTTTCACATATTTGGGATCATGTCCCAGCTCGATGACGAAGTCCTCTAAGGACTTTATTCTGGTGTCATGGGCCTGTGAAGAGGCCTTCTCCAACTAGAATTATGCTGATATATTATTCAGCGAATTCTGGAGCTAGTCGGCTACAATTGCCTTGCTGGTCAAGGTGGAGTAAACCATTTCACCAGTCTGCTTATGTAAATTAATTTGGTGAATAGGATGGATATCCTTTGCAAATACTTCAAAGTCTGTTTTTACATAATCTACCATTGATCTAGGTTGTTGTATAGTTGGTTTCAAAAAACTCATTTGCATTTTGCCTTCCTTTATGTCAAAGGCTGAAATTAGCCTTGTTTTATTTGTTGGAGCCATTTTCAGGTAGTGTGAATAACTTTGGACCTTTAATCTTTCATTTCTTGCCTTGATTTCTTTTTATTTTTCTTTGATATCTTGGCTCTGACCAGTAGGAGCCCTAAAGGAGGATACTTCCACATTCTGCTGCCTTTCTAGCATTTGAGTCTATGAGGTGGAAGGATCATGTGTACCTCCTAAAGGAGTGGTATGTCTACTTTCTGCTCCTACAGTTCCTTATGTCTCCTCGGTAAACTCCTGTTCTGAAAATGGGTTCAACCTTTGCCTCTTGAAATAGGTCTGGGAAACAGGTTTACTAGAGGGGGTGGCCTCCTCTCTATCTCTTTTTAGATTCCTCTCCTAATTTAGAGGAGTCTACAAAATGGGAGGATTTCTCATGATTTTCTCTGGTTGAGCAAGTTCTTCTGAAATCTCAAGGTGTTCAGATTCCTTTGGCTGCTCAGTTCCCTCTGAGTGCTTTGATGCTTCTAGCTGCTCTGAAGGTCCTTCTTCTATTGTTTGCCCATTGTGTCCCTATGATTGTCTTTAGTTTCTCCTCACACCTATACAAATAAATCCTCTTCAAGTTTTATATCTAAATCAATCAATACATTGTTGGCAACAGTTTCTGCGCTATCCCGATCTACCAAAGTGTTTTCCACCCATTCAAACTGATTTGCATATTTTTCAATTTTAGGGATTCTATGGTGGATATAAGGAGATAATTTATTCTTTTGCTTCCTATTGCAAATGAACTCTAAGGGGTTATAATTCCAGATGAAACTTTGTTTTAGTCTCAACCTTTGAAGGATTTCCTCTGCTTCCTTTCCTACTTCCCTACTGTTACATATGAAAGGAGCAAGTTGATCTTTTATCCTAAGCTGAGATTTCTTCTTGGCTTTCACAAAATGCACCTCATCTGAATTGATCAGTTGTCTATAGTACTCCAGGGGAAACAATCTCATAGGGAGGTATCTGGGTAGTTTATAGGGAGCCATCTCACATCCATAGATTCTAATTTCAGTGTGGTTTTGTTATAGGTACCAATCCCCCACTCTATACTATTTTGATAACTGAAGGACCCTGTTGATGTCTACACTAATTCTGGGGGGAGGGCTTCCTAATATCATAGTTGTTACTGGGTATACAAAGAGATCTATGAAATCCATATAATAATATTTAGAGTAAAATTGG
This sequence comes from Pinus tabuliformis, assembly GCA_031772625.1. Classification (NCBI taxonomy): domain Eukaryota; kingdom Viridiplantae; phylum Streptophyta; class Pinopsida; order Pinales; family Pinaceae; genus Pinus; species Pinus tabuliformis. The sequence continues at coordinate 449,944,625 of CM062809.1, read as the reverse complement.
TGGATCAATGAAGTACAGAGGACCACTGATCTAGGGTTGCCTCTGGTATCAAGATTTTAGAGGGTGATTGGAAATTTATCAATTTGATAAACAAATGATATATAATTGAAGAATATTTAATAACTCTTTCATTTTCTAACCTCATGAATTGATCATGCATTTTATCAGCAATGAACTTAGCATAGTCAAACATGATGGCTGGTGGTTGCCCAAGAGAGTAGATGGACATAAAGGCTATAATGATTTCATCAAAAAAATTACATGTAGTATAACCTAACACATTGGATATCATGTCTATGATGTCTCAGCCAAGGTCAAAGAATATAGTCCACAGGTAAGGAGGAGAGTCCTTTAGAGTGTATTGTTCTTCCCTGATGAAGGTCTGGTATAACCGAGCAAGTTGGATTGAGGTGAGTGTAGGGTATCTGTTTAGCAAATCCCCAATAGAAAGAGGAGTTAGGCTTTGGCTTGGTTGTAATTGCAACATCTCATTTATGGACTCAGCAGTGATAGTAAATAATACAAACTGGTCAGGGGTTCTCACTGCCCTTTGGTTGGGATCATAGTTCATGTGGCAGTAATCTAAAATCTCTGGGAAGATGTGAACTCTGGGGAATTGGTATTTGGGTAATCTTGATTCCCAAGGCCCTATATTGTCTGCATGGTTCAAGTACTGGTCTCTGTACCTACAGAATAGTTTCAAAGGGGATTCTGACACATAGGTATCTTTAATCTGGAAATCTTTATTAGCCTGTGGGAGATGGTATAAATCTTTGTGAGGAGTCATAATGGGCATGAAATTCAAATCAATTGTGGCATCCATCCTTGGTTCTTGTGGATTCAAGGATGGGGGCAAAGGGTTTCAGTGAAATTTGGAAAAAATGGTCTATTTTAGGGTATTTTAGAGTCACCAAGCAACTTATTTTACTAAATTACTTAGTATTTGAAGCAATTTAGTTTAGGTTTGGTAAGAAAACAAGGTTTCTTAGTGAATTTGGGGTAAATACCTCGTTCTGGCTTTTGAACTAAGTAATGGCGACTGTGCACTGTTTGTAGGAAGCACACAAGTCTGCAAGGTGGTTTGGAGTTCATCAGGTTCAGTAACATAGCGGTTGGTAGCAGCTTGACGGTTGAACGTACTATGTGCTTGCATGGAGGTCAGCATGTTCTTTTTTCACGATAAAATGAAAAAACTATAAGTTTTTTGGTTTTATTTGTAAAGTCAATGACTTTGGTGGGTACGTTGGGAAAAGGACAGTTGGCGCCAACAAGGGATGTGACATTTTTCCACGTAGCAGGAGGTGGTAAGCGGAATCCATCGCATTGCTTTTTGGGATAGAGTGGTTTTGGGGGAAGGCCGCCCGATGCCATTCATTGGGCACCACGTAGCGGCAGGGTGAAAAATGAAACCACTCGCATCGGGTGGGTAAAGGTCAGCCTTCGGAGGCCACCTGATATGAGTGTCGATCATTGGATTTGAAGGGTTCAAATCGCACGGTGATCAGGGTGATGATTTAATGTGAGGTTTAATGGAGGGGCCCGACGATGTTTTAATGAGTGGAAGGATTAATTAATTGTGGATTAGGGAGGCTTAATGACGTCGGGAGTGATTTGATTAGCGGGGAAAGATTATTAATTAATCACTGATTGATTAATTAATTTCTTTATACAGTGGTGGGTCATGGTTATTAATTAGTCACTGATTGACTTAATTAATCCCTTTAATTAGTTTATTAGTAAAGCTTATATTTCAAACCTTGGGGCGGGATATTAACATATGGGATTTTTTATAAAACATATGGGAAAGGGGTTTTGTTCGAGATTTAATAAATAATGTTAGAAGTTAATATGAAACGAAAGTGGAAAATGAAATGTGCTAAGTATAATGTACATGGAATTTATTTGCTTTTTACATTCAAACATTATAACTTAGGCTAAATACATATTTGTGGGTTTTTGTGGAAAAAAAGGGGTTTTGTATGGGGGTGATTACTTTCCCGAGGAAAATGATGGTTTTACCTTAGGAAAAGGGACTTTTAAGGGGAAAATGAATGAATTGAAGGGGATGAATGTTTGTGAGAGGGATTTTAGTACTTAGGACCATACAAGTTATTGGGCCGAGGTTCTGGTCCCTCCAAAAGTCAGAGAAATGCTCTGAGCCCCTTTAACTTAAGGTTTTAGGCACTTTTGACTTTTCTTATGGGAAATTAGTAAAATTAGGGGTAAAATGAATAGAGAAATTAATCACTTGACTTTGCGTATATGCTCAATTATTATCCATACTTTAGAAACTTGATGATGGAAGTAAATGATATGATCTTAACTAATCATTCATCATAATTCTGCAACCAGTCAACTACTTACCCATCTACTCATTCTACCATTTTTTCTACTCATTATTAGGGTGCACTTAAGCTGGAAAACTCTTATCAAATATTTTTCTTTTCTTTTACAATGGAAATATATCTAAGTCTATCCTTATTACATCCAAGGGCTCAAATTAAATTGTTGAGCTCCTTTTATTTACTCTACCTATCTACTTATCTGCCAAGATTAAACAGTTTGTTAAAATTTTATTCTCTATCTCTAAGCATGAAATTCAAAGAATGGAATAACCAAGATTACACTATTTGATTACCATGGATTGTGGCATGAATAACAATTTGCACACAATCATTATTAAGCAGAAAAGTAAATAGTAGTGGCATTTGTACTTGCACACTTTCATGGTCTTTTTGTTTTTCCTTGGGGTTCATTTTTTCATCTTTTTTAACCTATTCATTCTTTTTGTCCTTTGATTTTTCTTTTAGGACATACCCTCTTTACATTTTTTAAATTTTTTGATTTTTTGAATATGGAAAACATTTGCAGAAATCAAAGGTATGTACATATTATAGATTTGACCTTAGCCATTCAAAAATTATGACTCCTATTGGTATAGGAACATAACACTCGCCATGGCAATGGTTGCACTCGCTGTTGCAACCACAACAACCACAGCTGCCCTGAAACATCAAAATGATTCCGATACCCATATCTCTACATCCATTATTGCTAATGACAGCCCCACAGGTTACCAGTCGTAGAGAAAACATGCCTCATTTTGGATTTCTTACTCAATGAATGTGGGTTGTGCTAGTCTGCACTAGTCTGAGCTTTCAAGAATCCTCAAAATAAAGCCAAACTTTCTCAGAATGAGATCCACTTCTACGGTCCAACAAGTTGTTTGGTTCTTGAGAGATTCAGGATTCACGAATGACCAGGTAAGGAACCTCATTACCAGAAACCCATCTATTCTCGCTTTCAATGCTGATCGGTTGCTGAAATCCAAGTTTGAGTGGATGAAAACACATGTTCTCACTGCCCAAGACATAAAACTTGCCTTATCTCAGGCACCCAGATTGATTAACTGCAGTATAGAGAAACTTTTGTGTCCTAACATACAATATCTTCAAAATCTGTTCGGAACAGAGGCTGATGTTTCCAGGGTTTTTAAATGGGTACCTCAGATTGAATGATCAGTTGGACTTTTGTGCTTTATGATTGCTACTGGCTGTAGTGGGAATAGATCAGAAGGTTGGGGGGCCAATCTTGCCTTTTATCAGTGCATGTCATAAATGTTGTGGTTCAGTGGATTTGCTTTATATTTTTACACGTAGAGGCACTCAATACCTTATAATTATTGCATATAAACCTGCTCAGATCATATACTCAGAGCCTCATCCTTAAAGCCTTGCTCACCTACCCTTCATTTTTGTGAGTTGAAGTTCCAAGGGTCTAATCTCAAGAAGCACACCATGTCTGATACAAAGTATCCACCGCCACCTGCAGGCTACCCGAAGGAAAATCCTTCTCCAGGTTCTGAGCTCCTGTCATCTTCTCTTAATTTTTTCAATTGTTTCATTACATGATAATTACAGAGAGTTTCATTTATACTGGCTCACTTTTGTTATGGTTATCAGGGAACCCTACTCAAGCTCCTCAGCCCCAGTATGCCGAAGTCCCTATCAAAACGCAGACGAGAGAAGAGAAAGGATTTATTGAAGGACGGTATGAATTCAATTTAGTTTTTGATTTTTTGTTTTTATTTTTGTTTTGGGTATGTTTGGTATTCACCATGCTACAACATAGTTATATCCAAGAATAACATGCAGTATCTTCAAAATCTGTTTGGAACAGAGGCCGATGTTTCCAGGGTTTTTAAATGGGCACCTTAAATTGAATGATCAGTTGGACTTTTGTGTTTTATGATTGCTACTGGCTGTAGTGGGAATAGATCAGAAGGTTGGTGGGCCAATTTTGCCTTTTATCAATGCATGTCATAAATGTTGTGGTTCAGTGGATCTGCTTTATATTTTTACACGTAGAGGCACTCAATACCTTATAATTATTACATATAATATAGTTGAACCTGCCCAGATTAGATACTCAGAGCCTCATCCTTAAATCCTTGCTCGCCTGCCCTTAATTTTTGTGAGTTGATGTTCCAAGGGTCGAATCTCAAGAAGCACACCATGTCTAATACCAAGTACCCACCGCCACCTGCAGGCTACCCGGAGGCAAATCCTTCTCCAAGTTCTGAGCTCCTGTCATCTTCTCTTAATTTCTTCAATTGTTTCATTACATGATAATTACAGAGAGTTTCATTTATACTGGCTCACTTTTTTTGTGGTTATCAGGGAACCCTACTCAAGCTCCTCAGCCCCAGTTGCTCTGTGTTGTTGTTGGTTGTGCGACACATGTTGTTGATGGTGAGGATTATGCTTATTAACAATTATCACTTATTTATATGGTTGATTGGTTTGATTTTACTCACTTATTTATATGGTTTATTGGTTTGATTTTACAAATATGTTAAATGATTTTATCATGTTTCCTTTTTTTCAATGGATTTGCAGCCTTGCTGCTCTGTGCTGCTGTTGGCTATGCGAGAAATGTTGCTGATGGCAAGGATTAGGCTTATTAACAGTTATCACTTATTTATATGGTTGATTGGTTTGATTTTACAGATATGTTAAATGATTTTATCATGTTTCCTTTTTTTCAATGGATTTGCATCCTTGCTGCTCTGTGCTATTGTTGGTTGTGCGAGACATGTTGCTGATGGCGAGGATTAGGCTTATACTGGCCTGAAATGAATGGGATTCTATGGATGTACAATATTTAATAAATTAATCACATTCTATGGTTATTGTAATATATGATTTCACTTGGTATTATAAAGGGATCTGTGTATTAAGTTTCAGTAATATTTTTTTTAGGAGTTTACCATTTAGAATGTTTTGTGAATGTAACTTGGTTTTAAAATAATATATTAATTTATGGATTTTGTATGGTTTCTGCTATTTGATTCTCAAGCTATGTTTTGTCTATTTTCAGTTTAATTTACTTTACTGATATCATTTGTTAGGTTCCTTGTATGTTACCTGTATTGTGGGAAAAGCTTTTATAAGTTATGAGGGAACCCTAATATTTCAGTATTGATTTTCGTGGAGATGAAAGATAAGTTTGAGCGTAATATCGACTGTTAGGAGTCTCCATGGATTGTTTAAATTTACTCTCATTTAAATTTTTAAGATTGAAATATTGTTTCACAATTAATTCTTGGTGTTATGTATGTTCATGTGTACACAATTTATCAAAAAGTTATGCTCTACGAACCTTATAGTGTTGAGGGACTTAACTTCTTCTTGATTTTTTTTTATAGTGAGAATTTATTTACACTTTGAATTTTTTCTTCTGCTAACTTCTCTGTGAAAACAAAAGTTAATCTCATTTGGATGCGATTCGAACTTGGGACCTTCTTCTCTCAATTATTAATCTAACTTTTCATTTTCTCATGTAACTTTGTAAGGCAGATTTCTGTTGACAAAGAAAATTTAGTGTGTTAACTTCTCACCGAAACCACAAAAATAGAAATTCGAACTTGTGACCTTCCATTTTTTGGGTGTCATTAGAAAATATCTTAGTGGCATGATGTTGAACTCACTATATGCTCTTTATATTTAAGTTGTACTAAATGCACAGAGATAGACTGATCCAGAGTAAAGCCAATGCCTAAAATTACATATTTAATATAAAGAATTTTTCTTTTCTAGCCTAAGGTCAAATTGCAAATGAGGTGGTACCTCATAAGGAATGAAGTCTATGGCCCTTACTGAAGCAAGGAGGAAAGAGGTAATTGAAGATGCTTTCACTACGAAGAAGAAGATGGGGGGCTAGTCGAGGATGATAATCTACTTGAAAGCAGAAAAGGCTATGGCAGCGTCCCATAGGACCAACAGTTCTAAGAACTACTTTATGACCAGGTCCATGCCCAATAAGAGTAGGAAGAGGAATAGACTACCAACATTGTGAGAACCTGGAAAGAAAAAATGGAGAAATAACAATTGGTGGTCTAGGACCAGCCTCTTCCCATTCCAACTATCCCAATTTAGTCCTAGACCATTGAGAAGGTGTACCCCAAAAGAAAAACCAATTTTGATTGTTATAGGCTACAAGGGCACAAGAGGTTTGGTTAAAGAGGGGAGAGGACCAATAAAACCTCCTTCAGTGGAGAAGACGCCCAAGGGGCTTGGGATAGGGGCTAATCCCAATGCCCCTACTGCAATAAAAAATGACTTACAATATACATTTCATCCCTCCCACCATTGAGCAGAAGTAGCAATAAGAAGAAATTCTTTTGAAGAAGAGTAGACATGCACTCTTGGATGGAGGTGTAGGCAGTTTTGGTAGCAGACAAAGACCCTGGACTGGGGGTAAGCCTAAAACAACTTCCCAAGTCAGACCACTTATTTATTCATAGTTGGTAACTTAACAGACATATGTTCTTCCCACTCAGAGAAGAATAATGAAAATATTAAAGTAGATCAACCATGACCTCATAAAAATGAATCATCGTTGAAGAAAACTTGGGATTTTGGCCATGGTTGCTTTAATCTTCTTGTCTGGGTATTCTAGATCTACCATTTGACCTTTTAGATAGTTTTTCATAGGAAAAGATATCAAAATGTCCATGCCCACACAAGGCTATCAGAATGACCTTGGTTTCCCCTATTTCCTTGCATTGCAAGGCTTCCCTGATTGTTGCAGCAATGGCATGAGTTGGTTCAGGAGCTAGAATCAACCCCTTTATTTGTGCAAACTTTATTGCTCCTGTTGAAAAAAGGAAATTCAAAAATAACGCATCATTAGGACTTATCTAATTTTCAAACTAAACATTACAGAAATTGTAAAGCTACTACCTTTCTAATTTTATTTATTTATATATTACCATCGAACATCCATTGGTAACCACGAATGGCCAATGGGACTAACAAAAGTACAATGATGTGTAAGCATTGGGAGGTGAACGCATCTCTGTAAAAACTGTAAAGGAAATAAAAGAGTACAAGGAGAATGTTGAAACTTGAAACAGATGCCATCAAACCCTAGAGAGCCCAAAAGAGCAAAATGAGCAAGTGTTTGGAGGAGAAGAAGGAAGAAAACCAAAACTAAAAGTGTTGTCAATTGTCTTCTCTTCTAACATCCAAGGCTAAGAAGAAATGTTTAATGTCTAATGGGACTCCTGCCATCTATTGATGGTATGTCCCAAAATCTATGCTACCTGGCTTGCATTTTCACTAATGATGTGTCTCATTATTAGAACCATCTTGAGTAAGCATCTGAACCATCTTGGACTAATAAAAGAATAATACTGACTGAGTCACTAAGCATTGGAAGTGTTGAAGCATCTTTGTAATAAGTAAAAGAAATAAAACAGTGCAAGGAGAGTATCAAAATAGATGGCATCAAACCCTAGAGAGCAAATAGAACAAAATGGGCAAGGGTTCAGAGAACAAGACAGAAGAAGACTAGAACCAAAATAGTTGTCAACCATCTTCTCTTCCAACATCCATGGCTGAGAAGAAATGTGTGATGAGACTCTTGACATCTGTTGGTGGTATGTCCCGAGGTTTTAAATATACACTGCCTAACTTAGTAGTGCATTTTACTCATGATGCTTCTTGCAATTGGAACCATCTAGAGGTTGGAAGTAAAAGGTTATGAGCATGGAGTTGGCAAAGGGAGGAGATCTGCTTCTGAGAGTTTGCTTCCATAGGTAAAGAATCTCAGGAAGGAACAATGGCTTAGCTAAAGGGAAACAAGCAGCCAAGGGCAACAGATCATGAGAGCAGAGCTACACAAGAAAAAATGGAAAGCATGCACTCTTGGATGGAGGTGCAGGAACTTTTGCTAGCTACACAAGAAAAATTGGAAAGCATGCACTCTTGGATGGAGGTGCAAGTAGTTTTGGCAACAGGCAAAGACCCTTAAGTGGCCACATATGAGGTGTTCCATGCTCCCTTTTGTAGACAGATCGGGGGTACCACCTTTCAACACTTTCTATAGAGCACCAAATGAGGTGGTACCTCTCGAAGGAATGAAGTCTGTGGCCCTTAATGAAGCAAGGAGGAAAGAGGTAATTGAATATGCTTTCACTACTAAGAAGAAGATGGGGGGCTGGTGGAGGATGATAATCTACTTGAAATAAGAAAAGGCAACCTATGGCAACCTCCCATAGGACCAACAGTTCTAAGATCTACTTTATGACCAGGTCCAAGCCCAATGAGAGAAGGAAGAGGAATAGACTACCAGCATTGCTAGAACCTGGAAAGAAAAAATGGAGAAATAACAATTGGTGGTCTAGGACTAGCCTCTTCATGTTCCAACTATCCAAATTCAGTCTTAAACCATTGAGTAGGTCTACCCCAAAAGAAAAAACCAATTTTGACCGCTATGGGCTACAAGGGCACAGGAAGTTTGGCTAAAGAGGAGCGAGGACCAACAGAGCCTCCTTTAGTGGAGAAGAGGCCAAAGGGGCTTGGGCTAGGGGCTAATCCCAATGCCCCTACTGTAATAAAAAAGGACTTACAGTATACATTTCACCCCTCCCATAGTTGAGCAGAAGTAGCAATAAGAAGAAATTCTTTTGAAGAAGAGGAGACATGCACTCTTGGATGGAGGTGCAAGCAGTTTTGGCAGCAGACAAAGACCCTGGACTGGAGGTAAGTCTAAAAAAATTTCCCAGGTCAGACCACTTATTATTCACCTCAAGAAGTAGCAAAAATGAATTGTTGAAGTTAGGCCAGACTGAACTTCTGAAGAGCACGTATTTGCATGCTCATTTGAGGTCTTGTCCCTCTATACAGAACCAAAGATTATTTCCCAGCCTAGATCCAAGAGGTTGTCTACATGTTGACATTAATCCTAGGTAGATATGAGGACAATACTGTGGATGGTCCCATCCATGCTGGCCTTGGTAGATTGATTTATGACTAGGCCCCCCTCTTCTCTGAGATATGCTAAGGCAATTGCACAGGGATTGAGGCAACAACTAGAAATTTTGAAACATCAAAATGATTCTGATATGCATATCTCTACATCCATTGCTGCTAATGATAACCCCATAGGTTACCCAGTAGCAGAGAACACATGCCTCATTTCGGATTTGATCCCCTGAAAAAGAGATTTTTGATACAAGGATCATGCACATGCATCCTTAATCAAATAAAACCCTGCATAGTGGCAGGTTCCTGCCTAAATTGAAAATGAAGCATACGAAAATAGAAGAAACATCTACCAAAGTACATATTTTATGGATGCATTATTAAAGATGACAATAAAAAATTGAGAGATTAACAACTAAGCACAACAATTAATCAGCCACAATAGTAAGAAAAAGGGTACATATCTATTCTGATGTCACTGCTTTAGAGTGGAGCAGTAGAGTAGAAATTTATAAGGTATCATTTATAAAGGAATTTGGGTGCACTGAATTGACTTTGAAGTTCTCTATTCTTGTTATTTTGTACAAAATAGGAGTCACTGTTTATTAGTCACGGGCAATGGCAACTATATCATCTTTGTAAGGTTTCATTTTTTCATTACCTTATTAAACATAATAATTATAACATTCACAAAATTTAAATCTATTTCATTGTTTATTCAGAGTTGGTAACTCAATAGTCATATGTTCTTCTCACTCAAAGAAGAATAATGAAAATATTAAAGTAGATCAACCTCGACCTCAGAAAAATGAGTCATCGCTAAAGAAAACTAGGGATTTTGGCCATGGTTGCTTCAATCTTCTCGTCTGGGTATTCTAGATCTACCATTTGATGTTTTAGATATTTTTCATAGGAAAAGAGGTCAAAATTTCCATGCCCACACAAGGCTATCAGAATGACCTTGGTTTCCCCTATCTCCTTGCATTGCAAGGCTTCCCAGATTACTGTGGCAATGGCATGAGTTGGTTTAGGAGTGGGGATCAGCCCCTTTGTTAGTGAAAACTTTACTGCTCTTGTTCAAAAAAGGAAATTCATAGATGATGCATCATTAGGATTTATCTAATCTGCAAACCAAACATTATGGAAATCGTAAAGCTACTACCTTTCTAATTTTCTTTATTTATATATTACCATCCAACATCCACTAGTAACCACAAACGGACAATGGGACTAACAAAAGTACAATGATGTGTAAGCATTAGGAGGTGAACACATCTTTGTAAAAATTGTAAAGGAAATAAAAGAGTACAAGGAGAATTTTGAAACTTGCAACAGATGCCATCAAACCCTAGAGAGCCCAAAAGAGAAAAATGAGCAAGGATTTGGAGGACAAGAAGGAAGAAAACCAAAACTAAAAATGTTGTCAGTTGTCTTCTCTTACAACATCCAAGGCTGAGAAGAAATGTTTAATGTCTAATGAGACTCCTGCCATCTGTTGATGGTATGTCCCAAAATCTATGCTACCTGGATTGCATTTTCACTAATGATGTGTCTCATTATTGGAACCATCTTGAGTAAGCATCTGAACCATATTGGACTAATAAAAGAATAATGTTGACTGAGTCACTGAGCATTGGAAGTGTTGAAGCATCTCTGTAAGAAGTAAAAGAAATAAAACAGTACAAGGAGAGTATTAAAATAGATGGCATCAAACCCTAGAGAGAAAACATAATAAAATGGGCAAGGGTTCAGAGAACAAGACAGAAGAAGACTAGAACCAAAATAGTTGTCAACCATCTTCTCTTCCAACATCCATGGTTGAGAAGAAATGTGTGATGAGACTCATGACATTTGTTGGTGGTATTTTTCAAGGTTTGAAATATACACTGCCTAACTTAGTAGTGCATTTTACTCATGATACTTCTTGCAATTGGAACCATCTAGAGGCTGGAAGTAAAAGGTTATGAGCATGGAGTTGGAAGTAAAATATTATGAGCATGGAGTTGGAAAAGGGAGGAGATCTGCTTCTAAGAGTTTTCTACCATAGGTAAAGCATCTCAGGAAGGAACAGGGTGATACATCTCTAGACTTCATATTAGAATGGGGAATTTCACAATTGTGAGGAACCAATTGTGCCACTTATTATTCACTTCTTAAATGATATTATCAAGAACAAAGATTATGATGCCAATATCATCATGGTCAAATAACAATTAGAATGGGGAATTTCAAAAGTGGCGAGAAAGATTCAAGAGATTTAGATGACATCATCACATGGTAAGAGCAATACAATTTTACCCCAACCAATGTACACTCCTTTATAAAAAGTGAAATATATTGGTTTTCCACCAACATTTATTAAACCAAATTTATGAAATGCATTTAAAGACATTGAGTCAATATGGAAAGAGAATGATGGGAACCTAGTTGAAGCTATGGAAATGATTGAAATTTGAGTTAGATAAAATATAATGGTCCAAAGAGACAACAAATAATACCATTCTTTTATAGTTTGGACATTTTACACGAGTGAAATAAGGATAAGAAGAAACAAGTAACTAAATTAACAACATCCTATAACAAATGATGAGGGATTTTATTAATGCTCCCCTTACTACTAAAGTCTTTCTATTAAGCTTTCCTCATAAAATTGGACCAATTTCTAATGAACAAAAACTATTATCCATTGCATTGTGAATTAAGGTGATATGCGATTACTTTGTTATGAAATGTTTTATTTAAATCATTTACTTATAAAGGTTCCAAAATCTTAATGAAGAGAATTTTCATAAATCCTTCACTTTGAACATATATTGGTTGGAAAATTTTGACTTATTTCTTCTATTCTATTGTTTCTTATGCCACTGCCTTACAACGTTTCCTTTGCAACATGTGGTGCAAATGCTAGTTTTACCTCATCCAGTAGTAAGAACATTGTTTGTGCAACAAGAGCTAGGTGAGAAGAGGGCCAACTAGATGACATGTCTTTAAGAATATGACCTAAATTTAAACCTGTGCATACCACAAAGTGTCATGGCATTTGTAAATTAGCCACCGAAGCAAGAGATGCTCCTGAAAAAGATCTTTCAGTGTGGGAGCAGGAGATCAAAATGTATAATATTGAATATGTTCCTTAGTCCACATCTACAAAGCTTTGGTATGAAGATCTACAATAATTTTTGGAGCATGGCACCTTACCTTCGCACTTATCGAATAAAAAAAGAGGGAAATCCATTTAAAAGCATTATCTTACCAGTTGGTGTTGGAAATAATACTGAGAGGGGGGGGTGAATCAGTATTATCAGATCAATCAAACTTTTCAACTTCATACTCAGAAACATATACGCTACTTCAATTAAGTGAACCCGCGTGTACACGCTACTGTATCTAATGAAACGCGCGTATATCCAGAGATCTTATAATTCAGTTAGCTTAATCTTCGGTAAATGCATCAGATCATTATTAAGCATATTAACAGTAAATAGGTGCAGAATAATAGAACAGAACATCACACAAGAGCCACACACATGAACACAAAGATATAAGGTGGAAACCCAATGCGGGTGAAAACCACCTGCTGCAAGTCATCTCAATCTTCTTCTTAATAAGAAAATCCTTTTACAATATTTGTACTGGTGCAGTCTTATACCAGTACGGGAGCTACAACCCCCTTTGCTCTTGTACTAGCCGATCCATTTACTAGTACGCAGGCTGCTACCTGCTGCAATGCTCCAAAGATCTCCTTTAGCTTTTGTACTAGCTTAGATACTAGTACGTAGGTGCTTGCCTACAATCTTCTCACCTCCAGGTACCACGTTTCATCAATTTTCAGACTGGATACACTGAAGCACAACACATAATCTGTAAGGCCACTTTTCATCCAATTTTCATACTGGACCCATAACTATCATTGAAGCTCAAAACAATCATCAAACTCTGAATCACTGAAACCCTGTTAACAATAGTCACCAGAACACAGAGCAAACACAGAACTCTGTAATAACCATCAGATCCATCTGCAACTTCAAATATTAAGATTTACAATGTATACGCTACTTTGATGAATCAAACCCGCGTGTATATGCGCTTTTATCAAAGCCAACCCGCGTACAGATCTAAAAATAATTTCTATCAACTTGCAGCTGTACCAGACATCAGTCATACTCATAACACTTATAGAACTATACATGCGTCAGTATGTAGATCTAGAATAAGCATCATAAAGATAGTTCATTTCAAACCATTTGATCCCGATCTCTCCTTAGATCTAGTTCTCCATCAACCGGTGAGATCTCTCCTTAGCTCAGATCAAGCAATGCATCATCAACCCATAACCCTGCATACTGGATCTAATGCTTCATCAGATATTCAAGACATTTCAGATACTCTTGCCTAATGATTTCCTTCCCTTTATATAGCCTTAGGCCTTGTTCAATACCAAGAGCCAAAACCATAGCAATCCAATACCATCAACTTCAAAACTAGGGATCAACACGTCCGTCGAGACGCCAAGGTCCAAAACCATAGGCACAACTTCCAAGGAATAACCGCCATGGACCAAAGGTACTTTTCAACATACACGTGCTTTTGCTGAAGCCAACCTGCGTGTACACGCGACTTGGGCTTAACGAACCTGCGTGTATGAGCTTTCTCTTCTTCTTATAGTCTGATCATCAATTCCTTGCTGCTGACCTTCTGTACTATGATTTGTCATCAGTGAGGTTTGCCATCAAGGACAACACTTATCTCATAATGCCAACAATCTCCCCCTTTGGACTTGATGGCAAAGCTAACTTGTCACACTTAGAATTAGCATCTGATTCCTTTGAGCTGTCCTCCATCAGTCACATCTGATATCTCTTCTGAAGATTCATCATCTGATTCCTTTGAGCTATCCTCCATCAGTCACGTCTGATATCTCGTCTGAAGATTCATCCAGTTATACATAAGTGAGATATTCTTCCATCAGTCACATCTGATATCTCTTCTGAAGATTCATCATCTGATTCCTTTGAGCTATCCTCCATCAGTTACATCTGATATCTCGTCTGAAGATTCATCCAGTTATACATAAGTAAGATATTCTTCTATGAGAGGGTTGCCATCAAGTACAACACATGCATCATAATGCCAACAATCTCCCCCTTTGGACTTGATGGCAACAACACCAAATCACTCTCCCCCTTTGACATCAAGGGCAAAGGGTGGACCAATATATTCTCTTCCATTGCTGAATCATTCCACTGTCCATACTCCCCCTGAGTATCTGTTAAAATCTCTGAATGATCTCCCCCTTTGTATATGCCAAGGTGTACCAATCTGTCCATGCTCCCTCTGAGTACATGCTAAATCTCTGTTCTTGCTGAAGTGTGCTGATCATGCTCTTCCTGACTGTAAGCAAGGTCTACAAAAGATGTTCTTCAAGAAGAACATGACTCTATACATCATAAAGGACCTTCCTATCACTTAGGACTCATACATACATCCATCTCTCAACTAAGTGAGGATATACAAAGATTGACTCATCCACCCAACCAAGTGGGAATACATCAAAATTTTACATATGACAACCAATCACATTGCATTAATCATCCCAGGCATAGTGGGGAAACCAAAATAGGCCGTTACATGACCTTGACACCATGAAAGAGATACCACAAAAGAGATATATGACATAGAGACGAAATAACTAGACCAAGACTTATGAAAGTCACCAGCAGCATCTGATAATCACCATTCAGATCAGCAACCAAGAGATCCTTCTGTTTTACTTTCGCCTTTGTTCCTCCTGAAATCAACACCAAATGTGAACTAGAACCAAAAGCTTTAAGATAATGCCAACAATGCATCATTGGAAGATTATCTGCTCCCCCTGAACCTGTGCCAGATGATCTCTGTCAGACCTATATCAGACTTTCCGCAACCAACATCTGTCCCTGCTGATTTCCTTCAAATCTCCATATACGCGTCTGTATACACATAAACAGGCGTATATACGCAGATATCCCTTACGCAACACGCGTACACCATATACGCGACTATCCCCTTGTAAAACGGCGTATGCACGCGGATATCCTTTAAACAACACGCGTACACAAATTTCCATATCAGCAACCTGTAAATGTCCTGTAGAGAATAGGTCATCAGCCTATAACAAGGTATGTCTGCATCAATTCATCCCTTTGAACAGAATTTCGAGTCATTCACATTGTATCATGTGTGAAACCACCATAGTCATTTCATCAAGCTCTACATGATCCAAGTATCATTACCTGGGAACATCTGCATCAATTAACATATGTAAGTATAAACCTATCATCATATAGATAAGAACTCATCACCATGTCTCCAATAAAGCAACTTTGAGTAGTCATCCATGTATCAGCATTATGTATCTTGAGCTCAAGCTCATTTGACAAAACTTCTTGATATCATCAACAGCAACAATCCTTATCCACAAGAGTGCCTGCATTATAACTGTATGATTTTTATGCATATGACAACAGCAGTATATGAGTGACCCATCATCAAGTGAGGAAGATGTATATTCAAGCTTTGTACTTCTCCTTGTCCTTATGAAGATCACCATGTAAGCACCATATATGCATCATCAAAGAATCATCCATAAATCTGATCTGAACATCAACTATGTAACCCCAAGAATCATATGAGATTTTATCATAGACAACTCACAACCACATCATAGCAAGATATATCATTTAGCCATATAAGAATCATCACCAAGGATTATTAACCATAATGCCAACAATGAATTACTAAAGGCATATGCTCCCCCTCAACCAGTGCCATCTGTTAGATCTGATCATGCATAAGCATCAAAACATCATCATCCTCAAGTTAGGATCAAAACACTTCTAGACATCATACAAGTAACAAAACATTTCCACACATCCTCAGCAGACTGTAACCAATAGGGCAAATAATAGACTGAATCATATCAGATCCTTTTTCTGATCCTGTTCCCACTGCTTTTCCTCAGACTGACATATACGCGACTTTGCAGTGTCTAACTCGCGTATATACGCGACTTCCCTTTAAGGAACTTGCGTATGAGATTCAGGACACTGAAGTTTTACACTTTCAGCTCCCCCTGAGTCTGATATGTCTGTGCTATGCTGTGTCTCAGGACATTGTGCTGACTGTACTTCCTTCTTCCTCCATATCTTCAAGTGTGATGAGGTTTTCTTCTTTTGGTGTGATGTCCATCCTTTGTTCCTGCATTCCTTTGCTATATGTCCAAGCTTGTTACATGCATAACATCTTACATGTTTCATATTCCTCCTGTAGCAATCAGTAGCTTTGTGACCATACATATTGCAAGCAAAGCAATATCCATTAAAGTACCTTGATTGAGATGACCTGTCCGCATAATAGTCTTGAACTCTTCTTCTTCTACTTCTAGCTGCAACATGTCCAAGATTATAACATTCAATATTATTCATAGGAGGAGTAAAAGATTTTCTTTGAAGACTTTCTTTCCTTGGTTGATGATGAGATTGACCTTTCATCTCCTTGTTGATCATTTTGGATTTCTCTTTAGAGTTCCTTGCCTCACCTTGTGAACTAGATTCACCTTCAACAGATTCATGGAAACCAAGACTAGTCTTGATAGCAGGAGACCTTTGACTACTAAGAATATCATCCAAGACTTTAGAACTATCTTGAAATCGTAAAAGCTTATCCTTTTCTTCTATTTTACCTTTCAAGATATTTACCTCAACTTGAAGTTGTTCCTCCTTTTCTAGACATTGCTTCTTCATGTCTTCTCCATCTTTCCTTCCTTCTTCCAACTGATGCCTTAGTTTGAGAATCTCCTTTTCTTGTTCTTCATTCAGATCCTGCTGCATTTGACGAACTCGGAAGGCACATTCTAGTTGAGATTTTAAGCTGGTGACTTCGTTTTCTTGTTTTGCAATAGCTTGGAGTAGATCTGTATTCTGCTTCTTTGATTCTTCAAGATCTCCTTTTAGTGAGGGGATTGTAGCTTCAAGATTTTCATAGTAGCTGGATCTATCTTTGAGTTTCTTGATGGTTGTGCTTCTTTCGTTGACTTCTTTTCTTAATGATGTTACTTCATGCTGCAATTTTTGACAGTGGTTTTCCTTGTCCTTGAGTAGCTTTCTTACCTTGTTTCCTTCTTCTATTTGGGCCTTTAGTTTGGTAACTTCTTCCTTGAAAGCACATTCCCTTTTGTTCAATAGATCTTGTTGATCTTTAACTTTGTCTGCAAGCCTTCTAAACACTGCCTCTATTTGACACTTTTCTTGCTCACCCATAAAAGCATGTTCAGTGGTTTCACTATCACTTCCATCACTTTCACAAGGAAATATAGCAGGAACATCAGAGGATAACACATTCATACCTGATAATGATTCTGAATCTGATTCTGAATCTGAAGAGCTTCTTATACCTAATCCCCAATCGACTCTCCCACTGTCATAGTCCTTCTGAGATGTCTTCTTCTTCTTATGAGCTTTCTTCTTAAGCTTCTTTCCCATTGTTCCACGGATCTCCTTCAAGCGATCAAGCTTCTACCAAAGGACCGGCTCTGATACCAATTGTTGGAAATAATACTGAGAGGGGGGGGTGAATCAGTATTATCAAATCAATCAAACTTTTCAACTTCATACTCAGAAACATATACGCTACTTCAATTAAGTGAACCCGCATGTACACGCTACTGTATCTAATGAAACGCGCGTATATCCAGAGATCTTATAATTCAGTTAGCTTAATCTTCAGTAAATGCATCAGATCATTATTAAGCATATTAACAGTAAACAGGTGCAGAATAACAGAACAGAACATCACACAAGAGCCACACACATGAACACAAAGATATAAGGTGGAAACCCAATGTGGGTGAAAACCACCTGCTGCAAGTCATCTCAATCTTCTTCTTAATAAGAAAATCCTTTTACAATATTTGTACTGGTGCAGTCTTATACCAGTACGGGAGCTACAACCCCCTTTGCTCTTGTACTAGCCGATCCATTTACTAGTATGCAGGCTGCTACCTGCTACAATGCTCCAAAAATCTCCTTTAGCTTTTGTACTAGCTTAGATACTAGTACGTAGGTGCTTGCCTACAATCTTCTCACCTCCAGGTACCACGTTTCATCAATTTTCAGACTGGATACACTGAAGCACAACACATAATCTGTAAGGCCACTTTTCATCCAATTTTCATACTGGACCCATAACTATCATTGAAGCTCAAAACAATCATCAAACTCTGAATCACTGAAACCCTGTTAACAACAGTCACCAGAACACAGAGCAGACACAGAACTCTGTAATAACCATCAGATCCATCTGCAACTTCAAATATTAAGATTTACAATGTATACGCTACTTTGATGAATCAAACCCGCGTGTATACGCGCTTTTATCAAAGCCAACCCGCGTACAGATCTAAAAATAATTTCTATCAACTTGCAGCTGTACCAGACATCAGTCATACTCATAACACTTATAGAACTATACATGCGTCAGTATGTAGATCTAGAATAAGCATCATAAAGATAGTTCATTTCAAACCATTTGATCCCGATCTCTCCTTAGATCTAGTTCTCCATCAACCGGTGAGATCTCTCCTTAGCTCAGATCAAGCAATGCATCATCAACCCATAACCCTGCATACTGGATCTAATGCTTCATCAGATATTCAAGACATTTCAGATACTCTTGCCTAATGATTTCCTTCCCTTTATATAGCCTTAGGCCTTGTTCAATACCAAGAGCCAAAACCATAGAAATCCAATACCATCAACTTCAAAACTAGGGATCAACACGTCCGTCGAGACGCCAAGGTCCAAAACCATAGGCACAACTTCCAAGGAATAACCGCCATGGACCAAAGGTACTTTTCAACATACAAGTGCTTTTGCTGAAGCCAACCTGCGTGTACACGCGACTTGGGCTTAACGAACCTGCGTGTATGAGCTTTCTCTTCTTCTTATAGTCTGATCATCAATTCCTTGCTGCTGACCTTCTGTACTATGATTTGTCATCAGTGAGGTTTGCCATCAAGGACAACACTTATCTCATAATGCCAACAATCTCCCCCTTTGGACTTGATGGCAAAGCTAACTTGTCACACTTAGAATTAGCATCTGATTCCTTTGAGCTGTCCTCCATCAGTCACATCTGATATCTCTTCTGAAGATTCATCATCTGATTCCTTTGAGCTATCCTCCATCAGTCACGTCTAATATCTCGTCTGAAGATTCATCCAGTTATACATAAGTGAGATATTCTTCCATCAGTCACATCTGATATCTCTTCTGAAGATTCATCATCTGATTCCTTTGAGCTATCCTCCATCAGTTACATCTGATATCTCGTCTGAAGATTCATCCAGTTATACATAAGTAAGATATTCTTCTATGAGAGGGTTGCCATCAAGTACAACACATGCATCATAATGCCAACAGTTGGTGCATGGAGTAATTTTTCATAAGAACTAAAATGGTGTCCTATTGAGGTGCCTTGAGCCATAGGATACATAGAAGGTCTTAAAAGATTTACATGATGGACCAATAGGTGGTCACTATGTGAGAAACACTACAATGCATAAGGTTATGAGGGATGGTTATTATTTGCCCACTCTATTTAAGGATGCTCACACTTAGGTACGCAATCATGTCAGAGATTCATCAATTGCGATCAAAGGTCAGTTGCCCTACTCCTACCAATAGTAGTTGAAGAACCATTCCAATAGTGGGGCACTGATGTGATCAGAGAAAAAACTCCTCATTCATCGAAGCAACATTGGTATATCCTAACAACAAAATATTAATTCACCCAGTGGTTCGAAGAAATTCCTCTCAAACATGTATATGATATGGAATTCATCCACATTTTACAAAAGAACATCATAATCAGGTTTAGAATTCCTACATTGCTTGTCTTTGATAATGAAACATATTTTTTATCATTAAAACTTTATGAATTTTCATTAGAATGGGATTGTTTTAAAGAATGCATCTAATTATTATCCCCAAGGAAATGGTATGGATGAATAAACCAATAAGAATATTATATGTATAATCAAGAAGATCATTTTATCTGAACAAAGGAATTGGCATAAGTCTTTGACCAATTCTCTTTGGGCTCATCGTGTTACCTTGAAATCTTCCCGAAAACCTCACCCTACTTCCTGGTTTACAGTAAAGAATTTATATTTCAACCAAACCTATATCATTTGACCTTGCAACTGTCTCTAGAGCCACAAGGTAAACTTTTCCTCGTGGTTCAAAGCAGGATGGATAAGCTAGTTAAACTTAAGGAAGAAAGGCACAAGGTCAAAGAACATTTTTTCGTACATCAAAACTATGTAAATTTTTGGTTTGATAGAAAATATCTAGGGGAAAAGAGATTTTATGTGGGCGACAAAGTTCTGAAATGGGATAAACCCCATGAAGGCAAAGGTAAACACACAAAGTTCCAGCCTCTGTCAATTGGACCGTCTATTGTTGATGAAAATCTAAACCATAATTCCTTTAAGTTAAAATCATTAGATTGGAGGATAGCCCCCTTTCCGTAATTGGTTGAGATTTAAAACATTATTTCCAATAGCAATTACAAGCTATGCTTTATATACAATTGCTTTGCTTCCTATTCTTTCATTTTTCATTTGTTTGTTGTGTAGTCATGTCCTGTTGCAACTTGTTAGTCAGTAAGTGTACATTAATAATAACCTTATGTAAAATGCGTGGATCAAGAGGCTTTGTAGTGTAATAAAAGAGAATTGTGACAACCACAACACTTTGATTTTTATTTTTCTGCTTCTTCATTTACGAAATTCCATAGGTTGAGCTAAGGTCAAATGGGAAATATGATTCGTCCAATAGGAGAACCTTGAGGGAACCTATAAGATCCATACCTATGCTAGTATATGAACTTCTCAAGTTGGTGTAAGTCTACTCATGTGTTAACTCTTGTCCAATACAGTAGAGAAGGGATAAGCGGAAAATATGAAGCAATTAAACCAGTATCAGAGGTCTTAAAATACTTCTCTAAAGGGGAAACCTCCTCTGCTCTCAATAAGGTGGGATCCCTCTTCTTCCCGTTGAAAATAATAAGTGCCAATGCATAGTTGTATTAAAATAGATAAATAAAGGGTGAAAGAAGAGAAAGGCTTATTGCACAGGAAGGTGAAACAAGTGACTTTGCCAGTGCATTATCCAAGCTTGCTGGAAATGAAGCAATGTTTGTGCCCTTGAAATGACTCCATCAGGGTATTGTCCAAGCCTACAGGTAGCAAAGAAACAACAAATATGAAAACAAAATACTCTAAAAATCATAAACTCTTCATGCACATTACCTTTTCCTTTATTGAAATAATTGTGATATAGTGTATCTTCTGTGTGTGTTTCAACCAAAGGGGGCTTACTACCCTAAATCTCTCTCAATCTCAATTGAAAGTAGAGGAGGAGAGTTGATCCTTAGCAGAGAGACATTTCAAATTATTATTCACCCCAGCATTGGTGTTCTATCCCCTAGGATTAAGTATATATATTACCATCCCAATATCTGTATGTTTCCTAGGCCAATGTTACACTAAAAAATGTCACCTTGACTACTTACAGTTAGTATGGCTCAAATCAACAGTCATGCTACCCTCTTAGGCAAGTCTTTATGCCTCTGTTATCCATCTCAAACTCAAAAAAGAGAGAAAGTCTTGTAAAAACTATGTTTATCTCTGGGGTCGCAGGTTCTCTCTAGCCTTACCTGCGGGGACGCAGGCCATGTTCACAAAAACTGCGTCCATGGACGCTCTGTATGTTAAAGGACAGGTGCGTCCTTCTGTAAAAGGCAAAATGCGCAAGTTTTATCTTGAAAAAGTTACTTGTGGTTACTTCTAGAACATTCTAGAGGTCGGTTTGATGAAATGGATGCGCCTCCAGTTGGTTCATGTATCTCTATTAAGAGGGAGCTTATCCCATCAATAAGGGAGCTATCCCACCCATAGAGGGGGATGATCCCATTGATAGTGGACCTGAATAACCTCTTTACAGCACTATAAATGAAGGCATTGAGCCAGAAGGAGGAGAGGTTGGAGCTATACATTTTCTTTGGGTAAATGCTGCAGGATTTAGGTCTTCCATTAGAGCCTTTGTGAGGAGAGATTGTCTTCACTTGATTCTACTTGGGAGAGGGTGAGCTTTGTCAAAGTAGAGGAAAACCCTTGATGGACCCTGGGAGGAACTTGCACAACACCAAGGCCAGGTTGTAAGAGTTTCTTTGTTTCGTTATTAATACAAACTGGTTTATTTTTCTCAATAGCTTGTGTTAATGAGTTATTTCATGTGTTCCTTGGTCTGCATGTTGAATATATGTTTTATTATATGAAATACAAGTGCTTGGTAATTGTTTGATTGTTTGTGGTTGCAGGAATTGACTTGAAGGAGGAGCTCATCCGGATCGTCAAGAACGGACTTCAACAACAGCGTTTTGGAATAAGGTAAGCCTAAACACTTGTAGTTTTCATGTTGTAAAAGGTGTATTTAGAGAAAGATCACTCCATTTTGTCTTGTTTGTCATTAGAACGTCTTAGACTTCTAGGAAGGTCAGTCGTGTCCGCACCCTTGACAAATTCCGTGTGACAAATTGGCGACTCCACTGGGGAATCCATTAATGTGAAAGTCTTTTCCTTTGTGTGAACTTTGCTATGAGAAAATCATTTTTATTTTCTGGTTTTTGACTGTGAGAATTAGTATTTGGGTGGCTTAGCTTCAGATTTAGTTAGATTTGGTTTTTCTTAACTTTTCCAGAAGGACGCACCCTCTGAGTACTGCACAGTGCGTCTTTGGACGCGCTGTTGCCGTTTGCACAGAGCGGGCCCGCGCCTGTTCTAACGGGCTGCCTGCGTCTTCCTGTAAAATTTAGGAAAATTCCATTTTTTGCTTTAATTGCTTTTAGATTTTGGTTTTTCTTAGTGTTTTCTGCCCAGATCCTTTAGTACCCTGTCAAAAATTTTCACCTGAACTTGTTCCTGCTCTTAGCTTTCATCAATTGGGTGTTTTGAGTCTCTTTCTTGAGAAATTCTTGATTTATTTTCCTTTGGTCATTACTTGAAGGTTTCTCTCAGTCTTTTCACAATTTTGCATCTTTTTGCTTTTGTTTTTGCAAAAAAATTTCCCCCTCATTCGCCGGGGGGGGCTAAATTGTGTTTGAGTGTTAATCGCCTTTGAGTGTTTTTATGTTTTGGTCTTTGGAACTCTCACCCAATTTTCTCGACTTGCACTTGATTGGTTCTTAGATTACATTAGAATCATCTTATGTTTGAGAATTCTCTTGCATAGATCACATTTGCATAATTAGAGTTCTCAGTTTCAGAATATGAATGAAAAATGTGCATAGATTACATTTGCATACTTTTCATGTGAATTGTGCATAGATTACAATTGCATAGTTTACATTCTGAAAAATCAATCGTAGATTTAGATCAGCTTTCTTTGATTTGAATTTACACAAAAAATAAAAAATAAAAAATGGTTTGGAATTGATTTGCATTGGTTTTTCTTGATAAAATTAGTGCATTAGAGAATTTGTTATATTTTCTCTTAGTGATCAATTTTTTGCATTGTTGGAAGTGAATGGAAACTCTCTCCTTACTCTAGTTAGGATTCATCGAATTGAAAGGATTGCATTATCATATTCGATTGCATTCAGTTGAGTCGGGTCATAACACCATTGGTTTCATCTCCATTTACCCATTTGAGTAATAACAGCCTTAATAACACAGCGCTTAATTAAAATTCATCTAGTAATTTTTACATTTCTAGGGCTCTGAAACACCAACATAGCTTAGGCTAGGGTCTTGGAGTAGGTGAGTACTTAACTCTCCAAGACTACAAAACCAACCAGATAGTTTATCTTGAGTAGAATAAATCCAATTGTTTCAATTGCACTCTGGGAAAGCTCCTCTTAAAGGAGAAGCACGAGCTCGTTTCCGAACCAGTGAGGGGATCATTCCCCCCTCGTTGGGAACGATGCCAGACAGTACGTATTACAAACGGTAAACCTCGGATTAACCATTGTCGAGGAGCCAGGGGTCACTTATCGGTAAACCTTGGATTACTGTCAAGGAGCCGGTAAGGGGATTGAGCTTGCTACTCTGCCCTTGCGTGCTGTCGGAGTTTAGACTGTTCCCCCAGGTGTACTTGTGGCCGTTGGTAACCTTAGTGACCATAATCTTTAGGATTCTACCCAAGGTGACGGTGGAGGGAAGGTCCCACTGTACCTGGAGCAGACGTCGGCTATACTCACTTGGATTTTCTGGGGGGTTCACTTCACTCGAGACGGTTAAAGTGGAGGAACTTGGTCCAGTCTATTCATTAAGCAGGTTGTCGGCGTAACTGTTCCACCCGCCATTTCTGTACTGAATCCAGCGAGGTTGGGCTTCATCACCAACTAGCGTTTTTGGTTCGGAAGAATACTGTTTGTGTGTGGTTTGACTCCTAGATTTGATAGCGCGTGTTAATTTGTTTGTTTTTACTTTTAGAGACCATAGGTGTGAATTGTGAATTTTAATTGTTAGGTGTAAATTGTGAATTGTTAATTTTAGTTTAAAATTGTTAATAAAATTCACTGAAGTTGAATATAATGGCAAATGTTCCGGAATTTATCAACCTAGGAACCCCTCCTAATGAGAATCCTAGTACTTTTCCTTACTTTGGAAATGTTGGTCCTCCTTATATGGCTACTTTGTCATTACCTGGATTTACAATAGGATTACCGATATGGTTATTTTCAACTTCGTTGGCCCAAAGTACTCCAATTGTTCCATCTCAACCGGATGCTTCACCTCAACAGAGTTCACCATCTCAACATCACCAACCTTCTGTCGACCCTTTACCTTCTTCGCCTAATTTTTCTTCCTCCATTTCTTCCTCTTCGCCTGGTAAAAGCCTTGATGCTAGTAACCAGGAGGCTAAGAAGAAGAAGAAAGGGAAGAAGAAGAAGAAGAAGAAGAAGCAAGATAAGAAAGAAGTCAACCAACCAACCATGGCTGTAAGTGTTAGTTGTGTTGAGGAAAATTCCGACATGCATCGTAAACCCAAATACCCTTGCAGGCTTTGTAAGGGTGACCACTTCCTTGTCAATTGTCCTGGTATTCCAAAGGTCTTGGAAGTATGGTCAGAAAAATCTCATCAACTTTCCATTGATCCATCAACCAGTGATAGTCAGGTTCTTGGGAAAAAGGGTAAAGTTAGGTTTCCTTGTAAGTTATGCAAAGGGAGTCATCAAACTCACATTTGCCCTCACATGGATGAAGCCTCAACATTGTTGGAAAAACTTACTGTTCCACAGCAAGAATTTCCAACTGGTTACCGTAAACTTTCTCCCAACCTACCGTCAACTGATGGAGTGATTGATTTAAATTCAAGTCTAGTCGATCACACTCTCCCATTGGAGAGTGAAACTCATGTCACTCAGGTTGATGATCCATTAGTTGATCAAGTGGTCGATTCAATTTCACATTCGATCGATCACACTCTCCCTTTCGAGAGTAAATTTCATACCGCTGATGTTCTTCTTGTTACATCAGATTCTTCTATGCCGGGGGGCATTTCACCTGTTTCTACAGAACCCCCTCCAAGTACTGAGGTCTTTTCCTTTGATTGGAATAGACTGACAGAACCTCGTCTTCCTTCCTCCATCCCTTTCCAAATCATTGTCAAGGCTGGTGGTAGGGACATACATCGTACACAGGTAGATGAAGGTGCTTCTGTTAGTATTTTATCCTCAGCTGTTTGGAAAGCTTTGGGTTCCCCTCAGCTTGCGCCTATTACGCAGAATCTGAAAGCTTTTAACAGAACAATTAGTGAACCTTTAGGGATCCTTCCTAAGTTTTCTATTACCTTGGAAGGTAAAACTGTTTGTGTTGATCTTATGGTAGTTCGAGGTCCCTTGGATTTCAATTTACTCCTTGGGCGAGACTATGTTTATGCAATGAAAGCTGTCGTATCGACACTCTTTCGCGTGATGTCTTTCCCTCACAATGGCAGTATTGTGACTGTAGACCAGCTTTCGTTCCCTAGTCTTTTTTCAACTACCAATAATATGACAGCCCTAAATGTTCCTGATTCTAAAGTGGTATCTACCCTGCCATGGGTTAATTATGTGGCAACTGGTCCCATGTTTTCAGTTACCGATGTAAGTGAGCCTCTCACTGTTGATGTAGATCCGGTAATTGACATGGAAAACTCTATGGGATTACTTGAACACGATGTTCTTATCCCTTTTGAGTCCCTTGACATGTGTTCCTTCCAGAGAACTATTCTTCCTTCTGATGAAGATCTCTTGGAAGCCATGATCAAGGTGTGTCCATTGACATAATCAGTTACGAGGATAGTTTGTTCCTCTCTCAACCTCGTTAAAAAATGAAATTGGATGTCATGAGGACAGTTCTTTTACTGAGTCAACCTCATTAAAAAATGAATCAGCTAGTTTTTAGGTCATATAGATAGTTAGAAATTAGGAGTCATGAGGAAAGTTCCTTTTACTGTGTCAACCTCGTTAAAAAATGAATCAGTGTGTACGAGGATAGTTTTTTCCTGTATCAACCTCGTTAAAAAATGAAATAGGCTAGCACGAGGAAAGTTCTTTTTACTGAGTCAACCTCGTTAAAAAATGAATCAGTGAGTACGAGGATAGTTTTTTCCTGTATCAACCTCGTTAAAAAATGAAATAGGCTAGCATGAGGACAGTTCTTTTACTGAGTCAACCTCATTAAAAAATGAATCAGCTAGATTTTAGGATATGTAGGTAGATTGTAGAAAGTAGGGTTTGAGGACAGTTCCTGTTACTGAGTCAACCTCATTAAAAAATGAATCAGGTTTGAGGATAGTTCCTGTTACTGAATCAACCTCGTTAAAAAATGAATCAGGTTTGAGGATAGTTCCTGTTACTGAGTCAACCTCGTTAAAAAATGAATCAGGTGTGAGGATAGTTCTTTTCTTGTGTCAACCTCCTTAAAAATGAAACAACTCCCTTTTCAAGTTAAATATTGAAAGTAAACCTTCATTTCATCCAGCCGGTTGAATGCAATGAAGCCTGGGGGGCATGTACCTTGCTTTGCATCATTATGCTGGGGGCATGCGAACTTTTTGAGCATAGTTCCTTGTCTTGTGTCAAGCTCGTTAAAAAATGAAACAAGGGTAGGTTAAGTAGGTAAATTGTAGATAGTGATCATGAGCATAGTTCCTTGTCTTGTGTCAAGCTCATTAAAAAATGAATCAAGGATTTTAGAGCATAGTTCCTTGTCTTGTGTCAAGCTCGTTAAAAAATGAATCAAGGTTTTTAGAGCATAGTTCCTTGTCTTGTGTCAAGCTCGTTAAAAAATGAAACAAGGGTAGGTTAAGTAGGTAGATTGTAGAGAGTAGTCATGAGCATAGTTCTTTGTCTTGTGTCAAGCTCGTTAAAAAATGAAACAAGGATTTTAGAGCATAGTTCCTTGTCTTGTGTCAAGCTCATTAAAAAATGAATCAAGGTTTTTAGAGCACAGTTCCTTGTCTTGTGTCAAGCTCGTTAAAAAATGAATCAAGGTTTTTTAGAGTATAGTTTTTTGTTAGGTAGATTGTAGAAAGTAGTTATGAGCATAGTTCCTCATCTTGTGTCAAGCTCACTAAAAAATGAAACAACTCCCACGAGTCTTTCCAAGATTTTGAAAGTAAAGCTTCATTCCATCCACCTCA
Source organism: Pinus tabuliformis (assembly GCA_031772625.1). Lineage (NCBI taxonomy): Eukaryota > Viridiplantae > Streptophyta > Pinopsida > Pinales > Pinaceae > Pinus > Pinus tabuliformis. The sequence continues at coordinate 449,916,628 of CM062809.1, read as the reverse complement.
TTGAATGCAATGAAGCTTGGGGGGCATGTACCTCGTTTTGCGTCATTATGCTGGGGGCATGCGAACTTATAACAAGCATAGTTTTTCGTTTCAAGCTTGTGTAAACATGAAACCGAATACGAGCATAGTTCTTTTCCTGTTTCAAGCTCGTTAAAAAATGAAACAAATCCTCCTCTACTTGAGTCGAGAGATTGACTAGATCTCATAAATGTTAAGTATTTAGGTTAGTTGTTTCGGTGTTTTGCATAATTTTCTTACAGTTTTAGGTCAAAGTCTTTTAAATGATCTCGTCACTAAACCTTCATTTCATCCAAATGGTTGAATGAAATGAAGCTAGGGGGGCATGCACTCTAGCAGTTATGCTTAGGGGGCATCAAGCACAGTTTTATCTCTGTTTCAAGCTTGTGTAAAAATGAAACTAATTTGAAGCATAGTTTTTATCTGTTTCAAGCTTTTGTAAAAATGAAACCTATCTCGAGTCAATTTCAGTTATTTTCAAGACTCGTTAAACTCATGAAAATCCCGAGATTATTTTGCTATTTTTCATTCTCGTAAAACAAATGAAAATGCCGAGTTCTTTCCATATTTTCCTGCTCGTAAATTAAATTGAAAGTCGGCCATATGAGTACATTTTTATCATTTTTTCGAACTCATTAAAACTTACGAAAAAGTGAAAACCATGAGTACATTTTTATCCCTTTTTCGAACTCGTTAAAACTTACGAAAAAGTGAAACCTCAGAGTCATCTTTTAAGCCCTTTTCAGACTCCTAAAACATGAAAAGATTGCTGAGCGTTTCTTTTACACTCGTTAAAACGGAATTAAAAGACGGTCCCCTTTTAGCTCTTTTCTGACCGTAAAATCAGGAAAAGATTGCCGGGTTTTTGTCGTTTCAAACTCGATACGGAAATAAAACGACGTGTCCTTGATCGCTTTTTACTTTTCAGGTCAGTGGCACTAATTATGAAAGTACTCCTTGGTCGCAAGATCAAGCGGTTCCCCCAGGTATTATTTTATACTTTTTCGGGCTTGAGGGACACAAATATACGAAAAAGTTCAACGTGGAGTCTCCTTTTGTTTTTTTCAGACTCTCTAAAATTGAAAAACGCCGAGTTTCTCCTATACTGGGCTCGTTAAACTTTTACAGTAAAGGACCTGTTCAATTACAAACATGAACGAACCACTCCTTCCTAGGGTTCGAATTTAAACTAGGTTGGACTCGTCCGAAGGATGAGCTTATAACCAAGCATATGTTATCCTCCTCAAGCTTGTTAAAAATAAAGAGGTACTTGCCAGAAATGGTGGGGGAAAAGAGAGAAGAATGAACCTATTTGTCACCTTTTGTCTCAAACGAAACTTTATTACCACTCTTGAACACGACACTTTTGCATTTCACCTGGGTTGGGAAATCTTTTACCTCACAGTTGACCAAATCACTTTGAAAATCTTTAACCGGGTTCAGGGATTAACTTTGAGTTATTCATCACCAAACCATCTGTTGTGTCGTTATGTGTTCAAGAGGTCTGCAAGCAAAACTTTCATCTGCAAAATACTTATCATCCATTTGACCATCCCTGAGTCAGTCCTTACAGCAACATTTCTTCAACTTGAACAATGATTTCGTGTTGCAGGCTTGCCTGCAACGAGTCGCTTTCTATCGACATCGACACATTATCTAGAAAGATGACTTAGGAATCGACAGTACCTTGAAGTCTGCATGCATCAATGGCAGGTTTCTCGCCTTTGACGACAGTTTACATCATTGACTTTCGATCAAAGGATTCTGTGAAGTGTTCGACATCAGAACATCTATTCACATTTCACGGGTTGTGCTTGGTACTTTGAGAACCATTGACATTACTGGTGGTCTCTCTCACGCTTGTTAACAGTTCACATCATTGACTGGTAATCAAGTGGTTTCTAACATGTTCGACATCAAATCATTTAATCACATGCTTAGAATCGTACCAATTCGGGAAGTAGAAGTGAAGACCCTGGATCTAGTTTCTACCATCCAGGCTGCGAGGAGTTTTGTATTCATTATCTATGTAGACTAATCATAAACAGATGGCTGCGTCCATACTGTGTCTACAAAAGTCTATAAAAATGATGTACTGCAAGATCATTCCTGTATCAGAATAGTTAGTCCATTAGTTAAAATTTTGAATCTGAGTATGGGAATGCCTACCTCAGTGATGATATAATCTTATACATGTATTTTGTGTTGAAAATTGCAGGTTCCAACCAGGTCATCCACAAGTCAATCCTTGAAATGATAAAGCGCTTCACCCTTCCTAGAATTACAAAACACCAATCTATTCCAGGCTTCGCACTTTAGGGGGCAATCTGTTACACTAAAAAATGTCACCTTGACTACTTACAGTTAGTATGGCTCAAATCAACAGTCATGCTACCCTCTTAGGCAAGTCTTTATGCCTCTGTTATCCATCTCAAACTCAAAAAAGAGAGAAAGTCTTGTAAAAACTATGTTTATCTCTGGGGTCGCAGGTTCTCTCTAGCCTTACCTGCGGGGACGCAGGCCATGTTCACAAAAACTGCGTCCATGGACGCTCTGTATGTTAAAGGACAGGTGCGTCCTTCTGTAAAAGGCAAAATGCGCAAGTTTTATCTTGAAAAAGTTACTTGTGGTTACTTCTAGAACATTCTAGAGGTCGGTTTGATGAAATGGATGCGCCTCCAGTTGGTTCATGTATCTCTATTAAGAGGGAGCTTATCCCATCAATAAGGGAGCTATCCCACCCATAGAGGGGGATGATCCCATTGATAGTGGACCTGAATAACCTCTTTACAGCACTATAAATGAAGGCATTGAGCCAGAAGGAGGAGAGGTTGGAGCTATACATTTTCTTTGGGTAAATGCTGCAGGATTTAGGTCTTCCATTAGAGCCTTTGTGAGGAGAGATTGTCTTCACTTGATTCTACTTGGGAGAGGGTGAGCTTTGTCAAAGTAGAGGAAAACCCTTGATGGACCCTGGGAGGAACTTGCACAACACCAAGGCCAGGTTGTAAGAGTTTCTTTGTTTCGTTATTAATACAAACTGGTTTATTTTTCTCAATAGCTTGTGTTAATGAGTTATTTCATGTGTTCCTTGGTCTGCATGTTGAATATATGTTTTATTATATGAAATACAAGTGCTTGGTAATTGTTTGATTGTTTGTGGTTGCAGGAATTGACTTGAAGGAGGAGCTCATCCGGATCGTCAAGAACGGACTTCAACAACAGCGTTTTGGAATAAGGTAAGCCTAAACACTTGTAGTTTTCATGTTGTAAAAGGTGTATTTAGAGAAAGATCACTCCATTTTGTCTTGTTTGTCATTAGAACGTCTTAGACTTCTAGGAAGGTCAGTCGTGTCCGCACCCTTGACAAATTCCGTGTGACAGCCAAGTATTCAAAATTTGAAACTCAATACAAATTGCATTACATTGTATGCCACAAGGGAAGATTAGATAATTCACAAGAATAGAGAGATAATCATTGTAGCAGAAGAATGCCATGGATTCACCTTCTGAGAGTGTGAATAATGGGAACATAAGGACACCTTGAAACCCTCTTGGAGCATAATTGTTTCCTTTATCTAGTTCACTGCCACCCCTAACACCTGGAAATTGGACCAATCCCTCAAATTCCCAATCTAGATATTTTCCTATTCTATCCAGAATGTTCTACAACATTACAAGTGACACTCAAATATTAGGTACAAAGGATGTTATTTCCACAAGGCTCCCCAACTCCTTTTGGATGGAAAATAATACAATTATAACTACAAACATTCTCAATACCATCCCTCATACCATAGACCTTAATAAAATCTTCAAAGATTTAAATTACTTGGGTTCCTAATATAGCCAAAATTGAAACCAAGTTGATGCACAAAGTTGCTAATTATAACAAGGTAGAATTTCCCTTACTTCAACACCATCCAAGAAAATTTCCATCCTCAAGAGTATATAATGCCATCCATCACTTTCCCCTGTAGGATTTAAAGGTGTTTCATCTTCGTTAGGGTCCTATAAATATAGTGATCAAGGTATGATTATCTAGCCATTTATCCGAGAGGGATGTTGTAAATTATTTTTCATTTTAAATTGTCTAGTCTTTGAAAAGAAAAATAAAAGTAAAAGAAAAAGAAACTAAAGGAAAAATTGAAAAGAAATAGAAAAAATAGAAAGAAAAAGAAATAAAAATAAAGGGGAAAAGGAAAAATAAATAAATAAAAAATAAATCCAAAGGGTGTGCCAACCAAAATGCCGCCTAAGTTGTTTTGTTTATCCTTAAGGCTTGATTAAATTAGAAAAAATATGTTTTTAAATGTTGAATAAACATCGATAGGATGTATTGTAGTTTAGCAATAAGGTTCTGGTTCTTTTGGACGAATGAGATCACAACTACCAAAATCAATGATAGGGAATGATGTTCAGACCCCCCGACCTCCTGAAGCTTAATATGAAGGGGGGGGCGGGGGTGCTAAACATGGTTTGTTGGAAACCAACTTTGACCATGTGGTGATTCCACAAACATTACAGGGGCCTCTCCTACCTTACTGCTTACTGTCCGACCACCCCCCCCCTAAAAAGAAATAAAAATAAAGGGGAAAAGGAAAAATAAATAAATAAAAAATAAATCCAAAGGGTGTGCCAACCAAAATGCCGCCTAAGTTGTTTTGTTTATCCTTAAGGCTTGATTAAATTAGAAAAAATATGTTTTTAAATGTTGAATAAACATAGATAGGATGTATTGTAGTTTAGCAATAAGGTTCTGGTTCTTTTGGACGAATGAGATCATAACTACCAAAATCAATGATAGGGAATGATATTCGGACCCCCCGACCTCCCGAAGCTTAATATGAAGGGGGGGGGGGGGGGGGGGGGGGGTGGGGGGGCGCAGGGGCGCTAAATGTGGTTTGTTGGAAACCAACTTTGACCACGTGGTGACTCCACAAACATTGCAGGGGCCTCTCCTACCTTACCGCTTACTATCCGACCACCCCCCCGCCCCTGAAAATCATTTTCTCTATCTATTTCCCCCCCTCCCATTGGCTCCCTCTCCACTCATAGCATTCCAACACATCTTCCATGCCAACACATCCACCACACCAACACATCTGACACCCCACTGCATCCATACACGTCACCCTATCTTGCATCTCACCTCCCTCCCTTACGTTACAAGACCGTTGGCCAAATCTCCTGCCAAAATTCATGTAGACGTTGGTCATTAACTCCTGCCAACGTTTAAAACTATTAATTATGACACTCCAAAAATGGTAATTTTACCTTTAATATTCTTTCCCTTTCCACTTTAAAAAGCCTACATTACCCAACATTTATCCCTTTGAGATTTCATTGTATCAGTGTAGGTTCATGCTCAGAGATCGTTCAGTGCAACAATCCCTATGCAATCACCATCTTCTTTCAGTACCAATCTAGCACAAATTTGGTATTTTCCTTTGGGCCTCTCTGCAATATTAAAATGTCGTCACCTAAGGGAACCATAAAAATGGTGGTCGAGAGTCCATTCTTACCCTTTGTTCCCTATTTTAATGATATGCATTTAGTTGACACAAAATATAAGATAAAAGAAACTCAATGTGAATTTTATTTGTATGAGCTTCATAATTGGGTGAAACAAAAGTATTTAGATAATAGTGATGATTTAAGCATCTAGGAATCATTTCTACCTCAATTTATCTTTCCCAAGACTCATATTTTCCTAGAAGTCACCACCTAGTGTCATGTCAGGTACCTCCCCAATCAAAAAGTAGTAATTGCTCAAAAGAATGAGATCCTATTTTCAATTACCCAAGAAGTTATTTTTCAAGCCCTTCATATCAATTCTGAAAATTCTTTACACACATTTTCCACTAATGCACTCATGGAAATATACAAAAATCTTACTTTCCCCCAGCGAGCCCATATTTTTTAATGTTTTCTGCCTAAAATTTTTGAATTGTCGAGAACAAATCCCCCATATTCTGCTTTTGTTTTCCCTAAGATGTCAAGACAAGTTATTTCCATGGTTACTTGTCTATTAGGTTATTCGACAAACCAATGGGTAGATCAAGTAGTCTTATGCATCTTGTCAGTATTTTTAGTTGGTCAAAAGCCATCACTCATTTTCAATTACAGGCAATACTTGTCATATGTTATTCATGAGAAATTTCTGAAATTTAAAGCTGAAGGTGCATTCAAACACTAGTAAGTCCTTGTGTATTTAAAGTTATTCTATTAAGAAAACAAGTTCAAGTTCTAGTTACAAAAGATGGATGATCAAGGAAGTCCACTATTAGTCATTCATTGGACTTCTTTGGTGAGAAGGAACTCAGAAGATTATTCATTCAACCATTTTGTGGATCATTTTTTACATACATCCTTGCGTATTCTTAGTAGCAATATTATACCAAGGATTTCACCAGAGACCAAGAAGGTTTTGCATCTTATAGAACAATCTCAATCTAGAGACTAGTATCTTTGCCAGAACTATATAGATATTTTGATCTATGGGTGTGAGCTTCCTCCCTATAGATTACCAGTATTTGTACCAGTAAGGATTTTTTCTTTAGAATAAATTAGACAGATGTTAAACATGGATGAGCTACATTTTGTATCAAGTAAAAGGAAAGCACAATTTAAATTGAAGGCACATGTTGGGCCTTATATTGTAAATACCATAGTAGTAGAAAGGGAAGTGGATGAAATACTAAATCATATGAAATTTAAGCTAAGCTTCACATGGTATTATGATCCATTAGGGATAATTTCCACAACAAGAGTCGAGTAGAATACCAAACTAGATGCACATACACCTAGGCCAGAGATAAAGCAGTATGCCAATCAGGAGGAGTGGACAGAGAACACACTACAGGAGGCTAAAGAGAAAATTGTCAGTCAATCATATCTACAAATTCCTATTCCGAAAGTCAAAGAAATCAAGAGACCAAGAGAAAGTATGTCACCTACAGATTTAGAAGCTCAAGTTGCAAACTTTCATTTTTTCAAGAGGAGAAGGAAAGATCCAAAGACCAATACTAAGACTGATATTAAAAGTGATGCTCAGATAATAAATATTCAAGAAGAATCCTCACAAGAAAAGGATTCACAGGAGAAAATACAATGGTTTTGACAAGCATTCCAACCACTTCCTTCCCATATGTTGATGAGACAACTAAGTCACCTATGTCTTCTACATCTCAAATTCCAACACAACAATTTTTTTTTTCATATACAGGGAGATCAAGAAGAAAAATGTAGCATTCAAGGCTTCAACATATTCAAACTTTTTGAAGCAAACTGTTCCTACTCAACACAGATTGTTGTATTCACTTGATATGGAAAAGGGGTAGTTCCAAATGGCCTTTTTTGAACCTACAATTTAAGTTCCCAAAAATGTTGAGGAATACAAAGCCTCAATATTTTCTTTTGATACCAAGAAGGTTCATGCAATTGATCAAATTCATTTTCATAAATAGGCAGGTGAAATGATCTATTCAACATTGACCAATTTAGCCATGGATACCTCAAAATTGCATGTCTCCTTGAATAATATGCATTTGTAGCTAAAGATAGAGCGAATATCATCTTTGGCCAAAGACACTAGAACTAAATCTTTGGAAGATTTAGTGATTAAAATAGGATATGATCAAAGCAATTAAGGAGATAGTTAAAAATAAAGATGAAGATATTCAAGTTCTAACGAAACTGTTAGAGTCAGTCTTTACAGCCTTCCACTAGTGATCAAACATGCTCTTACAAAGTGGTTTTAGGGTGTCAAAGTCAAATTTTGTCATTTCAGTGAGTCTTCAAGTAAAATTTGGTCACTAGGTATTAGGTCTAGGATTTGTTTTCACTCCTTTCAAAGTTTTCCAAATGTCAGTACATGTCACCATTCGGCTAAGTGTACCATCATTCAAAAATTTGTCATCATCATTTTATGTTCCAATGGGGCATTTTACACCTTGTTGTGCTTCAATTTTGCTCAGGTAAGGCTCATTTCCCTCTCCTAGGGTTTTTGTTTTTGAGCAAGAGAAAATGAATTTGGGAAAAGTGAGAGAGATTTTTGTCCACAATAGGCCAAGGAAGAAAAATCTCCTTCACTTTTTACACAGGTGTCATGGTTTTAGAGAAATGTCAAAAATATAGTTTCCTCAAGAGGGTTGCTGCACCTTCGGAGTGACCTTGGTAAAATCAATTTTTCTCCTAGAAGAAATGACCAAATGACTTACTTGATGAGTCAACTGATAACTAGACAAAGTGATATTTCCAATCAGCTAGCATGAGCTCAATTTGGAGTTGATTAAGACCTTCAAACATTGACTGAAACAACACTCTTCATTTAGGCAACCTCATTCTGCACATTTTGACCAGTCTTGGGAGATTGGACTTTTGACAGAGAAAATGAAATCCAAATTGGAAAATTCTAGATGTTCTAGAAAGTAGACTCGATAAGCATTCAACACGCTATCACACGCCAAATTTGGACACTAGGAAGGCTTCCAAAAGTGGTTTGCAAAAGGTGCTACACACCAAAATCTGGCGCTATGCATAGAAGTGGTGCTACACACCTGGGTTTTTTCTCTTGTGTTATTTTGAACTGGAACTATGCACAGGAGCTGCACTATGCACTTGGGAAGTGCACTACACACCTAGAATTTGAGCTACAAATTGCTCCAAATTTCATCAAATCGCCTCAAAACCCCCAAAATTCCTCCATTGCAAGTAAGTAACATCACTATCCTTGCTAAAAAGAATTGTTGCATCAGTTTTGGGTTGGGTTGTCTCTCAAAAACATCAAACCCTAATTGTCACTAAATTCTCATATATTGTAAAAATACACTCATTACTGTTGTTCCATATCATTTTTTACTGCTTCCTTAAACCCCATCCTCCCACACATAATTCCCTAAACATTATTCTCTAAACTTTTCCCTAATTCCCAAACCCTATACCCATACATCCTAAAACTATATATATATATCCCAAACCCTACATACACCATAAAGCCTACATATACCCTAAACCCTATACTATTCACTAACCCTACTTACTCCCTACATCCCTTTCCCATTCTTGGTCACCCTCACCTATTTTCCTATTTAAATCTCTTCATACTCATCTTCCCTTCATCCACCAATCCACCACTCTTCATTCACCACAAAAATGAAAAACTGCACATAAAGAGGAACAACTATACAATAATGGAGAGGGATAGTGAGTATGAAATGGAGGAAGAGACACATAGTGATAGTTCTATAGAGAGAGACACTCATGGTAGAAGACCTCATAAGGGAGGAAAACATATCAGAGAGGAGCCCATCAGTTTGAGGGAGCTACAAGCCTGCCCATTTGCCCTTTCTTGTTTCAGACATCAATCATGTTTCAGTTTTTGTGAAATGGTGGAAAGGGTGAAATCCCATCATGAATTAGCAAGGTTGTTTGTGACACATTTGGAGGACAAAAATGAGGTAAACCTTGCTGGAGTCACATTCAATTTGTGACCAGCTATCATTTTAGAGGCTATAGGTATTCCAAATGTGGGTGAAAAGTGGAACAAGGGTCAGTACATTTTACAGTGAGTACTATGAGACTTACATTAAGGCTAAATATCATAACAATCTTGGCAGAGTATTTCCCTTTAAATTCTTGGAGGACAGGTTTGCTCCATTAATGAAGATCATCATCAAGTACTTTACTTGTGAAGGTAGGTTCTCCAAACTGTATGCCTACCACATTAGATTGCTGATGCATTTCACTAGGGTGAGAATGATGAATATCCCCTACTTCATATTCAGAAACATAGAGAAGATGGAATTTATTGTAAAGAAGAAATCATACCCCCAATAGCTAACCAGCATCTACCACTTCTCTGTGATTAAAATCATTGTTTTGCACTAGCTGAACCTACTTAACATACCATGGGAGACCTTCATTTCTCATGAAATGTTCAAAGGACCTCAAGTATTTTCATCAGTGCCACAAGAAGAAGGTGGACTTTCAGGACATCAAAAGGTCCAAGAGACTGAAACTATGGGAGCGCCAATGTTTGTGAAATATGAGAGAGGGACTAGAAAACTTTTTGCAGCTGCCACAGGCCACAGGCAAATTCTATCTCCACAAGGAGTGGAATGGGCTTTGCCTTCATCTTCAGCTAAACAGGTACAGGTTGGGCAGTAACACAAGGGCAAAGGTAAAGGCAAGAAAAATATGCATGAGAAGGATCTTAGTGATGGGCAAGAGAGATATTTTGACCTTGTTGATCATGAAGAGGCACAAGCAGTTGATGTCATTGATTTGGAAACTCAAGGTACAAAGATTACTAAAGACATGATCATCAAGGAGCAAGAGGCTCAGATTCAAGCCTTGTCAATCAATTTAGAGAGGGAAAAGTGGATCATCAATTATCTGGAGCAAGAAAAAAAACAATTGACCGACAAGCAAGTGCTCATGGAGCTACAAATGATAAAGGAAGGTAGGCACAAGATCAAGGAGGCGAATGTTCCATTAACCCCTATTGAACAAGAAATTGAGAATGATAGGGAAAAATGGCTTGAGAGGGTCAATATACACCTTGAGGGGCTGCTTGAGAAGGCCAATAGAGACAAGAAGATGCTTCGCCATATGGCCTATCACTATATGACCCGGAAAAAAATATGCAATATAAGGATAAGGAAGCTTAAGGCAAGGTTGAGGAAGGCCTTAAGGAGCAAAAAGGAGCATGAAAAGCTAAAAATCTTGGCTGAGGCCTCACTAGCCCATCAAAGCAATTAATGAGAGTGCCTTGTGTGAAATCTGGGCAAGTTTTGGTGAGTTTTTGTCATTTTGAGATTTTGAAATGTTCCAACATAGAAAATTGCATTAGGTGTGTAGCGCCACCCGCGCTATGCTTTTGACTGGGAGACTTTTTGGAGAAATGGTTTGCATATTCGTATTCAGCATGATGAGAACATCAATCCTTGAAATTTTCAACATTTTTGGAGCAAATCTTGGTCACCTAAAGGTCAAAAAACCATCAAAAAATTCCCTCTCTACCTCTTTTTGGAGACACAGGAAGTAGCCTTGGTAGATTCCACTTTTGAGGGGGGAAATGACCTCCAAATGAAAAAATGAAAGATGTTCCAGAAACAATATAGGAAGACCTTTATAATGAGCTATCGTGGGCTCAATTTGGCTAAGGGGAAGGCCTCTAGAATCAGCTAAGAAGTGGCACTACGCACAGGACAGGTGGCACTACGCATAGAACCAGTTTGCTCAAAAATCAAAATTTCGCCTAGCTTTTCTACAAGTTGACTTTTTCTTTCATCTTGGATGAATTTATGATTGCAAATGATGCTATGCTATGTAAATGTAAGTGTAAAATGACCTTAGAGGGTAGATTCATCATTTTGAAGTGGTTTGGGGGTCAATGAATCACTTTCCATGGTTTTAGAGGCAAGTTGTTCCATTGCCTATATTCCTGTTCCTAGTTTAGATATGGTTGAAACAGTCCCTTATCTCTTGGATTCAACCCCTAATGGCTAGCATAGGTGGTTTTCATGTCTATATTATGTATTTGAGAGAATTTATGAAGATGATGACTTCATGGATGATGAGATCATGGAAGCCCTATATGAAAATCCATTTCAACAACATAAGGAGAGCTTAGTAGATACTTGTCAAGATGCTTAGGAAAATGTGCAGCAGGTTCAAGATCTTTGTACAACTGAAAATGATGGAAGACAAGGTCTTATTTTAGATCTGATCATAGCAGAAGACAATATGTAGGAAAATCAAGTTTCAATTTTTGATTGTGATAAAGTCAAGTTGGCTAATTCAGATCTAGATTCAGATTGTGATGATGAAGAAGATTCAGATCGTGATGGCGAAGAAATCATTGAAGCCTTCTTTGATTCTTCCCTTCAAAAATAGTCTCAAAGAACTAGTCACTTCGTTACACAAGATCATAGTCAGGATATCATAGCTTCTTCTTTACTTGAAGATGAAGGAATTTTGTATCTTGATAGTCAATAGGAATCATATGAAATGAATCAACAGTCTGAGGAAAATTTATATACTCCTTTGCTTGAAATTAAAGAAGACAATCACTGTAGAAAACAAAAAGTAATTTCTCCTCTATCTGAAGATGAGATAGATCAACTCCTAAAGGGTCATGTTACAGCCCAAGCTAATGCAGGTTTGCAATGTTCACATAGTCAAGACAGTGTTAGTGAAACTTCTTCCACTTTTGAAAATGAAAATCTGAGTTTAAATGATGAAAATCTTGAAATTAGATTTTTAGATCAACGAACAGATATTGTTTTATTTCATGAAGATGATAGGGCTGTCATGTTTAATAATATTGAATAATGTTTTATGTCTAATAATGAGTTAGACTATGAAATTGAGGAATATGAGCCTGAGAGAGACAATATGCCAGAAATTGAGTTAGAATTTCTCATGCTCAAGGAATTTATAGCCTACACTCAGATAGCAGAAGTTTATACTTCTCTATGCCTTCCTATCAATCAGCAACCAACCGTTCTTTCAAATTAGAATGAAGGGAGTACTTGTATTTTTGCTGTTGGATCTCAAGACAGGCTAGTGCTTCAGGATTTTGAGGATCCCTTCAACATTCTTTTGCAAGCATTAGAGAAGATGAATGTTATCTGGTTCATTAGCATAAGCCTTGGTTTCAGTTGTTATTGTGAGTTGCCTACATGTACATCATTCTACCTGCTCAGGGAAAGTGAGAGAAGGATTTCAGTAAGTAGCCATCTGCTGGATTGGTTACATTGGAAGCCCCACTTCACATGATTGTACATATTTCATCAGTAGGCAGGTGGTTGTCATCATGATTTGAAGCTCTCAAATCTCGATGGTTTGCTACCATTAAAAAGCTTAGTAAGTACTTGTTTCAGTTAAGTAAGTCTTGAGTCAATTTTAAGTTAGTTCCAATAATTTCAAGTTAGTTTCAGAGTCAGTTTGTGTCGTCAAGTCATCAGTTTTGAGTCATGCATTTCAGTTTGAGTTTTTGACTCCATGCCCAATGGATAAGGCTACTAGGTCTACGGTGTTCTTGGCACCTCCAAGGAGCTACCATCCCCAATGGAGCCAATGTTAGAGTCAGTCTTTGTAGCCTTCCACCAATGATCAAACATGTTCTTACAATGTGGTTTTAGGTTTTCAAAGTCAAATTTTGTCATTGCAGTGAGTCTTCAAGTAAAATTTGGTCACTAGCTATTAGGTCCAGGATTTGTTTTCACTCCTTTCAAAGTTTTCCAAGTGTCGGTCCATGTCACCATTCGGCTGAGTGTACCATCATTCAAAAATTTGTCATCATCATTTCAGGTTCCAATGGGGCATTTTACACCTTGTTGTGCTTCAGTTGTGCTCAGGTAAGGCTCATTTCCCTCTCCTAGGGTTTTTCTTTCTGAGCAAGAAAAAATGAATTTGGAAAACGTGAGAGAGGCTTTTTTCCAAAATAGGCCAAGGAAGAAAAAACTCCTTCACTTTTTACAAAAGTTTCATGGTTTTAGAGAAATGTCAAAAATACAGTTGCTTCAGGAGAGTTGCTGCACCTTTGGAGTGACCTTGGTAAAATCAATGTTTCTCCTAGATAAATGACCAAATGACTTTCTTTATGATTCAAATGATAACTAGACAAAGAGAGATTTCCAATGAGCTATCATGAGCTCAATTTGGAGTTGAGTAAGACCTTCAAACGTTGATTGCAACAACACTCTTCATTTAGGAAGCCTCATTCTGCACATTTTGAGCAGTCTTGGGAGATTGGACTTTTGACAAGGAAAATGAAGTCCAAATTGGAAAATTCAAGATGTTCTAGAAAGTAGACTTAATATGATTCCCAACGAGCTATAACACGCCCAATTTGGACACCAGGAAGGCCTCCAAAAGTGGGCTACAAAAGGTGCTATGCACCAAAATCGGCGCTACGCATAGAAGTGGCACCACGCACTTGGGTTTTTTCTCTTATGTTATTTTGAACTAGCACTACGCACCTAGGACGTGTGCTATGCACCTAGAATTCGAGCTAAAAATTGCTAAAAATTTCATCAAATAACCTCAAAACCCCCCAAATTCCTCCATTGCAAGTAAGTAACATCACTATCCTTGCTAAAAAGAATTGTTGCATCAGTTTTGGGTTGGGTTGTCTCTCAAAAACATCAAACCCTAATTGTCACTAAATTCTCATATATTGTAAAAATACACTCATTACTGTTGTTCCATATCATCTTTTACTGCTTCCCTAAACCCCATCCTCCCATACATAATTCCCTACACATCATTCTCTAAACTTTTCCATAATTCCCAAACCCTATACCCATACATCCTAAACCCTATACATATATCCCAAACCCTACATACACCCTAAACCCTACATATACCCTAAACCATATACTATTCACTAACCCTACTTACTCCCTACATCCCTTTCCCATTCTTGGTCACCCTCACCTATTTTCCTATTTAAATCTCTTCATACTCATCTTCCCTTCATCCACCAATCCACCACTCTTCATTCACCACGAAAAGGAATAGCTGCACACAAAGAGGAATAGTTGTACACAAAAAGGAATAGTTGTACACAAAGTGGAACAACTATACAATAATGGACAGGGAAAGTGAGTATGAAATGGAGGAAGAGACACATAGTGATAGTTCTAGAGAGAGAGACACTCAGGGTAGAAGGCCTCATAAGGGAGGAAAACATATCAGAGAGGAGCCCACTAGTTTGACGGAGCTACAAGCCTGCCCATTTGCCCTTTCTTGTTTCAGACATCAGTCATATTTAAGTTTTTGTGAAATGGTGGAAAGGGTAAAATCTCATCATGAATTAGCAAGGTTGTTTGTGACACACTTGGAGGACAACAATGAGGTAAACCTTGCTGGAGTCACATTCACTTTGTCACCAGTTTTCATTTCAGAGGCTACAGGTATTCCAAATGTGGCTGAAAAGTGGAACAAGGGTCAATACATTGACAGGGAATACTATGAGCCTTACATTAAGGCTAAATATCATAACAAACTTAGCAGAGTATTTCCCTTTAAATTCTTGGAGGACATGTTTGCTCCATTAATGAAGACCATCATCAAGTACTTTACTTGTGAAGGTAGGTTCTCCAGACTATATGCCTACGAAATTAGATTGCTGATGCATTTCACTAGGGTGAGAGTGATGAATATCCCCTACTTTATATTCAGAAACATATTGAAGATGGCATTTATTGTAAAGAAGAACTCATACCCCCAGTAGCTAACCAGCATCTACCACTTCTCTGTGATTAAAATCATTGTTTTGCACCAGCTGAACCTACTTAACATACCATGGGAGACCTTCATTTCTCATGAAATGTTCAAAGGCCCTCAAGTCTTTTCATCAGTGCCACAAGAAGAAGGTGGACTTTCAGGACATCAAAAGGTCCAAGAGACTGAAACTGTGGGAGTGCGAGTGTTTGTGACATATGAGAGAGGCACTAGGAAACTTTTTGTAGCTATCAGGCGAGTATTATCTCCACAATGTGTGGAAGGGGTCTCGCCTTCATCTACAGGCCACAGGCAAATGTTATCTCCACAAGGAGTGGAAGGGACTTTGCGTTCATCTTTAGCTAAACAGGTACAGGTTGGGTAGCAACACAAGGGCAAAGGTAAAGGAAAGAAAAATATGCATGAGAAGGATCTTAGTGATGGGCAAGAGAGAGATTTTGACCTTGCTAATCATGAAGAGGCAAAAGAAGTTGATGTCATTGATTTGGAAACTCAAGGTACAAAAATTAGTAAAGGCATGATCATCAAGGAGCAAGAGGCTCAGATTCAAACCTTGTCAATCAATTTAGAGACGGAAAAGTGGATCATCAATTATCTGAAGCAAGAAAACAAATAGTTGACTGACAAGCAAGTGCTCATGGAGCTACAAATGATAAAGGAAGGCAGGCACAAGATCAAGGAGACCAATGTTCCATTAACCCCTATTGAACAAGAAATTGAGAATAATAGGGAAACATGGCTTGAGAGGGTCAATATAAACCATGAGGGTCTACTTGAGAAGGCCAATATAGACAAGAAGATGCTTCACCATATGGCCTATCACTATATGACCCAGAACAAAATATGCAATATAAGGATAAGGAAGCTTAAGGCAAGGTTGAGGAAGGCCTTAAGGAGCAAAAAGGAGCACAACAAACTAAAAATCTTGGCTGAGGCCTCACTAGCCTATCAAAGTAATTTCAAATTGACTCAACAAATTGAAAAATACGAGAATCAATCTTTGGCAAAGAAAATGTTGGCAGAGGCCTAGAAGAGCATATGGCATAACATCAATTCCAATATTACAGAATTGTGGCCATTATTTCAAATTATTTTTTAGCAGAAGGAGCTAGTACAAAGAGCCAAAGTAGTTATTGAGCAAACTAAAGCTAAGATTGAGCACATACTAGGGGAAGAACACAAAATTATTAAGATGTTGAACTCCAAAAATATAAATGAGTTAGAATAAGTCCAGATCCAAGACATACCATGCACAGTTATGGAAGTGAAGATAGTTCTAACAAAGAAGAACCTCATGATACAACTGGAGAATAAATGCAAATAGTTCGAGTTACAGGTGAAAATATCTAATAGAAAATTTAATGTATTGTAGGAAAAAGGACTTCTAGCACTGAAATCCTCTAATGGAAAATTGATTCGATTAGAGAACTATCAAGACCAGTTATGCAACATAGTTGCATAATCTTCCAAATTCACCAAGGTCACAATAAAAATAACAAGAGAAGCTTTCCTAGAAGGACTACAACATGAACTCTACATTTAGCATGAGGTACACCATCTATTTCTCAATAAGTCAACTTTTCAGACATATACACGCAGATGAGAAATTTCAGAGCATGGTAAATTTGTCCATTCTTAGTGAAGCATGATGGGATAAATTGTTGGAGCTCGTTGAATAAGGGAAAACAGGAATCCTACAAATTGGGGAGCAGGCAAATAAAAGAAGCACAGAAGTAGCTACAGTCCACAATAATTATCCTCAAAGTCTAAACAAAACATCATAAATAGTCTATATTTCCTATTACATAGTTCTATTTTTGAAATATTTACATGTTTTTAGTAGATATTATTTTGTAATAAATTTTATTTTGAATTCATAATTAATTCGAGACAAAATATATAAATGTTTTTTAAGAAGATTTAGAAATGGTTGGATTACGCAAGAAGAAAATATTTTCTGTGATTGTAAGCAGTGAAATATATTTTGAGGTAATCCATTCAGTAATACAAAGGTAGTTTGGTTTCAGGATTCTTGTGTCAAGCAAATGGTGATGTTTCCCTCTTTGTAAACTTTCTTTTCTTTCAAGTTTCACATGAATTTTCCCTCTTAAATTGCTTACAAGAAGATTAAGAGCCGCATTTACTTGTAGTACTTTTCTCTAGCTTATTAAGAAATATTATTTTTTTCTTTTTGATATTAAGTATAGAATTCATCTGTGTATGCTCTATATTTAATTGATCCTAATTCTTATTCATCTCATCCACACTACCACAACTCTACAAGAACTAAGAGTTTGCTACCTCGCCCTATTTTATCTCCTCTATTTATTTTAATTGATTATTGAAGACTTTATGACTCCATGCCCAATGGAATTTTCTTCCATTTTACAACAAAAACTTAAAAAAATGTATCTTGACCTTTCATACCTACCCTAATTTTTTTTTTTTTTTTTAAATCATACAGAGAGAGCCCTCTCTGAAGCTAGAAGGGCTAAATCCCAACTTCAAAAATGGTTTGTGGTTACCTCTGCAATTTCCTTTTTTACCTCAGAAAACTATGGAGTGCTAACATTTTGATGACCATACTAGGGATCCTTCCCTGGTAAACTTTGATTTCAAAAGAGAAAACCTATTTCCTGTGGGTGAGAGTGAGTTAGGAAATCTTTTAGGCTAAAATCTTCACCCAAAATTTGTGTTTTTACCCAGCTGTGATAAGTTCCTTCGGAAATTTGACTCCTAAAAATATTTATACAAGATCAAATTTAGATCTTGATCCTACCAAAGTTGTGAATGATCTTGAGAAACTGATTAAGAAAAATAACCTTCAAGAAAGTCAAGCAAGCAATAGCCGTCTGCTCAGGTCTCTCTCACTCCTTGAAACCTTTCAAACACTTGAGGATATTAATTTTGATTTGTCCTTTGAGCTTAGGCTTTTTAGAACCAAGTAAGAAAGTTTTGTTCTAGAAACAGTCTTTGATGAATCCACTTTAAAACCATACAATTCAAAAAAAATTCCTATTTTTTCAGATTCTGATAGAGACATTGCATATCAGTTTGAAAATCTTGAAGATATGGCAACTCAGTTGAATCAGGCTTCTCAAGAACCATCCATAGTTCAACAGACTATCATTTCTCCTTCTATTCCATCATTGACCTCACCTGTGATTCCTTCCTTTTCTACTGTCCCCATTACATCTCTCATTCATACTTCTTATATAGCAACTCAACAGATCAGAGTCCCACAATCTTTGCCACTTCTAACATCAAGTACAACTACAACTTCATCTTCCTCTCATTTTCCAATAATGAAAACCCATTATTCCCCTTTGATTTTACAACAACCATTAAATGTTATGCCACTTAATTATTCACAACCTATACCCCAATTCGATTGTACTGTGCCCACTACAACTAAACAACACATTGATAAGATGAATGATTTTGCATAATTAGAAGAGGTTGACGATGATGATGTTTGAATAAGGTTGTTTGCTCAAAGTTTTACTTGTGAAGTAAGAAATGGTATAGGAAATTAGCAGCAGGAAACATTGCCAATTTACAACAATTTCATCAAGTTTTTCTTTCTCTTTGGGAGGTTAAAAAGAATCCACTTCAATTGGAAAATATGGATATCCAAGAATAAGGCAATTTTCAGAATGTCTCAGATCCCGGCAAGGAATATAGCCATGATAGCGATCTCGGCATGTATGGAGCTGCATAAACCGGTCAATGACCCTTCTTTAGATCGACTAGAATCTGCATGGATAGCCCCATGGGAGGTCCCCCTTGACCCCCCAGGATTTGGAGCATACTCCCTGTGTTTGGGCCAATTGGATCCTGAGGCTATCCTTGAATGAAGAGGTGGAATGGCTAAAAACCACAAATAAGTGGACCCTTCAATTCGGCGGTGCATCAAAAGGAATTCTTGGGGTGGAAGGAGGGGGATGGATTCTCATTAATCCCGAAAGGAATCATTGAATTTAGTTATGCTTGGGGGCTAGGCCAGAAGACTAATAACCAAGTTGAATCTTATGGAATTCTCTTGGAACTAATCCTGGAACAAAGAAATGGGATAAATAATATTGAGGTGTTAGGAGACTCCATGATCGTTATAAGGCATATGATTAACACTTAAAAGGCTAAGATATCTGTGGAGCTATAAAAAGGGTCTCTTTCACCTCTAGTTATCTCACATTAGTATGTCAATCCGGGAGCGTTTGGTTATTACAAAGAGTGACTCAATCCGAGGCTATTTGTCAGAGTAATGCTAGTAGTACAGCGTTCTTAAAAATACAAGAGTAAACGGATGCTTGCCTATAACTAAATTACTTCAAATGACTAAAGCACACACTCTTAAAACTAGGCAACTGATCAGTCAAGGGTTTGGTGACGATAACCTATCCCTTTGGAAATTGACGGAAAGGAAATAAAAGCAAGGAAAATCACACGTTCAGAAAACCAAGCAACTTACCAGTCAAGGGTTCGGCAGCAATAGCCCATCCCTTCATAAACTGATGGAAACGAAATTAGAGCATGGATCACGGGTCTGGGAGCGAGGCAGTGGATGCCGAGCCTCACTACAGCCTTGGATCATCTCTCACACCAAAATAACAAATGCAAGTAAATGGAACAACAAATAGCTAAGTGGAACAGCAAATAAAGAATTGAACGGCAAATCTGGAATGGAACATCAATAATAAAATGGAACAGCAATCAAACAACTAAATCTCGCGAGTCATAACCAAACTTAATCTATTAACCCAAATGCACTCTTCACAATCAAATATCAATCTCTCACTCTTAAGGAAAATCAAGCAGAACTCACTAATGGAACAGCACTAACTATTGATAAGTTATGGAACAGTGCCAATAGATCATACACACGTAACACTCTGAAACAGTAATCTGATCAATCTTAATTTAACAGTATTATTTCTGAATACAACTTCAAATGAATCTACGACGTAAATATTCAGTACAAGAGCTCTGTAACGAGACAGTAATAATATTCAGCCAAGACTAATAATCATTCAATCAACTCTTGAAAGGATCAGTAATATAATGTAGAGTCAATACAAAATTCTATCTGTAAAAACCTTAATGGATTAATCTTAACAGAGCATGTAATGGAGATTCATAAAGCATATCAGATTACTAGATAACAACAATAATTAAACCACACAGAAGTCAAATTGTAGTGGTACAAAAGCAAGTGTCCTCCGGGGCCGGGCCATTAGCCTCAAGGGTACACCCCTTTGAGTTAATCCACATGCAAAGATACGGTAATCACCAAGTTTATATTAACGCATAAGACAAAAGTACAATGAACCACTTATCAACGATACTCGATGATCAAAGTTGATCTTTTATAGAAAATTACATAAAAGTATATATCCCCCTAGGTTAATAGTGTTGTCCCTTTATATAAAGGTGACGGCGGAGATGTCTAAGTAACAAGATAAATAAAGTAGCGATCCCTCAGGATCAAAGATCCTGAGGGATTCACCAAACTATCAGTCCTTAATCTTTTCTTTTCTTTTCTGCCGAGCTGGTGTTTTCTCCTCCATTTCCGGGCCGATTTGCTTTGATCTGCTTAGCCTTGTTTGCATTTGGTTTCCCTTCAAAGGGACAATAGTTATCTCATCTTTATCTTTTCCTTTGGAACGACAACTCTTCATTTTCACCCTTTCCTGCACAGAAGAATAATAATTATCAGTGATTAAGTCTTGTATATTAATTCACATGTTTTGTTATAATTCTTTATTGTTTTCCATATTCATGATGCAAAAAGGTTTACAACTTCTACTGAAAAGATATTGAAATGATCATCAAAAGCATACCTTTTTGGTACTCCACACACCCCCCTGCTTACCCTATTTCATGCCCTCATGAAAACATTGTAGTTGACATGCAAGGCAGTGAGAGAATAGGCTGGAGAAGGAATCTCATGCGGAGGCCTATAGCCATGATGAGTGACTAAATAGTCAAAGAACTGACATGTTTGACCCTCAGGCATCTCATACAGGGCTTGATATCCGAGTGCAGGGTGCCAAATAATTGGACTGCGAAATCTATATCCTAACCAGGATGGCCCTGTTTTCAAAATGCTCTCGCCATAGAGGTTCAAATGGTTGGCAGCTAATTCAAAATTCTCATACTTAAATGGTTCCCTGAGCTGGATGTTTGGATTAGAGATTCGGTACCGAAATTTGGCTGCATCAATGGTGAGGTCTTTGATAGAAAGAAAATACTCTAAACTTTGTCGAATGAGTGCCTCATGCATAGGTCCTAACATTTCAATGACACCCGGAGTTCTCATAAGGTTTCTATGTGCTTTCCAGAACTGCACTGGGTCCCTAGGCTCAGCCCTTACCCACAAGTCTAGGCCATTTTCCTGCCTCTGGAAAGTGTTATAAGCTTTGAGCCATTTAATCTGATTAATCCCAAATGAGATGAATGCTTGCAACTGAATGTCCCCAACAAAAGGACCAGGGTTCAATTCAGTCTCCTGATCTAGCACGAGGTTATGCAAATAAAATTCACACAGCAATCTCTGGACCTTCACCCCATAATGTTTACAACAGTCTATAAAGTCATTTACAGTGTTGATTTGTATAGGGGCCCCTGCTTTAACAACTTTTATTTTTAATTGTAAATATCGTTCTAGTAGAAACAAAGCATAGTTTTTGGCAGGGGCCCTACATGCTAAAACATCATTGTATAAAGAACACAAGGTATCCATCTGCTTGATAACAGTATCTAGCCTACGGGTTACCTTTGCAGCTTTCTCTTGTTCCTTTCGCCACCCTTCAAAGGCCTGGCTTTCAGATTGATTGACGTTCCTTAGTTGCTGCTGTAACTCTTCATATTTCACACAGGGGACCGTTTCCTCTCTAAGTTGTTCAACTTCTTGCTGGGCTTACTTCATCATCTTATGCAAGGTTCTTGTCTTCGGATCTCTTTTCCATAGGTCAGTGGAGGCCGGGAGTTTTACCTGAACTTTCTTATTACGCTGTTTGGAGTTCAGAACCCTTATTACCCCTGAGGGTGGTGCCTCTATCTATATTTCCTTGTTCTCCTTTTCTTTTTTAACACGAATATCGGCTTGTTGTTGTTCCTTTTCAAATGGAACAATAGTCTGTTCCTCAACATTATTTGGAACAACCGTCTGTTCTTCAGCAAGGTTTGGAACAGCAGGGCGATCGTTGGTCCTTCGCCTTTTTGCCTTGCGGGATTTTACTGAAGTGGCCCTCTTTTTCTTCCCTGCGGTCTTCCTTACCTTCTGGTTTGCTTTCAGAATTCTAATTTGCTGTCGGAGCTGGACTGTTGTATTCAATAATTTTTGTCATTCCTTTCACAATTTCTTAATTTCCAGCGTTTCGTTAGAAGGGGCAGCATGCTGTCTACTGCGGTCTGGACTAGTCTCTAGATCTTTCTCCTGGGGTGCTTCTTCACTGTTCTGTTCTGGCTGTTCTGGGGTAGGAACCATAGCTGGTTCCGTCTCTTCCTAAACAACTGCTTGTTCTGCTCCTACTCCCTCCGGAATTTCCTCTGGTGACTTGGGGACAGAGTGTTCCCGTTCAATATCTCTTATCTCCGCTTCATCATGACCAGGCAGTTTTCCTTCTTCTGCCTCTACTGCATGTGATTTTGCAGACGCATTTTCTTCTTGGGGTTCGCCATGGAGGTCTGCTGGACTGGAAGGTTGGCCATACTCACCCATATCGGCCAAAACTGCGGCCAATTCGTCTTCTCCCACTGGATCTTGTGGTGGGCTACCTTCCTGCTGTCCTATTTCCTCCTCTTGCTTAGATTTGGAATGCTCAGCTTCTGTTTCTGTTTCGAAATTCTCAGCTGCTTTCTCATTTTCCTTTTTGGATTGCTCAGCCCTCTCTTCAAATTGCTCAGCCTCCTTTTCAGATTGTTTTATCTCTACTTCTAGTCATGAGGGTTGCTCGTCCTCGATTACCACTGGCTGGCTGGTGCTCCCCTGGAGCTTTTCCAGCCTTCCTCTTATTTGAGCTAACCGGGCTGATTTTCTGGGCCTCTCTTGCTGTTCGGGTGTATCGGTGACATGTTTACGCTTTGTCGATTCCTGGTGTATTTCTGGTTGTTTAGATGCACTAGCAACATGTTTTTGTTTTACCAATTCTCTGCGTTTTTCCGGACGTTCTGGTGTGCTTGTAGAATTTTTTCGTTTTGGGGATGGTGCTGTCACTCCCCCCTCAATCATTGCAATCAGTTCATCCCAGCTGCTTTGCTACTGGGTAAGACTATGACTAACTACTAATCGAATTAATCCATGGTGACTGACGACTGACTCTGCATGCTGTGCCTTTTTTAGGCTTCATGCAGCATCATGCAGTAATGAATTCAGAAGTGCAGGTAGATTTACAGAGAATTTTTGCTTTAAAACAGCTAAGAGCTTAAGATGTCATGGCCTTACCACGTCTTTCCTCCCCTCGCAGGTAATGTAACTCTGAACTGTTATTGCTAATTCGATCCAGGGTTCTCCAAGGGTTGCTGGCAGAACTCCCTTCCCCTTAATTGTCAAGCTCTGGCCTTCGTCCTGGAAAATTTCCATGATCCCCTATAATCTTTCCTTCTTTAGTGTCCATACTGGTCCAGTAGCTGGTAGTCCCGAGACTTCTGCAATTATATCGTCGGTGATCGCCATCCACTTCCCCCTTATTGTGGAGTCGTTCTCCTGCAGGTTCTGCAAAAATTCCATCGCTATTGTTTCATTAGACTCCTGCAGGCGACTAAGATAATTCAGCCACCCTGCTCTTTCCAGGATCTCCCGGGCAGCAGCGGAGACTGTCAACTTCAGAGGTTCGCTTATAATTTCCCTTCCTCCCATGGTTTCATTGTCGATCCTTAATGGAACAACACTGCTTGTGCTATTTGAAACACAGAGAGGGTGCTAATCGCAAAAAAAACACAGAGTATGCAACAAAAATGGATTATGAACAGCATCTTGCGTAAAAATAGAAATGTCATGCCGTTAAGCCATGCCATGTCATTGTACGCTATCTTTCCCGAATAGTGAGCTGACGCGTAGTTCAGGGAATAATGAGGTTAACCTCCCCCCCACATTGTGATAGGCTGTCCCAGCCGTCAAATAAAGGAGCAACACCCGATCTTCAACCAAGTCATAAAGGAACAACGTGTGGAATTATGCCATGTTTTAGAAAGACAACGAATCGTCGAAATCCAGGCGGAGAGTTGATCGCATATTACGTAAGAGGCTGTTGTGATATGATATGAGGCTAGGGGATAGGACGTCTGTCGTACTTGCCAAATCTCAAGTGGTCATTGTCACTTCCTTTGCCATGATTGGTGGTAATAAATGTTCATGCGATGTATAAATCAGGAAATAATATATGATTAGTTCCTTAGGATATAAGAAACAAAATAGTATTAGTATCTTACCCATTGGAATAACTAATGTGACTTCAATACCATTAACAGTGCTCTGCTACCGACAGGTGTCCATAACCTTGGCAGAGTTGTTTCTTTCGCCCTTGGAACCATGATCCTTTATGTATACTTAGGAATGTTGTTATTTCAAAGTGTAGGCCATTATGTTGGCTTGATGACCAGTTAATCATAATGCCATTCACGAGGAAGGAGTGAAAGATGGGCAGGCCGGCTCGTGATGAGACCTCCTGTTCCAAGGTTCAAATTTTTTGATATACCTTTTGGACCATATCCCTGGTGTGGTGGCCATAGTGGGAATGTCACTTCACTTTCATCCTCATGATCATGGTAAGCTGGCTCTTGATGAGACCCCCTATCCTGCATTTGACATCTCATAAATCATGTTTACACACATTTTTTCTTTTTCATAGAGTTTTTTCCTTATTTATACACAAAGGGTGGTTCAACACTCCTTAAGAGTAGGAATGGTGGAAGAAGTCTTATCATCTCAATAGGAAGATACAAGCCCTTTGCTCTTATTCCTAAATAATAATCAAAGGGGGTTAAAGGGATCAGCATGATAAAGATAACCAATCAAAGCAAAATTAGTAAAACAATGACAACAAAAGATAAGAAATGAGTATATCCTTCCTTTTTTCCTCTTACCAATACAGAGCCTTATAAATATAGCGATTTATGATTTGTGGATTTCGGTATGTTGTGATTTTATATTCATTGCATAAGTTCATAGCTGTATTTTAAAGACTTGAAAGAATATGGGCAAGAAGCATCCTCTTATTGAGATCAGCAAAAGGAGTAAGTTGTTTCACAAGGAGAGCAAATGTATGCTAGTGGTGTTCCTCTTGGAAAAAGATGAAGAATGTAAATGCAAATGCCGTTCCTTTTGAAAAAGGAACAGCATCTTTGATTTTCTGCTGTTCCTTTTCAAAAGGAACAACAATTTCGATTTTTGGTGTTCCTTTTCAAAAGGAGCAGCATTCCTGATTTTCTGATTTCTGCGGTTCCTTTACAAAAGGAACAACACTTTCGATTTTCTTTGATTTTCTGGTGTTCCTTTTCAAAGGGAACAACACTTTCGATTTTTACTGTTCCCCGGCAACGGCGCCAAAGTGTGGAGCTGTAAAAAGGGTCTCTTTCACCTCTAGTTATCTCACATTAGTTTGTCAATCCGGGAGTGTTTGGTTATTACAAAGAGTGACTCAATCCAAGGCTATTTGTCAGAGTAATGCTAGTAGTACAGTGTTCTTAAAAATACAAGAGTAAACGGATGCTTGCCTATAACTAAATTACTTCAAATGACTAAAGCACACACTCTTAAAACTAGGAAACTGATCAGTCAAGGGTTTGGTGACGATAACCTATCCCTTTGGAAACTGACGGAAAGGAAATAAAAGCAAGGAAAATCACACATTCAGAAAACCAAGCAACTTACCAGTCAAGGGTTCGGCAGCAATAGCCCATCCCTTTGGAAACTGATGGAAAGGAAATTAGAGCATGGATCACGGGTCTGGGAGCGAGGCAGTGGATGCCGAGGCTCACTACAGCCTTGGATCGTCTCTCACACCAAAATAACAAATGCAAGTAAATGGAACAGCAAATAGCAAAGTGGAACATCAAATAAATAATTGAACGGCAAATCTGGAATGGAACAGCAATAATAAAATGGAACAGCAATCAAACAACTAAATCTCGCAAGTCAGAACCAAACTTAATCTATTAACCCAAATGCACTCTTCACAATCAAATATCAATCTCTCACTCTTAAGGCAAATCAAGCAGAACTCACTAATGGAACAGCACTAACTATTGATAAGTTATGGAACAGCGCCAATAGATCATACACATGTAACACTTTGAAACAGTAATCTGATCAATCTTAATTTAAGAGCATTATTTCTGAATACAACTACAAATGAATCTATGACGTAAATATTCAGTACAAGAGCTCTGTAATGAGACAGTAATAATATTCGGCCAAGACTAATAATCATTCAATCAACTCTTAAAAGGGTCAGTAATATAATGTAGAGTCAATACACAATTTTATCTGTAAAAACCTTAATGGATTAATCTTAACAGAGCATGTAATGACGATTCATAAAGCATATCAGATTACCATATAACAACAATAAGCAAACCACGCAGAAGTCAAATTGTAGTGGTACAGAAGCAAGTGTCCTCCGGGGCCGGGCCCTTAGCCTCAAGGGTACACCGCTTTGAGTTAATCCAGATGCAAAGATACGGTAATCACCAAGTTTATATTAACGCATAAGACAAAAGTACAATGAACCAGTTCTCAACGAGACTCGATGATCAAAGTTGATCTTTTACAGAAAATTACATAGAAGTATATATCCCCCTAGGTTAATAGTGTTGTCCCTTTATATAAAGGTGACAGCGGAGATGTCTAAGTAACAAGATAAATAAAGTAGCGATCCCTCAGGATCAAAGATCCTGAGTGATTCACCAAACTATCAGTCCTTAATCTTTTCTTTTCTTTTCTGCCGAGCTGGTGTTTTCTCCTCCTTTTCCGGGCCGATTTGCTTTGATCTTCTTAGCCTTGTTTGCATTTGGTTTCCCTTCAAAGGGACATCAGTTATCTCATCTTTATCTTTTCCTTTGGAACGACAACTCTTCGTTTTCACCCTTTCCTGCACAGAAGAATAAAAATTATCAGTGATTAAGTCTTGTATACTAATTCACATGTTTTGTTATAATTCTTTATTGTTTTCCAGATTCATGATGCAAAAAGGTTTACAAATTCTACTGAAAAGCTATTGAAATGAACATCAAAAGCATACCTTTTTGGTACTCCACACACCCCCCTGCTTACCTTGTTTCATGCCCTCATGAAAACATTGTAGTTGACATGCAAGGCAGTGAGAGAATAGGCTGGAGAAGGAATCTCATGCGGAGGCCTACAGCCATGATGAGTGACTAAATAGTCAAAGAACTGACCTGTTTGACCCTCAGGCATCTCATACAGGGCTTGATATCCGGGTGCAGGGTGCCAAATAATTGGACTGCGAAATCTATATCCTAACCAGGATGGCCCTGCTTTCAAAATGCTCTCACCATAGAGGTTCAAATGGTTGGCAGCTAATTCAAAATTCTCATACTTAAATGGTTCCCTGAGGTGGATGTTTGGATTAGAGATTCAGTACAGAAATTTGGCTGCATCAATGGCGAGGTCTTTGATAGAAAGAAAATACTCTAAAATTTGTCGAATGAGTGCCTCATGCATAGGTCCTAACGTTTCAATGACACCCGGAGTTCTCATAAGGTTTCTATGTGCTTTCCATAACTGCACTGGGTCCCTAGGCTCAGCCCTTACCCACAAGTCTAGGCCATTTTCCTGCCTCTGGAAAGTGTTATAGGCTTTGAGCCATTTAATCTGATTAACCCCGAATGAGATGAATGCTTGCAACTGAATGTCCCCAACAAAAGGACCAGGGTTCAATTCAGTCTCCTGATCTAGCACGAGGTTATGCAAATAAAATTCACACAACAATCTCTGGACCTTCACCCCATAATGTTTACAACAGTCTATAAAGTCATTGACAGTGTTGATTTGTATAGGGGCGCCTGCTTCAACAGCTTTTATTTTTAATTGTAAATATAGTTCTAGTAGAAAGAAAGCATAGTTTTTGGCAGGGACCCTACATGCTAAAACGTCATTGTATAAAGAACACAAGGTATCCATCTGCCTGATAACAGTATCTAGCCTACGGGTTACCTTTGCAGCTTTCTCTTGTTCCTTTCGCCACCCTTCAAAGGCCTAGCTTTCAGATTGATTGATGTTCCTTAGTTGCTGGTGTAACTCTTCATATTTCGCACGGGGGACTGTTTGCTCTCTAAGTTGTTCAGCTTCTTGCTGGGCTTGCTTCATCATCTTATCCAAGGTTCTTGTCTTCGGATCTCTTTTCCATAGGTTAGTGGAGGCCGGGAGTTTTACCTGAACTTTCATATTACGTTGTTTGGAGTTCAAAACCCTTATTACCCCTAAGGGTGATGCCTCTGTCTAGATTTCCTTGTTCTCCTTTTATTTTTTAACACGAATATCGGCTTGTTGATGTTCCTTTTCAAATGGAACAGTAGTCTGTTCCTCAACATTATTTGGAACAGCCGTCTGTTCTTCAGCAGGTTTTGGAACAGCAGGGTGATCGTTGGTCCTTCGCCTTTTTGCCTTGCGGGATTTTACTACAGTGGCCCTCTTTTTCTTCCCTGGGGTCTTCCTTTCCTTCTGGTTTGCTTTCAGAATTCTAACTTGCTGTCGGAGCTGGACTATTGTATTCAATAATTTTTGCCATTCCTTTCGCAATTTCTTAATTTCCAGCGTTTCGTTAGAAGGGGCAGCAGGCTGTCTACTGCGGTCTGGACTAGTCTCTAGATCTTTCTCCTGGGGTGCTTCTTCGCTGTTCTGTTCTGGATGTTTTGGGGTAGGAACCTTAGCTGGTTCCATCTCTTCCTGGACAACTGCTTGTTTTGCTCCTACTCCCTCCGGAATTTCCTTTGGTGACTTGGGGATAGAGTGTTCCCGTTCAATATCTCTTATCTCCGCTTCATCATGACCAGGAAGTTTTCCTTCTTCTGCCTCTACTGCATGTGATTTTTCAGACGCATTTTCTTCTTGGGGTTCGCCATGGAGGTCTGCTGGACTGGAAGGTTGGCCATACTCACCCATATTGGCCAAAACTGCGGCCAATTCGTCTTCTCCCACTGGATCTTGTGGTGGGCTACCTTCCTGCTGTCCTATTTCCTCCTCTTGCTTAGATTCAGAATGCTCAGCTTCTGTTTCTGTTTCGGAATTCTCAGCTGCTTCCTCATTTTCCTTTTCGGATTGCTCAGCCCTCTCTTCAGATTGCTCGGCCTCCTTTTCAGATTGTTCTATCTCTACTTCTAGTCGTGAGGGTTGCTCGTCCTCGATTACCACTGGCTGGCTGGTGCTCCCCTGGAGCTTTTCCAGCCTTCCTCTTATTCGAGCTAACCAGGCTGATTTTCTGGGCCTCTCTCGCTGTTCGGGTGTATCGGTGACATGCTTACGCTTTGCCGATTCCTGGTGTATTTCTAGTTGTTTAGATGCACTAGCAACATGTTTTTGTTTTACCAATTCTCTGCGTTTTTTCGGATGTTCTGGTGTGCTTGTAGAATGTTTTTGTTTTGTGGATGGTGTTGTCACTCCCCCCTCAATCATTGCAATCAGTTCATCCCAACTGCTTTGCTACTGGGTAAGACTATGACTAACTACTAATCAAATTAATCCATGGTGACTGACGACTGACTCTGCATGCTGTGCCTCTTTTAGGCTTCGTGCAGCATCATGCAGTAATGAATTCAGAAGTGCAAGTAGATTTACAGAGCATTTTTGCTTTAAAATAGCTAAGAGCTTAAGATGTCGTGGCCTTACCATGTCTTTCCTCCCCTCGCAGGTAATGTAACTCTGAACTGTTCTTTCTAATTCGATCCAGGGTTCTCCAAGGGTAGCTGGCAGAACTCCCTTCCCCTTAATTGTCAAGCTCTGGACTTCGTCCTGGAAAATTTCCATGATCTTCTGTAATCTTTCCTTCTTTAGTGTCCATACTGGTCCGGTGGCTGGTAGTCCCGAGACTTCTGCAATTATATCGTCGGTGACCGCTATCCACTTCCCCCTTATTATGGAGTGGTTCTCCTGCGGGTTCTGCAAAAATGCCATCGCTATTGTTTCATTAGACTCCTGCAGGCGACTAAGATAATTCAGCCACCCTGCTCTTTCCAGGATCTCCCGGGCAGCAGCGGAGACTGTCAACTTCAGAGGTTCGCTTCTAATTGCCCTTCCTCCCATGGTTTCACTGTGGATCCTCAATGGAACAACACTGCTTGTGCTATTTGAAACACAGAGAGGGTGCTAATCGCAAAAAAAACACAGAGTATGCAACAAAAATGGATTATGAACAACAGCTTGCGTAAAAATAGAAATGTCATGCCGTTAAGCCATGCCATGTCGTCGTACGCTATCTTTCCCGAATAGTGAGCTGACACGTAGTTCAGGGAATAATGAGGTTAACCTCCCCCCCGCAATGTGATAGGCTGTCCCAGCCGTCAAATAAAGGAGCAGCACCCGATCTACAACCAAGTCATAAAGGAACAGCGTGTGGAATTATGCCATGTTTTAGAAAGACAACGAATCACCGAAATCGAGGTGGAGAGTTGATTGCATATTACGTAAGAGGCTGCTGTGATATGATATGAGGCTAGGGGATAGGATGTCTGTTGTACTTGCCAAATCTCAAGTGGTCATTGTCACTTCCTTTGCCATGATTGGTGGTAATAAATGTTCATGCGATATGTAAATCAGGAAATAATATATGATTAGTTCCTTAGGATATAAGAAACAAAAGAGTATTAGTATCTTACCCATTGGAATAACTAATGTGACTTCAATACCTTTAACAGTGCTCTGCTTCTGACAGGTGTCCATAACCTTGGCAGAGTTGTTTCTTTCGCCCCTGGAACCATGATCCTTTATGTATACTTAGGAATGTTGTTATGTCAAAGTGTAGGCCATTATGCTGGCTTGATGACTAGTTAATCATAATGCCATTCACGAGGAAGGAGTGAAAGATGGGCAGGCCGGCTCGTGATGAGACCTCCTGTTCCAAGGTTCAACTTTTTTGATATACCTTTTGGACCATATCCCTGGTGTGGTGGCCATAGTGGGAATTCCACTTCACTTTCATCCTCATGATCATGGTAAGCTGGCTCTTGATGAGACCCCCTATCCTGCATTTGACATCTCATAAATCATGTTTACACACATTTTTTCTTTTTCATAGATTCTTTTCCTTATTTATACACAAAGGGTGGTTCAACACTCCTTAAGAGTAGGAATGGTGGAAGAAGTCTTATCATCTCAATAGGAAGATACAAGCCCTTTGCTCTTATTCCTAAATAATAATCAAAGGGGGTTAAAGGGATCAGCATGATAAAGATAACCAATCAGAGCAAAATTAGTAAAACAATGACAACGAAAGATAAGAAATAAGTATATCCTTCCTTTTGTCCTCTTACCAATATAGAGGCTTATAAATATAGTGATTTATGATTTACGGATTTCGGTATGTTGTGATTTTATATTCATTGCATAAGTGCATAGCTGTATTTTAAAGACTTGAAAGAATATGGGCAAGAGGCATCCTCTTATTGAGATCAGCAAAAGGAGTAAGCTGTTTCACAAGGAGAACAAAAGTATGCTAGTGGTGTTCCTCTTGGAAAAAGATGAAGAATGTAAATGCAAATGCCGTTCCTTTTGAAAAAGGAACAACATCTTTGATTTTCTGCTGTTCCTTTTCAAAAGGAACAACACTTTCCATTTTTGCTGTTCCTTTTCAAAAGGAGCAGCATTCTTGATTTTCTGATTTCTGTTGTTCCTTTTCAAAAGGAACAACAATTTCGATTTTTAATGTTCCTTTTCCAAAGGAACATCATCTTTGATTTTTTGTTGTTCCTTTTCAAAAGGAACAACACTTTCGATTTTTACTGTTCCCCGGCAACGGCGCCAAAATGTGGAGCTATAAAAAGGGTCTCTTTCACCTCTAGTTATCTCACATTAGTATGTCAATCTGGGAGTGTTTGGTTATTACAAAGAGTGACTCAATCCGAGGCTATTTGTCAGAGTAATGCTAGTAGTACAGTGTTCTTAAAAATACAAGAGTAAACAGATGCTTGCCTATAACTAAATTACTTCAAATGACTAAAGCACACACTCTTAAAACTAGGCAACTAATCAGTCAAGGGTTTGGTGACGATAACCTATCCCTTTGGAAACTGACGGAAAGGAAATAAAAGCAAGGAAAATCACACATTCAGAAAACCAAGCAACTTACCAGTCAAGGGTTCGGCAGCAATAGCCCATCCCTTTGGAAACTGATGGAAAGGAAATTAGAACATGGATCACGGGTTTGGGAGCGAGGCAGTGGATGTCGAGGCTCACTACAGCCTTGGATCGTCTCTCACACCAAAATAACAAATGCAAGTAAATGGAACAACAAATAGCTAAGTGGAACAACAAATAAAGAATTGAACCGCAAATCTAGAATGGAACAACAATAATAAAATGGAACAGCAATCAAACAACTAAATCTCGCGAGTCATAACCAAACTTAATCTATTAACCCAAATTTACTCTTCACAATCAAATATCAATCTCTCACTCTTAAGGCAAATCAAGCAGAACTCACTAATGGAACAGCACTAACTATTGATAAGTTATGGAACAGTGCCAATAGATCATACACACGTAACACTCTAAAACAGTAATCTGATCAATCTTAATTTAATAGCATTATTTCTAAATACAACTTCAAATGAATCTACGACGTAAATATTCAGTACGAGAGCTCTGTAACGAGACAGTAATAATATTCGGCCAAGACTAATAATCATTCAATCAACTCTTGAAAGGATCAGTAATATAATGTAGAGTCAATACAAAATTCTATCTATAAAAACCTTAATGGATTAATCTTAACAGAGCATGTAATGGCGATTCATAAAGCATATCAGATTACCAGATAACAACAATAAGCAAACCACGTAGAAGTCAAATTGTAGTGGTACAGAAGCAAGTGTCCTCCGGGGCCGGGCCCTTAGCCTCAAGGGTACACCGCTTTGAGTTAATCCAGATGCAAAGATACGGTAATCACCAAGTTTATATTAACACATAAGACAAAAGTACAATGAACCAGTTCTCAACGAGACTCGATGATCAAAGTTGATCTTTTACAGAAAATTACATAAAAGTATATATCCCCCTAGGTTAACAGTGCTGTCCCTTTATATAAAGGTGACGGCGGAGATGTCTAAGTAACAAGATAAATAAAGCAGCGATCCCTCAGGATCAAAGATCCTGAGGGATTCACCAAACTATCAGTCCTTAATCTTTTCTTTTCTTTTCCGCCGAGCTGGTGTTTTCTCCTCCTTTTCTGGGTTGATTCTTTGATATGCTTAGCCTTGTTTGCATTTGGTTTCCCTTCATAGGGACAACAGTTATCTCATCTTTATCTTTTCCTTTGGAACGGCAACTCTTCGTTTTCACCCTTTCCTGCACAGAAGAATAACAATTATCAGTGATTAAGTCTTGTATATTAATTCACATGTTTTGTTATAATTCTTTATTGTTTTCCAGATTCATGATGCAAAAAGGTTTACAAATTCTACTGAAAAGCTATTGAAATGATCATCAAAAGCATACCTTTTTGGTACTCCACACACCCCCCTGCTTACCCTGTTTCATGCCCTCATGAAAACATTGTAGTTGACATGTAAGGCAGTGAGAGAATAGGCTAGAGAAGGAATCTCATGCGGAGGCCTACAACCATGATGAGTGACTAAATAGTCAAAGAACTGACCTGTTTGACCCTCAGGCATCTCATACAGGGCTTGATATCCGGGTGCAGGGTGCCAAATAATTGGACTGTGAAATCTATATCCTAACCAGGATGGCCCTGCTTTCAAAATGCTCTCGCCATAGAGGTTCAAACGGTTGGCAGCTAATTCAAAATTCTCATACTTAAATGGTTCCCTGAGCTGGATGTTTGGATTAGAGATTCGGTACCGAAATTTGGCTGCATCAATGGCGAGGTCTTTGATAGAAAGAAAATACTCTAAACTTTGTCGAATGAGTGCCTCATGCATAGGTCCTAACATTTCAATGACACCCGGAGTTCTCATAAGGTTTCTATGTGCTTTCCATAACTGCACTGGGTCCCTAGGCTCAGCCCTTACCCACAAGTCTAGGCCATTTTCCTGCCTCTGGAAAGTGTTATAGGCTTTGAGCCATTTAATCTGATTAACCCCGAATGAGATGAATGCTTGCAACTAAATGTCCCCAACAAAACGACCAGGGTTCAATTCAGTCTCCTGATCTAGCACGAGGTTATGCAAATAAAATTCACACAGCAATCTCTGGACCTTCACCCCATAATGTTTACAACAGTCTATAAAGTCATTGACAGTGTTGATTTGTATAGGGGCGCCTGCTTTAACAGCTTTTATTTTTAATTGTAAATATCGTTCTAGTAGAAACAAAGCATAGTTTTTGGCAGGGGCCCTACATGCTAAAACGTCATTGTATAAAGAACACAAGGTATCCATCTACTTGATAACAGTATCTAGCCTACGGGTTACCTTTACAACTTTCTCTTGTTCCTTTCGCCACCCTTCAAAGGCCTAGCTTTCGGATTGATTGACGTTCCTTAGTTGCTGCTGTAACTCTTCATATTTCGCATGGGGGACCGTTTGCTCTCTAAGTTGTTCAGCTTCTTGCTGGGCTTGCTTCATCATCTTATGCAAGGTTCTTGTCTTTGGATCTCTTTTCTAGGTCAGCGGAGGCCGGGAGTTTTACCTGAACTTTCTTATTACGCTGTTTAGAGTTCAGAACCCTTATTACCCCTGAGGGTGGTGCCTCTGTCTGGATTTCCTTGTTCTCCTTTTCTTTTTTAACACGAATATCAGCTTGCTGCTGTTCCTTTTCAAATGGAACAGCAGTCTGTTCCTCAACATTATTTGGAACAGCCGTCTGTTCTTCAGCAGGGTTTGGAACAGCAGGGCGATCGTTGGTCCTTCGCCTTTTTGCCTTGCGGGATTTTACTGCAGTGGCCCTCTTTTTCTTCCCTGCGGTCTTCCTTACCTTTTGGTTTGCTTTCAGAATTCTAATTTGTTGTCGGAGCTGGACTATTGTATTCAATAATTTCTGCCGTTCCTTTCGTAATTTCTTAATTTCCAGCGTTTCGTTAGAAGGGGCAACAGGCTGTCTACTGCGGTCTGGACTAGTCTCTAGATCTTTCTCCTGGGGTGCTTCTTCGTTGTTCTGTTCTAGCTGTTCTGGGGCAGGAACCTTACCTGGTTCCGTCTCTTCCTAGACAACTTCTTGTTCTGCTCCTACTTTCTCCGGAATTTCCTCTGGTGACTTGGGGACAGAGTGTTCCCGTTCAATATCTCTTATCTTTGCTTCATCATGACCAGACAGTTTTCCTTCTTCTGCCTCTACTGCATGTGATTTTTCAGATGCATTTTCTTCTTGGGGTTCATCGTGGAGGTCTGCTGGACTGGAAGGTTGGCCATACTCACCCATATTGGCCAAAACTGTGGCCAATTCGTCTTCTCCTACTGGATATTTTGGTGGGCTACTTTCCTACTGTCCTATTTCCTCCTCTTGCTTAGATTCAGAATGCTCAGCTTCTGTTTCTGTTTCGGAATTCTCAGCTGCTTCCTCATTTTCCTTTTCGGAATGCTCAGCCCTCTCTCTAGATTGCTCGGCCTCCTTTTCAGATTGTTCTATCTCTACTTCTAGTCGTGAGGGTTGCTCGTCCTCGATTACCACTGGCTGGCTGGTGCTCCCCTAGAGCTTTTCTAGCCTTCCTCTTATTCGAGCTAACCGAGCTGATTTTCTAGGCCTCTCTGGCTGTTCAGGTGTATCGGTGACATGCTTACGCTTTGCCGATTCCTAGTGTATTTCTGGTTGTTTAGATGCACTAGAAACATGCTTTTGTTTTACCAATTCTCTGCGTTTTTTCGGACGTTCTGGTGTGCTTGTAGAATGTTTTCGTTTTGGGGATGGTGCTGTCACTCCCCCCTCAATCATTGCAATCAGTTCATCCCAGCTGTTTTGCTGCTGGGTAAGACTATGACTAACTACTAATCGAATTAATCCATGGTGACTGACGACTGACTCTGCATGTTGTGCCTTTTTTAGGCTTCGTGCAGCATCATGCAGTAATGAATTCAGAAGTGCAGGTAGATTTACAGAGCATTTTTGCTTTAAAATAGCTAAGAGCTTAAGATGTCGCGGCCTTACCACGTCTTTCCTCCCCTCGCAGGTAATGTAACTCTGAACTATTCTTGCTAATTCGATCCAGGGTTCTCCAAGGGTTGTTGGCAGAACTCCCTTCCCCTTAATTGTCAAGCTCTGGCCTTCGTCCTGGAAAATTTCCATGATCCTCTATAATCTTTCCTTCTTTAGTGTCCATACTGGTCCAGTGGATGGTAGTCCCGAGACTTCTGCAATTATATCGTCGGTGATCGCTATCCGCTTCCCCCTTATTGTGGAGTGGTTCTCCTGCAGGTTCTGCAAAAATTCCATCGCTACTGTTTCATTAGACTCCTGCAGGCGACTAAGATAATTCAGCCACCCTGCTCTTTCCAGGATCTCCCGGGCAGCAGCGGAGACTGTCAACTTCAGAGGTTCGCTTATAATTTCCCTTCCTCCCATGGTTTCACTGTCGATCCTTAATGGAACAACACTGCTTGTGCTATTTGAAACACAGAGAGGGTGCTAATCGCAAAACAAACACAGAGTATGCAACAAAAATGGATTATGAACAGCAGCTTGCGTAAAAATAGAAATGTCATGCCGTTAAGCCATGCCATGTCATTGTACGCTATCTTTCCCGAATAATGAGCTGACGCGTAGTTCAGGGAATAATGAGGTTAACCTCCCCCCCACAATGTGATAGGCTGTCCCAACCGTCAAATAAAGGAGCAGCACCCGATCTTCAACCAAGTCATAAAGGAACAACGTGTGGAATTATGCCATGTTTTAGAAAGACAACGAATCACCGAAATCGAGGCGGAGAGTTGATCGCATATTACGTAAGAGGCTGCTGTGATATGATATGAGGCTAGGGGATAGGACGTCTGTCGTACTTGCCAAATCTCAAGTGGTCATTGTCACTTCCTTTTCCATGATTGGTGGTAATAAATGTTCATGCGATGTATAAATCAGGAAATAATATATGATTAGTTCCTTAGGATATAAGAAACAAAATAGTATTAGTATCTTACCCATTGGAATAATTAATGTGACTTCAATACCATTAACAGTGCTCTGCTACCGACAGGTGTCCATAACCTTGGCAGAGTTGTTTCTTTCGCCCTTGGAACCATGATCCTTTGTGTATACTTAGGAATATTGTTATTTCAAAGTGTAGGCCATTATGCTGGCTTGATGACCAGTTAATCATAATGCCATTCACGAGGAAGGAGTGAAAGATGGGCAGGCCGGCTCGTGATGAGACCTCCTGTTCCAAGGTTCAAATTTTTTGATATACCTTTTGGACCATATCCCTGGTGTGGTGGCCATAGTGGGAATGTCACTTCACTTTCATCCTCATGATCATGGTAAGCTGGCTCTTGATGAGACCCCCTATCCTGCATTTGACATCTCATAAATCATGTTTACACACATTTTTTCTTTTTCATAGAGTCTTTTCCTTATTTATACACAAAGGGTGGTTCAACACTCCTTAAGAGTAGGAATGGTGGAAGAAGTCTTATCATCTCAATAGGAAGATATAAGCCCTTTGCTCTTATTCCTAAATAATAATCAAAGGGGGTTAAAGGGATCAGCATGATAAAGATAACCAATCAGAGCAAAATTAGTAAAACAATCCTAAGTGCATAAGTGCATAGCTGTATTTTAAAGACCTAAAAGAATATGGGCAAGAAGCATCCTCTTATTGAGATCAGCAAAAGGAGTAAGTTATTTCACAAGGAGAGCAAAAGTATGCTAGTGGTGTTCCTCTTGGAAAAAAATGAAGAATGTAAATGCAAATGCCGTTCTTTTTGAAAAAGGAACAACATCTTTGATTTTCTGTTGTTCCTTTTCAAAAGGAACAACAATTTCGATTTTTGTTGTTCCTTTTCAAAAGGAGCAGCATTCTTGATTTTCTGATTTCTGTTGTTCCTTTTCAAAAGGAACAACACTTTCGATTTTTACTGTTCCTTTTTCAAAGGAACAACATCTTTGATTTTCTGTTGTTCCTTTTCAAAAGGAACAACACTTTCGATTTTTACCATTCCCCGGCAACGGCGCCAAAATGTGGAGCTATAAAAAGGGTCTCTTTCACCTCTAGTTATCTCACATTAGTATGTCAGTCTGGGAGTGTTTGGTTATTACAAAGAGTGACTCAATCTGAGGCTATTTGTCAGAGTAATGCTAGTAATACAGTGTTCTTAAAAATACAAGAGTAAACGGATGCTTGCCTATAACTAAATTACTTCAAATGACTAAAGCACACACTCTTAAAACTAGGAAACTAATCAGTCAAGGGTTTGGTGACGATAACCAATCCCTTTGGAAACTGACGGAAAGGAAATAAAAGCAAGGAAGATCACACATTCAGAAAACCAAGCAACTTACCAGTCAAGGGTTCGGCAGCAATAGCCCATCCCTTTGGAAACTGATGGAAAGGAAATTAGAGCATGGATCACAGGTTTGGGAGCGAGGCAGTGGATGCCAAGGCTCACTACATCCTTGGATCGTCTCTCACACCAAAATAACAAATGCAAGTAAATGGAACAAAAAATAGCAAAGTGGAACAGTAAATAAAGAATTGAACGGCAAATCTGGAATGGAACAGTAATAATAAAATGGAACAACAATCAAACAACTAAATCTCGCGAGTCATAACCAAACTTAATCTATTAACCCAAATGCACTCTTCACAATCAAATATCAATCTCTCACTCTTAAGGAAAATCAAGCTGAACTCACTAATGGAACAGCACTAACTATTGATAAGTTATGGAACAGCGCCAATAGATCATACACACGTAACACTCTGAAACAGTAATCTGATCAATCTTAATTTAACAGCATTATTTCTGAATACAACTTCAAATGAATCTATGACGTAAATATTCAGTACAAGAGCTCTGTAATGAGACAGTAATAATATTCGGCCAAGACTAATAATCATTCAATCAAATCTTGAAAGGATCAGTAATATAATGTAGAGTCAATACACAATTCTATCTATAAAAACCTTAATGGATTAATCTTAACAGAGCATGTAATGGCGATTCATAAAGCATATCAGATTACCAGATAACAACAATAAGAAAACCACGCAGAAGTCAAATTGTAGTGGTACAGAAGCAAGTGTCCTCCGGGGCCAGGCCCTTAGCCTCAAGGGTACACCGCTTTGAGTTAATCCAGATGCAAAGATACGGTAATCACCAAGTTTATATTAACGCATAAGACAAAAATACAATGAACCAGTTCTTAACGAGACTCGATGATCAAAGTTGATCTTTTACAGAAAATTACATAAAAGTATATATCCCCCTAAGTTAATAGTGCTGTCCCTTTATATAAAGGTGATGGTGGAGATGTCTAAGTAACAAGATAAATAAAGCAGCGATCCCTCAGGATCAAAGATCCTGAGGGATTCGCCAAACTATGAGTCCTTAATCTTTTCTTTTCTTTTCCGCCGAGCTAGTGTTTTCTCCTCCTTTTCTGGGCCGATTTGCTTTGATCTACTTAGCCTTGTTTTCATTTGGTTTCCCTTCAAAGGGACAGCAGTTATCTCATCTTTATCTTTTCCTTTGGAACGGCAACTCTTCGTTTTCACCCTTTCCTGCACAGAAGAATAACAATTATCAGTGATTAAGTCTTGTATATTAATTCACATGTTTTGTTATAATTCTTTATTGTTTTCCAGATTCATGATGCAAAAAGGTTTACAAATTCTACTGAAAAGCTATTGAAATGATCATCAAAAGCATACCTTTTTGGTACTCCACAATATCTAACCTGAAACAAATCATTATGAGAGCCCATAACATGATCCCTTATTTTGGCTCAATGTCCTTTTATCATGTCTTGAGGGGAAACAAGCAAATGCTGACAGACAAGCCAATAAGTCAAGCCATCTGGAGGAGGAAAAATGTGTAATAAATGATGTTGTTCTTGACAAAAATTTCTTAGGAAAATCAAGAGAGATATATGTAGGTCAGAAATAAAGCCTCAATGGATAGTTATGGATGTGGAAAATTTACATCTAACATAACATAATGATATGAAGCCCCCCCCTTCTCCCCCTATCTCTCTCCTAGCATCTTCCTCCCCCTCCCCTTCCTATCATTTCCCCCATCCCCCCCACCTCCCCTCCCCTTTCTCCCATTCTCCCTCCCCTTTCCCCTTCCTTGTGGTCCCTCCCCTTTCTAACCTCCACCTTTATGTTACAAGCACCAACCTGGGTGCCTCCTCCCCTTGTCACATCACCCTCTGCAAGCTCCTATGAGCCATGCAGACTTGTGGCAAGCCGGAATTCAAGACTTGTTCAAAACGTGGCATCCTATCGAAATTTTATACCACACCTGTTTCAAGATTAAGTCACAGCATGTGGCTTCACTGTTTCTGCCTTGTTTCTTGGAGAATTGGGTTGTGCATCACGTCAGGCATCTAAAAGGATTTGATTTTTACGAAGCAAAATTTAATTCAAGACCATAGTGAAGTCAGGCTCATTCATGGGAGAATTGTGGGAATGACTGATAGAGATCAGGAGATTAGTGGGAAATTAATGGAGGTTGGAATTATGATGGAGTACTCATGGGATCTCAATTGCATAAATCTCCTCACTCATCTTTGCATCACCTCCTGATCAGGCAGGACGTTTAAAGTGCAAACTGGTATGTGGATTTTCTATGTTTTCAGGTATGAGAGTGGGACAATGGCCTCTGCGAAAGCTTGGTGAATAGGGACGAGGCTGCTATGTATCAACTTCTATGTCATGGAGGCTATGAATTATGTTGTGAAGAGTCAAAATAAGGGTAGGAAGGTATGTCTATCTGAGGTTTTGAAGGAAAATAAAGAAATTCTGAGTATAATTGGAAGGTCGTGGGTGATGGCCTTGGGTTGTCGTGAGTGTTTGCAGTTAGACTATATTTGGGACATCAGGTGGGTTCATAATTCTCTCCAGAAGAGGGAGGAGAATGGATTCAAGGTGAGGTTGGGTAGTGCATACTTGCCGAGGATCAAGGTAGTCTGTTGTGGGTGAGAGAGGGTGTCTGGTTGTGGGAGATCGTGGAAAATAGTGCCAATTTATGGAGCTTGATAAAAAGTGAGGTTTTGGAAGCTAGCATGTAGGGTTTTGAAGACATTTCTTTTTTGGGAATGTGGGGAAGCCAAAAGATGAGTTTTGGTGGGCTAAGGGCCAGTTCCTTAATGTAGGGTGGCATATATAGACCCTCCTGTCTCACATGTGTTCAAGATAATTGGGACCTGTGAGAAGCACTGTCAGAAATCCAACGCATCATGCACCATCAAATGCACGAGAATATGCCCATGCAGGAAAGAGAGATTGAGAAAAGGGAACGCATAAGACAACTTGAGGACGAAGTGGACGCACTGCGCCATCAACTAGAAAAATTGAAGCTCAAGATGGAAGTAGTGGAGGACGGTATGGAGGCAAACATGGAGGTCGTGACAGACCAAGAGAATTCCAAATACTCAGAAGATGCCTCCCCAGACCTCGATCTAAACAGCCCAACCCCTATGGATATCTGAACACCTCTGTATTGGTTTTTCTTTTGCATTATCAAAATGATGAACTGTAAATGTATATACCTCTTATTTCAATTCTATCGAAGTTATAGTTGTAGATATCCCATAATGGGAAATTTTTGTAAGCAGGATAGCCATAGCTATTGCAATAGTCAAGATGGACCAAGAATTTTTTATCAGCTTGCTGAAGCAGGGATAAATCTATGTAAAGACCTGATTTTGTTGTAGATTGGTGTGACTTTTTAATATAAACTATACTCATTCTAGTTTAAAAAAACTAATCATTTTAGATTCTTGCAGAATATGAAAGTTTAAGAAGAGCTCCAAGAGAGCCAGTCCAAGATTATTTAGATAGATTAAAAAATATTTATAATTCTATTCCAATATAAATAAATCCCCCACCAAGATTGAATTTACTTCAATATTCAGATGGTTTTGATGCTGGCATGGCATATCAGTTGAGAGAAATAAATACAACCACTTTAGTATAGATGCAAAAGAATGTTGTTAGTGTAGAGGCTAATCTGCTAGCCAATAAAGCTAAGTTGAGGTCTGAGAAGAGAGTGACCATTAAACAAGAATCTTCTTCATCATCAGATGTAAATATGGACAATTTAGTTAAAACTATGGAAAGAATGATGGAAAGAATGACTTTGACAAATAGGGTTGCACTAAGAGAACCACAAGGGTTCCTCAGATTAAGAATCCAAATTTCAGAAGGCAGCAACCCCACATTAAACAAAGAGAGCCAAGAAACCTAGTAGATCAACAAAAAATTATACCTCCTTTTCAAGAAAATGATGTAGAAGAATAAAATGAGACAGTAGATGAGCGAGAAGAGAATCAGCTAAATCTCTTTGGTGAAGGAGAAATAGATAATGTTTTCTTAACCAAAGAGGAACAATATTTTTTCTTATTAGCACAACAAGATGTGATACCTATAGAATCAGAGGATTACAAAAACTGTTATCAAAATGCCATTATGGAAGAGCACAAACAGTATAATCTGGGAAATAAAAAAGTTGTAGAAAATCCTCCTAAAAATATCCAAATTGATACACCTTCTACAAGTCAAAGAAAGATTGATCCTCCAAAGGAAGCCACTCAAAAACAAGATGCAAATGTGAAAGAGGTAGAAAGGCCTCAACCTTCTTCTAACATTGAATATAAGTTGTCAAAAGTTAAAATTTATGTTCCTCTAACTAAATTAATGAAAAAGGATGTATATAGAAGTCAAGTTATAAAAGAATTAAAGATAGAAGAGGGAACAAATACGGTAAACCTAAGTGATGACCAACCTAAATTGTTGTTTGGACCTAAAGTTGAAGAAACATAACAAGATGGTAATGTACCACCATTTTATGTTATTCTTAACATTCATGATTTCATTTTTCATAATTTCGTGCTCAATTCAGGTGCTTCACATAATCTCATGCCCAAAGTGATTATGGGGAAACTCAGATTAGATATAACGAGAGCATATAAAGAACTTTTCTCTTTCGATTCTAGAAACGTAAGATGCTTAGGTTTTATCAAGGATTTATGTGTAACCCTTTCCTAAATCATATCAAAAAGTGTAGTCATGGATATTTTTGTTGTTTATATACCTCCAAAATATGGAATGCTCTTGTCAAGATCTTGGGGAGAAAAGTTACAGGCCACATTGCAGATGGATATGACATATGCAACTATTCTCGTTTTCAGGCAACATAGGAGGTTATATAGGGAGACTCTTATGAAATATATGGTAAGGATTCAAGACAAAACTAATAATTACCCACTATATTATGTACATTTAGTCATGGATTATTTTATTCTATATAATGATATATGTTTAGAAAAATAAATTCAAGGCAAGGAAACAAGTCGAAAAACAAAAAGGATGTGAAGTCAAAGACTCAAACAAAATATGATAATAATGAAGTCCTTTGGCATATGGATTTTGATGTGGTAGTTTGTAAGGAAGGAGTCAGGGCTGGTGTATCGATCTTAGACACAAAATATGGCAGATCAAAAACATATTCCTACAAGCTTGCTTTCCAATGCACCAATAATGTAGCTAAATATGAGACACTTATTTCAGTGTTGTAGCTATTGAAGAGACCAAGAGCAAAAATAATTTCAATTCATGGAGATTCATAACTAATCATAAATCAAATCAAAGGTGGGTATTCAACTAAGCATCCTAGATTGAGGGCATACTTAAATGTTGACTTCAATTTTTCGCAGTGTTTTCCAGAGTATCATTTGTCTCTAATTCGTAGAAGTCCAAATGTGTTTTCCAATGCATTGGCTACCTCAACAAGTACATGTAAGATTCCTTTTTACCCAAATAAGAAAATGAAATCGAGGTAAAACATAGAAATTCTATCATGGATAACATAAGGTACTGGCAAGTGTTTGACAATGATGGAAAATTAGACATTTTTTTACAGTTAAAGGAGGAGTTTGAAAATTTGCATATTGGTATAAAAATTTGTGTTGATGATGATAAATAAGAAATAGTTTTGAATCAGATCAGTGATAACCGTGATGAACATGAAGCAGAGCTTGAAGTCTTGTGGTTAAAGGGTAATGTAATACCAAGAGGGTTGGTACAACTTGAAGAATTATTTGATTTCAGCGATGTGGCTCAAAATACCAAAATGAAACCTATTGGAACCAAAGTGGAGGATTGTAACATAGGGACTAAGGAAAACCCAAAGATTGTGAATATTTCTAACTCCTTAACTCCAGAACATAAGCATAAATACATTTATTTATTGAGAGAATACTCTGATGTTTTTGCATGGGGATAAGAAGACTTGAAGGCCTATGATACCAAAATTATTCAACATACTATTCCTATTAGAGAAGATCAAAC
This sequence comes from Pinus tabuliformis, assembly GCA_031772625.1. NCBI lineage: Eukaryota > Viridiplantae > Streptophyta > Pinopsida > Pinales > Pinaceae > Pinus > Pinus tabuliformis. The sequence continues at coordinate 449,871,725 of CM062809.1, read as the reverse complement.
ACCTTTCAAACAGAAGCTAAGGAGAGTGAACCATACTTTGCTGATTTTAATTGAAAAAGAGGTAAGGAAGATTTTTGATGCTAAGATTATTGTGCCTTTGAGATTTTGTAAGTGGTTATCTAATCTAGTACGAGTGAGGAAAAAGATTGGAGAAATAAGGCTATGTGTGGATTTTCGAAACCTTAATAACATTTCTCTCAAAGATAATTATCCATCACAAAATATGGATCATATACTATACAGGGTGGTTGGTTCTTGTAGAATTTCATTGTTTGATGGTTTCTCTGGTTACAACTAGATTTTAGTTCATCTAAATGATCAAAACAAAACACCGTACACAACACCGTGGGGAAATTTCATGTATGTTAAGATGCCTTTTGGGCTTATGAATGTAGGGGAATTTTTAGAGAGAAATGGACATTGATTTTACATATGAAAAGGACAAATTTATTGTAATGTTTTTAGATGACATCACTGTGTTTTCTAAAACTGATGAATATCATTTGTTTCATTTAAAAATTGTCTTTGAGAAATGTAGAAAATTTTGTAATTCCTTGAATCCTAAAAAGTCTCTTTTGGTTTGGAAGAAGGTAAACTATTGGGCCATATAATTTAGAAAGATGGTATCTGAATTGACCCAAGTAGAATTGAAGCTATCATGAAAATTGATCCCCCAAGAAACAGGAAGGAAGTACAGTCTTTCATTGGTAGAATTAACTTTTTGAGGAGGTTTATCCCAAATTTAGTTGAAATATTAAGAGCTATCACCAACATGTTGAGAAAGGAAAGTGAAATAAAATGGAATGTAGAAGCAAAAGATAATTCAATGAGGTAAAGTCAAGCTTGACTCATGCTCCTATTTTAGCCAGTCCTGATTAGACTAAGGATTTCATTATTTTTTCCTTTGCTTTAGAGCATACTATTGTAGTAGTACTGATGCAAAAAAACAAGGAGGGATAGGAGAAACCCATAGAATTTTTCAATAGCAGGTTAAGAGATGCTTCTTTGAAATACAATATTATGGAAAAGCAAGCTTTTGCCTTGGTAAAAGACTTGAAAGATTTCAGAGTGTATATTTTTCATTCTCATATAATTTATTTTGTTCCCAATATAGTAGTAAAGCAAATGTTTACTGAAAGGAAAGAGAAGTTAGTGGATAGTTGTTATTTTAGAATATGATATTGAGATTAAGCCAACAAAACTTATAGAGGGTCAGGGGTTGGCCAAATTGATGGCAGAATCAAATTTGCATGCATTGGGCATCAACTTTATTGCTGCTCTAGATGGTCAAGAGGATTTTATCCTATAGGTATCAAAAACCTTGTCACTTTCCCCTGATATACAAATGTTATTTATGTTTTGCAGAATTTACAAGCTCCACCAGGTATAACCAAGACTAAAGCAAGATTTCTAAAATTAAAGGCTCTCAAATTTTGCATTCTAGATCAAGCTTTATATTGGAAGGATGTTGGGGGGAATTTTATTGAATTATTTGTTAGAGTATGAAGTTGGTAAGAAAATGGAATATTTTTATAAAGGTGACTATGGAGGGAATTGTTTCTAGAAGACTACAACAAATAAAATCTTGAGAGTTGGTTTCTACTGGCCTACTTTGTTTGTTGATGTGAAAAAAATTGTTTCTACTTGTCATCAGTGTTAGATTTTTGAATGGAAAAAGAAACTCTTACCTTTGCCTTTAAAGCCTATTTTAGTAGAAGTACCTTTCCAAGAGTTGGGTTTGGATTTTATTGGGGAAATTCATCCAAGTTCTTCAGCCCAACACAAATGGATTCTACCAACTACAAATTACTTCAAAAAATGGATTGAAGAAGTTCCAACTAGGTAGGCCAAAAACTCAGTAATTATCCAATTCATGGATGGTAATACTATTTCTATATTTGGTTGCCCTGACAAAATCATCACTGATAATGCTGATGCTTATAAATCTAAAAAGATGGTAGATTTTTGCAATAAATATCATATATTTCTAGGACATTCTATTGCCTATTATCATCAAGGAAATGGGTTATTAGAATCTTATAACAAGAGCTTGGTCAACATAGTAAAGAAGTTGTTACACTAGAATAAGAAGTCTTGGTACAAAAATTTGATAAATGCTCTATGGGATGATAAGGTGAGCACTAAGAAATCAATTGGAATGTCTCCTTTCCAATTGGTTTATGGATTTGATGCAGTTTTCCCTACCTCCCTCGGAATTCCAGTGTTGAAAATATTTTAGGAATTAGAGGTTGAATAAAATGATGTCCTGAGAAGGGTAAATCAAATGGTGCAATTGCAGCAGACTAGAGAATAAGTTTACAACAAGAAATAGATCATTCAGGACAAAATCAAAAGGATTCATGATAGGAGAGTGAAAGGTGATGATTTCCAGCGTGACAATCTTGTGTTAAAGTGGGATGCCAAAAATGAGGAAAAGGGGAAACATGGAAAATTTTACAGTTTGTGGAAGGGGAGTTATAAAATTGAATCTTTTCATGGGACCAATGCATTTCTATTAAAGGATCTAACAGGAGAATCACTTACTGGAGGGCCTATTAATGGAAATTTACTCAAACATTACTTTAACTTAATTCAATTGGTTTAAAACAACACCATTGCATATACCATTTTATCGTTTCAAGTGATGTAGGTGTGGGTGGATATTATCAGAAATTTAAGCCCAGAGCGAAGGCCCTAAGTTTCAAATGAAATTGCCACCATATGTAATGATTTTTCAGTTAATCAGGCGAGTTTCAGTTGTTCGAAGATTAAATAAATTCCCAATGGAGAAGACTACTAGTCTACGGTGTTCTTGATACCTCACAGGGAGGATTCCATCCCCACTGGAGCCACTCTTAGGGTCCTATAAATATAGTGATCAAGGTATGATTATCTAGCCATTTATCTGAGTGGGATGTTGTAAATTATTTTTCATTTTAAATGTTGAATAAACATTGACAGGATGTTTTTTCATTTAGCAATAAGGTTCTGGTGATTTTGGATGAATGAGATCATCCCTGCCAAAATCAATAGTAGGGAATGGTGTTTGCCCCCCCCCCCAACCTCCTGAATGTTAATATGGAGAGGGAGGGTCAGAAAAGTGGTTAGTTGGAAACCAACTTTGACCACATGGTGACTCCACAAATGTTTCAGGGGCCTCTCCTCCCTTACCACTTACCGTCCGACCCCCATGAAAACCATTTCCTATTTCTATTTTCTCCTACTCCCATTGGCTCCTGCTCCACTCATAGCACAACAACACATCCGCCATGCTAACACATTTTCCATGCCAACACATCCACCACACCAACACATCCACAACCCCACTGCATCTGTCCATGTCACCCCATCTTCCACGTCACCTCCCCCCCTTACATCACATGATCATTGGCCAAACCTCCTACCAAGATTCATGTAGACGTTGGTCATTAACTCCTGCCAATGTTTAATACTATTAATTACGAAGCTCCAAAAATAGTAATTTTACTGTTGATATTCTTTCCATTTCCGCTTTAAAAGCCCTGCACTTCGCAACCTTTCCGTCTTTTCCATTTCATTGCATAGTGCAGGTTCATGTTCAGAGATTATTCAGTTCACTGGTTCCCTCTACAATCACCATCTTCTTTCAGTACCAACCTAGCTAAAATTGGATAATTTCCTTAGTGTTCCTAATTTTAATGAGATGCCTTTAGTTCACACAGAGTATAAGATAGTGGAAACTCAATGTGAAATTGATTTTTATGAGCTTCATAATTGGGCGACACATAAGTATTTAGATAATAGTGATGATTTAAGCATCTCATAATAGTTTCTACCTTAATTTACCTTTCCCCAAACCCATATTTTCCTAGAATTCGCTACTTGGTGTCATCTTAGGTACCTCCCTAGTCAGAAAGCGGTAATTTCTCAAAAGAATGAGATCCTATTCTCAATTACCCTAGAATTTATTTGTCAAGCCCTTCAAATTAATTCTCAAACTTCTTTACACCCATTTTCCACTGATACACTCATGGAAATATAAAAAAATCTTACCTTCCCCCAGCGAGCCCATATTTTTGAATGTTTTCTGCCTAAAAAACCTGAATTTCCTAAAACAAATCCCCCATATTCTTCTTCTATTTTCCCTAAGATGTCTAAACAAGTTATTTACATTGTTACATGTCTATTAGTTTATCCCACTAACCAATGGGTAGATGAAGCAGTGCTAGGTTTCTTGTCAGTATTTTCAGTTGGTCATAAGCCATCACTCATTTTCAATTACAGTCAATACTTGTCAGATGTTTTTCATGAAGGTGCATTCAAACACCAGTCAATCCTTATGTATTTAATGTTATTCTATCAAGCCAATAGGTTCAAGTTCTAGTTACAGAATATGGATGATCAAGTAATTCCACCATCATTCATTCACTGGACTTCTTTGCTGAGAAGGAATTCAAAAGATTATTCATTCAGCCATTTTGTCGATCAATTTTTACATACATCCTTGTATATTCTTAGCAACGATATTATACCAAGAATTTCACCAGATATCAGGAAGGTTTTGCATCTTACATAACAAGCTAAAGTTGGAGACTAGTATCTCTACAAGAACGATATAGAGACTCAAATCTATGGGTTTGATCTTCCTCCCTATAGATTACCTGTATTTGTAACAGTAAGGATTTTTTCTTTGGAATACATTAGACAGGTGTTTAACATGGATACCAAGAAGGTTCATGCAGTTGGTCAAGTTGATTTTCATAAACAGACAGTGGAAATGATCTATTCAACACTAACAAGTTCAGCCATGGTTACCTCAAAATTTCATGCCTCCTTGAATAATATGAATTCGCAACTAAAGATAGAGTGAATGTCATCTTTGGCCAAATAAAGATAATTAAAAATAAAGATTCAGATATTCAAGCTCTAAGGAAACAACTCAAGCTTCCAATCATAGAGCATCCTCAAGCCAAATAAGTAACTAACCTCGAGATAGAAAAGGAAAAATTGTTCAAACTAATAGTTGAACAGAACACTCAAATTCAAAAAATGGAGGCAGACATGGAGGCACTGTTAAAGGAGAAGGAACAATTAGCAGCTACAGGTACATTGACACAAGAATAATTACAACAAACAACAAAAACATCCACTGCAGATTCTTATGAAAAGATAGTCAAAGCTTTGAGAGAACTATCAATTAAACAAGGAGAAAGAGAGGTTAATGACAACACTGACAAAGATGGAGGAAAACAAAATCAAATTTTATAATGCATATCTAGCAGAGGTACAAAGGAATTTCAAATTGACTAAACAAACTGAAAAATATGAGAATCAATCTTTGACAATGCAAATGTCAGTACAGACCAAGTAGAGCATATGGAATAACATCATTGCCAATATTACAAAATTGTGGCTATCATTTAAAACTATTTTTGAGCAGGAGGAGCTAGTACAAAGATTCAAACCAATAGTTGAGAAAACTAAAGTTGAGATTATGAACAAACCAGGGCAAGCTCACAAAATTATTAAGATTTTGAACTCCAAAACTAGAGATGAGTTAGAAGAAGTCCAGATTCAAGAAAAAACAGACACAGTTATGGAAGTGAAGAGATTTTTGACAAATAAGAACCTCATGATAGAACTAGAGAATAAATGTGAAGAGTTGGATTTACAGGTGAAAATATTTAACAAAAAATTTAATGTATTGCAAGAAAAGGACTTACAGCTATGAAAGCCTCTAATGGAAAATTGATTCCATTAGATAACTATCAAGTCTAGTTATGAAACATAGTTGCATATTCTTCCAAATTCACCAAGGTCAAAGGAACAATAACTGGAGAAACATTCCTGGGAGGACTACAACATGACCTCTACATCCATCATGAAGTACAATATATATTTGTCATTAAGCCAACTTTTCAGATATATACAAAAGTAGATGAGAAATTTCGGAGCATGGTAAATTTCTCCATTCCTAGTGAATAACAGTAGGATAAATTATTGGACTCATTAAATAAGGGAAAACAAGAACCATACAAATTGGGGAGAAAAAAAACATAAGAAGAACATAAGTAGATACAGCCAGCAACAATTGTCCTCAAAATTTGAACATAACATCAAAAATAGTCTAGATTTCATATTACTTAGTTTTATTTTTGAAATATCTACATGGTTTCACTAGATATTATTTTGTAATAAATTTTACTTTGAAGTCCGAATTAATTCGAGACAAACTCTATAAATATTTTGTAAGAATATTTAGAAAGGGTTGGATTATGCAAGAAGAAAATATTTTTCTTTGATTGTAAGCAGTGAAATATGATGAGCACCAGTATAGCAACAAAAATGTTGCAACTCCTGGGGCTACCAACTTTACTTTATCAACCCGGGGTTCGTACAAACTTGGAAGTGATAGTGTTGTATACACAAGCATATGTGATGGGTCCACTCTTTGTCACTACTGAGCTGGCGATAGACCACTATGGTTTCTCAAACCAACCTTCTATTGATTCAAAAGAAGTTTGATTACCAATGAAGAAAGGACAATATTATCCTAATTGGAAGAATGGAAATATTGTCTAATGCAACAATGAAAAATTGAAATAAATGCTTTAAACACACCTCTAATCTAACTAATTTCTAAGATATTCTAAATAACTAAACATTTTACAGTTGTGCCTATGAATGAACACAATATCTCTTTTTTCCTTTTTGTCTTTTTTTGTGAAAATGTGAATGCTAAATCTTCTTGGTGATGTGGCAGGTGGGTTAGAGATGGTGGTGAAAGGTCAGATGGCTTGGGAGGCAAGTAGGGGTCTTCTCCTATCTTCTTAGATGCTTTTTCCACAAATCAACCTCAAAACAGGCCACTATAGGTCGTCCTACAGGATATTCTAATGGACCTACAAGATGTCCTAATGCTTCTTATAGGATCCCTTGTATTCCTACAGGATTCGACCGAGAGCAATAGGAGTGATTTGGAAGGTGGTATAGGGATTAGGGAAGGTGAATGATGGAAGAAATAAGGCAAGGGAGTGGCTGGGACTTCCTTAGAGCTCTAACCAAAGTTTTTAATATGTTTAGATTTTCTCAACAAACCTGGAAATTTGTTCTTATGGAATGATGAATTGGTTGATGGAATTAGTGGCTTTTGGTGATAATGGATGGATGAGGTTAGGCTAGGGTTGATGGCATGAGATCTTCCTACACTATTGAAAACTCCTACAATACATACATCACTAGCACTTACCCGAATCATGTCAAACAAGGAAGATTTCCAATCAATCATAAGAAAATAAAATTACACTATTTAGTTGCCTAGTTCATGCATGGAAATACTTAACGAATATTGTGAAACACTGTGAGATCTAATGCAAAGATGGAGATATCATAAATAACAACATAAACCTATTCTTGAAAACTTAAAAGATGCTGGCCTAAGTAGTGGAAAACCCTAAATTCCATAAGATATAAGAATTTTGTCTTTTTGGGGCTGAATAGGAGTTTTTCCTCAAACCATGGTCCCTGAAGGTAGGAGTGAGGCAAAATCCACCTTCTATCATCCTTTTTGGTATTCCTTTATCTTTCTAAAGCTACTATTAAAGCTATGCAAAAATGGAAGCAAACTAATCAACTTCACCACTACCTGCAATGAGACAATGCTAAAATCAACTCAACAATTAATCTATGAAATAACCTAAGAATACAAGTACAAATAAGAGGAACCTCTACTGCTAGGGTTGGGCCCTAACCCAATAACTTCAGCCCTATGAGTCTACTCAGTGCTAGATCATGTAAATTCTCATTCTCATTATCATATTAGAAAAGTTACATAACAATGTTTTGCCACAAAACTTTAACTTGAAAATTCTTAGTGCTCTTACATAAAAAATTTGAATCCTAATGAGGCTCTAGGCCTCCTTATTTATACAATTGAAGTGTCCAACAACTTCCTTAAATATAGGGTGACTTGGCTCCCAAACCCAAGATGAACTGGTTCTTAACTGTCACTGGCTTGACTCCCCATGATCTCCATGACTCGGCTGCTTGCAACTTCAAACTAGTGTGAGTTGATTGAGGAATATTCAAATGAGTGAGGATTTAGTGAGGAGGATCTATCTCTTATAACCTCTCCTTGTCAGGCGGAAAGAGTCGATTGTGCGGACACAACCAACCTCCCTAGGAGCCTAAGACTCTCTAGTGACAAACAAGACAAACGAGAGCAATCCTTCTCTAAACATGCATTTACTATATGGGAAATCAAGTGTTTAGATCCTACCTGTAATCCAACGCTGTTGTAGCAGTCCAGCTCCACTGATCCGGATGAGCTCCTCCTTCACTTTGAAACCTGCATACACTAACAATCAAACGATTAAATAGCACTTGATAATCTCATAGAACAAAACATATTTAACACATAGACCAAGGAGTACATGAAACAACTCATAAATAACAAGTTATTGAGAAGAATGGACTCATTTGCATTAATAGGTAACAAAAGGAACAAATACAACCTGAGCCTTGGTATTGTGCAAGTCCCTCACAGGGTCCATCAAGAGTTCTCCTTTACTTTGACAAAGCTCACCCACTTCCAAATAGAACAAACAAAGATGGCAATCTCTCCTCACAAGCTTCTAAATGGGAGTCCTAATTCCTGGAGCATTTACCCTTAGAAATGTATAGCTTTCAACCTCCTCTCCTTCTGGCCCAATGGCTGTATTTATAGTGCTCAAGAGGAAGTTAATCAGGTCCACCATCAATGGGATAATCCCCTCTTTGGATGGGATAGCTCCCTTATTGATGGGATAAGTTCCTCTTTGGTAGGAGTGCATGAACCATCTGGAGGCGCTCAATACACGTCGAACAACCTTCTAGAATGCTCTAGAAATGACCACAAGTGACTTTTTAAAGATGAAACTTGCGCATTTTAACCTTTACAGGGGGACGCACCTGCCCCTTTACATACAGAGCGTCCAAAGACGCAGCTTTTGTGAACATTGGGTGCGTACCCGCAGGTAAGGTTGAGAGAACCTGCGTCCCCAGAGATAAATACATTTAGAAAGACTTTCTCTCTTTTTTGGAGTTTGACATGGAGAGCAGAGGCATAAGACTTGCCTAAGAGGGTAGCATGACTGTTGATAGAGCCATCCTAACTGTAAATAGTCATGGTGACATTTTTTAGTGTAACAGATTGCCCCCTAAAGTGCGAAGCCTGAAATAGATTAGGGTTTTGTATTATCTAGGAAGGGTGAAGCGCTTTATCATTTCAAGGATTATCTCGTGGAGAGCCTGGTCAGAACCTGCAATTTTCAACACAAAATACATGTATAAGATTATATCATCACTGAGTTAGGCATTCCCATACTCAGATTAAAACTTTAACTAACAGACTAACTACTCTGATACAGGAATGATCTTGCAGTACATCATAATCATAGACTTTTGTAGACACAGTATGGGCGCAGCCATCTGTTTATGATTAGTCTACTTAGATAATGAATACAAAACTCCTCGCAGCCTGGATGGTGGAAACTAGATCCAGGGTCTTCATTTCTACTTCTCGAATTGGTACGATTCTAGCCATGCGAATAAATGAGTTGATGTCGAACATGGTAGAAACCACTTGATTACCAGTCGATGATGTAAACTGTTAACAAGCGTGAGAGAGACCACCAGTAATGTCAATGGTTCTCAAAGTACCCAGTACAATCCATGAGATGTGAATGAATGAGTTGATGTCGAACATTTCACGGAATCCTTTGATCGAAAGTCAATGATGTAAACTGACGTCAAAGGCGAGAAACCTGCCATTGATGCATGCAGACTTCAAGGTACTGACGATTTCTAAGTCATCTCTCTAGATAATGTGCTGATGTCGATAGAAAGCGACCTGTTGCAGGCAAGCCCGCAACACGAAATCATTGTTCAAGTTGAAGAAATGTTGCTGTAAGGACTGACTCAGGGATGGTCAAATGGATGACAAGTATTTTGCAGATGAAAGTTTTGCTTGCAGACCTCTTGAACACATAACGACACAACAGATGGCTTGGTGATAAACGACTCAAAGTTAATCCCCGGAACCCGGCTGAAGACTTTCAAAGTGGTTTGATCAACTGTGAGGTAAAGGATTTCCCAACCCAGGTGAATGAAAAGTGTCGTGTTCAAGAGTGGTAATAAAGTTTCTTCTGAGACAAAAGGTAACAAATAGGCTCATTCTTCTCTCTTTTCCCCCACCATTTCTGGCAAGTACCTCTTTATTTTTAACAAGCTTGAGGAGGATAACATATGCTTGATTATAAGCTCATCCTTCGGATGAGTCCAACCTAGTTTTGATTCGAACCCTAGGAAGGAGTGGTTCGTTCCTGTTTGTAATTGAACAGGTCCTTTACTGTGAAATGTTTAACGAGCCCAGTATAGGAGAAACTCGGCATTTTTCAATTTTAGAGAGTCTGAAAAACTTAAGAAGACTCCAAGTTGAACTTTTTCGTAGATTTGTGTCCCTCAAGCCCGAAAAAGTATAAAATAATACCTGGGGGAACCGCTTGATCTTGCGACCAAGGAGTACTTTCATAATTAGTGTCACTGACCTGAAAAGTAAAAAGCGATCAAGGACACGTCGTTTTATTTCCGTATCGAGTTTGAAACGACAAAAACCCGGCAATCTTTTCCTGATTTTACGGTCAGAAAAGAGCTAAAAGGGGACCGTCTTTTAATTCCGTTTTAACGAGTGTAAAAGAAACGCTCGGCAATCTTTTCATTTTTTAGGAGTCAGAAAAGGGCTTAAAAGATGACTCTGATATTTTGGTTCGTGAAAAATGACAATTTTCCCTCTAAGTCCCTTTGTCCTGCACAAAAGCAACACATTACTCATACCTGTTTAAGATAGGCAAAAATACATCGAAAAACATCTTTCCATGGTGAAAAATGAACAAATTCATCCAAAAAACCTATAAAAAGACTTTTTACCATGTCATTTTTACCGTTTGACTGTTGAGGTTGAAAAAAGAGCTTTTGGCAAGAAACTTCCCGTGGTCGCTGCGGAAAATCCGACCGTCAGAATCGAACGCCGTCTCTTCCAGGTATTTTACAACATCCTACTCTTCAATTTCATCCGATTAAAGTTGATTTTTAGGTTTTAGTTTTGTTTTTTGGGGGGGTTTAGGTTTCAAAATGCGCCCTCGGTGGACGCAGGTGCCCTTCGGGTGACCTGCGTCCCCCGACTTTTTCCTATACAGGAAAATGGTCGGGGGAGCAGCCCACCTTCAGGCCAGCTGCGTCCGGACGCCCTGTGTTGTAAACGCGGGGTGCGTCCTCCGTGAAAGGCGGATTTTAAAACCCCAATCTCCATAAATAACCATTCAAATTTCCCCAAATCAGTTCTAATCATTGTTTCTTGGTGTGTAGGGCACTCACCATGTTGGATTGGAGAGAAAGAGAGCACGAGGACGTTGATTTAGCTGCAATTGAACATCAACCTTCCATTGATGCCCTAAAAGAATGCGGGCTATATAAATACTGGGCCATACCTGGCATGAGGGCTCAGGTAAGATTCTTAGAATGGCTGGTTGAGAGATGGAACGTTCAAGAGCAATGCTTTTACATAGGAGGGCACCAGCTCGAGATAGAGCCCTCGGATGTATACTTTCTCACTGGCTTGCCAAATAGAGGCGAGCAACTCAATCTAGCCGGGACTAGGCCGGGTGGCCAATCCCTTGTTAGTCTCCGGGAAGATTGGTGCACACCTGGTGCACACCATTCGAAAGGCGTGGAGATCAAACACATCTCTCTGCGTGAACTCAAAGTTATAGCGTTCACGGTTACCAGAATTTGCGGCGCAGCCGCTTTACACATTGCTTCCGGGTCCCAAATGCGGATGGCAATTGACTGTTACCAAGGCACCATTTTCAACTGGTGTGATGCTGTGTCGGCTAATGTGAAGAGCCAACTGACTAAGGCAAAGAACGGACGACTGAAAACTTTTGGATATGGGCCTTTAGTCGTGAGCTTTGCCTTAGAGAGAGTTCCGATGCTGATCCCTCAGCAACTCACTGTTGATATCTTGGGTCCTCGGGAGCCAAAGCTGGTACGATGGGTTGCGGTGATGGCCCGGCATCCTGACGAGGGCGCGGCAGTTGTTCGATTTTCTGATAGTTACTTTCACTGGTTGGAGGACCAGGTTTTCTCGATCCAGGACTTTCCGTATGCCGGAGTAGATTTTCGAGGTGATCCGGACATGGTTCTTCCACAGGGAGAACAATGGGATGACAGAGGTACTTTATTTTTCACAAGTTTTCAAATTATGTATTTTTTTTGTTTTTTATATATATCGTCTCAAAACTGACAGTAAAATTTTCAAAATGCAGATGTTGGTCCACAGCGCCCAGCCAACCTCCGGCCTTTTGAGAGGAGACATCCAGTTGCACCGGTACCGGCCCCACAGGACGCGGCTGCAGAGGTACTAGCTGAGTTGGAGCATGATCTAGAGCGTCTGACGGCGGATATGCCTGAGACTACTATGGATGATATTCCTATCAGGCTTCAGCGCTATGTAGTCGCAGTCCCTGGACCGTTTAGGAGATTTTTGCGTAAGGTAGCCCGTGCAGTGGTGTCGTATAGGGAGCACCACCAGTGATTGGCTAGTCACTTTGTAGACACATGTGACATTTTTGACTTTTTGTACTTTATCATTTTTGCCGATCATAAGGTGTTTTTCAACCTATGATCGAAGACGATGTATATTTTTTGACACACTCCTATCTATATATATATCACTATTACCGGCTTATCTTGTTTAACATATGTGATGAAATGTTTTTAAATTTACTTGCATGATTATCGTAAATGTCTGTCCAACACTCGAGAAGCAATTGCATCTGCTAATGTATTTAAAGACCTTGGAATATGCTGATATTCAATGTAATCAAATTCACGTTCCAAGAGACGCACTCTCAAAAAAAACCTTAATAACACAGGATTTCTAATGGCATAAACTCTATTAAGCTGTAATACAACAAGTTCAGAATCTAACCTCACTATCAAACGTCGAATTCCAAATGAAATAGATTCGGATAATAATTCAACCACTGCACTGTATTCTGCAATGTTGTTCGTTGTTTGACCGAGGCTTACCCCATGCATAGAAACTAACTCGTCAGAGGGTGAATAGATAACCCAAGCTGCGGAAGAGATATTCCGTGTACTACGACAAGCACCATCAGCAAATCCAATGTATGTTTGGAGAGGCGTCGACATCTGCAATATCAAGAGTAAAACCAAGATAAGCCAGAATAACGACGAAAAACACACTCGCTAAGCTAAGCACACTGACTAACTAACAAACATACTAGCTAGAAAGAAAACCTAACCTAACTAAAAATTCTCCATACCCACCATTTAAGCATAATACCTCTTTAGGTAAAGTCCATTTCTGGGTTTACCCAAAGAGTCCCCATCAAAATCTACCAGCTCATAAGCCCCTTTTGCTAGCTTTCGCTTTACAATATAGGGTCCATGCCACATAGGAACGAATTTTCCAGCACCTAGCTTATCGTTAGCTTGATCATATAAAGCACTAGGTCTCCCTCCGAAAAACTTCGAGGGGTCACATTTCTATCATACTGAGCTTTCATTCGCTTCGCGTGAGTCTCGATTGCCAATGTAGCGTCACGTCGAGTCTCATCTAATTTAGCTAAGTACAATAAACGTTTCTCCTCTTCGGAAGTAGCTGGGAGTAATTCGACAGCCATTTGAAGTGATGGGATTTCGCATTCAATGGGTAACACAGCTTCCAAGCCATAAACTAGCTGGAAAGGAGTGAACCCTGTTGAAGTTTTCACTGAGGTTCGGTATGCCCATAGCGCCGAAAATAACATGTTGTGCCAATTCGACCGATGAATACCAATGGTTCGTCGGATCATGATAACCAGAACTTTGTTGATAGACTCAACCAAACCGTTGGCTTGCGGATAATAAGGAGTAGAGCTATCGTGGCGCAAACCAAGCTGGCTTGTAAGCTCAGTCATCATGATGTTTCGAAAATGGCTCCCATGGTCAGTAATGATTGCTTGTGGGACACCAAACCTAGTTATAATATGATTGAATACGAAAACTGCAGCTGTTTTGCCGCTTGCGTCGAATGTAGGCATCGCCTCGGCCCATTTAGTGAAATAATCAACCGCGAGGATGATATACGCATGCCCCCCGGCCGAGTGAGGGTTACAAGTAATAAAGTCGATACCCCATTTGGCGAATGGACCAACGGCAATTATAGGGTGGAGAGGAGCAGGTGGTGCGCGCATCTTTCGATCAAACACTTGGCAGTTGTGGCACTTCCGGACTGCAATGATACAATCTTTAAACATAGATGGCCAGAAGTAACCAGCGCGCAACACCTTCTGAGCTGTGGCATACCCAGACATATGACCGCCACATGCTCCAGAGTGACAATCATTCAAAACCCTCTCAGCCTCTTCGTGAGTTAAACAACGTCGAAAAACTAAGTCTGCCCCCGGCGATAAAGTGTATCTCCAATAATTTTGTATTGCTGGGATTGAAACCGAATTTTTCGACGTTCCGCCTTTGAAGCTTCAGGCCGAAAGGTTTGGGTTTGGAGATAGATGATTATATCCCCGTACCACGGATCTAAAGTACTGATAAGAAACAAAGATTCGTCCGCAATGGACTCCTCTGCCACAGTCTCTGTGTCAGTACGCGGGAAATCACACATCAATTCCGCAAAAACTAAGGATTTCTTAGACTTGGACTTCTCGAACTCCAAGTCGAACTCTTGCAGGATAACGATCCATTTAGAGTACTTGCCCCCTAGCAGTTGTTTTGTCAAAATGTAAATCATAGGGTTGCAATCCGAAATAACTGTAGTTTTACGGAGAAGAATGTAGTGACGAAAACGCTGGACAGCTTGAACGGCTGCCAGGGCCAATTTCTCCACATGCGAATATTTTAGCTCAGTGGGATTTAAGGTCCTACTGAGATAATATATCACATGTTCCGCTCCGAATTCATCTTCTTGAACTAACACCATTCCAATGGTGGAATGCGAAGCTGCGAGGTATAAGAAGTAGTCCTGGTTGTAGTTGGGAGGATGCAACAACGGTGCATGGGTCAACGCGTGTTTAAGTGCATCAAAAGATTGTTGGGCAATCTCGTCCCAAAAGAATTGAACGTTCTGTTTCAACAACCGTGTAAAACCTTTAGTGACCTCGGCGTAGTTTGGGATGAATCGGCGTAAAAAGTTCGCTTTCCCTTGCAAACTTTGGAGTTGGCGCAAACTCGAAGGAGGAGGCAATTTGATGATAGCTTCGACTTTCGAGGGATCGACGCGAATGCCGGCTTTTGAAACAACAAATCCCAGCAATCGACCTGTTTCTATACAGAAAACACACTTGTGGGGATTCAACCGAATTCGATAATGCCTACACCTCATAAAGATTGCTCGTAAGTGGACAAGGTGATCAGCTCGATGTAAAGAATGAGCAGGCAAATCATCGAGATACGGTTGCACAATGTGCTTGATGTCATGAAATGCGTAAGACATCGCCCGTTGAAAAGTGGCCCCGGCATTCTTAAGCCCAAAAGGTAATTTGCAATAAGCAAATGTCCCCCATGGACAAATGAATGCCGTTTTTGGTTGGTCGGCAGGTAGAATATTGATTTGATTATAGCCCGAAAAACCATCCATGAAGGAAAACATTTCACTTCCGGCACAATCATCAATAATTTGATCGATATAAGGCGTAGGATAGTTGTCTTTTGGACAAGCTCGATTGATATCCCTATAGTCGATACAGATTCTTATTGTTCCTTGTTTCTTGTTGACCGGAACAATATTCGATACCCAATCCGTTAACGGGATCGGATAAATGAAACCTGCTTTCAACAGCTTTTCGACTTCTGCTTTAATCGCAGCCGCTTTTCGAGGGTGAATCTGACGCAACCGTTGCCGGACGGGTTTAGCATCCGGGTAGGTCTTTATTTCATGAACAACAATGGCAGGATCGATTCCCGGCATTTCCTCGTAAGACCAGGCAAACACATCGCGGAATTCTTGGAATAGGGCCTTGTAAGTTTGGATTTCATCTTCTGTACATGCGGCACCTATATGAATGTTCTCCTCAATTCCGGGCTTCACTGAAATATCAATGGGAATAGTACGAGAAATATTCCCTAAATTCAACTCTGAATCAGAATGTTTCGTTGGATCCTGAGCGTCTTTGACATATTCAGCGGTAAAGATAGATGAAAAATCATTTTCAAATGCATCATCCTTAGGTAAAAACGAAGATCTGTGATGGAGATCCTCCCATGGTAGATCGTCTACACTTAGGATTTCGCGAAGTTGTTCGTCAGATGACACGACTTCGGGAAACGCTATCCGTTCTAAGGTTGAGGTGAAAAGTGATTCTTCACTGACCACATTCATTTGGTCGATCTCGGTTGAATGAGAGTCGGTAAAAGACATGAGAGCTTCATAAGCAATTTCATATGGACTCAAGGGCATAGCATCACCGAATGAGTCTATCTCAGAGTCAGATGGGACAATCCAAGGATCATCATAAATAATGTTTTCTGATGTAATCATATGAATTGTTGCAAATGAAGGTTCTACGCTGAGTGGAGGGAGAGGAAAAGTTCCCAGTAAACCGGAATCCTTAACTAAACCTACACCAACGTCCCTATAAGGGATTGTCGTCTTACCGACATGCTGGATACTCTCTGAAGAGGCTGGGTCGGATGAAAAGTATGTCAGCTGATCAATAGTCACGATCTTACCGTTATGTGGAAACTTAATTACTCTGAAGACCGATGAAACGACCGCCGTCATAGCATATGACCAACTTCGACCCAAAAGAAGGTTGTAGTCTAGAGGGGCATCAACCACTTCCACATCCAGACTAACGGTTTTACCTTCTACCCCTATAGGCAATTCCTGTAGAATACCAAACGGACGGAACCCACGGCCATCAAAGGCCTTAAGGATGGTGGGGGATTGGTTCAACGAAGGAGAACCAAGGGATCTCCAACATTGAATCGACATAATACACGTAGAAGCTCCCTCATCAATCACAGTCCGATGAATAGGCCTGTTTTTGACTATCACTGGAATTTGGAAAGCCATTTGATGGGGGAGACGCGGTGTACTATTTTCTAGATCGAAGATTATTAGATTCGGGTCCTGAACATCAACAGCTCCTATAGCCGACAAAAGTAATTTTCGTTGTGCTGGGCATGATTGCAGCACTTCTAACGCCGACATTGCTGAGGGTGAAACAGCTAAGTCCTCAACAATGTTGTAATTCTGGGCTGCTCTCGCATGTGGATTGAAAGCAGACCTTCGAAGTACACCCTTGGCGGGCGGTTTAATTACTAAGTCCGGGTTAGGTTTCTCGATCTGTAGTGGATCGGAACCAGGAGCTGAGGTTGATGGGTTAGAGTGAGAAGATTCTGCTTCCTTACCATCAACAGGATTCTTACTACCATAATCTTGCGATCGAGTCGCAATCCTCACATGAGACATCATCAAAATGGGTTCTTCACTGGCATTCGAGGAAGAACCTATCATCTTATTCTCCTGCTCCGGAAATGGATTTTTTAACACAGCAGGAGTGGGAGAACCTTTGACTATTTTCACTACCTCGGCCCGATGAGGGCAATCTCTCGTAAAATGATCCTCTTCACAAATAAGACAAGGATATCGAGGTTTGCGCTTTTCGTCATTGGTTTCCGACTTTTCTGTTTTCTCCTTCGGAGCCTTGTCTGCTTTAGCCTTCTTCTTTCCTTTCTTCTTTCCACCGTTTTTTGATTTGGCCGTAGATGACTCTACAGCGTGAATATCGGCGGTAAGTTCAGGAGAAGACTCTCCTGTCGGGGAATCGGGCAAAGTGATAATAGGAGTAGTTGAAGCCTTGGAAGACTTCTTCTTGCTCTTTGTATTCACGATACCAATCATACCATCAGCGGCATGAGATCCCGAAGGAGCAGCAGCGATTTGATTCGACTTTGGAAGATCCGGAATCTTCTCGTGTAACGTACCCGACTGAGTGTAAACTAAGTCAAGGTATTGCGCCTGAGCAATGACTTGCTCCTCAGTAACTACTCCGGCCTTAGCTACATCTTCAGTAATCTTGGTAATAATGATTTAACAAACCATTCAGCTAAGATTTGGTCCGGGATAAAAACTTTCACTAGCCTTCTTCGACGTCTCCACTCATGAATGTGATCAGAAATATACGTGGACGTTGATTGTTTTAGTGAAGTTAATAACTCCGTGCCGTTATCGTATCTGACCGGCAACTGAAAGTGAGTTAAGAACGAGGTAGCTAACTGGCTAAAATTGTAAAAAGAGGCCCGTGGTAACTCAATGTACCACTTGGCCGCGAGACCAATGAGTGTACGCTGGAAAAGACGTAAGCGGATCGAATCATCCGAGATAGAATTTGAAGCACACCAGAGGTGGTAAGTCATCACGTGATTGGACGGATCCTCTCCAGACTTACCTTCGAACTTGGGTATATCGCTGGGCAACTTATTTGGCATTGGCGGCCAGAACGGAAGATATTGAATTGGATCGTTCGTTAGGCGCGTCAAGTCTGGTAAATCCAAAGTTGCGATAAACGGTAACTGCCGGTTAGGATCTCTAAAACTCTGGGTCACAATACCGGCCCCAGGAGGAGGATATCCAGGATAACTAGGAACAGGAGTCGCATTTGGGATATTATATCCTCCTGGAAAACCAGGATTAACCGGACCGTACTGGGGTTGTTGAGGTTGTTGATAAGTGTACCCAGGATACGGTTGATACTGGTAAACCGGTTGTTGGACAGCTTGCCCAGGTTGGTACTGTCCCTGGTACGGTTGGTGAACAAATTGAGGTTGAGTAGTGACAACCGTACTTATACCAGGTTGGCCTACAGGCATCTGGACCGTGGTTTGAATCGTAGATCCAGACAACGGTAAAGATGTCTGAGGAGTGGTTACAGAGACAGTAGAAACCGGAGCCGTCGATACTCCAGAAGTAAGTATGGTAGATGTGGCGGTAGTTGCAGCAGCCGTTTGAGATGGAGTACTAGGTGCAATTGGCGGCTGAGTAACTACCGAAGTTACAGAAGTTTGAACATTTGACTGGACAGGTTGCGGTTGCTGGGGTGGACCAGAAACTACGGGTTGTCCAGCTTGAGGTACCAACTGTATACTTGGCTGCAACACCTGTTGACCCTGTGACGGATCCCACACTAACATTCCAGGGTATTGACCCATAACAGGTTGAGGATACTGAGATCCATAGCCGGATTGAGGATAGGATTGATAATTGTAAGGTGCAGTTCCCATACCTTGACCATATGATTGACCTTGAGGTGGTTGATAACCTTGACCTGAGTATTGACCTTGAGGTTGATAACCTTGAGGTAAATACGGATACTGGGGTTGACCTTGACCTTGAGGTTGGTACCCTTGAGGTTGATACCCTTGGGGTTGATACCCTTGGGGTTGATACCCTTGGGGTTGCCATCCTTGAGGTTGCCATCCTTGAGGTTGATATTGATACTGAGGTTGACCCTGGGGTACATATTGAGGCTGGGGTTGACCTTGAGGTATGTATTGCCCCATAGGCGCGTACTGACCTTGAGGTTGCCCCCCAGACACAAATGACGTACCTTGAGGTTGCCCCCCAGGCATTAACTGAGGCTGCCCCCCAGGCGGTAATTGGCCACCTTGAGGTTGGAAAAAGGGAACTGAACCTGACATCATATAAATGTCGCCTACACCCAATGGTACATTACCACTGCTTCCAACTAATAACCCATGATCAACAGGTTGAGGAGATGCCCCCACAATGGTACCAGAAAGAGATTGATACCCAGTGGGAACAGAAGGACCGCCATGTAAGAAAGATTCAGGACTTTGAGTAAACACGGACGACTGACCAGACATATTTACAGGAGTATGAATACCTCTAGGTGGAAAAGGAGTACGAGGTGTAGAAAAACCTAGCCCGAAGTTGTCTAAATAATTGGTTAACGAAAGGTACCAAGTAGTACTTCTAGGAGGATTGTAAAAGATAGATTCACACTCCCTTAGATCAATAGTAAGTTGATCTTCAGGATTAGAGACACTTATTTCTTCCTCTGGAGCAAGTTCTTCGATAGCAATCAAACCAGTAGGAAGATTTTCGGTGATAATTCTTTCTATTCTCGGTGAATCAGGAACACTAGAAGTCGGAGTAACAGGTTCAGATATTTCTGGTTCTTCGCCTGTATCACTAGCAGACGAAAAACTACCAACAAGCTCAGAAACTGTAACAGCTTCGGGATTATAACCTGTCTCTAAACTTTGGTAATCTGGATGGACTACCAAGGAAGATTCTCCTTCTTCAGGTGAACCTACTCTACTGCCACTAGGAGGATTTACAAGGACCTTCAACACTTCGTACTGACCCGGAACGTCTTCAGGAGATCCACCCTGCGATCTACGGAGTTTTCTTAACAAATCTGTTCCGGTAACAATTTCAGGTGACTTGCCCCGAAGTCTACGGGACTGTCTCGGTAATTCCGCCACAGCTAAAACTTTTAACTACTACACACGAAAACAAAATAAAATTTCAAATCAAACCACCTAAAGTCTCTAAAGAACCAAACAAATTTGAATCACACGCCTAAAGAATCTAGAGCGTCAAACCAAACACAAACAGTAGCCTTCCAGACCGAAAGCGCTAGTTGGTGATGAAGCCCAACATCGCTGGATTCAGTACAGAAGTGGCGGGTGGAACAGTTACCCCGGCAACCTGCTTAATGAATAGACTGGACCAAGTTCCTCCACTTTAACCGTCTCGAGTGAAGTGAACCCCCCAGAAAATCCAAGTGAGTCTAGCCGACGTCTGCTCCAGGTACAGTGGGACCTTCCCTCCACCGTCACCTCGGTAGAATCCTAAAGATAATGGTCACTAAAGTTACCAACCGCAAAAAATGCACCTGGGGGAACAGTCTAAACTCCGACAGCACGCAAGGGCAGAGTAGCAAGCTCAATCCCCTTGCCGACTCCCTGACAATAATCCAAGGTTTACCGACAAGTGACCCTTGGCTCCTCGACAATGGTTAATCCGAGGTTTACCATTTGTAATACGTGCGTGTCTGGCGTCGTTCCCAACGAGGGGGGATTGATCCCCTCACTGGTTCGGACACGAGCTCGTGCTTCTCCTTTAAGAGGAGCTTTCCCAGAGTACAAGTGAGACAATTGGATTTATTCTATCACAAGATAAGCTACTTGTTTGGTTTTGTTGTCTTGGAGAGTTAATTACTCACCTACTCCAAGACACTAGCCTGATCTAAATTGGTGTTTCAGAGCCCTAGTAAATAAAAGTTACTACTTCGATTTTACTTTAAGCGTTAATTTTATGGTTTTTCTTAAAGACAAAAGGTAGCGGAAGTGAAACCAATGGTGTGTAGACTCGACTCAAACCACTACAAAGATGCACCTAAGATGATTTATGCTATTTTCCTTTTTTAATGAAATTCTTAACTAAGAGAGTTGAGAGATGCAAATTTTATAGAAAACCACTTCCTTAGAAAAGACAATCAAAGAAACAATTCTCTTTATCTTTTCAAGCATACAAACATGACCACTCCTTATGTGCATGAAAAAACTCTTTTTCTTTCAAAACTTTTCAAAGCTACTTGAAACAAAACTTTTCAAAGGAGATGTTTTTGTATTTTCTCTTTTTAATAAAGCATATAAACCTATCTTAACAAAAAACAATTTCAAAAGCTACAAAATCTATGAAAACTTGACTCACAAGCAAATCAAAAGGGAAATTACTCTAAGCAAACCTAACAAGGCAAAAGCTCACAAAGATGATTCTAGGTTGTTTTACTTGACCAAAATCAAATCAAGGACCAGCTAATGCAGAATCAAAAGACTAGTCAAAACAAAGCTCAAATTTTTTTGTTCTTTTTATAAAATGGAATTCAAGACTTAAACAACAAGCACTTCGAAATTTGCCCAAGAGACAACTCAATGGTAA
Source organism: Pinus tabuliformis (assembly GCA_031772625.1). Classification (NCBI taxonomy): domain Eukaryota; kingdom Viridiplantae; phylum Streptophyta; class Pinopsida; order Pinales; family Pinaceae; genus Pinus; species Pinus tabuliformis. Next base: position 449,849,713 of record CM062809.1, on the reverse strand, counting down.
GTTGCTCTCACAGGTAGACTTTATGACAGGTCTGACTTCTTAGAATGCTGACAAAACCAGAGAGATCTAAGGCTTGACAACTTCTACTGCCAAAGTCACTACAAGACCTACTCAAAAATCAAACCCTAGGGCTTAAACTTCGATGAAATCCACTAAAACACTCAATGCTATCGAAACAAGTTCAGGTGAAGATCTTTGACAAGGGACTAATGAATTTGGGCAGTAAAAACTAAGAAAAAACAAAATCTAAGAGCAAAAATGCAAAAAATGGAATTTTCTCAAATTTTAGCAGGGGACGCAGGCGACCCGTTAGCACAGGTGCGGGCCCGCTCTGTGCACACAGCAAAAGTGCGTCCAGGGACGCACTGTGCAGCACTCAGAGGGTGCATCCTACTGAAAAACTAAAGAAAAACCAAAATGAATCTAATCCTAAGCTAACCCACCCACAGACAAAGTCACAGAGCCAAAACCAGAAAAATAAACCAATTTTCTCAGAGCAAAGTTCACACAAAGGAAAAGACTTTTCACATCAATGGAATCCCCAGTGGAGTCGCCAATTTGTCAGGCGGAAAGAGTCGATTGTGCGGACACAACCAACCTCCCTAGGAGCCTAAGACTCTCTAGTGACAAACAAGACAAACGAGAGCAATCCTTCTCTAAACATGCATTTACTATATGGGAAATCAAGTGTTTAGATCCTACCTGTAATCCAACGCTGTTGTAGCAGTCCAGCTCCACTGATCCGGATGAGCTCCTCCTTCACTTTGAAACCTGCATACACTAACAATCAAACGATTAAATAGCACTTGATAATCTCATAGAACAAAACATATTTAACACATAGACCAAGGAGTACATGAAACAACTCATAAATAACAAGTTATTGAGAAGAATGGACTCATTTGCATTAATAGGTAACAAAAGGAACAAATACAACCTGAGCCTTGGTGTTGTGCAAGTCCCTCCCAGGGTCCATCAAGAGTTCTCCTTTACTTTGACAAAGCTCACCCACTTCCAAATAGAACAAGCAAAGATGGCAATCTCTCCTCACAAGCTTCTAAATGGGAGTCCTAATTCCTGCAGCATTTACCCTTAGAAATGTATAGCTTTCAACCTCCTCTCCTTCTGGCCCAATGGTTGTATTTATAGTGCTCAAGAGGAAGTTAATCAGGTCCACCATCAATGGGATAATCCCCTCTTTGGATGGGATAGCTCCCTTATTGATGGGATAAGTTCCTCTTTGGTAGGAGTGCATGAACCATCTGGAGGCGCTCAATACACGTCGAACAACCTTCTAGAATGCTCTAGAAATGACCACAAGTGACTTTTTAAAGATGAAACTTGCGCATTTTAACCTTTACAGGGGGACACACCTGCCCCTTTACATACAGAGCGTCCAAAGACGCAGCTTTTGTGAACATTGGGTGCGTACCCGCAGGTAAGGTTGAGAGAACCTGCGTCCCCAGAGATAAATACATTTAGAAAGACTTTCTCTCTTTTTTGGAGTTTGACATGGAGAGCAGAGGCATAAGACTTGCCTAAGAGGGTAGCATGACTGTTGATAGAGCCATCCTAACTGTAAATAGTCATGGTGACATTTTTTAGTGTAACAATAATAATTTACAACAACTTCAAATCCCGGAAAACTCTTTGCAAGACTTCTTCATTGAAAACAACAACCTCACTGGTTCAATCCCTTCATTTTGGGTTTGCTCCGAAATCTACGTCATATTTTCCTTAACACAACCAGCTGTCTGCAGATTCCTCTTGCTCTCAGTAACTGCAGGTTTCTCCATTGAATACAACAATCTCGTGGGCCCTACCAATTATTCCTGTGACAATCATACTTTAGCATCGAACCAACTATTCCAGGAAGAGTTACAGCCATTCTTCAGCATCGAACCCAATTCAGTGAATGAAACCCGATTTACTAACAATTTGCAGGGACTTAGATCAATTATGGTTGAGGTTGAAGTCATCATATTATGGAGATCGATCATCTTAATTTATTGAAATTGCGTTTGTTAAATTTCCAGGGTTTTGTAAAGTTGAAAGTATAAAGATTATGGGTTGATTTAGCAGAGAAGAAGGGAAACAACATGAGAGGGAAACAACAAAAGCATGCTCATAAGTTGCTCTTAATAAGAGTAGGAGGTGAGACGCACTAAAAATTTCTTCCAAGATACATAAGCAAGGCTTGTAGCACATGGAATTCATAATTGCAGGGGAGTAGAAATGTGAGTAATTAATAACCTTGCACATTATTGCTCAACCCACATAAGGAGAAGGTGATGGATGGATGGTACAAGGAAGAAGGAATCCAATCTTGCAGGTTGTTTGAGCGGGATGGAAAATATACCGAAATGCAAACTCAGAAGTTATAGTTATATGGAATAGTGGCATCTTAGTTATAATCAGAGTAACATAGTGTCAACATGGTGGTTTATTTCAAGTATTGTTGATGACTATTGGGAGAGGCACTCTCTGGGAATTCATGGAATCCATAGATTTTATGGTGGCAATTGACATCTTCTATGATAAGGAACCCCAATAGTTAGACTCGAGGGAGAATATTAGTGGGTGCCCTATCAAATGGGAAACTTATGGGAGATTACTTCTAGCTATGGGTACAACACAATTGGAGTGTCCGAACATTAGGGATGTTAGATTCCTTATTTGAAAGTGGGATCCCAGAATTGGTCATGGCATGCAGATTCTAGATTCCATCTCAGTACAACAAGGATTCTTTAGACTTCTTTTGGGCCGTAGTATAGGTGTATGAATTGATTGAGGACAAGCAATTTTAGGAAGGGAGGAGTATGATGTCACTTTTTTTGGACATTAGAAAAGGAGAGTATCTCATTAGTCTGGCTTACAAATTAAAAATAATATGAGCTATGAGAGAATTAATTAATTAAAAAGTGACTAAACAAAAGTTTGAATATTATAAGTCACTTTAATAAAACAATAAAAAGACCCATGGTATAGAATATTATAAGTCACTATTATAGGAGATGAGAACTCACTCCTTAGGCATGCATTTGAGTTGTTTTTTTTTTGTTATTTAGTTGAGCTCTAAGAGCTTGTATGGGTGAAAGCCTACAATATGTTAAGGGTTAGTTTTAGTGGTCAGTTATCCAATAGTAAATGGAAAGGAAATGAATTTATCTTTCTTCTATTTTTTAAAATAAAATTAAAATGGGTGGTATTGTTTACAAACTTCAGCAACAAAATTGATCCGGATTTAAACAGGAACGCAACGAATTACAGAGATAACCATAAACGAAGAGATGTAATGGAAATAATACTTCATTTCATTAATGTAAAATACTGAAATATGATTACAAACAACAATGGAAATAAACCAGCTAGGGCGATGATAGCTTATCTCTGAGAAGAGATGTGGCGGCTACATGCCTCTAAACTGTCTTACAATGAGGCTCGAAAGCCTACTTATTTTTGAGAAACATGGGAAAACCCTAAACATCGAAAAACCTAACCATAGAAGATGAAACGCCAAGATGTGGGCCCCGTTTGGGTAAATCGGTACATCAACTTCCCAGGGTCGTAACTTTGGCATACGATCTTCGTTTGACGCGTACAATATCTCGTTAGAAATATCTATTCGAGAACTACAACTTTGGGAAGAGGAGCATCGGCCCATAGACCCATACTGCTCCCAGTTTTCCCAAAAAACGTCGTTTAGGACCTCAAAATGGCTTCGGAAGTTCAAGACCCGAAAAACTGCTAAAAATAGTAAATTGTGCCTCAATTAAGGAAACTGAAACACTGAAAGAAACAATGGTGGGGGTCCAAGTGGAATTGGTGGGTGGCCACCAATATCCACCTGGATCATTCCCCCCCCCCCCTTAGGAAGCAATGGTCCCCATTGCGTTGAGTTCCTCCATGAGATGAGGAAACTTCTGCTGAACTTGGTCCCTGGTGAAGGAGTCGTGCAAAAGCTTTACAACCAAATACTCTAAGGTGACTTACTGTAGGCTTGAAGCCAAACAATGCTTCAAAAGGAGTTTTATAATCAAGACTTTTAGTGGGACTCCTATTCTTCAAATACACTGCAGTATTAACAGCTTCTGCCCAAAAACCATTAGTTAGATTCTTACCTTTCAACATACTGCGAGCACACTCCACCAGTGTTCTGTTTTTCCTCTCAGCTACTCCATTCTGCTGAGGAGTGTAAGGTGTTGTAAACTGTTGTTGTATCCCATGCTCTTTACAGTATTTGTTGAAATCCCCTTTCTTGAATTCTCCACCTTGATCTGATCGAAGAATCCTGATGAACTTTCCTGTCTGCTTCTCAATCATGTTCCTGAACTGCTTGAAATACTCAAAGGCATGACTCTTCTATCTAAGAAAATACACAAATGTGAACCTTGAACAATCATCAACAAAGATAAGAAAATGTCAGGCCAGGCAGTAACTCCATTAGGCAAAATCAGATTCATATATTTCATTCAATCAAGTAGGTCTGTTATATACATGAGGGAGAGACTGTTCAATTCATCTCCCGATGACTGTTCAAATTTTTCATTTATTTATTTACAATAATTCACCCAATCACAAGGATTAGGTGTCAACATTCCCCCCCTTAATCTGAAGGGATGTTCGTGAGTCCAAGTATCATTCTGAATCGTTCAAGCTTTTCCCTTCCAAGTGCTTTGGTGAAGATGTCTGCAATTTGCTCATTTGTGGAACAATGACAGAGATGGATTGTTTTGGCCTCAACATGATGTCGAATCAGATGATATTTAGTATTGATGTGCTTCGTTCGATCATGAAACTTTGGGTTCTTGGCCAACTTTATTGCAGAGGTATTGTCAATCATGAGTGAGTTGATTGTACTTGTTTTACCTGCAACTCTTAAAGAATTTTCCTGAGCCACACAATTTCTTTTGTTGCTTCAGCTGCTGCCACATATTCTGCTTCTGTTGTGCAATCTGCTGGAACTGATTGTTTACGTGATCTCCAGGAGTCAGCTCCTGATCCAACACTCGTAGCATATCCTGAAGTAGATACCCCAGTTTCTTTGTCTCCATCGAAGTCTGAATCAGAGTATTCGATCAAGCTGAAGTCATCCACCTGTGTGTACTTGATTCCAAAATATTGAGTTCCCTTCAAGTACTTTAGAACTCTTTTTGCAGCAGACCAATGTCCCTCACAAGGCTTTTGCATAAACCTAGAGAGGATTCCAACAGCAAATGAAATGTCTGGTCTGGTAGTAGTTAGGTAGTTGAGACTTCCTACAAGCTGTCTATACTTTGTTGCATCCTCAAATTCCTTCCCTTCAATAGATGTGAGCTTTAAGTTTTGTTCCATTGGAGTAGTAAGAGGATTGCACTCTGTCATGCCAAACCTATTCAACAAATCTCCAATGTATTTCTTTTGAGAAAGAAATATGGACTTTGGATGTTGGGTTACTTCAATGCCAAGGTAGTAATGAACATAGCCCAAATCAGTCATTTCAAAACTTTTCCCCAATTCCTTCTTTATGGATGCAATGTAACTTTCATTTTTCCCTGTCATTAAAAGATCATCTACATATACCACAAGATATACAACTGTTTTGCCAACTTTATTGACAAATAAAGTTGCAACATCAAGATCAAAATGATTGAAATTGAGTTTCAGAAGATGCTCAGTTAGTTTTTCTTGACAAGCTCGCGGTGCTTGTTTGAGGCCATACAAGGACTTCACAAGTTTTCATACTTTATGTTCATGTCCTTTCACAGAAAATCCTTCAGGCTGGGACATAAAAACATTTTCTTTTAGATCTCCATTCAAGAAAGCAGTTTTTACATCCATTTGATGGACTTTCCAACCGTTCTGAGCTGCTAGTGCAAAGAGTGTCCGGATGGTAGCCCATTTTGATTTCGGGGAAAAAGTCTCCTCATAATCGACCCCTTCCTTCTGTGCAAAACCTTTTGCCACAAGCTTAGCTTTGTGCTTGTCAAGTGAGCCATCAGCTTTATACTTGTTCTTGTAGACCCACTTGTAGCCAATTGGTTTGGTTCCTAATGGAGGATCAACCAGCTTCCAAGTGTCGTTCTTTATGAGGGCATCATACTCCTTTTGCATTGCTTCTTTCCATTCATCATGAGAAGCAACTTCTTTGAAGGAAGTTGGTTCAAAATCTGTAGACAAGTTCAATTCACAATCATAAGAAACATCCATATCAACAGGTGAATTAGAGTCATCTACATCACCTCCATTTTGCTGGTTTGAATTTCTGGTTCCTATTTTTCCAACTTCATCAGGATGAACACTTTCAAGTGTCTTTGTCAGCCACTTTGGGGGACCTTTCTGAGATGGTCCAGGCTGCTCCGTTGATTGAGTTGGGACTGAATCAAGATTGAGTCTCCCAATTCTATCAATTACATCACTTAAAGCATCATCCGTTGTTGGAGTTTCATGCGGGGGAGAGTGTTCTTCAGAAGAAGATTCCACATGTTGATCTAGTATAGGAATCCCCCCTTCAAGATGTGGAATCTGATTATCAAATTCTTGAAATGATTTTTCTTTTGCGAATCTATCCAAGCAATCAAGTTGCCGCTCAACAACATTGTCAGTTTTGGATGATTCAAGGAAAGTTACATCTCTAGATACAACAAACTTCTTATTTACTTCATCATAGAGGCGGTATGCTTTGGAGGTGTTTGAATACCCCAGGAAGATACACTTACGACTTCTAGCACCAAGTTTGTTTCTATGTACCTTTGGTATCAAAGCATAACAGATGGAACCAAAGACCCTGAGATGTTTTACCGAAGGAACATGTCCATACCACATTTCATAAGGAGTCTTGTTTCTTATAGCATTAGATGGACATCTATTCTTTATATATGCAGCACATAGAACAGCATCAGCCCAAAACATTATCTTTACATTTTTGAAGAAAAGCATGGATCGTACCATATTCAAGTTTGTTCTATTCATTCTTTCAGCTACACCATTCTGTTGGGGATTATAAGGCACAGTGGTTTGATGTTTGATCCCATGTTGGCGAAGATATTTTTCAAATTCATTTGATGTGTATTCTTTCCATTATCAGTGCAAATAGACCCAATATTAGATTGTGCATCATTTTCAATCCATTTATGAAAATTCTTGAATGTTTGAAAAGCATCAAATTTGTTCTTCAATAAATAAACCCAGCACATTCTGGTGTAGTCATCAATAAACATCATGATATATTTATTTCCATTTGCAGAAGGAACAGACATTGGACCACATAAATCTGAATGAATGAGTTCAAGTTTCCTATGTGCTCTTGAATGTGAATCATGAAAAGACTGTTTGCTATGCTTTCCTAGAATGCAAGCATCACATTGCTTAAGTTTTCCAGGAATTGTAGGAAAACCAGCAACACCATTTTTCTTCAACAAGCGGAAACTGTCATAGTTCAAATGTCCAAATCTAGCATGCCATAATAAACTTGAAGGAAGTGTACCTTCTTCATGATGAGAATTGTATGAGAAATGTTGTGCATGAGCAGAGGTTCCTTGCAGCTTGATATGCCTTTCTTCTTCTATTCCCCTCATGACAAGTGAGTGGTCAGATGCTTTTCTTACCTCAATCTTGCCATCAAACATATGAATAGAGTGACCTTGCTGGTGGATGTGGACCAAGGACATCAAGTTTCTCTTGAGCTGTGGGAGATATAGAACATGATGCAGAAGAAACTCTGGAAGACCAGGCAGTTTAAGCCTGATCGTGCCAAGCCCTGTTGGCTTGATTTTTGATTGATCTGCAAAGTATACTGCTCCATCAACATTGTTAGTGAAATCTTAAAAAAAACTTTTCTATGAGTCATGTGACAGGTTGCTCCTGAATCAAGAAACCAATCATTTTTCCAGGAAGCAAGTGAAGCATTAAATAAATCTTCATTTACTCCAATGTTACATTGTGCCACAACATAGTGAGCGGATTCAGGTGCTTTACCTTTGTCTGTATCATCAGTTTTACCTTTCTGTTGGTTTCTTTTCTGCTCAATTTTGTCCCATGGTAGCTTGCATGTAGAGGCATCATGTGATCCATTTCTTTTGCAGCGAATGCAGTGCAAATCTGCCTTTTCTCCTTGAGAATTTCTACCCCCCTTGCCTCTGAAATATCTTCCTCTTCCTCTTCGTCCACCTCTTTGTCTTGTAGAGTCTTGAGTAGGATGCTTTTCTTTATGAGCAAGGCACACAGTCTCTTCAGAAGATTCAGGGGCTGTCTTCTTTCCAAAAGCTTTCTCTCTTTCAGCAAACTTTTTCACAAGAGAGTCAAAGGTTATATCTTTGAGATTTCCATTTGCTTGCAATGACTCAAGATAATTGGAGTAAGTAGGATAAAGTGCCTTGAGGAAAGCGATAAGAGGAATATCCAATTCAACCTTAGTATATTTGATATCATGCATTATAGACTTTACTTCAGATGCAAGAGAAAGAGGATCATTATTTTGCAGTTCAAGAGTGAAGAGTTTAATCATGAGTTAAACAAATTCAAGTGCAGAATGTGAGTCATAGAATTCTTTCAGCTTTTGTAAAGCTTCAAAGGCAGTTGAATATGACGAAATATGGCAACTCACCTCTTCATTTACAGAAGTTGCGATTAATGCATAAGCTTTGTTGTTCTTGTTTTCCCAAATGACGAGCTCTTTGTCTGAGGTAGGCTATACTGGGTGATTGTCTCCTTCTCTGACACACACTCCTTTCCACAACTCATTGAAGTTGAGGGTGTGTTTTATCATCCGGGACCATTCAGGATAGTTCTCCTTGCTAGTGAGAACTATTCCCACCATGGATATGATTGAATGCATTCTGTAAAAAAAATAGTTTTGCTGATAGAAAAATGCTTCTGCCAATATACAGTAAAAATGCACTCAAAAGGGCATTCTCAAATGGAATTATTGTCTTTTAACACAAGGTTTTCATGTACCCATTGGATCACAGCCATCACAACTTCAATACACAGAGAAAAAAAATGACCTTCAAAAAAAACGTACACAGCCACCAATAAAAAAATTCAATGCATATGCAGCATACAAGTCCAATTCTTCATACCATACGGCCTCCTTTTAAAAGGGCTGCCACAAATTTGTTGTTAGTGTTCAAATGTATGCTTTCAACTATTTGAAAGGAATATAACCAGCACTATAATGTGCTATCAAATCCTTCCACTAGCAAGCTTGAATCCTCCAGTTGAGCTGAGAAGCGTGTTATTGCGTATATGGATTCGCATACAAAACCTCAACGCCCGGTAGTAGGGTTCCAAAAGCTTATGTGCCAAATTTTATGAAATTTTATGTTTACTCGAAATGGTGAGAGAAATGTACATATGGTCTGCAGACTTAGACCGGCTCAATCACACGAGCTCTGAATCGTTCATTCGCGCCACTTGACGAACAATAGCCATCCAACTAGATTGATCGAGTGCGTTCTTTATCGCGCGCCGGAAAAATGCTCGGTTTCTTGCAAGGAAATATATCACGCTGAGTTATGGAGACCGGGGCTCGACTACTGCAAAACTGAATGTTCTTTGCGAGATAGAGCCACCACCACCTCGTGAAACGATCACACTCTTTTGACGAGAGAGCATCGAACCGTCTGCGGCTTCTTTACTCGATTCCTGCAAATGTTTCCGCTGCCACCACCGTTGAGTAGATGGGCTCTGATGGCCTTCTTCCAGCACTGCGTTGTCCTTCACACAAGAGTTATGTTAAAAGAAAAACGTACAAGCATATAACTCAACGCATTTTCTGCATACCAGTTACTGAAGTTTCAGTCTTCAACCATGGCTCGGCTAACAGTCCTTCAACGGTAATACGCACCCTTCTCTGCACACTATCACAGTTCCAACGATAGATCTATGACTATGAGAGAATGAACTTACAAGGCCGCACAACCACTACGCACAACAAAAATGACCTCCTCCTTGCGACACTCTTCACATGCAACTCACGACTTCCTCCACGACCTTGAGCGATCTTACCTTCTAAAGGTCAGCGGCAGATCTCACTCTGACGGGGTGCAATCCACTCCAGCCTCCTCGCTACATTCAGCTCTCACGCCACAGTTCTCCTTGCAGCTCTATTGGCAATCCAGCCTCCTCTTTGACGCAGTTCCAACCTCCTCGGCTTCCACACGTGCCTCCACGCAAACCAAATGAAGCACAACGACAGGGGTTATGCAGTTTTTATGAAAGGTTCTCCTCGCAGCGTCGTCGGCCTTAGACTTTTTTTCACCACGCAGCACAGCTGGCACGTTTATCAACGAGGAAATCGCGAAGCTCTTCGCAACTGTATACGTCGGAGTCGCGACGGTCCACCAAAAAATCGTGTCGAGTTTCCAAAAACGATAGCGTGAGAAGGGTTACAGTGCACTTATCGCACTTTTCCACCCAAATCTCGCGACGACTCTACTATAGTCGTGCCCTCACTCAGCTTACAAGATTAACAGTCCTACAACTCCGATACCATGTCAAGACTTGCACAGAGAAGATATGAAATGTTAAACCAACACAAGAAGAGCTCACAAGTGCGGATCACCAGGAGCTCCTTCGAGCAAAACGCCACACATCGGCTTCACATTAATCTCCAATAATAAATAGATAAAATTTGTTAGGGATGGCAAGTCATATCCGTAAATAATAGGAAATGAATGATTAAGAAAAGTAGAATGTGCAAGTACGTAACAACAATAACCTATTCTCCATTAATTCTAACAAAAGAGTGGAGTTTGCAAGATTCCAGAGTGGATGTGAGTGTTGATGAAGGCGAGTCAAACATATATCATATTGTTGTTGTAATATGTGTTTTCAGTGTTTTCCGTGTAAACATTAAGAGAGGGTGTTGGAAGTAATGTTTCCATGCATGTGTAATTGTCATTAGGAGTCACAAAGAATCATCTAGAAATCATTGTTTCCAATGTATGAGTTAGAGTCATTATCTAAAAGTGTCAAAGTCATTATTTTATATTTGTCTTATATAATTATCACTGTTGTGATCAATAACACATCAAATGTGTGATTTGTTGTGTGCAATTAATCACAGTGATCTCTTCTATGGTTTCTAATAAAAAGCATATGAATACATAATTTTGACTTATGCGAAAGATTATCCGAAAATATATAAAGGCAATCCTACTCGATTCCAAGTCCACCAAAGTAAACTCTAGACACAAGAGGCGATTAATGATCCTTGTTCACGCTACCATGGCTGGACTGAGGTGCAACGAAATTATGGATCAATATATTAATTAATATGAAATTAATGGTGTGTGTTCCCTCGGAGTCGTTTAACGAGGTGGAGGAATTGTCTGGACGATCAAAAGTGGTCGGAATCCCGGTAAAAGAATTTCAAAAAAATCTTGTAGAGGCGGTGTTTGAATCGTGTTTTTGATGGTGAAAATGGATTCAACACCATCAAAAACATCTAGGACACCTAAAATTTTGAAGTTTAACAACTATAACTTGGATTTACAAAAATCTTTACCGGATTTTCTCCAAAATATAACTGGAATTTCCATAACTTTCTGGCAATTCCTCCGGCTAATTAGACTACGGTTAGCTGGACTGTGGTGCAATGAAATTATGGATATATATTAATTAATATGAAATTAATGATCCTGGTTCTCTCGATCATGGCTGGACTGAAGTGCAACGAAATTATGGATATATATAAATTAATATTCGAAACTTCGCCCACAACAGTGGACTGGACTGAACGGACACCAACGAATTATCAGCACGCCCATACGGAAGAGAAGTGGAAGTCACCAAAATCGACAAAGAATCTTTCCACGATTCTCACCTGTAAATAATGAGTGCACCTTTCACGTGTCCGCATGGCGTCAAAACGTACGTACCCTTATTAACTAATCATCTTCGCCCACCACGCCAGTGAATGGAGACCAACGCCAAAATAACCTGATGTACCAAAATAAAGGAAAAAAATCCAACTTCCCAACATTTTTTTTTGGGTTAATTTACTCGATGAATTTCAAATTTCCGCGTCTTATTTTTTTTATTTTTTAAGCCTGGTTTAAAAAACTCACACATTATCTTGAAAAATAATAGAAATTTCAGTAAAATTAATTTAACAAATTCACAAATTATTTTGAAAGATAATAGAAATTCTAGTAAGGTTATAGTAAAATTTTCTGGACATTTTGAGTGTGGGGAAGTTTATTGATAGTGCTGAATCTATTTCCACCATAAAAAAAACATTTCAAACACTACAACACACTGATTTTTTAAAAAAAATTACCAAATAATTTTCAGTATGACATATAAGATGGTTATATATATATATATATATATATCAAACATTGTTTTTAATGCAAACGTGTGATGTACCATAAAAGTATTAAAGTATGTGGTATTGATAAGTATTGGTTTATGCTATTGTAATAAAATTTATTTATAAATTAAGAATGGATCGAATTAAGGCTTTTTTGGGTGATAATCACGTCAAAATTCATTTGTCTTTTTAAAAATTTGCTAAAATTTTAAAAATAATTTGAAGGATTAATATAGCGGTATTAGATCTAGTTTCTTGCTCCCCTGAGGAATTTAATAGCGGAAGGATTATCATCTACTTCCAGAGTGAGAAGTTGTGGATTTCAGGGGCTTGCAAGAGGACTCTTAGAAACAAAGGAAAAACCCAAGAGGCTAAAGGGCACAAAATTAAAGAAGGATAGTGAGCTTGAAAAATGGAGGATCATGAATGCAAGGTAAACTATTAAAATTTTTAATATTAAGGAGCAGCTAAAACACATGAAAGGGAAACAACAAAGGCATGCTCATAAGTTGCTCTTAATAAGAGTAGGAGGCGAGACGCACTACAAATTTCTTCCAAGATACATAAGCAAGGCTTGTAGCACATGGAATTCATAATTGCAGGGGAGTAGAAATGTGAGTAATTAATAACTTTGCACATTATTGCTCAACCCACATAAGGAGAAGGTGATGGATGGATGGTACAAGGAAGAAGGAATCCAATCTTGCAAGTTGTTTGAGCGGGATGGAAAATATACCAAGATGCAAACTTAGAAGTTATAATTATATGGAATAGTGACATCTTAGTTATAATTAGAGTAACGTAGTGTCAACATGATCGTTTATTTCAAGTATTGTTGATGGCTATTGGGAGAGGCACTCTCTGGGAATTCATGGAATCCATAGATTTTACGGTGGCAATGGACATCTTCTATGATAAGGAACCCCAATAGTTAGACTCGAGGGAGAATATTAGTGGATACCCCATCAAATGGGAAACTTATGGGAGATTACTTCTAGCTATGGGTACAACACAATTGGAGTGTCCAAACATTAGGGATGTTAGATTCCTTATTTGAAAGTGGGATCCCAGAATTGGTCATGGCATACAGAGTCTAGATTCCATCTCAGTACAACAAGGATTCTTTAGACTTGTTTTGGGCCCTAGTATAGGTGTATGAATTGATTGAGGACAAGCAATTTTAGGAAGGGAGGAGTATGATGTCACTTCTTTTGGACATTAGGAAAGGAGAGTATCTCATTAGTCTGGCTTACAAGTTAAAAATAATTATGAGCAATGAGAGAATTAATTAATTAAAAAGTGACTAAACAAAAGTTTGAATATTATAAGTCACTTTAATAAAACAATAAAAAGACCCATGGTATAGAATATTATAAGTCACTATTATAGGAGATGAGAACTCACTCCTTAGGCATGCATTTGAGTTGTTTTTTTTTTGTTATTTAGTTGAGCTCTTAGAGCTTGTATGGGTGAAAGCCCACAATATGTTAAGGGTTAGTTTTAGTGGTCAGTTATCCAATAGTAAATGGAAAGGAAATGAATTTATCTTTCTTCTATTTTTTAAAATAAAATTAACATGGGTGGTTTGGTTTTAAACTTCAGCAACAAAATTGATCTGGATTTAAACATGAACGCAAAAAATTACAGAGATAACCATAAACACAGAGATGTAGTGGAAATAATACTTCATTTCATTAATGTAAAATACTGAAATATGCTTGCAAATAACAATGGAAATAAACCAGCTAAGGCAATGGTAGCTATTCTCTGAGAAGAGATGTGGCGGCTATATGCCTCTGAATTGTCTTACAATGAGGCTCAAAAGCCTATTTATTTTTGAGAAACATGGGAAAACCCTAAACATCCAAAAACCTAACCCTAGAAGATGAAACACCAAACTGTGGGCCCTGTTTGGATATATTGGTACATCAACTTCCCAGGGTCATAACTTTGGCATACGATCTCCGTTTGACGAGTACGATATCTCGTTAGAAAGATCTATCCGAGAACTAAAACTTTAGGAAGAGGAGCATCGGTCCATAGAACCATGCTGCTCCCAGTTTTCCCAAAAAAACGTCGTTTAGGACCTCAAAACAGCGTCGGAAGTTCAAGACCCGAAAAACTACTAAAAATAGTAAATTGTGCTACAATTAAGGAAACTAAAAAGCTGAAAAAAATAATGGCAGGGGTCCAAGGGGACTTGATGGGTGGCCACCAATATCCACCTAGATCATTCCTCCCCCTTAGGAAGCAATGGTCCCCATTGCGTTGAGTTCCTCCATGAGATTAGGAAACGTTTGCTGAACTTGGTCCCTGGTGAGCCACTTGCCCTGGTGAAGGAGTTGGCCTGCTTTGACAACTCGATACAGTTGTATATTTTGCTGGCGAGTGTGCTTGATCTATGTGTCCATGATCCGATCAGTTGCAGCTTGTTCCATGCAATCTGGATTTAACTCTGTGGGTGTGAGGTGTTCTGCAATGTCGGATGTGTCTAATAATGGTGGAAAGTATGGCTAAAGGCGGTCCACATTGAACACTGGGTGCAATCTAAGGAATGGGGGAATGCTGAGCTCAAATGCATTGTCTCCCACAGCCTTGGTAATGGTGTAAGGACCATATCAGAGTGATCTGAGTTTCTGATAAGCTCTGGTAAGGCGTTCCTTTTGCAAATGCAATCAGACTTTGTCGCCCACCTGAAACTTGTGTGGCACCCGATGTTGATTATGTTGTTGCTTGTACTTGGCATTTGATTTCTCCAGAATGTCATGGACTTGTTGGCGAATATGTTGGATGTGCTCAATGAAGTTGTTTACCTTATCTGTTTTGGACTGGACATGATCCGAATCTGCAGTAGCTACAAATGGCATGGCCACATCAATGGGACATAATGGCTGGAATCCCGAGCGCACCTGAAAAGCGCTGTGGCCAGTTGAGTTGTGGAGAGCCCGGTTGTAGCTGTGTTGAACATAGGGGAGGCTCTCATCCCATGTGAGTGGATGCTTTGAGTTGTACATGTGCAGAATGTGTACAATCATCATGTTGACAACCTCTGTCTGGCCATTAGTTTGAGGATGGAAGGCTGTGGACTTAGTGAGTTTGGTGTCCAACATCGACCAGAGATTGGACCAAAATGTACTGAGGAACCTGCTGTCCCGATCTGAGATGATAGACTGTGGGATCCCAAAGTGTACCCACACTCGTTCAAAGAAGAGTTTGTCAGTGGCTTCTGCTGTGATATTCTTCTTGCAGGCCGCCATAATGGCCATCTTCGAGAACCTGTCGACGACCACAAAAACAAAGTCGTTTCCATGCTTAGGAAGGAAGGCCTGACATGTAATCCATGGAGATGGATTCCCAATGTCAACTAGGGGTAGGCAGCGGGGTATAGAGACTTTGCTTCATGACGGTCGGTTTGGAAATGGTACAAGTAGTGCATGATGTGATGTACTTCCCGACATCCTGTCGAAGATTCGGCCAATAGAAATACTTCTGTAGTACTGCCACCGTTTTCTCGACCCCGAAATTCCTAGCAGCCTGATTGTAGTGTGCTTCCCAAATCATCTTGGCAAGCTCGCTTGAAGGAACACAAAGGTGACCTAGGTGGCATAACAAGGCATCCTGGAGGTGAAAATCTGGAACATGCCAACCCCCCAAGAGTGTCTGGTATGTGTGACCGAATTTTGGGTCGCTTTTGTAGAGAAGTGGCCAATCAGAAGTCTCGTGCCCACAAGAGTTGAGCACGGTGGTTAATTCCATGATTGGTGGTCGACTGAGGCAATCTGCAACATTATTGGTGTTGCCATTCTTATACTTGATATTCAATAGAACTGTTGTAGTTATGTGGACCACTTCTGATGGCAATCATTCTGCAATTTCCCTTGGGCCTGTATGAACTGGAGGGGTCGGTGGTCTGTGTGGATGACCGTTTCCTTCCCCAAAATGTAATTTTTCCATTTTCGGCAGGCCTGCACAATGGAATACATCTCTTTGTCATAAGTGGGATATTTCTGGACTGTGTCTGAAAGTGTCTCACTGTGATATGCCACTGGATGCCCGTGTTGAGTAAGGACTGCCCCAATAGCATAGTCAGAGGCATCTGTGTCGACCTCAAGTGGTTGTTGCAAGTCTGGCAATGCGAGCACTGGTCCTGAGCAGAGGCGATCTTTCAACTCTGTGAATGCCTTCTGTTGAGATTCAGACCAAAAGAATTTTGCTTTCACTCCTCCCTTGGGGACTTCACTCAAGGGCCAAGTGATATGAGAAAATCCCAACACGAACCTGTGGTAGAAGTTGGCAAGACCTAGAAAGATGCGGAGCTCTGTTAGAGTGGTTGGAGAGGGCCAATCCCAAATGACTTGGATCTTGGCTGGATCCACATGCACCCCCTGTTCATCAATAATGTATCCCAAATACTGAACCTGGGTCATGTCAAGTGCATTTCTCCAAATTGGCACACAACTTGTGTTGCCGCAGTGTTTGGAGAACTTGTCGGATGTGGTGGAGGTGCTCTTCCCAGCTCTAGCTAAAGATCAGGATGTCATCCAAGTATACCACTACAAATGAGTTGGTGAATGGCTTCAAGATGTCATCCATTAGCCTCATGAAGGTTGCAGGAGCATTCTTCAATCCGAAAGGCATAACCAACCATTCAAAAAGGCCCTCCTTGGCTTTGAAGGCAATCTTCCACACATCGGAGGGTTCGATTGGTACCTGGATATATCCTGACTTCAAATCGATCTTGCTGAAATATTTTGCCCCCTTCAGTTTGTCCAGGAGGTCATCAATCCATGGGATTGGGTACCTATTACGGACACTGATTTTGTTCAGCGCCCGATAGTCAATACAGAGTCTCCAAGTCCCATCCTTCTTACGTACCAACACGATCGGGCTCCCATAGGGCGATGAACTCCGACGGATGTGACCTTTCTGCAACAGTTCCTAAATCTGCCTCTTGATTTCATCGTTCTCCAGAACGGAGCGCCGATAGATTGGTCCATTGGGCAGCGGCACACCTGGGGTCAGATCGATGGAGTGCTTGACCTGACAGTGCAGAGGAACCCCTATGGGGGAAGTGAAGACGTCCTCGTACTCCTCCACGACCTTGCCCATCTGTAGTTGTCGTGTAGAGGGGCCCTGTTTGGAAGTCGTGGCCACCGTTTTCTTCTTTCCTTGAGGGCGTATCATTAGGAAAAAAAATTTCCCGATTTTGGAAATGAGCTTACTGCATTGTTTTGCAGTAACGAAAGAGATGGCGGTAGGCGGTGCTACCTACGGTATCCTGTACAACTTATTTCCCAAAGTAATAATAATAGCACGGGGCCTTGATTCATACACAACATGTTGCTTCCATAAGTACGGTTGTCCTAATAGCACATCACAAACTTCAAGGGGAGAAATGTCACACAATACCTCATCCGTGAAGGGCTTAATGTTGTATGGAAGGCGACATTGCTGGCTCACGCGAAGATCCCGTCCTTGGTGAAGCCACCCGCTGGTGTACGGTTGTGGATGTGTTGTGGTGGGTAAGCCCAGCCGCTTCATGACCTCTGTCGAAATGAGGTTCTTTTGGCTCCCGCTGTCGAAAATTAACTGTAGCAGGGATCCCTTTACCCACATCTGGGAGTGGAAGAGACGATCCTCCTCCTTTGGATCTTCGGGTTCCTCCTTCTGGATCTTCGTGGTGGCAACGGTGGCGTTGGGCTCCGCATCAATAATCTGCTTCCCTTTGTCATTCCCCTTGTTGAGTTCTGACTCAGAGTCGGAACATGCATCTGATTCTGAAACCTTTAGCTCAGCCACCGGTCACTGCTTGGCCTGACACTCACTTGTGTTGTGAGTGGAGCTCTTATGGAACTCACACCATTTTCCCGCGTCCTTTTTCGGCTTCGCGGCACTGTTCTTTGCTTGCAGCTTTGGCAGGTTGTCTTGCGGCGCCCCGCCTTGGCTTTGTCCTTTTTCGGCTTCGCGACATTGTTCTTTGCTTGCAGCTTTGCGGGTTGTCTTGGGCCGCCCCGCCTTGGCTTTGTCCTTTGTTCTCCATTAATTCTAACACTCCCCCTTAATGGAGAAAGGGTTCTTAAACACACCTAATATGTCCCTAAACAACTCAAACTTCAGTCTTCCCAGAGGCCTAATAAATATATCAGCCATATTATCACAAGAATTACAATATTCAACACAAATCTCTTTGGACTGCACCTTTTCCTTAACAAAATGAAATTGAGTATCTATGTGCTTAGTTTTTTTATGAAACACAGGATTGTAAGCCAGTTTGATGGAACTTTGATTATCACAATTGATAACCGTAGCTTCTGTCTGTTCTTTTCCTACATCTTGGAGAAGTCTGCGCAACCACACTGCCTCACATGCTGCTTTACACATAACTTGATATTCTGCTTCTGTTGAGGATAAGGCTATAGTGTGTTGCTTCTTTTTGCATCAAGAGATGACCTCGGACCCAATGCTAAAGGCGTAACCTATAATTGATCTTCTATCATCTAAATTTCCCACCCAATCAGAGTCTGTATAACCTGACAAGCTAACATCAAATGAGTCAGAATACAAAATACCAAAGTATGAAGTTCCTTGCAGATACCTCAGTGCTCCTTTTGCTACAAGCCAATGATTCTCATGAGGTTGATTCATGAACTGACTCAAAACATTCACTGCATAAGCTAGATCTGGTCTCGTTGTAGTCAAATAGATAAGACTACCAACCAACTGTCTGTACAATGTTGCATCTGCATATTTTGAACCATCATCCACATGAAGTTTGTTGTTTTGTTGTAAAGGCAGAAATGCAGCCTTGCACTCATCCATTTTGAATTTAGTCAACAAACTTTTAGCATACTTACCCTGGGACAAGAAAGTTTGGCTTGAATCTCTCCAAACTTCTAGACCCAAACAGCGATGCATTTCTCCAAGGTCCTTCATCTCAAATTTCTGTGATAACTGCCGCTTGATTTCTTCAATGAGATTTTCTGCACTCCCTGTCATGATCAGATCATCTACATATAAAGAAATCAACACTATTTTCCCCTCATCATTAAACACAGTATACAAATTAGGATCATTTTTGCTCCGTTTATAACCATGCATGAGGAAAAATGAATCAAATATTGTCGTAGCATGATCTAGGAGCTCGTTTTAAACCATATAAAGCTTTCTTTACCCTACAGACTAAATGTTCTTCTCCCTTCTTAACAAACCCCTCAAGCTGCACTAAGTATAATTCTTCTTTTAGATCACCATTTAAGAAAGCAGATTTAACGTCTATTTGATGTATTTGCCAATGATGTTTAGTGGCTAAAGCAATAATCAATCTATAGTATTTAATTTTTCAAGAGGGGCAAATGTTTCCTCAAAGTCAATACCTTCTTTCTGGGAATGCCCCTTTGCAACCAACCTTTCTTTATACTTATCAGTAGACCCATCTACTTTAAATTTCAACTTAAATAACCATATTCAACCTATGTGTTGTTTACCATGAGGAAGCTTTACTAGATCCCAAGTATTATTAATAATAATAGATTCATATTCCTCTTTCATTGCTTCCTTCCATTCAGAACTCTTACTAGCTTGATGAAAATTAGAAGGTTCTACAGTGTTTAACATACCATTCATGAGCGCACAATCCCTATACCGAGTTGGTAACTGTTTCAGCTTGCGAGATATCCTGAGTGGTGGGGTGTCAACTATTCTGCTATGTTCTTCTCTATGTGGATTGAACTCAATTACCTCCTCTTTATCCTGCTACTGCTGCTGCTGTTGTTGTTGATTGATCCCTGTTTCAACATCCTCATTTGAAAGTAAGGGTACATGCCATTCTTCATTTTTTGAACAGGATTTCCATCATCAACCTGCTCATGGAATACCACGTCTCTACTAACAAACACCTTGTGAGTAGAAGGATTAAACAATTTATAAGTCTTATACTCACTACAATATCCAATTAAGGTACATTTAATGACCTTTGAATCTAACTTCTTCTTGTTTTCTTTGGAAACATGTGCAAAAGCTTTACAACCAAATACTCTAAGGTGACTTACTGCAGGCTTGAAGCCAAACAATGCTTCAAAAGGGGTTTTATAATCAAGACTTTTAGTGGGACTCCTATTCTTCAAATAACACTGCAGTATTAACAGCTTCTGCCCAAAAACCATTAGTTAGATTCTTACCTTTCAACATAATGCGAGCAAACTCCACCAGTGCTTTGTTTTTCCTCTCAGCTACTCCATTCTACTAAGGAGTGTAAGGTGTTGTAAACTGTTGTTGTATCCCGTGCTCTTTACAGTATTTTTTGAAATCCCCTTTCTTGAATTCTCCACCTTGATCTGATCTAAGAATCCTGATGAACTTTCCTGTCTACTTCTCAATCATGTTCCTGAACTACTTGAAATACCCAAAGACATGACTCTTCTATCTAAGAAAATACACCCATGTGAATCTTGTACAATCATCAACAAAGATAAGAAAACGTCAGGCCAGGCAGTAACTCCATTAGGCAAAATCTGATTCATATATTTCATTCAATCAGGTAGGTCTGTTATATACATGAGGGAGAGACTGTTCAGTTCATCTCTCGATGACTGTTCACATTTCTCAGTTATTTATTTACAATAATTCACCCAATCACAAGGAATAGGTGTCAACATTCCCCCCCTTAATCTGAAGGGATGTTCGTGAGTCCAAGCATCATTCTGAATCGTTCAAGCTTTTCCCTTCCAAGTGCTTTGGTGAAGATGTCTGCAATTTTCTCATTTGTGGAACAATGACGGAGATGGATTGTTTTGGCCTCAACATGATGTTGAATAAGATGATATTTAGTATTGATGTGCTTCGCTCGATCATGGAACTTTGGGTTCTTGGCCAACTTTATTGTAGAGGTATTGTCAATCATGAGTGGAGTTGATTGTACTTGTTTTACCTGCAAATCTTCAAGAATTTTCCTGAGCCACACAATTTCTTTTGTTGCTTCAGCTGCTGCCACATATTCTGCTTTTGTTGTGCAATTTGTTGGAACTGATTGTTTGCGTGATCTCCAGGAGACAGCTCCTGATCCAAGACTCGTAGCATATCCTGAAGTAGGTACCCCAATTTCTTTGTCTCCATCGAAGTCTGAATCAGAGTATCCGATCAAGCTGAAGTCATCCACCTGTGTGTACTTAATTCCAAAATCTTGAGTTCCCTTCAAGTACTTTAGAACTCTTTTTGCAGTAGACCAATGTCCCTCACAAGGCTTTTGCATAAACCTGGAGAGGATTCCAACAGCAAATGAAATGTCTGGTCTGGTAGTAGTTAGGTAGTTGAGACCTCCTACAAGTTGTCTATACTTTGTTGCATCCTCAAATTCCTTTCCTTCAATAGATGTGAGCTTTAAGTTTTGTTCCATTGCAGTAGTAAGAGGATTGCACTCTGTCATGCCATACCTGTTCAACAAATCTCCAATGTATTTCTTTTGAGAAAGAAATATGGACGTTGGATGTTGGGTTACTTCAATGCCAAGATAGTAATGAACATAGACCAAATCAGTCATTTCAAAACTTTTCCCCAATTCCTTCTTTATGGATGCAATGTAACTTTCATTGTTCCCTATCATTAAAATATCATCTACGTATACCACAAGATATGCAATTGTTTTGCCAACTTTCTTGACAAATAAAGTTGCATCATCAAGATCAAAATGATTGAAATTGAGTTTCAGAAGATGCTCAGTTATTTTTTCATACCAGGCTCGCGGTGCTTGTTTGAGGCCATACAAGGACTTCACAAGTTTGCATACTTTATGTTCATGTCCTTTCACAGCAAATCCTTCAGGCTGGGACATAAAAACATTTTCTTTTAGATCTCCATTCAAGAAAGCATCTTTTACATCCATTTGATGGACTTTCCAACCGTTCTGAGCTGCTAGTGCAAAGAGTGTCCGGATGGTAGCCCATTTTTCTATGGGGGAAAAAGTCTCCTCATAATCGACCCCTTCCTTTTGTTCAAAACCTTTTGCCACAAGCCTAGCTTTGTGCTTGTCAAGTGAGCCATCAGCTTTATACTTGTTCTTGTAGACCCACTTGCAGCCAATTGGTTTGGTTCCTAATGGAGGATCAACTAGCTTCCAAGTGTCGTTCTTTATGAGAGCATCATACTCCTTTTGCATTGCTTCTTTCCATTCATCATGAGAAGCAGCTTCTTTGATAGAAGTTGGTTCAAAATCTGTAGACAAGTTCAATTCACAATCATAAGAAACATCCATATCAACAGGTGAATTAGAGTCATCTACATCACCTCCTTTTTTCTTGTTTGAATTTCTGGTTCCTGTTTTTCCAACTTCATCAGGATGAACACTTTCAAGTGTCTTTGTTAGCCACTTTGGGGGACCTTTCTGAGATGGTCCAGGCTGCTCCGTTGATTGAGTCTCCCAATTCTATCAATTACATCACTTAAAGCATCATCCGTTGTTGGAGTTTCATGCGGGGGAGAGTGTTCTTCAGAAGAAGATTCCACATGTTGATCTAGTATAGGAATCCCCCCTTCAAGATGTGGAATCTGATTATCAAATTCTTGAAATGATTTTGCTTTTTCGAATTTATCCAAGCGATCAAGTTGTCGCTCAACAACATTGTCAGTTTTGGATGATTCAAGGAAAATTACATCTCTAGATACAACAAACTTCTTATTTACTTCATCATAGAGGCAGTATGCTTTGGAGGTGTTTGAATACCCAAGGAAGATACACTTACGACTTCTAGCACCAAGTTTGTTTCTATGTACCTTTGGTATCAAAGCATAACAGGTGGAACCAAAGACCCTAAGATGTTTTACTGAAGGAACATGTCCATACCACATTTCATAAGGAGTCTTGTTTCTTATTGCATTAGATGGACATCTATTCTTTATATATGTAGCACATAGAACAGCATCAGCCCAAAACATTATCTTTACATTTTTGAAGAAAAGCATGGATCGTACCATATTCAAGACTGTTCTATTCATTCTTTCAGCCACACCATTCTGTTGGGGATTATAAGGCACAGTTGTTTGATGTTTGATCCCATGTTGGCGAAGATA
This sequence comes from Pinus tabuliformis, assembly GCA_031772625.1. Classification (NCBI taxonomy): domain Eukaryota; kingdom Viridiplantae; phylum Streptophyta; class Pinopsida; order Pinales; family Pinaceae; genus Pinus; species Pinus tabuliformis. Next base: position 449,826,357 of record CM062809.1, on the reverse strand, counting down.
GTTTTCAGATTTATTTGATGTGTATTCTTTTCCATTATCAATGTGAATATTATATTGTGCATCATTTTCAATCCATTTATGAAAATTCTTGAATGTTTGAAAAGCATCAGATTTGTTCTTCAATAAATAAACCCAGCACATTTTGGTGTAGTCATCAATAAACGTCATGATATATTTATTTCCATTTGCAGAAGGAACAGGCATTGGACCACATAAATCTGAATGAATGAGTTCAAGTTTCCTATGTGCTCTTGAATGTGAATCATGAAAAGACTGTTCGCTATGCTTTCCTAGAATGCAAGCATCACATTGCTTAAGTTTTCTAGGAATTGTAGGCAAACTAGCAACACCATTTTTATTCAACAAGCGGAGACTGTCATAGTTCAAATGTCCAAATCTAGCATGCCATAATAAACTTGATGGAAGTGTACCTTCTTCATGATGAGAATTGTATGAGAAATGTTGTCCATGAGCAGAGGTTCCTTGCAGCTTGATAAGCCTTTCTTCTTCTATTCCCCTCATGACAAGTGAGTGGTCAGATGCTTTTCTTACCTCAAGCTTGCCATCAAACATATGAATGGAGTGACCTTGTTGGCGGATGTGGACCAAGGACAGCAAGTTTCTCTTAAGCTGTGGGAGATATAGAACATGATGCAGAAGAAAGGCTGGAAGACCAGGCAGTTTAAGCCTGATTGTGCCAAGCCCTGTTGGCTTGATTTTTGATTGATTTGCAAAGTATACTGCTCCATCAACATTTTTAGTGAAATCTTAAAAAAAATCTTTCTATGAGTCATGTGACAGGTTGTTCCTGAATCAAGCAACCAATCATTTTTCCACGAAGCAAGTGAAGCATTAAATAAATCTTCATTTACTCCAATGTTACATTATGCCACAACATAGTGAGCGGATTCAGGTGCTTTACCTTTGTCTGTATCATCCGTTTTACCTTTCTGTTGGTTTCTTTTCTGCTCAATTTTGTCCCATGGTAGCTTGCATGTAGAGGCATCATGTGATCCATTTCTTTTGCAGCGAATGCAGTGCAAATCTGCCTTTTCTCCTTGAGAATGTCTGCCCCCCTGCCTCTGAAATATCTTCCTCTTCCTCTTCGTCCACCTCTTCCTCTTGTAGAGTCTTGAGCAGGATGCTTTTCTTTATGAGCAAGGCACACAGTCTCTTCAGAAGATTCAGGGGTTGTCTTCTTTCCAAAAGCTTTCTCTCTTTCAGCAAACTTTTTCACAAGAGAGTCAAAGGTTATATCTTTGAGATTTTCATTTGCTTGCAATGACTCAAGATAATTGGAGTAAGTAGGATAAAGTGCCTTGAGAGAAGCGATAATAGGAATATCCAATTCAACCTTAGTAGATTTGATATCATGCATTATAGACTTTACTTCAAATGCAAGAGCAAGAGGATCATTATTTTGCAGTTCAAGAGTGAAGAGTTTAATCATGAGTTGAACAACTTCAAGTGCAGAATGTGAGTCATAGTGTTCTTTCAGCTTTTGTAAAGCTTCAAAGGCAGTTGAATATGACAAAATATGGCGACTCGCCTCTTCATTTACAGATGCTGCGATTAATGCATAAGCTTTGATGTTCTTGTTTTCCCAAATGACGAGCTCTTGGCCTTAGGTAGGCTGTACTAGGTCATTGTCTCCTTCTCCGACACACACTCCTTTCCACAACTCATTGAAGATGAGGGTGTGTTTTATCATCCGGGACCATTCAGGATAGTTCTCCTTGCCAGTGAGAACTATTCCCACCATGGATATGATTGAATGCATTCTGTAAAAAAAATAGTTTTGCTGATAGAAAAATGCTTCTGCCAATATACAGTAAAAATGTACTCAAAAGGGCATTCTCAAATGGCATTATCGTCTTCTAACACAAGGTTTTCATGTACCCATTGGATCACAGCCATCACAACTTCAATACACAGAGAAAAAAAATGACCTTCAAAAAAAACGTACACAGCCACCAATAAAAAATTCAATGCATACGCAGCATACAAGTCCAATTCTTCATACCATACGGCCTCCTTTTAAAAGGGTTGCCTCAAACATTCTGCCACAAATTTGTTGTTAGCGTTCAAATGTATGCTTTCAACTATTTGAAAGGAATATAACCAGCACTATAATGTGCTATCAAATCCTTCCACTAGCAAGCTCGAATCCTCCAGCTGAGCCGAGCAGCGTGCTGTTGCGTATATGGATTCGCGTACAAAACCTCAACCCCCGGTAGTAGGGTTCCACAAGATTATGTGCCAAATTTTATGAAATTTTATGTTTACTCGAAATGGTGAGAGAAATGTACATATGGTCTGCAGACTTAGACCGACTCAATCACACGAGCTCTGAATCGTTCATTCGCGCCACTTGACGAATAGTAGTCGTCCAACTGGATTGATCGAGTACGTTATTTATCGCGCGCTGGAAAAAATGCTCGGTTTCTTGAAAGGAAATATATCACGCTGAGGTATGGAGACAGGGGCTCGGCTACTGCAAAACTGAAAGTTCTTTGCGAGATAGAGCCACCACCACCTCGTGAAACGATCACACTCTTCTGACGAGAGAGGGTCGGACCCTCTACGGCTTCTTTACTCAATTCCTGCAAACATTTCTGCTGCCACCACCGTGGAGTAGATGGGCTCTGATGGCCTTCTTCCAGCACTGCGTTGTCCTTCACATAGGAGTTATGTTAAAAGAAAAACGTACAAGCATAGAACTCAACGCATTTTCTGCATACCAGTTACTGAAGTTTCAGTCTTCAACCATGGCTCGGCTAACAGTCCTTCAACGGTAATACGCACCCTTCTCTGCACACTATCACAGTTCCAACGATACCACCCATTCACTGCATCCGTTCAATGTATGCAATGAGAGCAGTGTAACAGTAGGAAGGCTTGTCAGAATCTGGCACCAACGTACAACGCTTCTTTCAGGACAGTATGGACAGCGCTGGACAGGACAGCGCTTCAGAAGAGCAGGGCGCAGGTTTTATAAATGGAATATGGCAGACAGAACGTAGGCAGTACAGGCACTCAGTCAGACAAGGGAGTTACAAGGCACATGAGCCAAAAAAAGGAGCTGGCTCTGATACCATGTTAGGCCAGGCAGTAACTCCATTAGGCAAAATTTGATTCATATATTTCATTCAATCAGGAAGGTTTGTTATATACATGAGGGAGAGACTGTTCAGTTCATCTCCCTATGACTGTTCACATTTCTCATTTATTTATTTACAATAATTCACCCAATCACAAGGATTAGGTGTCAACAGAAAATAGTAGGCCCCGCCTAACGATCTTGTCTGTATTGGGCCACATAAATCAGTGTGTACAAGTTCGAGTGTATACCTCTGTTTCCTATCTTTAACAACAAGAAATTGATCTCTATGCTCTTTACGAATGCACATGCTTCACAATCGATATGCAAATTTTTCAAAACAGGAACACCATCTACCATACCTTTGTTCTGCAACAGAAGAAGGTCACTAAAATTGATGTGCCCAAGTCGTTGATGCCACAAATTTTCAGCAAACTTATCCGATGACATCAATGCTTGTTTTGGTGTACTCTTCACATGCATTTTGTAGAGTTATCCTATGTGACTACCTGTAGCAATAGGCTTCATCTGGTCCAACAAGTCTTTAATAATACAATAAGATTAAAGAATTCTACCTTAAGATCATGATTTGCAATCTTTGATACAGAAATCAGGTTCTTCTTAATGCCAGGAACATACGACACATCATATATATTCCTGATCTTTCCATCATGCAGAGTGATAATGACATCTCCATGTCCCTTGATCTCGTACCCTCTATTATCTCCAGGGTATACTTTTACTCCAGTGTTGGATTCTCTAAAATTTCTGAACCATTGCTTTTTACCTATCATATGTGAGGAGGCTCCAGAATCTACGAACCAAATATCTGATTCATCCTCCTCAGTGGCTAGTGCAGTCTCAGCCATAAATAATCTCACATCCTGGTTCTGATTTGCATCAGCCAATTGACCTTCATCTCTTCTCTACTTGTACCTATCCCCATCTTCCTTTTTGTTATGGGAAAATTTAGCAATATGGCCTACCTTACCACAATAAAAGCATTTAGGAGCAGAGTCATGTTTATGCGAGGTCATAGCTTGTGGTGTCCTTTTTCATGATACGTTGCCCTTCCTGTGATCAGCTACTACTTTCCACTTTGGCTTGAAATTTGTCATCAATGCAAGATCTGGATTTTGAGGTTTGAGAGACAAACTCCTTTCTTCTTCTTGTAGCAAGATCCTAGTAATTTCTTCAAAGCCTGGAGGCTTTTCTCTTGCATTCAATCCCATTATAAACATCTGATAATCATCCGTCATGTTGTTCATGGTAATTGTCACCAGATCATCATTCGCCACAATCTGACCTATATAAGTTAGTTTATCTTTAACCTCCTTTATTCGGGATATGAATGAAGAAACAGACTCATTCTCCTCCATCTTGATGGAGAGAATCTTCTTCCTGAGGTACAAGGTTCCCCTGGTGTTTTTTCTCTCGTACATTTCTTTGAGAATCATCCATATGTCATTCGTTGTCTTGCACTCTTGAATGTGAGGGATGATGCAATCTTTGACTGATAACTTGAGTAGCACCTTTGCCTTCATCTCCCTTTTCTCCCAATCTTGAATCACTATATTCGATCCACCAGTTGCAGCAGTCGGCTTTACCTCATCACCGGTGGCAATGCCATAGGCATTCTGTCCCTCAAGCAGGCTCTGGAGCTTAAACTTCCTATTTGTGTAATTGGAACCATCAAGCTTATTACTCTCATTGAGATAAGCTTCAACAATTTGATTATTCATCTTGAATGAATAAAAACTTCAATAATTTAAACAAACCTCAGATCTCCCTAAAAAAAAATTGTCCCCCTTTACACAAATAATTAATTCCTCCAAATAATGCAGAATTCTTCAATTTAAAAAAACCACACAATTATTATTATTATTTTTTTTAAAGATTTAAAAAAACTTTAATTATGCAAGGGACCACCTCAACATATAATGGCACATGAAAAAGCCATATTCAATATCATCGTATCCACAGATTGTAAGATCATATAATATAGTCTTTTTGCTTCAAACCGTCGCCCGAGGAGCTGTGCCTTGTGACCTCTCCACACTCCGCTGCGTGTCGGAATCACTGCTTTCTAGGCGTATGAGGGCTGTAGAATTCTGCTTCCTTTTAGATCTCCTTTGGATAGATCTACGACTATGAGAGAATGAACTTACAAGGCCGCGCAACTACTACGCACAACAAAAATGACCTCCTCCTTGCGACACTCTTCACACGCAACTCACGACTTCCTCCACGACCTTGAGTGATCTTACCTTCTGAAGGTCAGCGACAGATCTCACTCTGGGGTGCAGTCCACTCCAGCCTCCTCGCTACATTCAGCTCTCACACCACAGTGCTCCTTGCAGCTCTACTGGCGATCCAGCCTCCTCTTTGACGCAGGTCCAACCTCCTCGGCTTCCACGCGTGCCTCCACGCAGACCTCATGAAGCGCAACGATAGGGGTTATGCAGTTTTTATGAAAGGTTCTCCTCGCAGCGTCGTCAGCCTTAGACTTTTTTTCATCACGCAGCACAGCCGGCGCGTTTATCGACGAGGAAATCGCGAAGCTCTTCGCAACTGTATACATCGGAGTCGCAACGGTCCACCAAAAACTCGTGTCAAGTTTCCAAAAACGATACCGTGAGAAGGGTTACAGTGCACTTATCTCACTTTTCCACCCAAATCTCGCGACGACTCTACTATAGTCGTGCCCTCACTCAGCTTACAAGATTAACAGTCCTACAACTCCGATACCATGTCAAGACTTGCACAGAGAAGATATAAAATGTTAAACCAACACAAAAAGAGCTCACAAGTGCGGATCACCAGGAGCTCCTTCGAGCAAAACGCCACACACCGGCTTCACATTAATCTCCAATAATAAATAGATAAAATTTGTTAGGGACGGCAAGGTCATATCCCTGAATAATAGGAAATGAATGACTAAGAAAAATAGAATGCGCAAGTACGTAACAACAATAACCTATTCTCCATTAATTCTAACAAAAGAGTGGAGTTTTCAAGATTCCAGAGTGGATGTGAGTGTTGATGAAGGCGAGTCAAACATATATCATATTGTTGTTGTAATATGTGTTTTCAGTGTTTTCCGTGTAAACATTAAGAGAAGGTGTTGGAAGTAATGTTTCCATGCATGTGTAATTGTCATTAAGAGTCACAAAAAATCATCTAGAAATCATTGTTTCCAATGTATAAGTTAGAGTCATTATCTAAAAGTGTCAAAGTCATTATTTTATATTTGTCTTATATAATTATCACTGTTGTGATCAATAACACATCAAATGTGTGATTTGTTGTGTGCAATTAATCACAGTGATCTCTTCTATGGTTTCTAATAAAAAGCATATGAATACATAATTTTGACTTATGCGAAAGATTATCCGAAAATATATAAAGGCAATCCTGCTCGATTCCAAGTCCAACCAAGTAAACTCTAGACACAAGAGGCGATTAATGATCCTTGTTCACGCTACCATGGTTGGACTGAGGTGCAACGAAATTATGGATAAATATATTAATTAATATGAAATTAATGGTGTGTTTCTTCAGAGTCGAGCCGAGGAATTGTCCAGACGGTCAAAAGTGGTCGGAATCTAGGTAAAAGAATTTCAAAAAAATCTTGTAGAGGGGGTGTTTGAATCGTGTTTTTGATGGTGAAAATAGATTCAACACCATCAAAAACATCTAAGACATCTAAAATTTTGAAGTTTAACAACTATAACTTGGATTTACAAAAATCTTTACGGGATTTTCTCCAAAATATAACTGGAATTTCCATAATTTTCCAGCAATTCCTCCGACTAATTAGACTACGGTTCGCTGGACTATGGTGCAACGAAATTATGAATATATATTAATTAATATGAAATTAATGATCCTGGTTCTCTCGGTCATGGCTGGACTGAAGTGCAACGAAATTATGGATACATATAAATTAATATTCCAAACTTCGCCCACAACAGTGGACTGGACTGAACGGACACCAACGAATTATCAGCACGCCCAGACGGAAGAGAAGTGGAAGTCACCAAAATCGACAAAGAATCTTTCCACGATCTCACCTGTAAAAAATGAGTGCACCTTTCACGTGTCCGCATGGCGTTAAAACGTACGTACCCTTATTAACTAATCATCTTCGCCCACCACGCCAGTGAATGGAGACCAACGCCGAAATAACCCGATGTACTCGATGAATTTCAAATTTCCGCGTCTTATTTTTTTTATTTTTTAAGCCTGGTTTAAAAAACTCACACATTATCCTGAAAAATAATAGAAATTTCACTAAAATTAATTTAACAAATTCACAATTTATTTTGAAAATAGTAGAAATTCTAGTAAGATTATAGTAAAATTGTCCGACATTTTGAGTGTGGGGAAATTTATTGATAGTGCTGAATCTATTTCCACCATAAAAAAAACAATTCAAACACTACAACACACTGATTTTTTGAAAAAAAATTACCAAATAATTTTCAGTATTATATATATATATATATATATATATATATATATATATATATATATCAAACATTGTTTTTAATGCAAAGGTGTGATGTACCATAAAAGTATTAAAGTATGTGGTATTGATAAGTATTGGTTTATGTTATTGTAATAAAATTTATTTATAAATTAAGAATGGATCGAATTAAGGCTTTTTGGGTGATAATCACGTCAAAATTCATTTGTCTTTTTGATGGGATTATCACCCGGAAAAATCTCAAAAATTAAGAATTTTTATAAATTCATTTATCTTTCCACAAATGAATTTTGATGTGATTATCACTCAAAAAAAATCTCAGAAATTAAGAATTTTCATAGGAAATGAGAGTAATTTTTTTATGGTTAAGAATATGATTTTATTTAGAGATCTTTCTACTCACAATAAGTTTCGGAATAACTCTACTCTCGACTCCATTTACATAAATCTCGTTCCATGTTTTTTAAATGTATATATGTTTAATTTATATATTGATTTTTTTATCATTAATAATAATAATTTGTACCATATTTTTTTTTTTTTTTAAACAAAGATTCATATATCATAAAGTAAGTGTTTTGATGTTTGTTATGTATTGATGCCTATTAACATTTACCAAGTATTTAATGTATATAACTATATGCTAATGTTCAACCAAATTTTACATGTTATATCCTCTCTTGAGGTCTAATCATTTTTATATGATCTAAGAATCTTTTTTAAATAATTAGAAAATCTATCACAACTCAGTTATCAAACTATCAGTGATCTGTCAATGTAGATTAGTTCATCATTGTTATTCAGAGAAAACTACACTACCTAGAATGACATATTGGTGGCCCGTAAAAAAGCATACTTATCATAAAATATTAATAATTATTTGTTATGATTTATTTTTATACGACGTAGAGTTTGTTTATTAGGTTTTTTAATAATTTGTTATTAAAGATAAATATTATATGTTATATATTATTATGAACTATATTTTATAAGATTTATTTATATTATAGTTATAGAGATAAAATGAAATTAAGTGCAAATGGATTTATATTAGATTGTTTATTTATTATATTATTATTATTATCAAAAGTATATTGTATATTTTAATATGAAATTTAGTATAAAGAATATGTAGAAAGAATAATATTAAAGTGTTAATAAGTAAGTAAAATAATAAATTAAATAAATTGCAATAATAAAAGATAGAAATAATGAGAAATAAATTTAATTGATAGTTGATAGTTAATAAATTAATTAATTTTTTTCCTTTTTATAGATGGATAGATAAGTAGATAGTTAAATAGTGATACTTTTATTTTAAGTTTATAATTTAGCTAAACATCAAATTGATGTATTAGACTTTCTACACCTAATCATTTGATTGCTTATAATACATATATGTTATATCCTATTTGAACCTGCAACATATAAGGAAAAAACACATGTTCTTAATTGTCAGGGCCACTCAAGCTATATTCCAAGAAAACTTGTCATTGTGGACTAGTCTACCTAATCTAGTGAATTCAAACTAGGTCCCTATTGGGGTGAAACAAGCCATTCCCAATAAAGAAGATGACCACTTATTCAATTAATTACTTGGGTTAAATATAACAATGAATTGAATAGAAAATGAAATAACGCTAGTCTAAACCATCTTAACTCAAGATCTAGTAAATGTTGAGAGGCACTATATCCTCATGTGTAAATCTTGCACTCTAAAAAATGTAGGCACTTCATGGATTTGATCCCTCTTGGACCTTGATAAACCCCAAGACAATTTTTTATTATAATTTGAAGTGCACCTCTCTTCTCTTGATGTAATAAGAAACTAGACGGGTTAAAAAATAAATGAAATACTAACAATGTCTATGAATGTACATACTCTACCACCCTTTGGATTTAAACCTATAATCTCTTAGGAGGAAACACACATTTGTAGTCATTAGGCCCACCCAACATTACACATCTCATTAATAATGAGCTCTAATATACCCTTAGCCTTTATTGAAAAATAACTATATGATTTAGGTTCAAGATGATTGTAAATACTATGCTAAGCACAATGTTCTGTAAAATTAAGAAAATTTCTATGTTTCTAAAAGATAAAACATCATATATTTCATTCTATAGATTTCATATGTGCAATTTCTCAGCAATAATTTCTTTTATTTGATTTCTTAAACCATGTATTTTGTATATATGTAAAATTGTAATTTATTGGAACCTAGTTCCTTTCACAAATATGAAAAAACTATAAAAGTTAAACCAATTTTTATGTCAAAGGAAATTTTCAAGGGGATGGAAACTCTTCAAACGATTTATTAACCCATACTTATCAACATGTATCCCACTTGGCATTCCACTCATGTTGTGTATCTACATATTGTCCACATCCCATGTGTATTGGATGCCAATTGAGTGCTTTCTCAATAATTTCTTAAAGCATCAACCACATATGCTATGGTATGAAAGGGACCCTCTATAACTGATATTTGAGTTTTAAATGGGAAATGCTTTAATAGCAATCTTGTCAGTTGGTCTGAAAATAATCCTTCCTTTATTGTTTTGTCTCTTCCTCATATGTCTCCCAACTGACATATAGTTTTGAAAGTGATGAGGGATTATTAGTTCCATGCTAATTCAAGTAGCTGAGCATTCCTCTTGAATGGAGCATTTGGGCCAACTTGGAGAAAAAAATCAAACAAATGATTATATGACAAGGTCGACAAGAAATTCTTCATCTATCCCATATCTTAGATGAACTCTACGACATTTCATCCCTATCATCCTTGCCACCATTAAATCTCAACATATCAAGAAATTTGTCTTTGTCCATGTTTGTTGTTTCCTCACTTTAGGATTAACTATCTTCCAAATGTATGTACAAGAAGGTCAAGGAGAAGGGAGACTCTTTCCATGAGGGGATAAAGAAGAAGTGACAATGTAGAGGTAGAATACGAAATCCTCCAACTATGGCACATATGGGTTTGTGGAGGGCAAGTAAATAAAATTATAAGTGCCACTAAACTGACGAATAAATCAATAATTTTAATTGGTCAAATGAGAATCCTTTATCAAATACAATAACATTAATTGAGAACAAACATAATTATCCAAAAAATTATTTTACTTACTCTAACCACAAAGATTTAAATGATCACATTGCATAACTAATTATGTTATTTGTGCATGACAATCAATTACAATGTCTCTATAAACCATGTTGGTTCATATAATGCTAAAATTATAGTTAAATTTAACTAAATATATGTGAAAGAAATATATAATTAATTATAAATCAAATAAGGTATTAGTAAAGTGTTTAACATTTTCATTTCAAAATCTTACTTAAATTCCTTAAAAGTGATTACAAAGACTTAACTACCATGAAAGAACTCAATAAAGATAATCCCTTCAATGCCATCGTCCTTATCATTTGTAAAATTTCTCCAAAGGAGATCATAAAGATTCTCTAACTCATGTTAAAATCATGTCAAATCCAATTAAAAAACACTTGAGAAATATTAACCATGTTAATATATACCTACTTTGTTTGAATACATAGCATAGTGAATGCTTCACCACGGTATGTCTGCCACGACTGGGGTGAGTTGTGAAAAAACAAAGTGCACATAGCCTAATCAAGTGGACTGAATTTCTACCATTAACTTAAAAAAATAAAAATAATAATTAATCCATAGGCACCATGATCAAGTGGCCCCATGACTACACAGAATTTCCACCGACAAACTTCCATTTTCTCTGTCAGGCTGGAGCACGACTTAATCATGTGGACTGAATTGCTACCATTAGCTTAAAATAAGATTTGATTCGTTAGCCGCCATGAATGACCACCTAAAGTTTAATAATTTACATTTTTAAAGTTAATGAAGTTTTTCGCATATTCGATGGAAGAAACTTTTGCACCTTGTGGAACTATCTTATGCTCTTGAAGATCCTCATCATAATTACAATACAAAGGGGGTGTAACTTAATATCTTAATAGTAAATGTTATTCAAGTATGTGGCATATTCTAGGGAAGTGAATGGATATTTGTTAGGTAATTTACGATACAAAGATGCTAATCATAAGAGTGGATATTGGGGTTCTATATTATGTAATGCCAAAAATTTATTGGTCTTTTACATGAAATGATTTCAATGAATAAATTATTACTAAGTCATTATGTTGAAGCTTAGGACTTTGTTATTTTCGATTGTTTATTTTTTTATTATCACACTTGAAACATTTTTGGGACATCAAAAGTTTATTTGGCATGCTTTACTCTTGAGAAATTATTAGGATCAACCAAGTCATTATGTTAGAGCATATGATTATGCTACATGGATTAGTTTTATCTGCTATTATCATATTTGAAACATGTTAGGGATTTCACAAATGTATTTGTTAGATTGTATTATTGGAAAATTGTTTGCGTAGTGAATGTTTGTCCAGTTCTTAAAATCCCCTTCTTGAAATTTTACTATTCTCTATCATTTTTCATGTTTCTGAGAGATCATCTTCAAAACAGATCAAATCATATTTGAGGAAGGATGGGGCTTGGTTGATATGTTGGTAAGCCTAAATCTCATAGTTTCGCCAATGAGGTGAGTGTAGCCATAACTTTAATCTTTTGGTTTATTGTGAACCGAATAAACTAAACATCATATGTAACTTGAACCTGTTTTTGAACACAGTAGTATTGTTGTGTCTTTTGAGTACTTGATAGAGTTGCCTTTAGATTTTAATATCTTCTATATTGAGCGAATCTTGTTAATATACAAAAAGTTGATGATGACATGATGCTTGCCATGATCCTAAAGTTTCTTACACAAGGGGTTTGAACATTCACTGAAAAGTTTGCCTAATTTATGTCTTTATCTCTCTCACAATTTATCAAATTCCTTTTGCAAACTCATTTTAGAGGTCCACCCATGTCTGGTGGTTATGGCCAATAGGGCTATTGAGCACCTCGACCTCCACCACAGTGGGGCCTACCTCATCCACCTCCAATGCAACAAGTAGGTTATGGGTATTCACAACCTGAACCTTACCCAGCTCCACCTCAGCACTATTTGTCACAGCCATATGGTGGATATCCCCAGCAAGCATCACGTGCTATGCTACTAGGTGGGATCAAATGCCACTTGCACCGGCTCCACAACCTCAACAAAGTGGAGATTGTGATTACTATGGACAATAAGGCCAAGCCGATGCAACTTCCAACAATGGAAACTATGGTTATAGACAACCACAAGCTAGAGGATGTGGACAAGTAAGCTTACATGGACAGTCGTTTTATTTACAATTTTGAAATGTGATGTATTCAAATTATAATTATGTAAATCATAAAACCTTTAAATTCCTAAAATCTTAAAAAAACAAATACAAAAACAATGGGCCAAATAAACAAAAATAATAACATTACCACCAAATATTTTATAAGTACCATTTCTAAAATTGATTGTAAAGATTCTCACACTCATATTAAAAATCATGTCACATCCAATTAATTTTTTTTTTTAAATATTAACCATGTGAATATATACGTACTTTGTTCAAACACTTATAAGCAAAGTGGATTCTGACACCACGGTATGTCTTGTTGGAAGAATCACTGCACCTCTATAGAATCCGTAATTTCCACCCTGGGGATCCTAGTTACTGGCTTGTAATGTTTACCAATACCTGCGGGTTTTGATGTAACGGCAAACCTCCACATGGTATCAGAGCTTGGACCCAGGTTCGATTCCCCGAAGTTGCGTTTGAGGGGGGGTGTTGGAAGAATCACCGCACCTCTATAGAATCCGTAATTTCCACCCTGGGGATCCTAGTTACTAGCTTGTAATGTTTACCAACACCTGCGGGTTTTGGTGTAACGGCAAACCTCCACATGTCTGCCACGACTGGAGTGAGTTGCGACAAACCAAATTCCACATTAATCAAGTGGGCTGAATTGCTACCATTAACTTGAAAGATAGATAAAATTAATAAGCAATCCATGGGCACCATGACCACAGAATTGCCACCGACTTCCATTTTCTCGCACCATGACTTCCATTTTCTCTGCCACGGCTGGAGTGACTTAAGCAAGTGGACTGAATTGCTACTATTAACTGAATAATAGTAGGTCGCCATGACTTGCCTGGACTGCACAAAATTAATAATTATTTGATTCGTAGGTCGCCATGAATTGCCACTTACAAACTTGCACGGTAGTTTTCACTACTTGTCCGTCCCAACTGCCCACACGGTGATTTGTTTTTGGTATTGCTATTGCTTCAGACTTTTCAACTCACTGTGCTGTACAGTTGTGTTTCAGGGCACCTCTAATATCTATTTATATGTGACCCACACGCATCGGATTTGCATAACAGAGAAGCCATCGTTGAGTCGGTAAAAGGGGGAAAGAAAAGAATAGAGGTGGTTTCTCGAATATGATGATGACAAAGGTGATGCTTTTGTGGTTTGCGATCATGGCAACTACAATGGCGCTGGATACTGTAACAGCAGCGACTAGAAGCCATATTATTCCTCTCATATTCATGGGGAACGTGCTTTATACCATCATCATTTCTTCAACCGCGTACCAGGTCCGAGCAATTCTCTTCATCTCGATGATGACGATCTTGTTGTCCAATAGGAAACTGCATTCACATCACCCATCGACGTACTTCACGACAGAAAAGACGTGCAGGCGCTTTTGTCCTTCAGAAATGCGGTCATATCTGATCCATATGGATCTTTCCTCAACAAAACTCACACAACGTCTGCTCCGAATAGAGTGGTCGCCATAGAGTGGTCTGTCTGGTCCACAACTGGATCCGCTGCAGAAAGGGCACGAATAGAGTGGTCGCCATAACACTTGCTGGCTTGGGATTACAAGGTAATCTTTCACCATCTCTCTGTACCCTTTCATTATTACGCGCTTTCAATATTTCTGGTAATAATTTCTCAGGAACAATTCCACCAGAGCGTGGTCAGCTAAAAGCTCTGGGAATACTAGACCTTAGCTCTAATATGCTTTGGGGTCCTATTCCAAGATCGCTGTCTAATTGCACGCACCTTCAGTGGCTCCGAATTTCAGCAAACAGTTTGACAGGGACTATACCCACAGAATTCGGCCGTCTAGTCAAGTTGGAACATCTCCGCTTGGCCGACAATAATCTTACTGGAAGTATTCCAATTTCTCTGAGCAACTGCACCTCTCTGCAAGACTTGTTCAATCCCTTCAGAGTTGGGTTTGCTCAGAAATCTATCTCATCTTTACCTTGAATACAACTGTTTATCTGGCGACATTCCTTTTTCCCTCATCAACTGCACGTTTCTCCAAGATTTGATGGGCCGCTTACCTGAAGGACTTGCCAATTTGACAAGGTTGACCAGGCTAAATTTCGCTGTAAATAATTTCACAGGTTCTTTATCAAACGAAGTCATTCCAAAATTACTTCTGTTGGAATTCCTACATCTGGGAGGAAATAGGTTTATTGGTAGCCTACCAGAAGATATTACAAAATTGAGCAAGTTGACCTTTTTACATCTTGGTACCAACACGCTAACAGGTAACATAGCCGAAGGCATTGGCAAGTTGAGCAAGCTTCAAAATCTTTACTTGGATACCAATGGGCTTACTGGTACAATTCCTGAGGGTATAGGAAAATGTGTGAGGGTATAGGAAAATGTGTGGAACTACAACAGTTAGATTTGTCTAAAAACAAGCTGAATGGAACTATCCCCGACTCTCTGGGGAACTGTAAGTCTATAGTGGATTTGGTGTTGATGAATAACTTCTTGTCAGGTAGAATTCCTGTGTCCTTAAATAAATGTGTGGCTTTACAAAGGCTAAAGGTGTCCGAGAACAAACTCAGTGGAATTCTATATATGGACTTTCCAGTTTCTATGACCGTTCTTTCTGCTCATTCTAATCATTTTTTTGGCACTGTTCCTGCATCTTTGGCTCATTGTACCAAACTTCAATTGTTAGATTTGAGCAAAAACGAAATAACAGGTGAGCTTTTTTCATGACTTAAGAGTCTTAAGTCTGGGTCATAATAAGCTCTATGGTGGTATTCCTCAGTGGATCAAAGATCTCACCCAACTACAAGTGTTGGATTTATCCGACAATGAGTTCAGCGGAAAAATACCATCCAATCTTACTGGGTTAAACAGCTTCAAAATCCTGGGAGCTTCCCAACTCAGTGGTAACACACTATATGAATATCTAAGAATTGTAATGAAGGGGGTTGAATATGCTCTAACATATGTGCTAGCAGCAAACATCATATTTGACTTGTCTAACAATAAGCTTACTGGAGAAATACCTTCGAGTATAGGAAATCTCACTGGTCTGAACTCTTGAATTTATCTATAAATCATATAGAAGGGAAAATTCCTGCGTCCCTTAGCAAAATATCTACTTTGGAGCAGTTAGATTTGTCCAGAAATAATTTAAGTGGAACAATACCTCAAGAGCTCTCTATATTGACCATGTTGGCATATATAGATGTTTCATGGAATAGACTTTGTGATAGGATTCCAAAAAGAACTCAATTCTACACTTTCAATGAAACTTCAATTGAAGGAAACAAATGTTTATGTGACTATCCTTTACAACCCTGCAAGGAAAAACAGAGCAATAATACAATAGAAGGCACTAGCATAAGTAAAGGACAGGGATGGCTAGATGAACATGTTTCATTGACTGCATTGGGGTTCGGACTAGTGATTGGATTCGGTGGAGTTGTAAGTGTAATGGTATTGTGAGACAGTGCTAGACATTGGGTAATGCCTCCCAAAGCACAACCATTTTATGGAGTGTATAGATTTTTTAAATAGCCGCAAAGTTTGTTTGGTCTACCTATCCTTCAGTTTCAATAATGAATTAATATTTGTATTTGTGTTATTCAAAGAATTTGAGTTATATTACCATTACATAAATTTAATGATTTGTGTAAACATTTTTATAACATGAATTGTGGCCAGGATTATATTCTTCATCACATTCTTTTATCAATTAAATGCAATGGTAAAAGTATTACAATTTTGTCTACATTTCTTTTTCTTTTTATTTCTTTTTATTTTGCCTCACTGTCTCACGTGGTTCACTGAAGGGTCATCGTAAATTTTGGATTTTTGGTTCTCACCAATTTATGAGTTTTTGACTTAATGGTCATGTAAATACCAGGATAGTTCTGATGGTTATAATTTAGCTATGGGTAATAATTTATGGATAATAATTTACAACAACTTCAAATCCCGGAAATCTCTTTGCAAGACTTCTTCATTGAAAACAACAACCTCACAACCAGCTATCTTCATTGGAAATCTCTTTGCAAGACTTCTACGTCATCTTTTCCTTTAACACAACCAGCTATCTGCAGATTCCTCTTGCTCTCAGTAACTGCAGGTTTCTCCATTGAATACAACAATCTCGCGGGCCCTACCAATTATTCCTGTGACAATCATACTTTAGCATCGAACCATCTATTCCAGGAAGAGTAACAGCCATTCTTCAGCATCGAACCCAATTCAGTGAACGAAGCCAATATTGTTACTATAAAAAATTATAACGAACAGAGAGGAGGTATCATAGTCCTAATAATCTTTAACTAACCAAATTGAAGTAATAAAAGTAAAACTTAGTCTAAAGATCGGATGGCATCATGATTGATGGTAATTTTTTATGATCGAATTGAAAAATTGACTGATGAAGACATTTCCAAAAAATAATCAACTTGGGGAAAGGAAAAGCTGAAAGCATATCTACTGTGCGTTTTATTAACAAAGTCAGTGTGCTTGATATTTAGTACTCAATTTTAAGTTGTTCTCTAGAGAATTTAATATATGAATTGTGGTATCTTCTTCATCCCTCTTCCTCATTTCCAAGGATCAAAGTTATGAATATTAATCATTATGGAGCATTTCCGAGTTATGAATATTAATCATTATGGAGCATTTGTATTAATTGATTATAGTACTTGAGTTTATTGTCTTTTTCATTTAATTACGAAGTTTGCAAATTTTTATTGGTTAAATGTATTTGCACGAAAAATCAAATGTAGTATTTAGTGCTTGGGCTTTGGCTATGTTTATATATCGTGAGTTTTATTGATGTTAAATTATTAATAGCAATTTAATTAATTTTTAATATTTTTTTATTTAATTACTAATAATAAAAATAGTTAATTAATTATTGTATATTTGGGTAACAAGATAGATTAGATGTCTTAACAATCTCTTTTAATCTCAAAAGTTGCATTCTATAGTGTTGAAAATGCATGAGTGTTGTTTTTGAAATAAAAAATAGTTCTTCCCAATAGATTATTGAAGATGTGTACTCGCTGATCTCTAGATTCACAAAATTGAAGAGGAATGCCACCATTGTTGACAAGATTGGAAGTAAAGTCATACAGGTGTCAATGTGTTTGTTTTTCTAGTGGAATACATGATTCTTGGGCAATGCCATTGTTGAGCTATTGTCACAAATATAGAAGTTGGCTCATTTTCTACATGTGCAAGATCTTTCAATAGTACTCTTAGTTATCCTACATGTCATGTGACTATAATAGTTGTACGTATTTAGCTTTTGTAGAAGATATCGAGATAATGGGCTTCTTCTTAAAAGCAGATGAGATCGAATTTGTGACTAAAAGAAAAGCATATCATGAGGTGCCTTCCTATGATCAATACTACTAGCAAAGTCAGTGTCTTTGCATCATGTAAGGGTGTTGTCTATAGAAGTTGTTAAAGGAGAGTATCTCATTAGCCTGACCTACAAATTAAAATTGATTATGGGCTATGTGAGAATTAATTAATTAAGAAGTGACTAAAGAAAAGAGAAATACTATAAGCCACTTTAACAAAAGAATAAAGAGACCTGTGGTATTCTGATAGTCCATGGCTATTAAAGGAGATGAGAGCTCACTCCTTAAGCATGCATTTGGGATTATTAAAAAGATTATAAAGATTAAAAAGATTTTAAAAAATAATTAAAAAGATTATTACAGTGTTATCAAAGTTCATTTTCTTGCCATCTTGAGGGATTTAGTAGTGGAAGGATTATCATCTGCTTCTAGAGCAAGAAATTTTAATGTAGGTTGAAACGCTAACCAATTATTATTCACAGGTCAACCTTCTGGCCAAGGATATTAACTCGAGGGAATGAAATTCCCGATTTACTAACAAGTTGCAAGGACTTAGATCAATTATGGTTGAGGTTGAAGTCATCATATTATGGAGATCGATCATCTTAATTTATTGAAATCGTGTTTGTTAAATTTCCAGGGTTTTGTAAAGTTGAAAGTATGAAGATTATGGGTTGATTTAGCAGAGAAGAACGGTAGTAAAATTGTGAAATTATTAGGGCCAAATTCCACAACTCATGAGGGCTAAAATCGAGGGTTTATCTTGGAGTAAAATCACCCAAATTGTTGAAGCCATATGTGTTGTTCCTACATTTTCTTTCTTGAGTAGCAAAGTCCAAATTGGTGGGTCATTTTACTGAAGACAAATATATCATTGTGGGATGAATTTGTTGATTTGATAAGGTCTGATTTAGCAGAGAAGAAATGCAATAAATTGTGAAATTATTAGGGTCGAATTTTTCATCTCGTGAGGACCAAAATTGAGGGTTTCTCTTAGATTGAAATCAACCAAATTGTTAAAACCCTATATGTTCTTGCATTTTATTTCCTAGGTAAAAAACGTTGAATTCATGGCCCGTTTAGCTAAAGATGGAGAGATCATCGTGGGACGGATTCCCTTATTTAATTGGTGTCAATTTAACAAAGAAGGGCAGTAAAATTTTGAAATTATTAGGGTTGAATTCCACAATTCGTTTTTTCAAAGTTCCGTGGCGTTATTTAAATTTTCAGTGAAATTACCTATGTAAATTTTCTAAAGAATTCTGAAGAGAAGATTTATCACAAATTTTTAAAAATAATTAAAAGGATTAATATAGTGGTATTAGATCTAGTTTCTTGCTCACCCGAGGGATTTAATAGTGGAAGGATTATCATCTACTTCCAGAGCGAGAAGTTGTGGATTTGCAGGGGTTTGCAGGAGGACTCCTAGAAATAAAGGAAAAACCCAAGAGGCTAAAGGGCACAAAATTAAAAAAGGATAGTGAGCTTGAAAAATGGAGGATCATGAATGCAAGGTAAACTATTAATATTTTTAATATTGAGGAGCAGCTAAAACACATGAGAGGGAAACAACAAAAGCATGCTCATAAGTTGCTCTTAATAAGAGTAGGAGGTGAGATGCACTACAAATTTCTTCCAAGATACATAAGCAAGGCTTGTAGCACATGGAATTCATAATTGCAGGGGAGTAGAAATGTGAGTAATTAATAACCTTGCACATTATTGCTCAACCCACATAAGGAGAAGGTGATGGATGGATGGTACAAGGAAGAAGGAATCTAATCTTGCAGGTTGTTTGAGCGGGATGGAAAATATACTGAAATGCAAACTCAGAAGTTATAGTTATATGGTATAGTGGCATCTTAGTTATAATCAGAGTAACGTAGTGTCAACATGGTGGTTTATTTCAAGTATTGTTGATGACTATTGGGAGAGGCACTCTCGGGAATTCATGGAATCCATAGATTTTATGGTGGCAATTGACATCTTCTATGATAAGGAACCCCAATAGTTAGACTTGAGGGAGAATATTAGTGGGTACCCTATCAAATGGGAAACTTATGGGAGATTACTTCTAGCTATGGGTACAACACAATTGGAGTGTCCGAACATTAGGGATGTTAGATTCCTTATTTGAAAGTGGGATCCCAGAATTGGTCATGGCATACAGATTCTAGATTCCATCTCAGTACAACAAGGATTCTTTAGACATGTTTTGGGCCCTAGTACAGGTGTATGAATTGATTGAGGACAAGCAATTTTAGGAAGGGAGGAGTATGATGTCACTTCTTTTGGACATTAGGAAAGGAGAGTATCTCATTAGTCTGGCTGACAAATTAAAAATAATTATGAGCTATGAGAGAATTAATTAATTAAAAAGTGACTAAACAAAAGTTTGAATATTATAAGTCACTTTAATAAAACAATAAAAAGACCCATGGTATAGAATATTATAAGTCACTATTATAGGAGATGAGAACTCACTCCTTAGGCATGCATTTGAGTTGTTTTTTTTTTGTTATTTAGTTGAGCTCTTAGAGCTTGTATGGGTGAAGGCCCACAATATGTTAAGGGTTAGTTTTAGTGGTTAGTTATCCAATAGTAAATGGAAAGGAAATGAATTTATCTTTCTTCTATTTTTATAAATAAAATTAACATGGGCGGTATTGTTTACAAACTTCAGCAACAAAATTGATCCGGATTTAAATAGGAACGCAACAAATTACAGAGATAACCATAAACACAGAGATGCAGCAGAAATAATACTTCATTTCATTAATTAAAATACTGAAATACGCTTACAAGCAACAATGGAAATAAACCAACTAGGGCGATGATAGCTTATCTCTGAGAAGAGATGTGGCGGCTACATGCCTCCGAGCTGTCTTACAATGAGGCTCGAAAGCCTATTTATTTTTGAGAAACATGGGAAAACCCTAAACATCCAAAAACCTAACCCGAGAAGATGAAACGCCAAGCTGTGGGCCCCGTTTGGGTAAATTGGCACATCAACTTCCCAGGGTCGTAACTTTGGCATACGATCTTCGTTTGATGCATACAATATCTCGTTAGAAATATCTATCCGAGAACTACAACTTTAGGAAGAGGAGCATCGGTCCATAGACCCATGCTGCTCCCAGTTTTCCCAAAAAACGTTGTTTAGGACCTCGAAACGGCTTCGGAAGTTCAAGACCCGAAAAACTGCTAAAAATAGTAAATTGTGCTACAATTAAGGAAACTAAAAAGCTGAAAGAAACAATGGTGGGGGTCCAAGAGGACTTGGTGGGTGGCCACAAATATCCACCTGAATCATTCCTCCCCCTTTAGGAAGCAATGGTCCCCATTGCGTTGAGTTCCTCCATGAGATGAGGAAACTTCTGCTAAAATTGGTCCCTGGTGAGCCACTTGCCCTGGTGAAGGAGTTGGCCTGCTTTGACAAATCGATACAGTTGTATATTTTGCTGGCGAGTGTGCTTGATTTGTGTGTCCATGATCCGATCAGTTGCAGCTTGTTCCATGCAATCTAGATTTAACTCTGTGGGTGTGAGCTGTTCTGCAATGTCGGATGTGTCTAGTAATGGTGGAAAGTATGACCGAAGGCAGTCCACATTGAACACTGGGTGCAGGCTAAGGAATGGGGGAATGCTGAGCTCAAATGCATTGTCTCCCATAGCCTTGGTAATGGTGTAAGGACCATATTGGAGTGATCTGAGTTTCTGATAGGCTCCGCTAAGGCATTCCTTTTGCAAATGCAAGCAGACTTTGTCGCCCACCTGAAACTTGTGTGGCACCCGATGTTGATTATGTCGCTGCTTGCTCTTGGCATTCGATTTCTCCAGAATGTCATGGACTTGCTGGCGAATACGTTGGATGTGCTTAATGAAGTTGTTTACTTTATCTGTTTTGGACTGGACATGAGCCGAATCTGCGTGAGTAGCTGCAAATGGCATGGCCACATCAATGGGACATAGTGGCTGGAATCCCAAGCCCACCTGAAAAGGGTTGTGGCTAGTTGAGCTGTGGAGAGGCCGGTTGTAGCTGTGTTGAACATAGGGGAAGCTCTCGTCCCATGTGAGTGGATGCTTTGAGTTGTACATGTGCAGAATGTGTACAATAATCATGTTGACAACCTCTATTTGGTTATCAGTTTGAGGATGGAACGCTGTGGACTTAGTGAGTTTGGTGTCCAGCATCGACCAGAGATTGGACCAAAATGTACTGAGGAACCTGCTGTCCCAATCTGAGATGATAGACTGTGGGATCCCAAAGTGTACCCACACTCGTTCAAAGAAGAGTTTGGCAGTGGCTTCTGCTATGATATTCTTCTTGCGGGCCGCCATAATGGCCATCTTCGAGAACCTGTCGACGACCACAAAAACACAGTCGTTTCCATGCTTAGTGGAAGGAAGGCCTGACATGTAATCCATGGAGATGGATTCCCAAGGTCGTCTAGGGGTAGGCAGCGGGGTGTAGAGACCTTGCTTCTTGACCGTCGGTTTGGCAATGGCGTAGGAAGTGCATGATCTGATGTACTTCCCGAAATCATGTCGAAGATTCGGCCAATAGAAATACTTATGCAGTACTTCCACCGTTTTCTCGACCCCGAAATGCCTAGCAGCACGACTGTAGTGAGCTTCCCAAATCATCTTGGCACGCTCGCTTGAAGGAACACAAAGGTGACCCAGGTGGCATAACAGGGCATCCTGGAGGTGAAAATCTGGAACATGTCGACCCTCCAAGAGTGTCTGGTATGTGTGGCCGAATTTTGGGTCGCTTTTGTAGAGAAGTGGCCAATCAGAAGTCTCATGCCCATAAGAGTTGAGCACGGTGGTCAATGCCATTATCGGTGGTCGACTGAGGCAATCTACAACATTATTCGTGTTGCCCTTCTTATACTTGATATTCATATGGAACTGTTGTAGGTATGTGGACCACTTCTGATGGCGATCATTTTGCAATTTCTCTTGGGTCTGTATGAACTGGAGGGGTCGATGGTCTGTGTGGATGACCGTTTCCTTCCCCAAAATGTAATTTTTCCATTTTCGGCAGGCCTGCACAATGGAATACATCTCTTTGTCATAAGTGGGATATTTCCAAACTGTGTCTGAAAGTGTCTCACTGTGATATGCCACTGGATGCCCGTGTTGAGTAAGGACTGCCCCAATAGCATAGTCAGAGGCATCTGTCTCGACCTCAAATGGTTGTTGCAAGTCTGGCAATGCG
Source organism: Pinus tabuliformis (assembly GCA_031772625.1). Classification (NCBI taxonomy): domain Eukaryota; kingdom Viridiplantae; phylum Streptophyta; class Pinopsida; order Pinales; family Pinaceae; genus Pinus; species Pinus tabuliformis. The sequence goes on along the minus strand of CM062809.1, from coordinate 449,802,901 downwards.
AGCACTGGTGCTGAGCAGAGGCGATCTTTTAACTCTGTGAATGCCTTCTGTTGAGATTCAGACCAAAAGAATTTTTCTTTCGCTCCTCCCTTGGTGACTTGACTCAAGGGCCAAGTGATATGAGAAAATCCCAACACGAACCTGCAGTAGAAGTTGGCAGGACCTAGAAAGATGCGAAGCTCTGTTAGAGTGGTTGGAGAGGGCCAATCTCGAATAACTTGGATATTGGCTGGATCCGCATGCTCCCCCTGTTCGTCAATAATGTATCCCAGATACTGAACCTGGGTCATGCCAAAAGTGCATTTCTCCAAATTGGCACACAACTTGTGTTGCCGCAGTGTTTGGAGAACTTGTCGGATGTGGTGGAGGTGCTCTTCTAAGCTTTGGCTAAATATCAGGATGTCATCCAAGTATACCACTACAAATGAGTTGGTGAATGGCCGCAAGATGTCATCCATTAGCTTCATGAAGGTTGCAGGAGCATTCGTCAATCCGAAAGGCATAACCAACCATTCAAAAAGGCCCTCCTTGGCTTTGAAGGCAGTGTTCCACACATCGGAGGGTTCGATTGGTACCTGGATATATCATGACTTCAAATCGATCTTGTTGAAATATTTTGCCCCCTTCAGTTGGTCCAGGAGGTCATCAATCTGTGGGATCGGGTACCTATTACGGACAATGATCTTGTTCAGCGCCCGATAGTCAATACAAAGTCTCCAAGTCCCATCCTTCTTCTGTATCAACACGATCGGGCTCCCACAGGGCGATGAACTCGAACAGATGTGACCTTTCTGCAACAGCTCCTAAATCTGCCTCTTGATTTCATCGTTCTCTAGAACAGAGCGCCGATAGATTGGTCCATTGGGCAGTGGCACACCTGGGGTCAGATCGATGGTGTGCTTTACCTGGCAGTGCAGAGGAACCCCTGTGGGGGAATTGAAGACGTCCTCGTACTCCTCCACGACCTTGCCCACCTGTAGTTGTCGTGCGGAGGGGCCCTGTCTGGAGGTCGTGGCCACCGTCTTCTTCTTTCCTTGAGGGTGTATCATCAGGAAAACAAATTTCCTGGTTTTGGAAACGAGCTTACTGCATTGTTTTGCAGTAACCAAAGAGATGGCGGTATGCGGTGCTACCTCTGGTATCCTGTACAACTTATTTCCCAAAGTAATAATAACAGCACAGGGCCTTGATTCATACACAGCATGTTGCTTCCATAAGTATTGTTGTCCTAATAGTACATCACAAACTTCAAGGGGAGCAATGTCACACAATACCTCATCCGTGAAGGGCTTGATGTTGTATGGAAGGCGACACTGCTGGCTCACGGGAAGATCCCGTCCTTGGTGAGGCCACCCATGGTGTACGGTTGTGGATGTGTTGTGGTGGGTAAGCCCAGCCGCTTCACGACCTCTGCCGAAATGAGGTTCTTTTGGCTCCCGCTATCGAAAATGAACTGTAGCGGGGATCCCTTTACCCACATCTGAGAGTGGAAGAGACGCTCCTCCTCCTCTGGATCTTCGTGGTGGCAACAGTGGCGTTGGGCTCCGCATCGATAATCTGCTTCCCTTTGTCATTCCCCTTGTCGAATTCTGACTCAGAGTCTGAACATGCATCTAATTCTGAAACCTTTAGCTCAGCCACCAGTGACTGCTTGGCCCGACACTCACTTGTGTTGTGAGCAGAGCTCTTATGGAACTCACACCATTTTCCCATGTCCTTTTTCGGCTTCATGGCACTGTTCTTTGCTTGCAGCTTTGGCAGGTTGTCTTGGGCCACCCCGCCTTGGCTTTGTCCTTTTTCGGCTTCGCGACATTGTTCTTTGCTTGCAGCTTTGGCGGGTTGTCTTGGGCCGCCCCGCCTTGGCTTTGTCCTTTGTTCTCCATTAATTCTAACACTCCTCCTTAATGGAGAAAGGGTTCTTAAACACACCTAATATGTCCCTAAACAACTCAAACTTCAGTCTTCCGAGAGGCTTAGTAAATATATCAGCCATATTATCACAAGAATTACAATATTCAACACAAATCTCTTTGGACTGCACCTTTTCCCTAACAAAATGAAATTGAGTGTCTATGTGCTTAGTGTTTTTATGAAACACAGGATTGTAAGCCAGTTTGATGGAACTTTGATTATCGCAATTGATAATCGTAGCTTCTGTCTGTTCTTCTCCTACATCTTGGAGAACTCTGCGCAACTACACTGCCTCACATGCTGCTTTACACATAACTTGATATTCTGCTTCTGCTGAGGATAAGGCTACAATATTTTGCTTTTTTTTTGCACAAAGAGATGACCCCGGACCCAATGCTAAAGGCGTAACCTATAATTGATCTTCTATCATCTAAATTTCCCGCCCAATCAGAGTCTGTATAACCTGTCAAGCTAACATCAAATGAGTCAGAATACAAAATACCAAAGTATGAAGTTCCTTGCAGATACCTCAGTACTCCTTTTGCTGCAAGCCAATGGTTCTCATGAGGTTGAGTCATGAACTGACTCAAAACACTCACTGCATAAGCTAGATCTGGTCTCACTGTGGTCAAATAGATAAGACTACCAACCAACTGTCTGTACAATGTTGCATCTGCATATTTTGAACCATCATCCACCTGAAGTTTTTTGTTCTGCTGTAAAGGCACAAATGCAGCCTTGCACTCATCCATTTTGAATTTAGTCAACAAACTTTTAGCATACTTACCCTGGGACAAGAAAGTTTGGCTTGAATCTCTCCAAACTTCTAGAACCAAATAGTGATGCATTTCTCCAAGTTCCTTCATCTCAAATTTCTGTGACAACCGCTGCTTGATTTCCTCAATGAGATTGTCTGCACTCCGTGTCATGATCAAATCATCTACATATAAAAAAATCAACACTATTTGCCCCTCATCATTAAACACAGTATACAAATTAGGATCATTTTTGCTTCGTTTATAAGCATGCATGAGGAAAAATGAATCAATTTTTTCGTAGCATGATCTAGGAGCTTGTTTTAAACCATATAAATCTTTCTTTAGTCTATAGACTAAATGTTCTTCTCCCTTCTTAACAAACCCCTCAGGCTGCACTAAGTATACTTCTTCTTTTAGATCACCATTTAAGAAAGCATATTTAACGTCTATTTGATGTATTTTCCAACGATGTTTAGTGGCTAAAGCAATAATAAATCTAATAGTATTTAATTTTTCAACTGGGGCAAATGTTTCCTCAAAGCCAATACCTTCTTTCTGGGAATGCCCCTTTGCAACCAACCTTGCTTTATACTTATCAATAGACCCATCTACTTTAAATTTCAACTTAAATAACCATCTTCAACCTATGTGTTGTTTACCATGAGGAAGCTTTACTAGATCCCAAGTATTATTATTAATAATAGATTCATATTCCTCTTTCATTGCTTCCTTCCATTCAAAACTCTTACTAGCTTCATAAAGATTAGAAGGTTCTGCAATGTTTAACATACCAGTCATGAGCGCACAATCCCTATACCGAGTTGGTCACTGTTTCAGCCTGCGAAATCCCCTGAGTGGTGGGATGTCAACTATTATGCTATGTTCTTCTCTATGTGGACTGAACTCAATTACCTCCTCTTTATCCTGCTGCTGTTGTTGTTGACTGATCCCTGTTTCAACATCCTCATTTGAAAGTAAGGGTACATGCCATTCTTCATTGTTTTGAACAGGATTTCCATCATCAACCTGTTCATGGAATACTACGTCTCTACTAACAAACACCTTGTGAGTAGAAGGATCAAACAATTTATAAGTCTTATACTCACTACAGTATCCAATGAAGGTACATTTAATGACCTTTGAATCTAACTTCTTCCAGTTTTCTTTGGAAACATGTGCAAAAGCTTTACAACCAAATACTCTAAGGTGACTTATTGCAGGCTTGAAGCCAAACAATGCTTCAAAAGGGGTTTTATAATCAAGACTTTTAGTGGGACTCCTATTCTTCAAATACACTGCAGTATTAACAGCGTCTGCCCAAAAACCATTAGTTAGGTTCTTACCTTTCAACATACTGCGAGCACACTCCACCAGTGCTCTGTTTTTCCTTTCAACTGCTCCATTCTGCTGAGGAGTGTAAGGTGTTGTAAACTGTTGTTGTATCCCGTGCTCTTTACAGTATTTTTTGAAATCCCATTTCTTGAATTCTCCACCTTGATCTGATCGAAGAATCCTGATGAACTTTCCTATCTGCTTCTCAATCATGTTCCTAAACTGCTTGAAATACTCAAAGGCATGACTCTTCTATCTAAGAAAATACACCCATGTGAATCTTGTACAATCATCAACAAAGATTAGAAAATAGTAGGCCCCGCCTAACGATCTTGTCTGCATAGGGCCACATAAATTAGTGTGTACAAGTTCGAGTGTATCCCTCTATTTCCTATCTTTAACAGCAAGAAATTGATCTCTATGCTCTTTACCGAATGCACATGCTTCACAATCGATATGCAACTTTTTCAAAACAGGAAGACCATCTACCATACCTTTGTTCTGCAACAGAGGAAGGTCACTGAAATTGATGTGCCCAAGTCGTTGATGCCACAAATTTTCAGCAGAGTTATCCGATGACATCAATGCTTGTTGTGGTGTACTCTTCACATCCATTTTGTAGAGTTATCCTATGCGAATACCTGTCGCAATAGGCTTCATCTGGTCCAACAAGTCTTTAATAATACAATAAGATTTAGCGAATTCTACCTTGAGATCCTGATTTGTAAACTTTGATACACAAATCAGGTTCTTCTTAATACCAGGAACATACAACACATCATATATATTTCCATCATGCAGAGTGATAAAGACATCTCCATGTACCTTGATCTCGTACCCTCTATTATCTCCAAGGTATACTTTTACTCCAGTGTTGGATTCTCTAAAATCTCTGAACCATTGCTTTTTACCTGTCATATGTGAGGAGGCTACAGAATTTACGAACCAAATATCTGATTTATCCTCCTCAGTGGCTAGTGCAGTGTCTGCCATAAATAATCTGAGATCCTAGTTCTGATCTGCATCAGCCAAATGACCTACATGTCTTCTCTACGTGTACCTCTCCCCATCTGCCTTTTTCTTATGGAAAAATTTAGCAATATGGCCTATCTTACCACAATAAAAGCATTTAGGAGAAGAGTCATGTTTATGCGAGGTCATACCTTGTGGTGTCCTTTTTGGTGATATGTTGGCCTTCCTGTGATCAACCACTGCTTTCCCCTTTGGCTTGAACTTTGTCATCAATACAAGATCTGGATTTTGAGGTTTGAGAGACAACCCCTTTTCCTCTTCTTGTAGCAACATCCCAATAAGTTCTTCAAAGCATGGAGGCTTTTCTCTTGCATTCAATCCTGTTATAAACATTTGACGATCATCTGTCATGTTGTTCATGGTAATTGTCACCAGATCATCATTTGCCACAGTCTAACCTATATCAGTTAGTTTATCTTTAACCTCCTTTATCCGGGATATGAATGAAGAAACAGACTCATTCTCCTCCATGTTGATGGAGAGAATCTTCTTCCTGAGGTACAACATTCCCCTGGTGTTTTTGATCTCGTACATTTCTTTGAGAATTGTCCATATGTCATTCGTTGTCTTGCACTCCCGAATGTGAGGGATGATGCAATCTTTCACTGATAACTTGAGTATCACCTTTGCCTTCATCTCCCTTTTCTCCCAATATTGAATCACTATATTTGATCCACCAGTTGCAGCAGTCGGCTTGACCTCATCACCGGTGGCAATGCCATAGGCATTCTATCCATCAAGCAGGGTCTGGAGCTTAAACTTTCAATTTGTGTAATTGGAACCATCAAGCTTATTACTCTCATTGAGATAAGCTTCAACAATTTGATTATTCATCTTGAATGAATAAAAACTTCAATAATTTAAACAAACCTCAGATCTCCCTAAAAAAAAATTGTCCTCCTTTACACAAATAATTAATTCCCCCAAATAATGCAGAATTCTTCAATTTAAAGAAGCCCCTGATGAATTTTTTTTTTTTTTTTAATTAAAGATTTAAAAAACTTTAATTATGCAAGGGGCCACCTCAACAGATAATGGCACATGAACAAGCCATATTCAATATCATCGTATCCACAGATTGTAAGATCATATAATATAGTCTTTTCACCTCAAACTGTCGCCCGAGGAGTTGTGCCTTGCGAACTCTCCACACTCTGCTGCCTGTCGGAATCACTGCTTTCTAGGCGTGTGAGGGTTGTAGAATTCCGCTCCCTTCTAGATCTCTTTTGGATAGATCTACGACTATGAGAGAATGAACTTAGAAGGCCGCGCAACCACTACGCACAACAAAAACGACCTCCTCCTTGCGACCCTGCTTCACACACAACTCACGACTTCCTCCACGACCTTGAGCGATCTTACCTTCTGAAAGTCAGCGGCAGATCTCACTCTGACGGGGTGTGCAGTCCACTCCAGCCTCCTCGCTACATTCAGCGCTCACGCCACAGTCCTCCTTGCAGCTCTACTGGCGATCTAGCCTCCTCTTTGACGCAAGTCCAACCTCCTCGGCTTCCACGTGTGCCTCCACGCAGACTTCACGGAGCGCAACGACAGGGGTTATGCAGTTTTTATGAAAGGTTCTCCTCGCAGCATCGTCGGCCTTCTGTACGTCGTTGGCCTCCTACATGTTCTCCTCGCTGACGTTGCTAGCAGCCTCCTAGAAAAAAACAAACAAGTAGACTTTTTTTTCACCACGCGGCACAGCGGACGCGTTTATCCACGGGGAAATTGCGAAGCTCTTCGCAACTGTATACGTCGGAGTCGCAGCGGTCCACCAAAAACTCGCGCCGAGTTTCCAAAAACGATAGCGTGAGAAGGGTTACAGTGCACTTATCGCACTTTTCCACCCAAATCTCGCGACGACTCTGCTATAGTCGCGCCCTCACTCAGCTTACAAGATTAACAGTCCTACAACTCGGATACCATGACAAGACTTGCACAGGGAAGATATGAAATGTCAAACCAACACAAGAAGAGCTCACAAGTGCGGATCACCAGGAGCTCCTTCAAGCAAAACGCCACACACCGGCTTCACATTAATCTCCAATAATAAATAGATCAAATTTGTTAGGGACGACAAATCATATTCCTGAATAATAGGAACTAGATGACTAAGAAAAGTAGAATGCACAAGTACGTAACAACAATAACCTATTCTCCATTAATTCTAACAAAAGAGTAGAGTTTGCGAGATTCCAGAGTGGATGTGAGTATTGATGAAGGCAAGTCAAACATGTATCATATTGTTGTTGTAATATGTGTTTTCAGTGTTTTCTGTATAAACATTAAGAGAGGGTGTTGGAAGTAATGTTTCCATGTATGTGTAATTGTCATTAGGAGTCACAAAGAATCATCTAAAAATCATTGTTTCAAATGTATGAGTTAGAGTCATTATCTAAAAATGTCAAATTCATTATTTTATATTTATCTTATATAATTATCACTATTATGATCAATAATATATCAAATGTGTGATTTGTTGTGTGCAACTAATCACAGTGATCTCTTCTATGGTTTTCGATAAAAAGCATATGAATACATAATTTTGACTTATGCGAAAGATTATCCGAAAATATATAAAGGCGATCCTGCTCGATTCCAAGTCCGCCCAACTAAACTCTAGACACAAGAGGCGATTAATGATCCTTGTTCACGCTGTGCAACGAAATTATTGATAAATATATTAATTAATATGAAATTAATGGTGTGTGTTCACTCAGAGTTGTTTAACGAATTGTCTGGACGGTCAAAAGTGGTCCGAATCTCTGTAAAAGAATTTCAAAAAAATCTTGAAGAGGCGGTGTTTGAATCTTGTTTTTGGTGAAAAATGGATTCAACACCATTAAAAACATCTAGAACACCTAAAATTTTCAAAAATCTTTACCGGATTTTCTTCAAATATGACTGGGATTTCCATAACTTTCAGAACAATTCCTCCGGATAGTTAGACTACGGCTGTTCACTCTGCCATGGCTGGACTGTGGTGCAACGAAATTATGGATATATATTAATTAATATGAAATTAATGATCCTGGTTCACTCGGTCATGGCTGGACTGAAGTGCAACGAAATTATGGATATATATAAATTAACATTCCAAACTTCGCCCACAACAGTGGACTGGACTGGACTGAACGGACACCAACGAATTATCATTATCTAAATGCAATCCGGTCAATTGTTAGCACGCCCAGACGGAAGAGAAGTGGAAGTCACCAAAATCGACAAAGAATCCTTCCACGATTCTCACCTGTAAATAATGAGTGCACCTTTCACGTGTCCGCATGGCGTCAAAACGTACGTACTCTTATTATCTAATCATCTTCACCCACCACGCGAGTGAATGGAGACCAACGCCAAAATAACCAGATTACCAAAATCAAGGAAAAAATTCCAACTTCCCAACATTTTTTTCTGGGTTAATTTACTGATGAATTTCAAATTTCCACGTCTTATTTTTTATTTTTTAAGCCTGCTTTAAAAAAACTCACAAATTATCTTGAAAAATAATAGAAATTTCAATAAAATTAATTTAACAATTTCACAAATTATTTTGAAAAATAATAGAAATTTTAGTAAGATTATAGTAAATTTTTCTGGAAATTTTGAGTGTCAGGAAGTTTATTGATAGTACTGAATCTATTTCCACCATTAAAAAACAATTCAAACACTACAACACGCTGATTTAAAAAAAAAAAAAATTACCAAATAATTTTCAGTGTGACATATAAGATAGTTATATATATATATATATATATATATATATCAAAAATTGTTTTTAATGCAAACGTGTGATGTACCATAAAAGTATTAAAGTATGTGGTATTGATAAGTATTGGTTTATGCTATTGTAATAAAATTTATTTATAAATTAAGAATGCATCGAATTAAGGCTTCTTTGGGTGATAATCACATCAAAATTCATTTGTCTTTCCACAAATGAATTTTGATGTGATTATCACCCAAAAAAATCTCAAAAATTAAGAATTTTTATAAATTCATTTGTCTTTCCACAAATGAATTTTGATGTGATTATCACCCAAAAAAATCTCAGAAATTAAGAATTTTCATGGAAAATGAGAGTTATGGTTAAGAATATGATTTTATTTAGAGATCTTTTTACTCACAATAAGTTTCGGAATAACTCTACTCTCGACTCCATTTACATAAATCTTGTTCCATGTTTTTTTAAATGTATATATGTTTAATTTATATATTGATTTTTTTATCATTAATAATAATAATTTGTACTTTTTTTTTCTTTTTTTTTTTAATTTTAACAAAGATTCGTATATCATAAAGTAAGTGTTTTGATGTTTGTTATGTATTAATGCCTATTAACATTTACCAAGTATTTAATGTATATAACTATACACTAATGTTCAATCAAATTTTACATGTTATATCCTCTCTTGAGGTCTAATCATTTTTATATGATCTAAGATTCTTTTTTAAATAATTAGAAAATCTATCATAACTCAGTGATCAAACTATCAGTGATCTGTCAATGTAGATTAGTTCATTATTGTTATTCGGAGAAAACTACACTACCTAGAATGACATATTGGTGGCCCGTAAAAAAGCATACTTATCATAAAATATTAATAATTATTTGTTATGATTTATTTTTATACGACTTAGAGTTTGTTTATTAGGGTTTTTAATAATTTGTTATTAAAGATAAATATTTATATGTTACATATTATTATGAAGTATATTTTATAAGATTTATTTATATTATAGTTATAGAGATAAAATGAAATTAAGTGCAAATGGTTAGATTGTTTATTTATTATAATATTATTATTATCACAAGTATATTGTATATTTTAATATGAAATTTAGTTTAAAGAATATGTAGAAAGAATAATATTAAAGTGTTAATAAGTAAGTAAAATAATAAATTAAATAAATTGTATTAATAAAAGATAGAAATAATAAGAAATAAATTTAATTGATAATTGATAGTTAATAAATTAATTAATTTTTTCTTTTTCTTTTTATAGATAGATGGATAAATAGATAGTTAAATAGCGATACTTTTATTTTAAGGCTATAATTTAGCTAAACATCAAATTGATGTATTAGACTTTCTACGCCTAATCATTTGATTGCTTATAATACATATATGTTGTATCCTGTTTGAACCTGCAACATATAAGGAAGAAATACATGTTCTTAATTGTCAGGGTCACTCAAGCTATATTCCAAGAAAACTTGTCATTGTGGACTAGTCTACCTAATCTAGTGGATTCAAACTAGGTCCCTATTGGGGTGAAACTAGCCATTCCCAATAACAAAGATGACCACTTATTCAATTAATTACTTGGGTTAAATATAACAATGAATTGAATAGAAAATGAAATAACGCTAGTATAAACCATCTTAACTCATGTTGAGAGGCACTATATCCTCATGTGTAAATCTTGCACTCTAAAAAATGCAGGCACTTCATGGATTTGATCCCTCTTGGACCTTGATAAATCCCAAGACATTTTTTTATTATAATTTGAAGTGCACCTCTCTTCTCTTCATGTAAGAAGAAACTAGACGGGTTAAAAAATAAACAAAATACTAACAATGTCTATGAATGTACATACTCTACCACCCTTTGGATTTAAACCTATAATCTCTTAGGAGGAAACACACATTTTTAGTCATTAGGCCCACCCAACATTACACATCTCATTAATAATGAGCTCTAATATACCCTTAGCTTCTATTGCAAAATAACTATATGATTTAGGTTCAAGATGATTGTAAATACTATGCTAAACACAATGTTCTATAAAATTAAGAAAATATCTATGTTTCTAAAATATAAAACATCATATATTTCATTCTATAGATTTCATATGTGCAATTTCATCAACAATAATTTCTTGCGTTTGATTTCTTAAACCATGTATTTTGTATCTCTGTAAAATTGTAATTTATTGGACCCTAGTTCCTTTCACAAATATGAAAAAACGATAAAAGTTAAGCCAATTTTTATGTCAAAGGAAATTTTCAAGGGGATGGAAACTCTTAAAACCATTTATTAACCCATACTTATCAACATGTATCCCACTTGGTATTCCACTCATGTTGTGTATCTACATATTGTCCACATCCCATGTGTATTGGATGCCAATTGAGTGCTTTGTCAATAATTTCTTAAAGCATCAACCACATATGCTATGGTATGAAAGGGACCCTCTATAACTGATATTTGAGTTTTAAATGGGAAATGCTTAAATAGAAATCTTGTTGGTTGGTCTGAAAATAATCCTTCCTTTATTGTTTTGTCTCTTCCTCATATGCCTCCCAGCTGACATATAGTTTTGAAAGCGATGAGGGATTATTAGTTCCATGCTAATTCAAGTAGCTGAGCATTCCTCTTGAATGGAGCATTTGGGCCAACATGGAGAAAAAAATCAGACAAATGATTATATGACAAGGTCGACAAGAAATTCTTCATCTATCCCATATCTTAGATGAACTCTAAGACATTTCATCCCTATGATCCTTGCCACTATTAAATCTCAACATATCAAGAAATTTGTCCTTGGCCATGTTTGTTGTTTCCTCACTTTAGGATTAACTATCTACCAAATGTATGTACAAGAAGGTCAAGGAGAAGGGAGACTCTTTCCATGAGGGGATAAAGAAGAAGTGACAATGTAGAGATAGAATATGAAATCCTCCAACTATGGCACATATGGGTTTGTGGAGGGCAAGTAAATAAAATTATAGGTGCCACTAAAGTGACGAATAAATCAATAATTTTAATTGGTCAAATGAGAATCCTTTATCAAATACAATAACATTAATTGAGAACAAACATAATTATCCAAAAATTTATTTTACTTACTCTAACCACAAACATTTAAATGATCACATTGCATAACTAATTATGTTATTTGTGCATGACAATCAATTACAATGTCTCTCTATAAACCATGTTGGTTCATATAATGCTAAAATTATAGTTAAATTTGACTAAATATATGTGAAAGAAATATATAATTAATTATAAATCAAATAAGGCATTAGTAAAGTGTTTAACATTGTCATTTCAAAATCTTCCTTAAATTCCTTAGAAGTGATTGCAAAGACTTAACTACCATGAAAGAACTCAATAAAGATAATCCCTTCAATGCCATCGTCCTTATCATTTCTAAAATTTCTCCAAAGGAGATCGTAAAGATTCTCTAACTCATGTTAAAATCATGTCAAATCCAATTAAAAAACACTTGAAAAATATTAACCATGTGAATATATACCTACTTTGTTCAAATACATAGCATAGTGAATTCTTCACCACGGTATGTCTGCCACGACTAGAGTGAGTTGCGAAAAAACAAATTGCACATAGCCTAATCAAGTGGACTGAATTGCTACCATCAACTTAAAAAAGAAAATTAATAATTAATCCATAGGCACCATGATCAAGTGGCCCCATGACTACACAGAATTGCCACCGACAAACTTCCATTTTCTCTGCCAAGCTGGAGCACGACTTAATCATGTGGACTGAATTGCTACTATTAACTTAAAATAAGATTTGATTCATTGGCCGCCATGAATGACCACCTAAAGTTTAATAATTCACATTTTTAAAGTTAATGAAGTCTTTGGCATATTCGATGGAAGAAACTTCCACACCTTGTGGAACTATCTTATGCTCTTGAAGATCTTCATCATAATTACAATACAAAGGGGGTGTAACTTAATATCTTAATGGTAAAGGCTATTCAAGTATGTGGCATATTCTAGGGAAGTGAATGGATATTTGATAGGTAATTTATGATACAAAGTTGCTAATTATAAGAGTGGATATTGGGGTTCTATATTATGTAATGCCAAAAATTTATTGGTCTCTTACATCAAATCATTTCGATGAATAAATTATTACTAAGTCATTATGTTGAAGCTTAGGACTTTGTTATTTTCGACTGTTTATTTTTTTATTATCACACTTGAAACGTTTTTGGGACATCAAAAGTTTATTTGGCATGCTTTACTCTTGAGAAATTATTAGGATCAACCAAGTCATTAGGTTAGAGCATATGATTATGCTATATGGATTAGTTTTATATGTTATTATCATATTTGAAACATGTTATGGATTTCACAAATGTATTTGTTAGATTGTATTATTGGAAAATTGTTTGCGTGGTGAATGTTTGTCCAGTTCTTATAATCCCCTTCTTGAAATTTTACTATTCTCTATCATTTTTCCTATTTCTGAGAGATCATCTTCAAAACAGATCATATCATATTTGAGGAAGGATGGGGCTTGGTTGATATGTTGGTAAGCCTAAATCTCATAGTTTCACCAATGAGGTGAGTGTAGCCATAACTTTAATCTTTTGGTTTATTGTGAACCGAATAAACCGAACATCATATGCAACTTGACCCTGTTTTTGAACACAGTAGTATTGTTGTGTGTTTTAAGTGCATGATAGAGTTGCCTTTAGATTTAAATATCTTCTATATTGAGCGAATGCTTTGTTAATATACAAAAAGTTGATGATGACATGATGCTTGCCATGATCCTAAAGTTTCTTACACAAGGGGTTTGAACATTCACTGAAAAGTTTGCCTAATTTATATGTCTTTATCTCTCTCACAGTTTATCAAATTCCTTTTGCAAACTCATTTTAGAGGTCCACCCATGTTTGGTGGTTATGGCCAATAGGGCTATTGAGCACCTCGACCTCCACCACAGTGGGGCCTACCTCATCCACCTCCAATGCAACAAGTAGGTTATGGGTATTCACAACCCGGACCTTACCCAACTCCACCTCAGCACTATTTGTCACAGCCATATGGTGGATATCCCCAGCAAGCCTCAGGTGGCTATGCTACTAGGTGGGATCAAATGCCACCTGCACCGGCTCAACAACCTCAACAAAGTGGAGATTGTGATTACTATGGACAATAGGGCCAAGCCGGTGCAACTTCCAACAATGAAAACTATGGTTATAGACAACCACAAGCTATAGGATATGGACAAGTAAGCTTATATGGACAATGGTTTTATTTACAATTTTGAAGTGTGATGTATTCAAATCATAATTATGTAAATCATAAAACCTTAAAGTTCCTAAAATCCACAAAAGAAAAAAAACAAATACAAAAACAATGTGCCAAATAAACAAAAATAATAACATTACCGCCAAATATTTTATAAGTACCATTTCTAAAATTTCTCCCACAGATATTGTAAAGATTCTCACATTGGTATTAAAAATCATGTCACATCCAATTAATTTTATTTTTTTAATATTAACCATGTGAATATATACGTACTTTGTTCAAACACTTATAAGCAAAGTGGATGCTGACACCACGGTATGTCTGCCACGACCGGAGTGAGTTGCGAGAAACCAAATTCCACATAGTGGGCTGAATTGCTACCATTAACATGAAAGATTGATAAAATTAATAATTAATCCATAGGCACCCTGACCACAGAATTGCCACCGACTTCCATTTTCTCGCACCATGACTTCCATTTTCTCTGCCACGGCTGGAGTGACTTAATCAAGTGTACTGAATTGCTACTATTAACTTAAAATAAGATCTGATTCGTAGGCCGCCATGACTGCAGAAAATTAATAATTATTTGATTCGTAGGTCGCCATGAATTGCCACTTACGAACTTGCACGGTAGTTTTCACTACTTGTCCACACGGTGATTTGTTTTTGGTATTGCTATTGCTTCAGACTTTTCAACTCACTGTGCTGTACAGTTGTGTTTTGTTTTTGGTATTGCTATTGCTTCAGACTTTTCAACTCACTGTGCTGTACAGTTGTGTTTCAGGGCACCTCTAACATCTATTTATATGTAACCCACACGCATCCGATTTGCATAACAGAGAAGCCATCGTTGAGTCGGTAAAAGGGAGAAAGAAAAGAATAGAGGTGGTTTCTCGAGTATGATGATGACAATGGTGATGCTTAGGCAACTACAATGGCGCTGGATACTGTAACAGCAGCGACTATTAGTTTCTCAAAGAAGAAGCCATATTATTCCTCTCATATTCATGGGGGACGTGCTTTATACCATCATCATTTTTTCAACCGCGTACCAGGTCCGAGCAATTCTCTTCGTCTCGATGATGACGATCTTGTCTTCCAAGAGGAAACTGCATTCACATCACCCATCGACGCACTTCACGACAGAAAAGACGTGCAGGCGCTTTTGTCCTTCAGAAATGCGGTCATATCTGATCCATATGGATCTTTCCTCAACTGGACACCACAAAACTCACACAACGTCTGCTCCTGGAATGGGATCCGCTGCAGAAAGGGCACGAATAGAGTGGTCGCCATAACACTTGCTGGCTTGGGATTACAAGGTAATCTTTCACCATCTCTCGGTACCCTTTCATTATTACGCACTTTCAATATTTCTGGTAATAATTTCTCAGGAACAATTCCACCGGAGCTTGGTCAGCTAAAAGCTCTGGGAATACTAGACCTTAGCTCTAATATGCTTTGGGGTCCTATTCCAAGATCGCTGTCTAATTGTACGCACCTTCAGTGGCTCCGACTTTCAGCAAACAGTTTGACAGGGACTATACCCACAGAATTCGGCCGTCTAGTCAAGTTGGAACATCTCCGCTTGGCCGACAATAATCTTACTGGAAGTATTCCAATTTCTCTGAGCAACTGCACCTCTCTGCAAGACTTGATTATTGGAAACAACAATCTCACTGGTTCAATCCCTTCAGAGTTGGGTTTGCTCAGAAATCTATCTCATCTTTACCTTGAATACAACCGGTTATCTGGCGACATTCCTTTATCCCTCAGCAACTGCACGTTTCTCCAAGATTTGTCCATTGGATACAACAATCTCACTGGACCAATCCCTTCAGTTTTGGGTCTGCTCAGAAATCTATCTTATCTTTACTTTGAAGGAAACTCACTAAGTGGTCATATCCCTTCAACTCTTGGCAATTGTACTCAGCTGTGGTATATAGCCTTTTCTCACAACAGTTTGAGTGGAAGAATTCCTGCTGAGTTGGGGTTGCTGCAGCAATTAGAGTACCTGTATCTACAAACAAACAGTTTCGAGAATGCGATTCCTCCATTTCTGGGAAACCTCTCTTCCCTGGGGATTTTATTTCTGGGGGACAACAGATGGTCGGGAAGTCTACCACCTGAGTTGGGAAGTTTGAAAAACATTGTTCAACTGTCTATTTATGGTCCCAGTAATATTTCAGGTGTGATCCCTTCCGAAATAGGAAATTGCAGCAGTTTAGAATGGCTAGATTTAGGAGCCAACAATATCCAGGGCTCCATCCCGATGAGTATATTCCAGCTTCCTCTCACCACTTTGAGTCTGCTTAAAAATAACATGAGTGGTGTAATACCTGAGGCCATTGGCAATTTGACTCAATTGTCCACTCTGTATCTGCATCTAAATAGGTTCTCCGGTAACATTCCTAAATCTATTAGCTCATTGAGTAACCTAATGGATCTGAATCTTGGCGGAAATAGGCTAAACGGCAGCATACCTCAAGGCATTGGCAATTTAAGTATGCTGCAAAAATTTTCATTAGATAACAACAATTTGATGAGCCGCTTACCTGAAGGACTTGCCAATTTGACAAGGTTGACCAGGCTAAATTTCGCTGCAAATAATTTCACCGGTTATTTATCAAACGAAGTCATTGCAAAATTACTTCTGTTGGAATTCCTACATCTGGGGGGAAATAGCTTTATTGGTAGCATACCAGAAGATATTACAAAATTGAGCAAGTTGACTTTTTTACATCTTGGTAGCAACACGCTAACAGGTAACATACCCGAAGGCATTGGCAAGTTGAGCAAGCTTCAAAATCTTTACTTGGATACCAATGGGCTTACTGGTACAATTCCTGAGGGTATAGGAAAATGTGTGGAACTACAACAGTTAGATTTGTCTAAAAACAAGCTGAATGGAACTATCCCTGACTCTCTGGGGAACTGTAAGTCTATAGTGGATTTGGTGTTGATGAATAACTTCTTGTCAGGTAGAATTCCTGTGTCTTTAAATAAATGTGTGGCTTTACAAAGGCTAAAGGTGTCCGAGAACAAACTCAGTGGAATTCTAGATATGGACTTTCCAGTTTCTATGACCGTTCTTTCTGCTCATTCTAATAATTTTTTTGGCACTGTTCCTGCATCTTTGGCTCATTGTACCAAACTTCAATTGTTAGATTTGAGCAAAAACGAAATAACAGGTGGGCTTCCTCAGTACTTCAAATTTTTTCATGACTTAAGAGTCTTAAGTCTGGGTCATAATAAGCTCCATGGTGGTATCCCTCAGTGGATCAGAGATCTCACCCAACTACAAGTATTGGATTTATCCAACAATGAGTTCAGCGGAAAAATACCATCCAATCTCACTGGGTTAAACGGCTTCAAAATCCTGGGAGCTTCCCAACTCAGTGGTAACACACTATATGAAGATCTAAGAATTGTAATGAAGGGAGTTGAATATGCTCTAACATATGTGCTAGCAGCAAACACCATATTTGACTTGTCTAACAATAAGCTTACTGGAGAAATACCTTCGAGTATAGGAAATCTCACTGGTCTGAGACTCTTGAATTTATCTATAAATCATATGGAAGGGAAAATTCCTGCGTCCCTTAGCAAAATATCTACTTTGGAGCAGTTAGATTTGTCCAGAAATAATTTAAGTGGAACAATACCTCAAGAGCTCTCTATATTGACCATGTTGGCATATATAGATGTTTCATGGAATAGACTTTGTGATAGGATTCCAAAAGGAACTCAATTCTACACTTTCAATGAGACTTCATTTGAAGGAAACAAATGTTTATGTGACTATCCTTTACAACCATGCAAGGAAAAACAGAGCAATAATACAATAGAAGACACTAGCATAAGTAAAGGACAGGGATGGCTAGATGAACATGTTTCATTGACTGCATTGGGGTTCGGACTAGTGATTGGATTCAGTGGAGTTGTAAGTGTAATGGTATTGTAGGACAGTGCTAGACATTGGGTAATGCCTCCCAAAACACAACCATTTTATGGAGTGTATAGATTTCCTAAATAGCCTCAAAGTTTGTTTGGTCTGCCTATCCTTCAGTTTCAATACTGAATTAATATTTGTATTTGTATTATTCAAAGAATTTGAGTTCTATTACCATTACATAAATTTAATGATTTGTGTAAACATTTTTATAACATGAATTGTGGCCAGGATTATATTCTTCATCGCATTCTTTTATCAATTAAATGCAATGGTAAAAGTATTACAATTTTGTCTACATTTATTTTTCTTTTTATTTTGCCTCACTGTCTCATGTGGTTCACTGAAGGGTCATCTTAAATTTTGGATTTTTGGTTCTCACCAATTTATGAGTTTCTGACTTAATGGTCATGTAAATACCAGGATAGTTCTGATGGTTATTCATCATGGATAATTTAGCTATGGTAATAATTTATGGATAATAATTTACAACAACTTCAAATCCCGGAAATCTCTTTGCAAGACTTCTTCATTGAAAACAACAGCCTCACTGGTTCAATCCCTTCAGTTTTGGGTTTGCTCCGAAATCTACGTCATCTTTTCCTTTAACACAACCAGCTATCTGCAGATTCCTCTTGCTCTCAGTAACTGCAGGTTTCTCGATTGAATACAACAATCTCGCGGGCCCTACCAATTATTCCTGTGACAATCAGACTTTAGCATCGAACCAACTATTCCAGGAAGAGTAACAGCCATTCTTCAGCATCGAACCCAATTCAGTGAATGAAGCCAATATTGTTTCTATATTAAACTTTGCAAGGCTTACTATAAAAAATTATAACGAACAGAGAGGAGGTATCATAGTCCTAATAATCTTTAACTAACCAAATTGAAGTAATAAAAGTAAAACTTAGTCTAAAGATCGGATGGCATCATGATTGATGGTAATTCTTTATGATCGAATTGAAAAATTGACTGATGAAGACATTTCCAAAAAATAATCAAATTGGGGAAAGGAAAAGCTGAAAGTATATCTACTGTGCGTTTTATTAACAAAGTCAGTGTGCTTGATATTTAGTACTTGTCAATGTTAAGTTGTTCTCTAGAGAATTTAATATATGAATTGTGGTATCTTCTTCATCCCTCTCAAAAGTTAGCATTTAAATTTAAGATCTTCTTCCTCATTTCCAAGGATCAAAGTTATGAATATTAATCATTATGGAGCATTTCCGAGTTATGAATATTAATTATTATGGAGCATTTGTATTAATTGATTATAGTACTTGAGTTTATTGTCTTTTTCATTTAATTACAAAGTTTGCAAATTTTTATTGGTTAAATGTATTTGCACGAAAAATCAAATGGTAGTATTTAGTGCTTGCGCTTTGGCTATGTTTATATATCATGAGTTTTATTGATGTTAAATTATTAATAGCAATTTAATTAATTTTTAATAATTTTTTTTATTTAGTTGCTAATAATAAAAATAGTTAATTAATTATTGTATATTTGGGTAACAAGATAGATTAGATGTCTTAACAATCTCTTTTAATCTCAAAAGTTGCATTCTATAGTGTTGAAAATGCATGAGTGTTGTTTTTGAAATAAAAAAATAGTTCTTCCCAATAGATTATTGAAGATGTGTACTGGCTGATCTCTAGATTCACAAAATTGAAGAGGAATGCCACCATTGTTGACAAGATTGGAAATAAAGTCATAGGGGTGTCAATGTGTTTGTTTTTCTAGTGGAATACATGATTCTTGGGCAATGCCATTGTTGAGCTATTGTCACAAATATAGAAGTTGGCTCATTTTCTACATGTGCAAGATCTTTCAATAGTACTCTTAGTTATCCTACATGTCATGTGACTATAATAGTTGTACGTATTTAGCTTTTGTAGAAGATATCGAGATAATGGGCTTCTTCTTAAAAGCAAATGAGATCGAATTTGTGACTAAAAGAAAAGCATATCATGAGGTGCCTTTCCTATGATCAATACTACTAGCAAAGTCACTGTCTTTGCATCATGTAAGGGTGTTGTCTATAGAAGTTGTTGTAATGTCCTTTTTCCGGACATTGGGAAAGGAGAGTATCTCATTAGCCTGACCTACAAATTAAAATTGATTATGGGCTATGTGAGAATTAATTAATTAAGAAGTGACTAAAGAAAAGAGAAATACTATAAGCCACTTTAACAAAAGAATAAAGAGACCTATGGTATTCTGATATTCCATGGCTTTTAAAGGAGATGAGAGCTCACTCCTTAAGCATGCATCTGGGATTATTGTTTCGTTGTCGTTGAGCTGAGCTCTTCGAGCTTGTCTAGATGAGAGCCCACATTACGCAGAGGGTTAGTTTTGGTGGTCAGTGGTCCACCCTAATTGATCTACCGAGGAGGGGTTTCGATATTGAAAAATATACGCCAGCTACTCAGAAGAGGAGGGATCGAATCAAATCCACTCTTTGGGCTTAATGTGAAGGTTGTGATGAAAGGTCAATCAGATCTCCTGCAAGTGAATATAGTTGGAGGAGTTATTTTCAGCGATTCAAATATCTTGTTGGAGTTTGAATAGGTTCTCATAATCATATGTGGCATGTATTTCCAAATCCATATTTAATATAATAAGGTTGAGTTTATTATAAGTATTATCTATGCTTTTCTTGACAAATTTTCACAAATTTCCGTTGTGTGATTTACATTTTCGGAAATTTTATTTGTTTAAATTTTCTGAATAATTGCGAAGAGAAGATTTATCAAATATTTTAAAAAATAATTAAAAAGATTATTACAGTGTTACCAGAGTTCATTTTCTTGCCATGTTGAGGGATTTAGTAGTGGAAGGATTATCATCTGCTTCTAGAGCAAGAAATTTTAATGTAGGTTGAAACGCTAACCAATTATTATTTGCAGGTCGACCTTTTGGCCAAGGAGATTAACTCAAGGGAACGAAATTCCCGATTTACTAACAAGTTGCAGGGACTTAGATCAATTATGGTTGAGGTTGAAGTCATCATATTATGGAGATCGATTATCTTAATTTATTGAAATCGCGTTTGTTAAATTTCCAGGGTTTTGTAAAGTTGAAAGTATAAAGATTATGGGTTGATTTAGCAGAGAAGAAGGGTAGTAAAATTGTGAAATTATTAGGGCCGAATTCCACAACTCATGAGGGCTAAAATCAAGGGTTTATCTTGGAATGAAGCCAACCAAATTGTTGAAGCCATATGTGTTGTTCCTACATTTTCTTTCTTGAGTAGCAAATGCCAAATTGGTGGGCCATTTCACTGAACACAAAATATCATTGTGGGATGAATTTGTTGATTTGATAAGGTCTGATTTAGCAGAGAAGAAAGGCAATAAATTGTGAAATTATTAGGGTCGAATTTTTCATCTCGTGAGGACCAAAATTGAGGGTTTCTCTTAGATTGAAATCACCCAAATTGTTAAAACCCAGTATGTTCATGCATTTTATTTCCTAGGTAAAAAAGGCTGAATTCATGGGCTGTTTAGCTAAAGATGGATAGATCATCGTGGGACGGATTCCCTTATTTAATTGGGGTCAATTTAACAGAGAAGAAGGGCAGTAAAATTTTGAAATTATTAGGGTTGAATTCCACAATTCGTTTTTGCAAAGTTCCGTGGCGTTATTTAAATTTTCGGCAAAATTACCTATGTAAATTTTCTGAAGAATTCTGAAGAGAAGATTTATCACAAATTTTTAAAAATAATTAAAAGGATTAATATAGTGGTATTAGATCTAGTTTCTTGCTCGCCTGAGGGATTTAACAGTGGAAGGATTATCATCTACTTCCAGAGCGAGAAGTTGTGGATTTGCAGGGGCTTGCAGGAGGACTCTTAGAAATAAAGGAAAAACCCAAGAGGCTAAAGGGTACAAAATTAAAAAAGGATAGTGAGCTTGAAAAATGGAGGATCATGAATGCAAGGTAAAGTATTAATATTTTTAATATTGAGGAGCAGCTAAAACACATGAGGGGGAAACAACAAAGGCATGCTCATAAGTTGCTCTTAATAAGAGTAGGAGGTGAGAAGCACTACAAATTTCTTCCAAGATACATAAGCAAGGCTTGTAGCACATGGAATTCATAATTGCAGGGGAGTAGAAATGTGAGTAATTAATAACATTGCACATTATTTCTCAACCCACATAAGGAGAAGGTGATGGATGGATGGTACAAGGAAGAAGGAATCCAATCTTGCAAGTTGTTTGAGCGGGATGGAAAATATACCGAAATGCAAACTCAGAAGTTATAGTTATATGGAATAGTGGCATCTTAATTATAATCAGAGTAACGTAGTGTCAACATGGTGGTTTATTTCAAGTATTGTTGATGACTATTGGGAGAGGCACTCTCGGGAATTCATGGAATCCATAGATTTTATGGTGGCAATTGACATCTTCTATGATAAGGAACCCCAATAGTTAGACTCGAGGGAGAATGTTAGTGGGTACCCTATCAAATGGGAAACTTATGGGAGATTACTTCTAGCTATGGGTACAACACAATTGGAGTGTCCGAACATTAGGGATGTTAGATTCCTTATTTGAAAGTGGGATCCCAGAATGGGTCATGGCATACAGATTATAGATTCCATCTCAGTACAACAAGGATTCTTTAGACTTGTTTTGGGCCCTAGTATAGGTGTATGAATTGATTGAGGACAAGCAATTTTAGGAAGGGAGGAGTATGATGTCACTTCTTTTGGACATTAGGAAAGGAGAGTATCTCATTAGTATGGCTTACAAATTAAAAATAATTATGAGCTATGAGAGAATTAATTAATTAAAAAGTGACTAAACAAAAGTTTGAATATTATAAGTCACTTTAATAAAACAATAAAAAGACCCATGGTATAGAATATTATAAGTCACTATTATAGGAGATGAGAACTCACTCCTTAGGCATGCATTTGAGTTGTTTTTTTTTTTTTGTTATTTAGTTGAGCTCTTAGAGCTTGTATGGGTGAAAGCCCACAATATGTTAAGGGTTAGTTTTATTGGTCAGTTATCCAATAGTAGATGGAAATGGAAAGGAAATGAATTTATCTTTCTTCTATTTTTTAAATAAAATTTACATGGGTGGTATTGTTTACAAACTTCAGCGACAAAATTGATCCGGATTTAAACAGGAACACAACAAATTACAGAGATAACCATAAACACAGAGATGCAGCGGAAATAATACTTCATTTCATTAATGTAAAATACTGAAATATGCTTACAAACAACAATGGAAATAAGCCAGCTAGGGCGATGATAGCTTATCTCTGAGAAGAGATGTGGCGGCTACATGCCTCTGAACTGTCTTACAATGAGGCTCGAAAGCCTATTTATTTTTGAGAAACATGGGAAAACCCTAAACATCCAAAAACCTAACCCTAGAAGATGAAACGCCAAGTTGTGGGCCCGGTTTGGGTAAATTGGTACATCAACTTCCCAGGGTCATAACTTTGGCATACAATCTTCGTTTGACGCATACAATATCTCGTTAGAAATATCTATCCGAGAACTACAACTTTGGGAAGAGGAGCATCGGTCCATAGACCCATGCTGCTCCCAGTTTTCCAAAAAAACGTCGTTTAGGACCTCAAAACGGCTCCGGAAGTTCAAGACCCGAAAAACTGCTAAAAATAGTAAATTGTGCTACAATTAAGGAAACTGAAAAGTTGAAAGAAACAATGGTGGGGGTCCAAGTGGACTTGGTGGGTGGCCACCAATATCCACCTGGATCATTCCTCCCCCCTTAGGAAGCAATGGTCCCCATTGCGTTGAGTTCCTCCATGAGATGAGGAAACTTCTGCTAAACTTGGTCCCTGGTGAAGGAGTTGGCCTGCTTTGACAACTTGATACAGTTGTATATTTTGCCGACGAGTGTGCAATCTGGATTTAACTCTATGGGTGTGAGTTGTTCTGCAATGTTGGATGTGTCTAGTAATGGTGGAAAGTATGGCCGAAGGCAGTCCACATTGAACACTGGGTGCAGGCTAAGGAATGGGGGAATGTTGAGCTCAAATGCATTATCTCCCACAGCATTTGTAATGGTGTAAGGACCATATTCGAGTGGTCTGAGTTTCCGATAGGCTCCAGTAAGGCGTTCATTTTGCAAATGCAAGAAGACTTTGTCGCCCACCTGAAACTTGTGTGGCACCCGATGTTCATTATGTCACTGCTTGTATTTGGCATTTGATTTCTCCAGAATGTCATGGACTTGCTGGCGAATATGTCGGATGTGCTCAATGAAGTTGTTTACCTTATCTGTTTTGGACTGGACATGAGCCGAATCTGCATGAGTAGCTGCAAATGGACTGGCCACATCAATGGGACATAGTGGCTGGAATCCCAAGCCCACCTGAAAAGGGTTGTGGTCAGTTGAGCCGTGGAGAGGCCAGTTGTAGCTGTGTTGAACATAGGGGAGGCTCTCGTCCCATGTGAGTGGATGCTTTGAGTTGTACATGTGTAGAATGTGTACAATCATCATGTTGACAACCTCTGTTTGGTCATCGGTTTGAGGATGGAAGGCTGTGGACTTAGTGAGTTTGGTGTCTAGCATCGACCAAAGATTGGACCAAAATGTACTGAGGAACCTGCTGTCCCGATCTGAGATGATAGACTGTGGGATCTCAAAGTGTACCCACACTCGTTCAAAGAAGAGTTTGGCAGTGGCTTCTGCTGTGATATTCTTCTTGCAGGCCGCCATAATGGCCATCTTCGAGAACCTGTCGACGACCACAAAAACACAGTCGTTTCCATGGTTAGTGGAAGGAAGGCCTGACATGTAATCCATGGAGATGGTGTTACACAGTGATTTGTCACTGTCTCCCTGTCAGTCTCCCTACTGTGTCATGAGTTCAAATTAATCATGCTCATGCTCTCTAATGTGGCCAAATGACCCACTTTGCCAAAGTTTTTACCATCATCGCGACTGTTATTAAAATAACCACGCTGACTGGCACCTCATAATAGAACGCATGCGCTGCCAGCGCGGAAGCACACGTGTTTCCCGCGCTGGTCGAATTTCATGAACCAGCGCAATTTCTATTCGTATTGGGTCGCGCTGACATAACCTTCCCTGTTATTCAGATGCGATGTCAGTGCTCCAGTCCAGTTATACACCCGCGCTGATCTTGTTTGGGCAAGTTTGTTCTAACAGCCGGTCTTCCAGATGACTCCAGACCTGGTTGTTGGCCTTGTAAATGTCGCCCTACCTTCTCTGGCATATCTGTTTCGTCATTTGAGCCACCTTCCTTGGAGATAAGCTCATCCTCCCACCATTCATGGAGACTCCTTCTCCTATTTATGCCTCTACCATTGCCATGAGCAGCTAGTTTGGATAGTGTGGAATTGATAGTGCTTGGATTGCTGCTAGTGTGTATTTGATAGGTAGTTGGTGTGACAAGTGTGGGATTGTTATAGAGCTCAAGGAAGGTTGTAAAGTGTTGCTTGTGTGAGAGAGAGTTTGTCTTGGGAGATCTACCTCTAAAGGTGAATGCTTAAGAGACTTGCTGGCTGGACCCTCTTGAGAAGGATTCGACGTCAGAACCTTGGTTGTACTCTTCTCTGTTATTGATTAATAATAGATGACTACTATTATGGTTCCACTCTCATTTGTCTTTGTAATGGTTAATGTGAGTTATGTCCTTTCTGACTGATGTATAATTGCATTTATTAGATTTCACGCTTGTATTTGTATCTCTCTTCGTGTGTGCAGGTATCTATTCACAAGGATCGTGAAGGATTGTGACCGGCCAAAGCGAAGGAGCGAGGACAGCGTCTCTTCATCAAACATAAGCGTTGGAATCCAAGTAGGTCTTCTTTGCCTACCTTTTATTTGCAATTAGGAACTCGCGTAGTAGCATTGTGTGATTTTTACTAGACCCGGTCTGGGCTAGTAGGGATCGTCTCTGTCCGCAGAGAGGATTTACCTCCGTAACAGATGGATTCCCAATGTCGTCCAGGGGTAGGCAACGGGGTGTAGAGACCTTGCTTCTTGACGGTCGGTTTGGCAATGGCGCAGGCAGTGCATGATCTGATGTACTTCCCGAAATCCTGTCAAAGATTCGGCCAATAGAAATACTTATGCAGTACTGCCACCGTTTTCTCGACCCCAAAATGCCCAGCAGCCCGACTATAGTGAGCTTCCCAAATCATCTTGGCACGCTCGCTTGAAGGAACACAAAGGTGACCCAGGTGGCATAACAGGGCATCTTAGAGGTGAAAATCTGGAACATGCCGACCCTCCAAGAGTGTCTGGTATGTGTGGCCGAATTTTGGGTCGCTTTTGCAGAGAAGTGGCCAATCAGAAGTCTCGTTCCCACAAGAGTTCAGCACAGTGGTTAATGCCATGATTGGTGGTCGACTAAGGCAATCTGCAACATTATTGGTGTTGCCCTTCCTATACTTGATATTCATATGGAACTGTTGCAGGTATGTGGACCACTTCTGATGGCGATCATTCTACAATTTCCCTTGGGTCTGTATGAACTGGAGGGGTCCGTGGTCTGTGTGGATGGCCATTTCCTTCCCCAAAATGTAGTTTCTCCATTTTCGGCAGGCCTGCACAATGGAATACATCTCTTTGTCATAAGTGGGATATTTTCGGACTGTGTCTGAAAGTGTCTCACTCTGATATGCCACTGGATGCCCGTGTTGAGTAAGGACTACCCCAATAGCAAATTCAGAGGCATCTGTGTCGACCTCAAATGGTTGTTGCAAGTCTGGCAATGCGAGCACTGGTGCTGAGCAGAGGTGATCTTTCAACTCTGTGAATGCCTTCTGTTGAGATTCAGACCAAAAGAATTTTTCTTTCGCTCCTCACTTGGTGACTTGACTCAAGGGCGAAGTGATATGACAAAATCCCAACACGAACCTGCGGTAGAAGTTGGCAAGACCTAGAAAGATGCGGAGCTCTGTTAGAGTGGTTGGAGAGGGCCAATCCTGAATGACTTGGATCTTGGCTGGATCCACATGCACCCCCTAATCATCAATAATGTATCCCACATACTGAAGTTGTGTCATGCCAAAAGTGCATTTCTCCAAATTGGCACACAACTTGTGTTGCCGCAGTGTTTGGAGAACTTGTCGGATGTGGTGGAGGTGCTCTTCCCAGCTTTGGCTAAAGATCAGGATGTCACCAAGTATACCACTACAAATGAGTTGGTGAATGGCCGCAAGATGTCATCCATTAGCCTCATGAAGGTTACAGGAGCATTCGTCAATCTGAAAGGCATAACCACCCATTCAAAAACACCCTCCTTGGCTTTGAAGGCAGTGTTCCACACATCGGAGGGTTCGATTGGTACCTGGATATATCCTGACTTCAAATCGATCTTGCTGAAATATTTTGCCCCCTTCAGTTGGTCGAGGAGGTCATCAATCTGTGGGATCGGGTACCTATTACGGATAGTGATCTTGTTCAGCGCCCGATAGCCAATACAGAGTCTCCAAGTCCCATCCTTCTTATGTACCAACACGATCGGGCTCCTACAGGGCGATGAACTCGGACGGATGTGACCTTTCTGCAACAGCTCCTAAATCTGCCTCTTGATTTCATCTTTCTCCAAAACGGAGCGCCGATAGATTGGTCCATTGGGCAGCAGCACACCTGGGGTCAGATCGATGGAGTGCTTGACTTGACAGTGTAGAGAACCCCTACGGGGGAAGTGAAGACGTCCTCGTACTCCTCCACGACCTTGCCCATCTGTAGTTGTCATGCAGAGGGGCCCTGTCTGGAGGTCGTGGCCACCGTCTTCTTCTCCTGGGGTCAAATCGATGGAGTGCTTGACTTGACAGTGTAGAGGAACCCCTACGGGGGAAGTGAAGACATCCTCGTACTCCTCCACGACCTTGCCCATGTATAGTTGTCATGCGGAGGGGCCCTGTCTAGAGGTTGTGGCCACCGTCTTCTTCTTTCCTTGAGGGCATATCATCAAGAAAACAAATTTCCCGGTTTTGGAAATGAGCTTACTGCATTGTTTTGCAGTAACCAAAGAGATGGCGGTAGGCGGTGCTACCTCCGGTATCCTGTGCAACTTATTTCCCAAAGTAATAATAACAGCATGGGGCCTTGATTCATACACAACATGTCGCTTCCATAAGTAGGGTTGTCCTAATAGTACATCACAAACTTCAAGGGGAGCAATGTCACACAATACCTCATCCGTGAAGGGCTTGATATTGTATGGAAGGTGACACTGCTGGCTCACGTGAAGATCCCGTCCTTGGTGAAGCCACCCGATGGCGTACGGTTGTGGATGAGCTGTGGTGGGTAAGCCCAGCCGCATCGCTCCCGCTGTCGAAAATGAACTGTAGCGGGGATCCCTTTACCCACATCTGGGAGTGGAAGAGACGGTCCTCCTCCTCTGGATCTTCGTGGTGGCAATGGTGGCGTTGGGATCCGCATCGATAATCTGCTTCCCTTTGTCATTCCCCTCGTCGAGTTCTGACTCAAATTCGGAACATGCATCTGATTCTGAAGCCTTTAACTCAGCCACCAGTCACTGCTTGGCCCGACACTCACTTGTATTGTGAGTGGAGCTCTTATAGAACTCACACCATTTTCCCGTGTCCTTTTTTGGCTTCGCAGAATTGTTCTTTGCTTGCAGCTTTGGCAGGCTGTCTTGGGCCGCCCTGCCTTGGCTTTGTCCTTTTTCGGCTTCGCGACACTGTTCTTTGCTTGCAGCTTTGGCGGGTTGTCCTTGGCCGCCCCGCCTTGGCTTTGTCCTTTGTTCTCCATTAATTCTAACACTCCCACTTAATGGAGAAAGGGTTCTTAAACACACCTAATATGTCCCTAAACAACTCAAACTTCAGTCTTCCCAGAGGCTTAGTAAATATATCAGCCATATTATCACAAGAATTACAATATTCAACACAAATCTCTTTGGACTGCACCTTTTCCCTAACAAAATGAAATTGAGTGTCTATGTGCTTAGTGTTCTTATGAAACACAAGATTGTAAGCCAGTTTGATGGAACTTTGATTATCGCAATTGATAACCGTAGCTTCTGTCTGTTCTTCTCCTGCATCTTGGAGAAGTCTGCGCAACCACACTGCCTCACATGCTGCTTTACACATAACTTGATATTTTTCTTCTACTGAGGATAAGGCTACAGTATGTTGCTTCTTTTTGCACCAAGAGATGACCTCAGACCCAATGCTAAAGGCGTAACCTGTAATTGATCTTCTATCATACAAATTTCCCGCGCAATCAGAGTCTGTATAACCTGTCAAGCTAACATCAAATGAGTCGGAATACAAAATACTAAAGTATGAAGTTCCTTGCAGATACCTCAATACTCCTTTTGCTGCAAGCCAGTGGTTCTCATGAGGTTGAGTCATGAACTGATTCAAAACACTCACTGCATAAGCTAGATCTGGTCTCGTTGTAGTCAAATAGATAAGACTACCAACCAACTATCTGTACAATGTTGCATCTGCATATTTTGAACCATCATCCACCTGAAGTTTGTTGTTCTGCTGTAAAGGCACAAATTCAGCCTTGCACTCATCTATTTTGAATTTAGTCAACAAACTTTTAGCATACTTACCCTCGGACAAGAAAGTTTGGCTTGAATCTCTCCAAACTTCTAGGCCCAAACAGTGATGCATTTCTCCAAGTTCCTTCATCTCAAATTTCTGTGATAATTGCTTCTTGATTTCTTCAATGAGATTGTCTGCATTCCCTGTCATGATCGGATCATCTACATATAAAGAAATCAACACTATTTGCCCCTCATCATTAAAAACAGTGTACAAATTAGGATCATTTTTGCTCTGTTTATAACCATGCATGAGGAAAAGTGAATCAATTTTGTCATAGCATGATCTAGGAGCTTGTTTTAAACCATATAAAACTTTCTTTAGTCTACAGACTAAATGTTCTTCTCCCTTCTTAACAAACCCCTCAGGCTGCACTAAGTATACTTCTTCTTTTAGATCACCATTTAAGAAAGCAGATTTAACGTCTATTTGATGTATTTTCCAATGATGTTTAGTGGCTAAAGCAATAATCAATCTAATAGTATTTAATTTTGCAACAGGGGAAAATGTTTCCTCAAAGTCAATACCTTCTTTCTCGGAATGCCACTGTGCAACCAACCTTGCTTATCAATAGACCCATCTGCTTTAAATTTCAACTTAAATAACCATCTTCAACCTATGTGTTGTTTACCATGAGGAAGCTTTACTAAATCCCAAGTATTATTATTAATAATAGATTCATATTCCTCTTTCATTGCTTCCTTCCATTCAGAACTCTTACTAGCCTCATAAAAATTAGAAGGTTCTGCAATGTTTAACATACCAGTCATGAGCGCACAATCCCTATACCGAGTTGGTAACTGTTTCAGCTTGCGAGATCTCCTGAGTGGTGGGGTGTCAACTATTCTACTATGGTCTTCTCTATGTGGACTGAACTCAATTACCTCCTCTTTATCCTGCTGCTGCTGCTGTTGTTCACTGATCCCTGTTTCAACATCCTCATTTGAAAGTAAGGGTACATGCCATTCTTCATTGTTTTGAACAGGATTTCCATCATCAACCTGTTCATGGAATATTACGTCTCTACTAACAAACACCTTGTGAGTAGAAGGATCAGACAATTTATAAGTCTTATACTCACTACAGTATCCAATGAAGGTACATTTAATGACTTTTGAATCTAACTTCTTCCAGTTTTCTTTGGAAACATGTGCAAAAGCTTTACAACCAAATACTCTAAGGTGACTTACTGCAGGCTTGAAGCCAAACAATGATTCAAAAGGGGTTTTATAATCAAGACTTTTAGTGGGACTCCTATTCTTCAAATACACTGCAGTATTAACAGCTTCTGCCCAAAAACCATTAGTTAGATTCTTACCTTTCAACATAATGCGAGCACACTCCGCCAGTGCTCTCTTTTTCCTCTCAGCTACTCCATTCTGCTGAGGAGTGTAAGGTGTTGTAAACTGTTGTTGTATCCCGTGCTCGTTACAGTATTTTTTGAAATCCCCTTTCTTGAATTCTCCACCTTGATCTGATCGAAGAATCCTGATGAACTTTCCTGTCTGCTTCTCAATCATGTTCCTTAACTGCTTGAAATACTCAAAGGCATGACTCTTCAACTCTGTGAATGCCTTCTGTTGAGATTCAGACCAAAAGAATTTTGCTTTCGCTCCTCCCTTGTGACTTGACTCCAGGGCCAAGTGATATGAGAAAATCCCAACACGAACCTGCGGTAGAAGTTGGCAAGACCTAGAAAGATGCAGAGCTGTGTTAGAGTGGTTGGAGAGGGCCAATCCCGAATGACTTGGATCTTGGCTGGATCCACATGCTCCCCCTGTTCATCAATAATGTATCCTAGATACTGAACCTGGGTCATGCCAAAAGTGCATTTCTCCAAATTGGCACACAACTTGTGTTGCCGCAGTGTTTGGAGAACTTGTCGGATGTGGTGGAGGTCCTCTTCCAAGCTCTAGCTAAAGATCAGGATGTCATCCAAGTATACCACTACAAATGAGTTGGTGAATGGCCGCAAGATGTCATCCATTAGCCTCATGAAGGTTGCAGGAGCATTCGTCAATCCGAAAGGCATAACCAACCATTCAAAAAGGCCCTCCTTGGCTTTGAAGGCAGTCTTCCACACATCGGAGGGTTCGATTGGTACCTGGATATATCATGACTTCAAATCTATCTTGCTGAAATATTTTTCCCCCTTCAGTTGGTCCAGGAGGTCATCAATCCGTGGGATCAGGTACCTATTACAGACAGTGATCTTATTCAACGCCCGATAGTCAATACAGAGTCTCCAAGTCCCATCCTTCTTCTGTACCAACACGATCGGGCTCCCACAGGGCGATGAACTCGGACGGATGTGACCTTTCTGCAACAGCTCCTAAATCTGCCTCTTGATTTCATCGTTCTCCAGAACGGAGCGCCGATAGATTGGTCCATTGGGCAGCGGCACACCTGGGGTCAGATCGATGGAGTTCTTGACCTGACAGTGCAGAGGAACCCCTGCGGGGGAAGTGAAGACGTCCTCGTACTCCTCCACGACCTTGCCCACCTGTAGTTGTCGTGCGGAGGGGCCCTGTCTGGAGGTCGTGGCCACCGTCTTCTTCTTTCCTTGAGGGCGTATCATCAGGAAAGCAAATTTCCTAGTTTTGGAAATGAGCTTACTGCATTGTTTTGCAGTAACCAAAGAGATGGCGGTAGGCGGTGCTACCTCCGGTATCCTGTACAACTTATTTCCCAAAGTAATAATAACAGCACGGGGCCTTCATTCATACACAGCATGTTGCTTCCATAAGTATTGTTGTCCTAATAGTACATCACAAACTTCAAGGGGAGCAATGTCACACAATACCTCATCCGTGAAGGGCTTGATGTTGTATGGAAGGCGACACTGCTGGCTCACGCGAAGATCCTGTCCTTGGTGAGGCCACCCGATGGTGTACGGTTGTGGATGTGCTGTGGTGGGTAAGCCCAGCCGCTTCATGACCTTTGCCGAAATGAGGTTCTTTTGGCTCCCGTTGTCGAAAATGAACTGTAGCGGGGATCCCTTTACCCACATTTGGGAGTGGAAGAGACGCTCCTCCTCCTCTGGATCTTCGTGGTGGCAACAGTGGCGTTGGGCTCCGCATCGATAATTTTCTTCCCTTTTTCATTCCCCTTGTCAAGTTCTGACTCAGAGTCGGAACATGCATATGATTCTGAAACCTTTAGCTCAGCCACCAGTGATTGCTTAGCCCGACACTCACTTGTGTTGTGAGCGGAGCTCTTATGGAACTCACACCATTTTCCTGTGTCCTTTTTCGGCTTCGCGACACTGTTATTTGCTTACAGCTTTGGCAGGTTGTCTTGGGCCACCCCGCCTTGGCTTTGTCCTTTTTTGGCTTCGCGACACTGTTCTTTGCTTGCAGCTTTGGCGGGTTGTCTTGGGCCGCCCCGCCTTGGCTTTGTCCTTTGTTCTCCATTAATTCTAACACTCCCCCTTAATGGAGAAAGGGTTCTTAAACACACCTAATATGTCCCTAAACAACTCAAACTTCAGTTTTCCGAGAGGCTTAGTAAATATATCAGCCATATTATCACAAGAATTACAATATTCAACACAAATCTCTTTGGACTGCACCTTTTCCTTAACAAAATGAAATTGAGTGTCTATGTGCTTAGTGTTTTTATGAAACACAGGATTGTAAGCCAGTTTGATGGAAATTTGATTATCGCAATTGATAACCGTAGCTTCTGTCTGTTCTTCTCCTGCATCTTGGAGAAGTCTGCGCAACCACACTACCTCACATGCTGCTTTACACATAACTTGATATTCTGCTTCTGCTGAGGATAAGGCTATAGTATGTTGCTTCTTTTTGCACCAAGAGATGACCCCGGACCCAATGCTAAAGGCGTAACCTGTAATTGATCTTCTATCATCTAAATTTCCCGCCCAATCAAAGTCTGTATAACCTGTCAAGCTAACATCAAATGAGTCAGAATACAAAATACCAAAGTATGAAGTTCCTTGCAGATACCTTAGTACTCCTTTCGCTACAAGCCAATGGTTCTCATGAGGTTGAGTCATGAACTGACTCAAAACACTCACTGCATAAGCTAGATCTGGTCTCATTGTAGTCAAATAGATAAGACTACCAACCAACTGTCTGTACAATGTTGCATCTACATATTTTGAACCATCATCCACCTGAAGTTTGTTGTTCTGCTGTAAAGGCACACATGCAGCCTTGCACTCATCCATTTTGAATTTAGTCAACAAACTTTTAGCATACTTACCCTGGGACAAGAAAGTTTGGCTTGAATCTCTCCAAACTTCTAGACCCAAACAGTGATGCATTTCTCCAAGGTCCTTCATCTCAAATTTCTGTGATAACTGTTGCTTGATTTCTTCAATGAGATTGTCTGCACTCCCTGTCATGATCAGATCATCTACATATAAATAAATCAACACTATTTTCCCCTCATCATTAAACACAGTATACAAATTAGGATCATTTTTGCTCCGTTTATAAGCATGCATGAGGAAAAATGAATCAATTTTGTCGTAGCATGATCTAGAAGCTTGTTTTAAACCATATAAATCTTTCTTTAGTCTACAGACTAAATGTTCTTCTCCCTTCTTAACAAACCCCTCAGGCTGCACTAAGTATACTTCTTCTTTTAGATCACCATTTAAGAAAGCAGATTTAACGTCTATTTGATGTATTTTCCAATGATGTTTAGTGGCTAAAGCAATAATCAATCTAATAGTATTTAATTTTGAAATAGGGGCAATTGTTTCCTCAAAGTCAATACCTTCTTTCTGGGAATGCCCCTTTGCAACCAACCTTGCTTTATACTTATCAATAGACCCATCTGCTTTAAGTTTCAACTTAAATAACCATCTTCAACCTATGTGTTGTTTACCATGAGGAAGCTTTACTAGATCCCAAGTATTATTATTAATAATAGATTCATATTCCTCTTTCATTGCTTCCTTCCATTCAAAACTCTTACTAGCTTCATAAAGATTAGAAGGTTCTGCAATGTTTAACATACCAGTCATGAGTGCACAATCCCTATACCGAGTTGGTCACTGTTTCAGCCTGCGAGATCTCCTGAGTGGTGGGGTGTCAACTATTCTGCTATGTTCTTCTCTATGTGGACTGAACTCAATTACCTCCTCTTTATCCTGCTGCTGTTGCTACTGTTGTTGTTGACTGATCCCTGTTTCAACATCCTCATTTGAAAGTAAGGGTACATGCCATTCTTCATTGTTTTGAACATAATTTCCATCATCAACCTGTTCATGGAATACTACGTCTCTACTAACAAACACCTTGTGAGTAGAAGGATCAAACAATTTATAAGTCTTATACTTACTACAGTATCCAATGAAGGTACATTTAATGACCTTTGAATCTAACTTCTTCCAGTTTTCTTTGGAAACATGTGCAAAAGCTTTACAACCAAATACTCTAAGGTGACTTACTGCAGGCTTGAAGCCAAACAATGCTTCAAAAGGGGTTTTATAATCAAGACTTTTAGTGGGACTCCTATTCTTCAAATACACTGCAGTATTAACAGCTTCTGCCCAAAAACCATTAGTTAGATTCTTACCTTTCAACATACTACGAGCACACTCCACCAGTGTTCTGTTTTTCCTCTCAGCTACTCCATTCTGCTGAGGAGTGTAAGGTGTTGTAAACTATTGTTGTATCAAGTGCTCTTTACAGTATTTTCTGAAATCCCCTTTCTTGAATTCTCCACCTTGATCTGATCAAAGAATCCTGATGAACTTTCCTGTCTGTGTCTCAATCATGTTCCTAAACTGCTTGAAATACTCGAAGGCATGACTCTTCTATCTAAGAAAATACACCCATGTGAATCTTGTACAATCATCAACAAAGATTAGAAAATAGTAGGCCCCGCCTAACGATCTTGTCTGCATAGGGCCACATAAATTAGTGTGTACAAGTTCGAGTGTATCCCTCTGTTTCCTATCTTTAACAGCAAGAAATTGATCTCTATGCTCTTTACCGAATGCACATACTTCACAATCGATATGCAACTTTTTCAAAACAGGAAGACCATCTACCATACCTTTGTTCTCCAACGATGTGTCCAAGTCGTTGATGCCACAAATTTTCAACAGACTTATCCAATGACATCAATGCTTGTTGTGGTGTACTCTTCACATCCATTTTGTAGAGTTATCCTATGCGAATACCTGTCGCAATAGGCTTCATCTGGTCCAACAAGTCTTTAATAATACAATAAGATTTAAAGAATTCTACCTTGAGATCCTGATCTGTAATCTTTGATACATAAATCAGGTACTTCTTAATACCAGGAACATACAACACATCATATATATTCCTGATCTTTCCATCATGCAAAGTGATAAAGACATCTCCATGTCCCTTGATCTCGTACCCTCTATTATCTCCAAGGTATAATTTTACTCCAGTGTTGGATTTTCTAAAATCTCTGAACCATTGCTTTTTACCTGTCATATGTGAGGAGGCTCCAGAATCTACGAACCAAATATCTGATTTATCCTCCTCAGTGGCTAGTGCAGTCTCTGCCATAAATAATCCGACATCCTGGTTTTGATCTGCATCAGCGAAATGACCTACATGTCTTCTCTGCGTGTACCTCTCCCCATCTGCCTTTTTCTTATGGAAAAATTTAGCAATATGGCCTATCTTACCACAATAAAAGCATTTAGGAGAAGAGTCATGTTTATGCGAGGTCATACCTTGTGGTGTCATTTTTCGTGATACGTTGGCCTTCCTGTGATCAGCCACTGCTTTCCCCTTTGGCTTGAACTTTGTCATCAATACAAGATCTGGATTTTGAGGTTTGAGAGACAACCTCCTTTCCTCTTCTTGTAGCAAGATCCCAGTAAGTTTTTCAAAGCATGGAGGCTTTTCTCTTGCATTCAATCCTGTTATAAACATCTGACAATCATCCGTCATGTTGTTCATGGTAATTGTCACCAGATCATCATTCGCCACAGTCTGACCTATATCAGTTAGTTTATCTTTAACCTCCTTTATCCGGGATATGAATGAAGAAATAGACTCATTCTCCTCCATCTTGATGGAGAGAATTTTCTTCCCGAGGTACAACGTTCCCATGGTGTTTTTGATGTCGTACATTTCTTTGAGAATCGTCCATATGTCATTCGTTTTCTTGCACTCCCGAATGTGAGGGATGATGCAATCTTTGACTGATAACTTGAGTAGCACCTTTGCCTTCATCTCCCTTTTCTCCCAATCTTGAATCACTATATTTGATCCACCAGTTGCAGCAGTCGGCTTGACCTCATCACCGGTGGCAATTCCATAGGCATTCTGTCCATCAAGCAGGGTCTGGAGCTTAAACTTCCAATTTGTGTAATTGGAACCATCAAGCTTATTACTCTCATTGAGATAAGCTTCAAGAATTCGATTATTCATCTTGAATGAATAAAAACTTCAACAATTTAAACAAACCTCAGATCTCCCTAAAAAAAAAATTGTCCCCCTTTACACAAATAATTAATTCCTCCAAATAATGCAGAATTCTTCAATTTAAAGAAGCCCCAGATTTTTTTTTTTTTTTATATTTTTTTTAATTAAAGATTTGAAAAAACTTTTATTATGCAAGGGGCCACCTCAACAAATAATAGCACATGAACAAGCCATATTCAATATCATCGTATCCATAGATTGTAAGATCATATAATATAGTCTTTTCGCTTCAAACTGTCGGCCGAGGAGTTGTGCCTTGCGAACTCTCCACACTCCGCTCCCTGTCGGAATCACTGCTTTCTAGGCGTGTGAGGGCTGTAGAATTCCGCTGCCTTCTAGATCTCCTTTGGATAGATCTACGACTATGAGAGAATGAACTTAGAAGGCCGCGCAACCACTACGCACAACAAAAACGACCTCCTCCTTGCGACATTGCTTCACACACAACTCACGACTTCCTCCACGACCTTGAGCGATCTTACCTTCTGAAAGTCAGCGGCAGATCTCACTCTGACGGGGTGCAGTCCACTCCAGCCTCCTCGCTACATTCAGCGCTCACGCCACAGTGCTCCTTGCAGCTCTACTGGCGATCCAGCCTCCTCTTTGACGCAAGTTCAACCTCCTCGGCTTCCACGTGTGCCTCCACGCAGACCTCATGGAGCGCAACAACAGGGGTTATGCAGTTTTTATGAAAGGTTCTCCTCGCAGCATCGTCGGCCTTCTGTATGTCGTTGGCCTCCTACATGTTCTCCTCGCTGACGTCGCTAGTAGCCTCCTCGAAAAAAACAAACACGTAGATTTTTTTTCACCACACGGCACAGCTGACGCGTTTATCCACGGGGAAATCGCGAAGCTCTTCGCAACTGTATACGCCGGAGTCGCAACGGTCCACCAAAAACTCGCGCCGAGTTTCCAAAAACGATAGCGTGAGAAGGGTTACAGTGCACTTATCGCACTTTTCCACCCACATCTCGCGATGACTCTGCTATAGTCGCGCCCTCACTCAGCTTACAAGATTAACAGCCCTACAACTCCGATACCATGTCAAGACTTGCATAGGGAAGATATGAAATGTCAAACCAACACAAGAAGAGCTCACAAGTGCGGATCACCAGGAGCTCCTTCAAGCAAAACGCCACACACTGGCTTCACATTAATCTCCAATAATAAATAGATCCAATTTGTTAGGGACGACAAATCATATTCCTGAATAATAGGAACTGGATGACTAGGAAAAGTAGAATGCACAAGTACGTAACCTATTCTCCATTAATTCTAACAAAAGAGTGGAGTTTGCGAGATTCTAGAGTGGATGTGAGTGTTGATGAAGGCGAGTCAAACATATATCATATTGTTGTTGTAATATGTGTTTTCAGTGTTTTCCGTGTAAACATTAAGAGAGAGTGTTGGAAGTAATGTTTCCATGTATGTGTAATTGTCATTAGGAGTCACAAAGAATCATCTAGAAATCATTGTTTCAAATGTATGAGTTAGAGTCATTATCTGAAAGTGTCAAAGTCATTATTTTATATTTATCTTATATAATTATTACTGTTGTGATCAATAATATATCAAATGTGTGATTTGTTGTGTGCAACTAATCACAGTGATCTCTTCTATGGTTTTCGATAAAAAGCATATGAATACATAATTTTGACTTATGCGAAAGATTATCCGAAAATATATAAAGGCAATCCTGCTGGATTCCAAGTCCGCCCAACTAAACTCTAGACACAAGAGGCAATTAATGATCCTTGTTCACGCTGTGCAACGAAATTATTGATAAATATATTAATTAATATGAAATTAATGGTGTGTTCACTCAGAGCGGAGGAAGTGAAAAGTGACCGGAATCTCGGTAAAAAAATTTCAAAAAAATCTTGAAGAGGCGGTGTTTGAATCGTGTTTTTGGTGAAAAATGGATTCAACACCATTAAAAACATCTAGGACACCTAAAATTTTGAAGTTTAACAATTATAACTTGGATTTACAAAAATCTTTACCGGATTTTCTCCAAATATGACTGGAATTTCCATAACTTTCCAGACAATTCCTCCGGGTAGTTAGACTACGGTTGTTCACTCTGCCATGACTGGACTGTGGTGCAACGAAATTATGGATATATATTAATTAATGTGAAATTAATGATCCTGGTTCACTCGGTCATGGCTGGACTGAAGTGCAACGAAATTATGGATATATATAAATTAATATTCCAAACTTCGCCCACAACAGTGGACTGGACTGGACAGAACGGACACCAACGAATTATCATTATCTAAATGCAATCCGGTCAATTGTTAGCACGCCAGACGGAAGCGAAGTGGAAGTCACCAAAATCGACAAACGATCTTTCCACGATTCTCACCTGTAAATAATGAGTGCACCTTTCACGTGTCCGCATGGCGAAACGTACGTACTCTTATTAACTAATCATCTTCGCCCACCACGCGAGTGAATGGAGACCAACGCCAAAATAACCAGATGTACCAAAATCAAGGAAAAAATTCCAACTTCCCAACATATTTTTTTGGGGGTTAATTTACCCGATGAATTTCAAATTTCCGCGTCTTTTTTTTTTAAACCTGCTTTAAAAAACTCACAAATTATCTTGAAAAATAATAGAAATTTCAATAAAATTAATTTAACACATTCACAAATTATTTTGAAAAATAATAGAAATTCTAGTAAGATTATAGTAAATTTTGAGTGTCGAGAAGTTTATTGATAGTGCTGAATCTATTTCCACCCTAAAATGACAATTCAAACACTACAACACGCTGATTTAAAAAAAAAAATTACCAAATAATTTTCAGTATGACATATAAGATGGTTATATATATATATATATATATATATATATATATATATATATATCAAAAATTGTTTTTAATGCAAACGTGTGATGTACCATAAAAGTATTGAAGTATTTGGTATTGATAAGTATTGGTTTATGCTATTGTAATAAAATTTATTTATAAATTAAGAATGGATCGAATTAAGGCTTCTTTGGGTGATAATCACATCAAAATTCATTTGTCTTTCCACAAATGAATTTTGATGTGATTATCACCCAAAAAAATCTCAAAAATTAAGAATTTTTATAAATTCATTTGTCTTTCCACAAATGAATTTTGATGTGATTATCACCCAAAAAAAAATCTCAGAAATTAAGAATTTTCATAGAAAATGAGAGTAATTTTTTTATGGTTAAGAATATGATTTTATTTAGAGATCTTTCTACTCACAATAAGTTTCCGAATAACTCTACTCTCGACTCCATTTACATAAATCTCGTTCCATGTTTTTTAAATGTATATATGTTTAATTTATATATTGATTTTTTTATCATTAATAATAATAATCTGTACCATTCTTTTTTTTTTTTTTAATTTATTTATTTAATTTTTTATAGATTAGTTCATCATTGTTATTCAGAGAAAACTACACTACCTACAATGACATATTGGTGACCCGTAAAAAATCATACTTATCATAAAATATTAATAATTATTTGTTATGATTTATTTTTATATGACTTAGAGTTTGTTTATTAGGTTTTTTAATAATTTGTTATTAAAGATAAATATTTATATGTTATATATTATTATGAACTATATTTTATAAGATTTATTTATATTATAGTTATAGAGGTAAAATGAAATTAAGTGCAAATGGATTTATATTAGATTGTTTATTTATTATATTATTATTATTATCAAAAGTATATTGTATATTTTAATATGAATTTTAGTTTAAAGAATAATATTAAAGTGTTAATAAGTAAGTAAAATAATAAATTAAATAAATTGTATTAATAAAAGATAGAAATAATAAGAAATAAACTTAATTGATAATTGATAGTTAATAAATTAA
The DNA here is from genome assembly GCA_031772625.1 of Pinus tabuliformis. NCBI lineage: Eukaryota > Viridiplantae > Streptophyta > Pinopsida > Pinales > Pinaceae > Pinus > Pinus tabuliformis. The sequence goes on along the minus strand of CM062809.1, from coordinate 449,762,006 downwards.
TTATTTTTTTTCTTTTTATAGATAGATGGATAAATAGATAGTTAAATAGCGATACTTTTATTTTAAGGTTATAATTTAGCTAAACATCAAATTGATGTATTAGACTTTCTACGCTTAATCATTTGATTGCTTATAATACATATATTTTGTATCCTATTTGAACCTGCAACATATAAGGAAGAAACACATGTTCTTAATTGTCAGGGCCACTCAAGCTATATGCCAAGAAAACTTGTCATTGTGGACTAGTCTACCTAATCTAGTGGATTCAAACTAGGTCCCTATTGGGGTGAAACTAGCCATTCCCAATAACAAAGATGACCACTTAATTAATTACTTGGGTTAAATATAACAATGAATTGAATAGAAAATGAAATAACGCTAGTCTAAACCATCTTAACTCAAGATCTAGTAAATGTTGAGAGGCACTATATCCTCATGTGTAAATCTTGCACTCTAAAAAATGTAGGCACTTCAAGGATTTGATCCCTCTTGGACCTTGATAAACCCCAAGACATTTTTTTATTATAATTTGAAGTGCACCTCTCTTCTCTTCATGTAAGAAGAAACTAGACGGGTTAAAAAATAAATAAAATACTAACAATGTCTATGAATGTACATACTCTACCACCCTTTGGATTTAAACCTATAATCTCTTAGGAGGAAACACACATTTTTAGTCATTAGGCCCACCCAACATTACACATCTCATTAATAATGAGCTCTAATATACCCTTAGCTTCTATTGCAAAATAACTATATGATTTAGGCTCAAGATGATTGTAAATACTATGCTAAACACAATGTTCTATAAAATTAAGAAAATATCTATGTTTCTAAAATATAAAACATCATATATTTCATTCTATAGATTTCATATGTGCAATTTCATCAACAATAATTTCTTGTGTTTGATTTCTTAAACCATGTATTTTGTATATCTGTAAAATTGTAATTTATTGGACCCTAGTTCCTTTCACAAATATGAAAAAACGATAAAAGTTAAGTCAATTTTTATGTCAAAGGAAATTTTCAAGGGGATGGAAACTCTTAAAACCATTTATTAACCCATACTTATCAACATGTATCCCACTTGGTATTCCACTCATGTTGTGTATCTACATATTGTCCACATCCCATGTGTATTGGATGCCAATTGAGTGCTTTGTCAATAATTTCTTAAAGCATCAACCACATATGTTATGGTATGAAAGGGACCCTCTATAACTGATATTTGAGTTTTAAATGGGAAATGCTTAAATAGCAATCTTGTTGGTTGGTCTGAAAATAATCCTTCCTTTATTGTTTTGTCTCTTCCTCATATGCCTCCCAACTGACATATAGTTTTGAAAGTGATGAGGGATTATTAGTTCCATGCTAATTCAAGTAGCTGAGCATTCCTCTTGAATGGAGCATTTGGGCCAACTTGGAGAAAAAAATCAGAAAAATGATTATATGACAAGGTCGACAAGAAATTCTTCATCTATCCCATATCTTAGATGAACTCTAAGACATTTCATCCCTATGATCCTTGCCACCATTAACTCTCAACATATCAAGAAATTTGTCCTTGGCCATGTTTGTTGTTTCCTCACTTTAGGATTAACTATCTACCAAATGTATGTACAAGAAGGTCAAGGAGAAGGGAGACTCTTTCCATGAGGGGATAAAGAAGAAGTGACAATGTAGAGCTAGAATATGAAATCCTCCAACTATGGCACATATGGGTTTGTGGAGGGCAAGTAAATAAAATTATAGGTGCCACTAAAGTGACGAATAAATCAATAATTTTAATTGGTCAAATGAGAATCCTTTATCAAATACAATAACATTAATTGAGAACAAACATAATTATCCAAAAATTTATTTTACTTACTCTAACCACAAACATTTAAATGATCACATTGCATAACTAATTATGTTATTTGTGCATGACAATCAATTACAATGTCTCTCTATAAACCATGTTGGTTCATATAATGCTAAAATTATAGTTAAATTTAACTAAATATATGTGAAAGAAATATATAATTAATTATAAATCAAATAAGGCATTAGTAAAGTGTTTAACATTGTCATTTCAAAATCTTCCTTAAATTCCTTAGAAGTGATTGCAAAGACTTAACTACCATGAAAGAACTCAATAAAGATAATCCCTTCAATGCCATCGTCCTTATCATTTCTAAAATTTCTCCAAAGGAGATCGTAAAGATTCTCTAACTCATGTTAAAATCATGTCAAATCCAATTAAAAAACACTTGAAAAATATTAACCATGTGAATATATACCTACTTTGTTCAAATACATAGCATAGTGAATTCTTCACCACGGTATGTCTGCCACGACTAGAGTGAGTTGCAAAAAAACAAATTGCACATAGCCTAATCAAGTGGACTGAATTGCTACCATTAACTTAAAAGATAAAATTAATAATTAATCCTTAGGCACCATGATCAAGTGGCCCCATGACTACACAGAATTGCCACCGAAAAACTTCCATTTTCTCTGCTAGGATGGAGCACAACTTAATCACATGGACTGAATTGCTACTATTAACTTAAAATAAGATTTGATTCGTTGGCCGCCATGAATGACCACCTAAAGTTTAATAATTTACATTTTTAAAGTTAATGAAGTTTTTGGCATATTCGATGAAAGAAACTTCTACACCTTGTGGAACTATCTTATGCTCTTGAAGATCCTCATCATAATTACAATACAAAGGGGGTGTAACTTAATATCTTAATGGTAAAGGTTATTCAAGTATGTGGCATATTTTAGGGAAGTGAATGGATATTTGTTAGGTAATTTACGATACAAAGTTGCTAATTATAAGAGTGGATATTGGGGTTCTATATTATGTAATGCCAAAAATTTATTGGTCTCTTACATCAAATCATTTCGATGAATAAATTATTACTAAGTCATTATGTTGAAGCTTAGGACTTTCTTATTTTCGATTGTTTATTTTTTTATTATCACACTTGAAACGTTTTTGGGACATCAAAAGTTTATTTGGCATGCTTTACTCTTGAGAAATTATTAGGATCAACCAAGACATTATGTTAGAGCATATGATTATGCTATATGGATTAGTTTTATCTGTTATTATCTTATTTGAAACATGTTATGAATTTCACAAATGTATTTGTTAGATTGTATTATTGGAAAAAATTTTGCGTGGTGAATGTTTGTCCAGTTCTTAAAATCCCCTTCTTGAAATTTTACTATTCTCTATCATTTTTCCTGTTTCTGAGAGATCATCTCCAAAACAAATAAAATCATATTTGAGGAAGGATGGGGCTTGGTTGATATGTTGGTAAACCTAAATCTCATAGTTTCGCCAATGAGGTGAGTGTGGCCATAACTTTAATCTTTTGGTTTATTGTGAACCGAATAAACTAAACATCATATGCAACTTGAACCTGTTTTTGAACATAGTAGTATTGTTGTGTCTTTTAAGTACATGATAGAGTTGCCCTTAGATTTTAATATCTTCTATATTGAGCGAATGCTTTGTTAATATACAAAAAGTTGATGATGACATGATGCTTGCCATGATCCTCAAGTTTCTTACACAAGGGGTTTGAACATTCACTGAAAAGTTTTCCTAATTTATATGTCTTTATCTCTTTCACAGTTTATCAAATTCCTTTTGCAAACTCATTTTAGAGGTCCACCCATGTCTGGTGGTTATGTCCAATAGGGCTATTGAGCATCTCGACCTCCACCACAGTGGGGCCTAACTCATCCACCTCCAATGCAACAAGTAGGTTATGGGTATTCACAACCTGGACCTTACCCAGCTCCATCACAGCACTATTTGTCACAGCCATATGGTGGATATCCCCAGCAAGCCTCAGGTGGCTATGCTACTACGTGGGATCAAATGCCACCTGCACCGGCTCAACAACCTCAAAAAAGTGGAGATTGTGATTACTATGGACAATAGGGCCAAGCTAGTGCAACTTCCAACAATGGAAACTATGGTTATAGACAACCACAAGCTAGAGGATATGGACAAGTAAGCTTATATAGACAATGGTTTTATTTACAATTTTGAAATGTGATGTATTCAAATCATAATTATGTAAATAATAAAACCTTAAAGTTACTAAAATCCAAAAAAAAAAAATAAAAAAAAATACAAAAACAATGTGCCAAATAAACAAAAATAATAACATTACCACCAAATATTTTATAAGTACCATTTCTAAAATTTCTCCCAAAGAGATGGTAAAGATTCTCACACTCATATTAAAAATCATGTCACATCCAATTATTATTTTTTTTAAATATTAACCATCTGAATACATACGTACTTTGATTTTTCAAACACTTATAAGCAAAGTGAATGCTGACACCACGGTATGTCTGCCACGACTGGAGTGAGTTGCGACAAACCAAATTCCACGTAGACTAATCAAATTGCCACCGACTTCCATTTTCTCGCACCATGACTTCCATTTTCTCTGCCACGGCTGGAGTGACTTAATCAAGTAGACTGAATTGCTACTATTAACTTAAAATAAGATTTGATTCGTAGGCCGCCATGAATTGCCACTTACGAACTTGCACGGTAGTTTTCACTACTTGTCCACACGGTGATTTGTTTTTGGTATCGCTATTGCTTCAGAATTTTCAACTCACTGTGTTGTACAGTTGTGTTTTGTTTTCGGTATTGCTATTGCTTCAGACTTTTCAACTCACTGTGTTGTAAAGTTGTGTTTCAGGGCACCTCTAATATCTATTTATATGTAACCCACAGGCATCAGATTTGCATAACAGAGAAGCCATCATTGAGTCGGTAAAAGGGAGAAAGAAAATAATAGAGGTCATTGATGATGACAATGGTGATGCTTTTGTGGTTTGCGATCATGGCAACTACAATGGCATTGGATACTGTAACAGTAGCAACTATTAGTTTCTCAAAGAAGAAGCCATATTATTTCTCTCATATTCATGGGGGATGTGCTTTATACCATCGTCATTTTTTCAACCGCGTACCAGGTCTGAGCAATTCTCTTCATCTCGATGATGACGATCTTGTTTTCCAAGAGGAAACTGCATTCACATCACCCATCGACGCACTTGACGACAGAAAAGACGTGCAGGCGCTTTTGTCCTTCAGAAATGCGGTCATATCTGATCCATATGGATCTTTCCTCAACTGGATACCACAAAACTCACTATCTCATGTGGTTCACTGAAGGGTCATCTTAAATTTTGGATTTTTGGTTCTCATGGGTTATTTATCATGGACAACTTCAAATCCCAAAAATCTCTTATTTATCATGGACAACAGCCTCACTGGTTCAATCCCTTCAGTTTTGGGTCTACATTGAACACTGGGTGCAGGCTAAGGAATGGGAGGAATGTTGAGCTCAAATGCATTGTCTCCCACAGCCTTGGTAATGGTGTAAGGACCATATTGGAGTGGTCTAGGTTTCCGATAGGCTCCGGTAAGGCGTTCCTTTTGCAAATGCAAGTAGAGTTTGTCGCCCACCTGAAACTTGTGTGGCACCCGATGTTGATTATGTCGTTGCTTGTACTTGGCATTTGATTTCTCTAAAATGTCATGGAATTGCTGGCGAATATGTTAGATGTGCTCAATGAATCTGTTTACATTATCTGTTTTGGACTAGACATGAGCTGAATCTGTGTGAGTAGCTTCAAATGGCATGGCCACATCAATGGGACATAGTGGCTGGAATCCCAAGCCCACCTGAAAAGGGTTGTGGCCAGTTGAGCTATGGAGAGCCCGGTTGTAGCTGTGTTGAACATAGGGGAGGCTCTCGTCCCATGTGCGTGGATGCTTTGAGTTGTACATGTGCAGAATGTGTACAATCATCATGTTGACAACCTCTGTTTGGCCATCAGTTTGAGGATGGAAGGCTGTGGACTTAGTGAGTTTGGTGTCCAGCATCGACCAGAGATTGGACCAAAATGTACTGAGGAACCTATTTTCCCGATCTGAGATGATAGACTGTGGGATCCCAAAGTGTACCCACACTCGTTCAAAGAAGAGTTTAGCAGTGGCTTCTGCTGTGATATTCTTCTTGCAGGCCGCCATAATGGCCATCTTTGAGAACCTATCGACGACCACAAAAACACAGTCGTTTCCATGCTTAGTGGAAGGAAGGCCTGACATGTAATCCATGGAGATGGATTCCCAAGGTCGACTAGGGGTAGGTAGCAGGGTGTAGAGACCTTGCTTCTTGATGGTCGATTTGGCAATGGCATAGGCAGTGCATGATCTGATGTACTTCCCGACATCCTGTCGAAGATTTGGCCAATAGAAATACTTCTGCAGTATTTCCACTATTTTCTCGACCCCAAAATGCCCAACAACCCGACTGTAGTGTGCTTCCCAAATCATCTTGGCACGCTCGCTTGAAGGAACGCAAAGGTGACCCAGGTGGCATAACAGGGCATCCTGGAGGTGAAAATCTAGAACATGCCGACCCTCCAAGAGTGTCTGGTATGTATAGCCGAATTTTGGGTAGCTTTTGTAGAGAAGTGGCCAATCAGAAGTCTCGTGCCCACAAGAGTTGTGCACGGTGGTTAATGCCATGATCGGTGGTCGATTGAGGCAATTTGCAACATTATTTGTGTTTCCCTTCTTATACTTGATATTCAAATGGAACTGTTGCATGTATGTGGACCACTTCTGATGGCTATCTTTCTGCAATTTCCCTTGGGTCTGTATGAACTAGAGGGGTCGGTGGTCTGTGTGGATGACTGTTTCCTTCCCCAAAATGTAATTTTTCCATTTTCGGCAGGCCTGCACAATGGAATACATCTCTTTATCATAAGTGGGATATTTCCGCACTATGTTTGAAAGTGTCTCACTCTGATATGCCATTGGATGCCAGTGTTGAGTAAGGAATGCCCCAATAGCATAGTCAGAGGCATCTATGTCGACCACAAATGGTTGTTGCAAATCTGGCAATGCGAGCACTGGTGCTGAGCAGAGGCGATCTTTCAACTCTGTGAATGTCTTCTGTTGAGATTCAGACCAAAAGAATTTTGCTTTTGCTCCTCCCTTGGTGACTTGACTCAAAGGCCAACTGATATGAGAAAATCCCAACATGAACCTGCGGTAGAAGTTGGCAAGCCCTAGAAAGATGAAGAGCTCTATTAGAGTGGTTGGAGAAGGCCAATCCCGAATGACTTGGATCTTGGCTGGATCCACACGCACCCCCTATTCATCAATAATGTATCCCACATACTGAACCTGGGTCATGACAAAAGTGCATTTCTCCAAATTAGCACACAACTTGTGTTGCCGCAGTGTTTGGAGAACTTGCCGGATGTGGTGGAGGTGCTCTTCCCAGCTCTGGCTAAAGATCATGATGTCATCCAAGTATACCACTACAAATGAGTTGGTGAATGGCCGTAAGATGTCATTAATTAGCCTCATGAAGGTTGCAGGAGGATTCGTCAATCCGAAAGGCATAACCACCCATTCAAAAACACCCTCCTTGGCTTTGAAGGCAGTCTTCCACACATCGGAGGGTTCGATTGGTACCTGGATATATCCTGACTTCAAATCGATCTTGCTGAAATATTTTTCCCCCTTCAGTTGGTCCAGGAGGCCATCAATCCGTGGGATCGGGTACCTATTACAGACAGTGATGTTGTTCAGTGCCCAATAGTCAATACAGAGTCTCCAAGTACCATCCTTCTTCTGTACAAACACGATGAGGCTCCCACAGGGCGATGAACTCGAACGGATGTGACCTTTCTGCAACAGCTCCTAAATCTGCCTCTTGATTTCATCGTTCTCTAGAAAGGAGCGCCGATAGATTGGTCCATTGGGCAGTGGCACACCTCGGGTCAGATCGATGGAGTGCTTGACTTGACAGTGCAGAGGAACCCCTACGGGGGAAGTGAAGACATCCTCTTACTCCTCCACGACCTTGCCCATCTGTAGTTTTCGTGCGAAGGGGCCCTATCTGGAGGTTGTGGCCACCATCTTCTTCTTTCCTTGAGGGCGTATCATCAGGAAAACAAATTTCCCAGTTTTGGAAATGAGCTTACTGCATTGTTTTGCAGTAACCAAAGAGATGGCGGTAGGCGGTGCTACCTCCGGTATCCTGTGCAACCTATTTCCCAAATTAATAATAATAGCACCTTGATTCATACACAGCATGTCGCTTCCATAAGTATGGTTGTCCTAATAGTACATCACAAACTTCAAGGGGAGCAATGTCACACAATACCTCATCCGTGAAGGGCTTGATGTTGTATGGAAGGTGACACTGCTGGCTCACGCGAAGATCCCATCCTTGGTGAAGCCACTCGATGGTGTACGGTTGTGGATCAGCTGTGGTGGGTAAGCCCAGCCGCTTCACGACCTCTGCCGAAATGAGGTTCTTTTGGCTCCCGCTGTCGAAAATGAATTGTAGCGGGGATCCCTTTACCCACATCTGGGAGTGGAAGAGATGCTCCTCCTCCTCTGGATCTTCGTGGTGGCAACGGTGGCGTTGGGATCCGCATCGATAATCTGCTTCCCTTTGTCATTCCCCTTGTCGATTTCTGACTCAGAGTAGGAACATGCATCTGATTCTGAAGCCTTTAGCTCAGCCACCAATGACTGCTTGGCCCGACACTCACTTGTGTTGTGAGTGGTGCTATAATAGAACTCACACCATTTTCCCGTGTCCTTTTTCGGCTTCGCGGCACTGTTCTTTACTTGCAGCTTTGGCAGGTTGTCCTGGGCCGCCCTGCCTTGGCTTTGTCCTTTTTCGGCTTCGCGACACTGTTCTTTGCTTGCAGCTTTGGCGGGTTGTCTTGGGCCGCCCTGCCTTGGCTTTGTCCTTTGTTCTCCATTAATTCTAACACTCCCCCTTAATGGAGAAAGGTTTCTTAAACACACTTAATATGTCCCTAAACAACTCAAACTTCAGTCTTCCCAAAGGCTTAGTAAATATATCAGCCATATTATCACAAGAATTACAATATTCAACACAAATCTCTTTAGACTGCACCTTTTCCTTAACAAAATGAAATTGAGTGTCTATGTGCTTAGTGTTCTTATGAAACACAGGATTGTAAGACAGTTTGATGTAACTTTTATTATCACAATTGATAACTGTAGCTTCTGTCTATTCTTCTCCTGCATCTTGGAGAAGTCTGCGCAACCACAGTGCCTCACATGCTGCTTTACACATAACTTGATATTTTGCTTCTGTTAAGGATAAGGCTACATTATGTTGCTTCTTTTTGCACCAAGAGATGACCTCGGACCCAATGCTAAAGGCGTAACCTGTAATTGATCTTCTACCATCTAAATTTCCCGCCTAATCAGAGTCTTTATAACCTGTCAAGCTAACATCAAATGAGTCAGAATACAAAATACCAAAGTATGAAGTTCCTTGCAGATACCTCACTACTCATTTTGCTGCAAGCCAATGGTTCTCATGAGGTTGAGTCATGAACTGACTCAAAACACTCACTGCATAAGCTAGATCTGGTCTCGTTGTAGTCAAATAGATAAGACTACCAACCAACTATCTGTACAATGTTGCATCTACATATTTTGAACCATCATCCACCTGAAGTTTGTTGTTCTGTTGTAAAGGCACAAATGCAGCCTTGCACTCATCCATTTTGAATTTAGTCAACAAACTCTTAGCATACTTACCCTGGGACAAGAAAGTTTGGCTTGAATCTCTCCAAACTTCTAGACCCAAACAGTGATGCATTTCTCCAAGGTCCTTCATCTCAAATTTCTGTGATAATTGCTACTTGATTTCTTCAATGAGATTGTCTGCATTCCCTGTCATGATCAGATCATCTACATATAAAGAAATCAACACTATTTGCCCCTCATCATTAAAAACAGTATACAAATTAGGATCATTTTTGCTCTGTTTATAACCATGCATGAGGAAAAATGAATCAATTTTGACGTAGCATGATCTAGGAGCTTGTTTTAAACCATATAAAGCTTTCTTTAGTCTACAAACTAAATGTTCTTCTCCCTTCTTAACAAACCCCTCAGGCTGCACTAAGTATACTTCTTCTTTTAAATCACCATTTAAGAAAGCAGATTTAACGTCTATTTGATGTATTTTCCAATGATGTTTAGTGGTTAAAGCAATAATAAATCTAATAGTATTTATTTTTGCAACAGGGGCAAATGTTTCCTCAAAGTCAATACCTTATTTCTAGGAATGCCACTGTGCAACCAACCTTGCTTATCAATAGACCCATCTGCTTTAAATTTCAACTTAAATAACCATCTTCAACCTATGTGTTGTTTACCATGAGGAAGCTTTACTAGATCCCAAGTATTATTATTAATAATATATTCATATTCCTCTTTCATTGCTTTCTTCCATTCAGAACTCTTACTAGCTTCATAAAAATTAGAAGGTTCTGCAATGTTTAACATACCAGTCATGAGCTCACAATCCCTATACCGAGTTTGTAACTGTTTCAGCCTACGACATCTCCTGAGTGGTGGGGTGTCAACTATTCTGCTATGTTCTTCTCTATGTGGACTGAACTCAATTACCTCCTCTTTATCTTGTTGTTGTTGCTGCTGTTTGATGAGCCCCAAAAATGGGTAACTTATTGGGCTCATTTTGCATATTGTTCCTCATCAATCCACCATTTTTCATAGTTTATGCATGTTTTTTGAGTATATTTATGTTAGTTGAACGAATGAGGATAGTCACTTGACCAAGAAGGCTAACACGTGGTTATTGTAGATTTTTGGACAAATATTGGACCAAGGCCAAGCATTTATGAGCCAGATGACAGCCAAGCATGAAGGACCAAGGGTGAGGATTCGTAGAAAGGGTGTCTCCTGCACTAAATGGCCCCTTCCTCGAATTCTCCACCCTTAGCTCAAAGTTCAGCAGGCCACCGAAAAGGATTCCCAAGGGCAGCTGAGCAGTTTGGTGTAAAGTGACTGATCACTGGCAGTTTGAGCAGCCAAGCCCCTCGAGTTAAGGAGGGATGTTGGAGACCCTCGTAGTGCATAAATAGGAAGGCTTCCAGCCTTCGTAGGTTTCTTTTTTGAAAGTTGTATTCTGCACTAGAGTGATGTTAGTTTCTCAGCTCATTTTGTAGCTTCTGTTGTACAACTTTCTTTGTGACATGGTTATTTTTGAATAATGGAAAGCAGTTTCATTTGGCATCAGTTCTGAGCTTTTCTTAGGAGCCTGCAGCTCTTGGGGTTGGGCCCAACCCAAGTGCCAAGGCCTCCTTCGTGTACTGTTATATGTTTTTAATGTTTTTGCAAAATAATTTCTGTTAAGTAGATTACAGTCTTGCTTGGTTACCTAGGTCATTGTTGATGATTAGAAAGGCTTTTCATGTTCAGATTGATTTGATAGGTTAATAACAGAGAAGATCTTCAGAAAAAGGCCATCAAGCACCCCTAATCTCACCTCTCCCTCTGTGGAACCATGAGCTGAGACCAAGGTGTCCTTGCTGCCCGCAAAAACACTGTCTTTGCTTCATCATGCAATTGTTAGTGTTAAATTCTCATTTGCAGAAGTTGATACCAGTTGTGGTTACATGTTCAGGTTCATGATTGCTTAGAGTGCATAGCTATTTCACATGATTTCGTTGCAATAAATTGTTTTTCATTTTCGTTGCTGATATTCATGTCAGAATAGGTTAAATTAGCTAGGTCTTTGGTTTTTACGAGTCTTTGATTGAATCGTTTTGAAAATAACTTGCAGAGCACCTGTGATACCTCTTTGCCTACCCCTACTCCATCAATACTGCCTGCTCTGCCCTCCAACTCTGATTCTTGCCTCACACTTGCCACGTTCCCTCACTTTGACCTAATTTCCATATTTTTGTGCAACATTTCTCTACCCCTCCTTGAACGAATCCAGCCATCCTTGTCACTCACCCGTTTCATTTGCCAGGTCCTAGACCCCTCCACATAATCATCCAACCTCCATACCCACTTCTTCACCTCTTTTCCACCATCATCCCTTCAAAACTCCCTTTCAAAACATCCTGTAGAAACATCCTGTAGAAGCCACAGAACATCCTGTAGAACCCCTGCAGACTTCCTGTAGAAGCTCACAAAAGCGGTTTCTTGAGATCCGAGCACTGTGAAACTCTCTGGAAGGGTGCTAGGGACCCCTTAGGCCCTCTTCTAACCTTCCCAACCTCCTGCAAGTGCCTACTCCATTCCCTTTCGCCAGTCAACCTCTGCACAGTCAAAAACAGTTAAAGCACATGCAAGATAATTCTGACAAATTACTCAAAAATGAAAAAAGATGTTTTCTTCATATTTCTCTTCAGAAGTAGCTTAGTCACATGCATTTTACCTTTCTAGAAGTCAATGGCATCCATTTCTGTAGCTTTCATCCTTTTACTTGCACCAGTAGGGTTAGTCTGTAGAACTAGGGTTTACTAGGGTTTGCATTCCTTTTTCACTTTTAGCTTCTTTCTGCAAGTAGACTAGCTTCCTTTGAGTTAGATTTCATCCATCACCATTAAAATCTTCTTCTGAGAGCTCATAGAAGTTGGCTTAAGCTCCTAGCGGACTTGTGCCAGCTGATCCAGTGACAGCTGCGGCAAGAGCTAGTACTTGTGCATATAGCACCGTCGCTTCCAAGTTTGTTACAAACTACCGGGTTGATAAAAGTAAAGAAGGGAGCCCTAGGAGTTGCAGCATTATTGCTGCAATACTGGAGCCCACCATTCTTTTTGGCGCCGTTGCCGAGGAAGCGTCAGAGTATTTGTGATTGCTGCTTTTCTTCTATTTTCTACTACAACCTTCTGCTAAGTAGTTTATTTCATTTCCATTCTGCAATTTCATTCCTATAAAAGTAGATTAGACATTTCAATTCTGCAAGCATAGATTAACATTTCAATTCCGCAATTTCAATTCTGCAAGCGTAGATTAGCATTTCAATTCTGCAAGCGTAGACTAGAATTTCAATTCCGCAATTTCAATTCTACAAGCGTAGCCTAGCATTTCATTCCTACAATTTTATTTCAGTAAAATAGATTAGTCATTTGCTGCTTTCATTTCAATTCCGCATTTTCATTTCAGCGAGATAGATTTTAGCTAGTTGCACTTCACTCTCTTTCAGTTTTGCAAGTACAAGCAAAAAAAAAAAACACAAAAGCAAACAAAAATATTCCATTTTCATGCCTCGTAAGAATAGAGAAAATACCGGAAAATGCCTACCCAACACCCCCACCACATCACTGAGTCACCCTTCTCTCTTCTTTGGTGGCAGTGATCCAGAAGAACCTATAGGTGAACCTCCTGAGATATACGAAGATCCTATAACAGAAGAAGAGCAAGAAAACATTCCTTTTGAGACCATGGCTGAAAATAGAAACGATAGGGAAGATGAAAAAAAAATAGAAGGTGCCTTTCCCATCCGAGAGACCAACAAGGACATGAAGATGAAAAACATAAGTCCCTCAGCCTTACCTCATTTCCATGGATTGACCACTGAAGCCCCTGATACCTATAGAAATTTTGAATATTATGACACTTATTCACAGAGATTATCTTGATTATACACTATTGCGGAATGCATGCATAATACATAACCTCCTCTACGTTGATCATCAATTTTGCGGAATTAAAAACGATGAAACATCAATCGCATGCGCACATTAACACAGTATGTAACCTGGGGAAAGCATATAGCTGAAAACCCCACACTATCTGTATATTATAATGATAGAGAACATGTAACAATACATAGTACAATACTCCTCTCAAGTACTCAGTACTATCTCCACCTGTTACACACAAACTAGCTCCGATCTGAATCAAGTCACAGGTTCAAATCTCCTCTGCTGTTTGCCTGCCTCTACTGTGCAATCCAAAGTGAGAATGCTGAGAATGGCTGATCCAAACTCGTATTTCCCTTGGCTGAACCACACAATCCTCATTGGCAATACTCAATCCATTGATTGTGCAAATCTCATGCACAACTATAGTCACAACTGACAGCTGTCTTGCCCTTTCACTCACCTCTAACACTTATCTCCACTGAACTGTCCATGCACTGAGTTAACTGATGTATTCTTTAGTTAATTTATGAGTTAATAATTAGTGAATTAATTAACAATTAATTCGCATCACTCATCACTAGTGTATTTGCAGTTAAACTAAATACAACTAGTTCAACCAAGTCAAACTGAACACAACTCCATCAACTCCTCAATCAACTCCACCAAACTCAATCACTTGAGTTCTAATTGAAGTCCACCATGCAATAGCTCAACTGACCCATAAGAAAAGCGTATTTACTTCTGACAGCTGCATGTGCCACATCCGTAGCTCAAACTAAAGTGCTCCAAGAGGATAAGATAATGTTTATAGTCCAAATATTATTAAGAGCTAATAATATTCCACTGTTCTATTTTTAGCCTGGCAGTCTAAAAATAGACTCCGCCCATATGTCTAAAAATAGAAGTCCATCTATTTTTACCAACATGACCAATCATCCACAAATAGCATCCTGCAACTCATAGACCATGATCCATATGTCTAAAAATAGACTTTGCGCCAAAAATAGCCTGTGGGCCCACTTAGTGAAGGCGACTCCTTTTCACTAAGTTACATCATCTTGTTGCATTTTCAACACTCCCTCTCAACAAGATATGGATTATCTGCAACCCTTATCCTGCAACTCTGGAATGTTCTGCATGCAACACATTTGCCTGGTCCACTTGCTCCAACAACACTTGGAACAAAAACACTCCCAACTGACCACTCTGTTGGGCTAGGAACATACTCTGATGCTGAAGCTCTACCTGCTACTGAAAAGTGCTCCCTCTCTGACATCTACGCTACTGAAACATCTCCATGCATCTTGCACCATTGCACACCTCTTTGTGCCACCTAGCATTGTGAAAAACATGTGTGCCTCTCGCATTGTTGCAGCCTGCTAGCTATGCACTTTCCTGGGATTCCCTGCAATGTCGCTCTCTCTTCCGCTCCATCCGCATCTATCTCTACCCAATCAGCTAGTTCCTGCTACTCCACATCGGGGCTCCCATAGCAAGGTCTCATCCAAGAGGTTGGGTACCTCAAGGATCCTGCCCCTCCTCCTTGGGATGATCACTCTATATCGCCCCACCTCCTACCTGGAGGTATGGTTGTATGTGATCCCTCAGCCCACCTAGCTTGAAGTTTCCCCCTACTCTTGTCACCGGTCATGTGGAAAGAAGCTCCACTGTCAAGAAACTAACCACTTTCCACCATGGATGAAACCATGCATGCGAAGAGTGTGAAATCCAACTCAAACTGTGAAGCAAGTGCTTCACCTTCAGATCCTTCCCCAGATCCCTTCTTGGTTCCTCCGTGGACAATTTGCAGCATAATGGCCCACCTCATGACAACGAAAGCATCTCACTTTCGATTTGTCAACCTTCTTCACATCATTGGAAGAACTGGATTCGGAAAGAGAAACCTTCTCCTTCCCCTTCTTTGCTTTGGCAGCCAAAGCACAATTTTCTTCATCAGATGCCTTTGATGACAATCCATCCCTGGTATTCCGCCTGATCTCCTCTTGCACAAGATCAAACCAAAGTCTCTCCCATCCTGGCAATTTCTCCCGACCATTGATAGAGTCCTGATAGGAATGCCAACTCTTCGGAAGACCAAGGAGAGCCAAGCTCACCAAGTCCTCATCATCAACAGTCACCCCTACACTTCCCAGCTCATACCGGCATTGGGTGAACTTCATGAGATACTTGGGCATACTGTCTCCATTCTCACACTTAATGTTTCTGAGTTTATCCTTGAGTGCCAACTTCCTCTGGTCGCTCTTGCTTTGGAATAAATCTGTCAACGCTTTCCACATCAAGTATGGAGAATCCTTTCCATGCAGGCTGGATATAATGTGATCCTTCACACCCTCCAACAGAATCCTTCGACACTTTGTTGTCTTCTTTTGCCAAACCTCAACGTGAGTAGCATCAGTAGACTTTGGGACCTCAGCCTCTATGAACTCCTTCAGCCCATTGTCATCTAACATCGCCTCCATCCTGTCTTTCCATGCAATATAATTCGAGCTGCCCTCAAGAGCATACTCCAATCGCAATCCGTTGAAAGACGTTTCAACTTTGACACCAAGAAAACACTGCTGCAAATTCGAATTCCACCAGCTCAAAACTCAACAGCTTCTGATCTAAAATTCGTGAGAACAAAGTATTTCTCATACAGAGATTGACTGTATGGGCATTCACCGGATATCTCACCTTCCAAAGGAAGGATGAATCCAGAGGCTACCTGGCCCGATTACAGACTCTACCTGAAGAAATAAAATGTAATCACTTTCTAAATAATAGATCTGATGATCAACTTTGCTCTGATAACATGTAGAAATTTTGAATATTATGACACTTATTCACAGAGATTATCCTGATTATACACTATTACGGAATGCATGCATAATACATAACCTCCTCTACGTTGATCATCAATTTTGCAGAATTAAAAACAATGAAACATCAATCGCATGCACACATTAACACAGTGTGTAACCCGGGGAAAGCATACAGCTGAAAACCCCACACTATCTGTATATTATAATGATAGAGAACATGTAACGATACATAGTACAATACTCCTCTCAAGTACTCAGTACTATCTCCACCTGTTACACACAAACTAGCTTTGATCTGAATCAAGTCACAGGTTCAAATCTCCTCTGCTGTCTGCCTACCTCTACTGCGCAATCCAAAGTGAGAATTATGAGAATGGCTGATCCAAACTTGTATTTCCCTTGGCTGAACCACACAATCCTCATTGGCAATACTCAATCCATTGATCGTGCAAATCTCATGCACAACTATAGTCACAACTGACAGCTATCTTGCCCTTTCACTCACCTCTAACACTTGTCTCCACTGAACTGTCCATGCACTGAGTTCACTAATGTATTATTTAGTTAATTTATGAGTTAATAGTTAGTGAATGAATTAACAATTAATTCACATCACTCATCACTAGTGTATTTGCAGTTAATATAAATACAACTAGTTCAACCAAGTCAAACTGAACACAACTCCATCAACTCCTCAATCAACTCCACCAAACTCAATCACTTGAGTTCTAATTGAAGTCCACCATGCAATAGCTCAACTGACCCATAAGAAAAGCATATTTCCTTCTGACAGCTGCATGTGCCACATCCGTAGCTCAAACTGAAGTGCTCCAAGAGGATAAGGTAATGTTTATAGTCCAAATATTATTAAGAGCTAATAATATTCGACTATTCTATTTTTAGCCTGGCAGTCTAAAAATAGACTCCACCCATATGTCTAAAAATATAAGTCCATCTATTTTTACCAACATGACCAATCATACACAAATAGCATCCTGCAACTCATAGACCATGATCCATATGTCTAAAAATAGACATAGTCTAAAAATAGACTTTGCGCCAAAAATAGCCTGCGGGCCCACTTACTGAAGGCGACTCCTTTTCACTAAGCTCCATCATCTTGTTGCATTTTCAACAATAACTTCCTGTTTGAGTTTGTTGTCCTTTGTCGAACTTATGACTATGCAGAAGACGAGCAAAAGTTGAAACTCTTTCCCTCTACTCTCAAGGATGCAGCACTACGTTGGTTCATGGGGCTACCTAGAAACAATATCACAACTTGGGCTCAGATGCAGCAAGCCTTTAACAAAAAATACCGGGACTACTATAGGTCAAAGGAAACAAAGGGAGAAATCTTTCGGATGACCATGGGAATGATGAGTCTTTAGAAGACTATGAGGAAAGGTTCCAACTTAGCTATAAACGGGCCAGGTGCACGCTTGACCCTGAATCTCTGAAGCTGGTTCTGCTCCGAGGAGTCCCCGAAGACCTTCCAGATACCCTCCATCTGCTAGTTGGAGGAGAAATCTACCAACTACCTTATGAGTACATAAAGACTTTGTTTAGAAACCACTCTAGGGCAGCCCAGAAACAAGGTAGGGGGAATTCACTCCCAGCTAGTACCACCTTCTCTAAGCATGAGTTTGCTAATCAGATGGAAGACCACAAAAGTGAGATGAGACAAACCCTTGCCATGCAACTAGATACTTTTCGAATCCAACAGAAGAAAGAGGAAGCTGAGAGAGCCTTGGCCATTTTTTGTCCCAGATGTACCAAGAAGCATCCTAAGAACGAATGTCCATTGCACTCAATGGAGGTATGTTTCGTTTGTGAGGAAGACCACCCCACGAACCAGTGCCCAACCTTACCTGGACTTAAAGCCATGTACCAAGGGGCTTAAGGGGCCACTGAGCCACTTTACTTCCTCAACCAAAGGAGGCCGCATGGGTCCAGACCTTACCAACAAGGGATGCAAGGAACATCCCAAACTTATTACAACCCCAACCAATCCACTCACATGCCTTCTTGGGGGGCTCCCTGCTCATCCTTCCTGGTCCACACCTCCTCCTTGGTCTTATCCATCTCAATACCATACTCAACCTGCTGCTCATTCGTTTCATTCTCATGTCTAGCCACAACCTTAGTGGAATGTACCTCAATCGGGGTGGAGGCCCCAATACAACTCTCCTCCCGCTATTTTTCCTCCACCTCCTACTCAACCACAACCATTACCTCCTGCTCCTCCAAGATAACCCTAGATCCCTGTTCAGCCGAACCCGAACCCCAACAATAGACAGGCCCAGCAGGTATACACTGGAGAGACAACATGCCCTACCTATGCTGTGGAGATTCAGGAGATCAACCTATGATCTGGAAAGGTCCTTCCAGATCGCCAGCCTCCTCCCCTGGAGGAAGAGGAAGAGAAATAGGAAAGTGAACCCAAAGCCATTCCACCTTTTCCTGAGATACTAACAATAGCCACGCAACCAAACCTAGAGGAGACTGGACTTCTGGGAGAACTTAAACAGTGGTGTGTGAAAATCCCACTTCTCCAGGCCATAAAATATGTACCAATCTACAACAAATTTATCAAGGAGAAGTGTTCAGGCACCCAGGCAGGTGCAAGAGAGATGCCCCGACTATCAATGTCATAAGACAATTGTCCGATCTGATGTTGGGACAAGTAATCTTTCCAAAATATTTGGACCCTGGGAGTCCTGTAGTTGATGTCCCCATCAATGGCACCATAATTCCCCACACCTTAATTGATCTAGGGGCTACCATTAATGTGATGACTAGGGACACTATGCTTAAACTTAACTTTTAGAGTTCCTTAAGAAAGACCTCAACAATACTGCAGTTGGAAGACCGCTCTATCGTGACTCCCGAAGGGATTGTGGAGGATGTCCTGGTCTCTGTTGATTCTTGGGAGTACCATGCGGACTTCTTGGTCCTTCAACCAAAGGCAAAACTCACTGGATACCCCCTCATTTTGGGAAGGGCTTGGTTAGCTACTGCAGATGCTTACATCAGTTTTCGAGTTGCAAGCATCACCATCAAGAATGGGCCTATGTCCAAACAGCTAGTCCTATACCCTTCTACCCAACCTCTGTTAGAACATGACTTACCACTTTGGTTGGAGGAGGAAGATGAGGGTGAAGTCTACTCGGCACCATTGCGCATAGTAGAAGCTGCCAGGGGAGGTCCTCTGACCAAGGATGACTTGATCGAGAATTTGATTCAAAATCCGCCTCCCAGTGCACTATCGTTAGAGGATTTAGTGGAAGGTATCCAAGCCAGCGCTTCAGTGGACCTCTATGTGGCTGATCCGATCTCACCCAAAGTTAAAAATGTGGAATTTGGCCCTGAAAGAACCTTAAAGATCAGCTCATCCCTATCTCCCTCTTAGGAGAAGGAGCTCTATAGCCTATTGAGCCACCATTTGGAGGCTTTTGCCTGGAGCTATAAGGAAATGAAAGGAGTCCATCATTCAGTCTGTACCCATCACATTTACATTAAAGATAATTGTAAACCAGTTAGCCAGCCTCAGAGGAGAATGAATCTAGCCCTTAAGGACATCGTTAAAGAAGAATTGCAAAAGTTGTTGGATGTAGGATTCATCTACCCCATCTCGGACAGCGAATGGGTTTCTCCTCTGGTGCTTGTACCCAAGAAAACTGGGAAGTGGAGAATCTATGTAGACTATCGAGAACTTAAGAAAGCCACCAAGAAGGACCATTTCCCTTTACCGTTCATAGATCAAGTGCTAGATGGTCTGGTAGGGAAGAAGTTCTTTTCTTTCCTAGATGGGTTCAGCGGGTATAATCAAATCCAAATCAACTCGGAAGACCAAGATAAGACTACCTTCACTTGTCCTTGGGGAACCTTTGCCTACCGGGTCTTTCCCTTTGGGCTATGCAATGCTCCTGCCACTTTCCAGAGAGCAATATTGAGCATATTTGCTGAGCTGGTTCACGATTTGGTGGAAATCTATATGGATGACTTTATTCCTTATGGGTCTAGCTTCCAAGAAGCATTGTCTAGCCTGGGAAAAGTTTTAACCAAGTGTATTGAGATGAACCTGTCCCTCAGTCCTGAAAAATGTGAATTCCTGATGACTGAAGGGATCGTGTTAGGTCATACCATTTCTCAGCAAGGATTACAGGTGGATCCTAACAAAATTGCTATCATCCAAAAAGTTCCACCTCCTCAAAAGGTGAGAGATGTTCGGAGTTTTCTAGGCTTAGCAGGATATTATAGAAGATTCATCAAAGATTTCAGTAAGCTAGCCTCGCCATTGTTTGGCCTCTTAGGGAAAGATGTTGAGTTTAAATGGACTAACGATTGTCAAAGGGCTCTGGATGAGTTGAAAGATAAGTTGGTGTCCACCTCGATCTTGAGAGGTCCAAACTAGGCCCTACCTTTCCACATCCATACCAATGCCTCAAACAGAGCCATAGGGGTAGCCTTAGGACAAGTTGAGGAGAAACTACCATATGCCATATACTTTGTCAGCAAAAACCTGTCCAAGGCAGAGATGAACTATACTGTAACCGAAAAAGAGTTCCTGGCTGTAGTCCATTCCCTAAACAAGTTCAGACACTACATCACTAGTTATCAAACATTCGTACACACTGATCATGCTGCGATTAGATATTTAATGAATAAGCCTGATGTAAATGCTCGTATCATTAGATGGTTACTTTTGTTGCAGCAATTTGATTTGACCATTATGGACAAGCTAGGTAAGGAAAATGTTGTTGCTGACTTTCTGTCTAGATTGGATTTGCCTGCAGGTGAAGAAGGGACAGTGGATGACCAGATGCCAGACGAACACCTGTTTGCTATTTCAGTACTCTCTCCATGGTTTGCTGATATAGCAAATTACTTGGTCTCAACACAGTTCCCTCCACACCTATCCTCAAGAGAGAAGAGCAAAATTGTGAGGAAAAGTGCCCCATTCACTTGGATCGGGGGCAACCTGTTTAAACTTGGCCCAGATCAGATCTTGAGGCGTTGTGTTAGGGAGGAGGAAGTTTTTGACATCCTCCTGACCTGTCACGATGGGCCCTGTGGAGGTCACTTTGCAGCGAAAAGAACTGCCTTCAAAATTCTACAGGCAGGCTACTATTGGCCCACTCTTCATCAAGATGTCAGAAGATACATCAGCCAATGTGACCGATGTCAAAGGATGGGGAAACCGACTCCAAGGGATGAAATGCCCCTCCAACCTCAAGTGACCTTCGAGCCATTTGAGAAGTGGGGCATGGATTTTGTGGGTCCTATCAACCCTCCTTCAAAGCAAAGGTCTTACATCATAGTGTGCACAAACTACCTGACAAAGTGGGCAGAAACCAAGGCAATCAAGGAAGTGACAGAAGGAAAAGTGGTTGAGTTCTTAAGGGAAAATATCTTCTACAAATTTGGCTACCCAAGAGAGCTGGTCACCGATCAAGGAAGTCAGTTCACCTCTAACCTGATTGAAGACCTGCTCGCTCATCACAAGATCAAGCACAAAACTTCCACCCCTTATCATCCGCAAGCTAATGGGCAGGTGGAAGTTACTAATAGATCATTGGAAGAGATTTTGACTAAAGTGGTGAGCAACAGCAGGAAGGATTGGGCAAATCACTTGGTTGAGGCCACCTAGGCCTACAACACCACTTGGAAAACTACAACATGTTTCACACCTTATGAGCTGGTCTACGGGAAGAAGGCTCTGTTGTCCATAGAATTCGAGTACAACACATTGAGGATGGCAGCTCAGCTGGACCTAGATCTCAGCCATGCACAACGGGAAAGATTACTGCAGCTGAATGGATTAGATGAACAAAGAATGCAGGACCTCCTCCACTTAGAAGTAGTTCAACTCCAGAGGAAGATATGGCATGACCAACACCTTAATGAAAAGCAATTCCAACCAGGAGATTGGGCGCTGTTGTATGACTCAAGATACAAGGATGTCAAAGGGAAACTGACGACAAGGTGGTTAGGACCATATGCAGTGGAGAAATGCAACAACAATGGTTCAGTCCTTATCAGGACCATTGATGAAGAAGCCATCCCTTGCTTGTCAATGGGCATCGATTGAAAATCTACAGAAAACCCCTTTCAAGGCAAGAGTTCATTGAAACTTTGGACAAATCAATGCTGGTAGTGGAGCAGGGCCCTGTCTCTACTCCACCCACACCTTAATCATTAGAAAAAAAAAAAAAAGATCCCTGGTTGAAAACAACTTAGAGGCGCTCAGGGCAAACAGTGAGGGTGAAAACCTCATGGAGGTGCCCCAGCTGTCTCTCTCAAAAAAAAAAAAAAGAGAGAAAAGAGAAAAACAGGTCTAATCTCTGTGGAATAATTGCAGGTTGTAGGGAATATCTCACAGGTTAGGAAGGTCGCGCAAAACAAGGACAAGGGTCCACACCAGGCTATAGGACACCCTCACAGACACTTCCTCCATGACCACTTGCCTCTCCTAGGATTTGATCACATTTGGGGGCAGATTTCACCTTCTACAGGATGTTTTGCCTATTCTACAGGGAGTTTATGTCTTCTACAGGAAACATCCTGTAGAACCTTTGGGCAAGCCAAAATCGATCTTGGAGGGGAATTTGAAGGTTGGAATCTGTTTGTTAGGCTTTCAGACACCCCTATTTCCACCCATCACCATATGGCACCCTATTCCATCTCTTTACAACTCCGTCACCCACCTAGTTATGTGTTCCTACACAATCATACAAGAAACCCTGTTTTCCTCAGAAGGACAGGAATAATTTTTTTAGTGACAAGTCAAGTAACAAAGTCTCGCTCACCCTAACTGCCCAAATTCCATCTAGACTCTTCATCCACGAATCCCTCGTCCGCAATAGAGCCCTGCTCATTTAGCCTGCATCCTAAGAGGAAAAGCAGCTACAGGACATCCTACAGGAATCATGTAGCAGCTGATCCCTCTGGAAGACATACTCTGGAGGCAGGGACAGCTAAGATCAACAAAGGGAATGTGCAAAAGGCTCCTCTTGGACATGAAAACATCCTCGGCAGCCGAAACCCAGCAGAACCTATGCATGCAACGTTGATAACCGAAGGATCGGGTTCCAAAACCCATGCATACAGCATCAACAAATGAACGAATGGATTCTAACACCCATGCACGAGGCAGCAGCAAGCGAAGCAGTGGTTCCAAGGCCCGAAGTCTGCATAACGCATCCACGGCCACGCAGGTAAGTGTCTAACCTCATTCATCAATTACATAAACTATATTTCAAAAACTGCATGACTGTGAAAATGGTTCGGATTGAACGGGATCGGTGGCCAGTCAACTGGCCACCCTCAGCCAGTTACAAAGCTTCGTGGGATCCAAACAAGCTCAGTTACGTTCAAATTTTCCACCGAGACATGCAGCCGACATGTGTGGAGTGTCCAGTCGGGGAAAATCAGCGGGACTGGTAGTGGTGGTGGCGGTTAATGGCAGAGGGGAGGTGATGGCGGTCAGAGACATGCAGAAAAATGATGGCCGTGATGTTGGATCAACGGTTCGGTCCGGCCACCTCATTCCCTCGCCACGAATTGCGCCGCAGTTAAAAGATACTCGGCTGAAGACTCTCACCACCCACTGTTCATTTGCACTTGCAACGTCCTCGGCCGAAGTACGCGTTCTCTACGTCCAAAATCTGTTAACCCATCATCCTCCACCGAGTTTTTCGGCCTGTTCAAAAAATCTCCCGCGTACCGAGCTCGTTCAGAGGCACAGTGACATCCTATAGAAGCCGACAAGAGTTCTACAGGAAGCAACTCTATAGGAAGTCCGGCATAGCTTTCCGGAGCAGAGAAGCCTGGACTTTTCTTCGTTGAATTTGGAGTTCCGAGAGAGGTAGGCTCGAAAACACCCTTCCATGCATGGTATGTTTCGGAAAGGTGGTGAATTGAACTGTTTCAAATTGGGGAGTCCGAGAAAAATCAGCCTGTGAGTTGGAAATAGTAGTTTGCCTGTGTGTTGAACGATATTCCTCAGTTTTTCTACATCGAAATTCTTCTCCACGTTTCCTGTTGCTAAAATTCTCTTATAAGGAAGGCATATGCAGCTGTGTCAGCCAGCGTGTGGATGAAAATTTTAAAATTTTCATATCTGAACGTGTCTTGAGAAGAAAACTTGGTCTCTGTCCTCTGTTTGTAGAAGCAAAACTCTTCCTTTCATAACCAAATAGCTGAGAGCTGAGTCACAGTAGTCTTGAAACCAAGGAATTGTTGCTCATTGATATTAAACAGCCGAGGAATTCTTCCTTGAGTCCAGGGAGAAATCCATAGACAACATTCCCTTTTCTGACAGAGCATAAAACAGGGCACTCTCACCATGCCAGGAGGGTTTATCAGGAAAGAACCTTCAGATCCCAGCAAGCTGCGTGAGCATCCAGAGGTGGTAGACCTCTTCACCCATGCCAATTGGATGACCTTTTGTGACAAAATTTAGGGTCATGACGATGAAATAACGGAGGAATTCTTAATGTCCCTAAAACCTGAATCAAAGACACAGGCCACAGTGAATTTTAGGGGTTTGACCCTCGAAGTTACCCTTGAACTCATCAATCGTGTTGTTGGTCTCCCATTAGGGCTCCCTTGGAGCAAAGAAGAAAGGTCATTGGGCCAGGAAGCCAAGAAAGCATTCTTCCTGCCTGAAGAACATCCTGTAGAAGACAAAAACGGAGTCCGGAGAACCAGCTTACCTCCTCTTTGGAGCGAAGTCAGCTTCCAAATCATGAAATACATTACCTGTGAAGGGAGGTTCAGCATTGTCTACGACTATCATTTTAGGTTGCTGAATGAACTAAGACATGGAATGGATTTACCTCCGGAAGAGAAGTTGAGCATCCCCTATTTTCTTCTGCAGTCATTAAGTGAATGTGGCACAAAATTGAAAGAAGGGACACCGGATCAGTTAGCCCATCATGGGCTCATCAAACTTTTAGTGGAAGATGCCCTCCACACCTACACTGTCCCCCTCTCTTGGGAAATTTTTCGAAACATGACCAAAGATGACGATATTAGAATTTTGGCCGAGGAGCTCACCTCATCCAGCAGTGAAGAAGGGGAACACACTGAAGCAGGAGAGAAAACCAGTGGTAAAGAAACACAGGACAAACAAGCACAAGCAGGACAAAAAGAGAAAGAGGGAAAGGGCCAAATTGTTGAGCCTAAAATAGAGCAAGGAACAGCAGCACAAACACCAAGGGAAAAGAGACTGCAGAGGAGAGCAGAGAAGGCAGAAACATCCCAAGTAAAGGCTGGCACAGCCACAGCAGTCACACCAAAACAAAAGGCAAAGACAGATCCTAAAATGACCTCAATACAGGCAGAAACAGTTGACACAGAGGCTTCTACAAGAAGCATGGAAACAGAATAGCCAAGAGGGAAATCACCGGAAATATTGGCAAGAGAGGCAGCAGCTGTGTTGGCCGCCTTAAAAACACCTCCAAAACAAAAAGGGAAGCGAAAAAGGCAAACCTCCATGTACTTTAGAGCAAGAAGGAGCACTCGGATCAAAGTAGGCAGACCCTAGCCATAGTCAAAGGAGCCAATTATTATTGAGGACACAACCCCTAAACCAAAGGAAGGGTCTCCTTCAAATATTTTCGTCACCTATGAGAGAGGAAGCCCAAAAACTTCCACCTGGAGAGAAACACTGAAGACAATGGACTCAAAAACAATTGTACAGGAAGCTGACAAAGCTCTACAAGAAACTCGAGCTAAGCTGAAAGAGACCGAAAAATTGGAGGAAAAGGCGGCCAAACAACCATAGGAAGAAGAAAGGACAGAGGAAATATTGGAACCAAGCCCTCAGCCCAGTTTGGGCACATACTATAACTTGTTAGAAGCTAGGAAAATAATTCCCCAGAAATTTGCAGTGCCACTATTTTTTGCACTAGAGGAAGAAAGGATTAGGACTCATACTTGGATGAGGATCGCTAAGTCCAAGGGTGTGGCAGACATAGGCCCCCTAGAAGAACAACTTAGGGAGTCAAGGAAAGAATTGGCCATGGTGAAGCATGTGGAAAGCATTCAGAGGGCCAAACTATAGGAAGAGAACGAGCTGCTAAAACAGCAGCTACAGCTACAGGGAATCCATAAGGAAGACAGGCCCTCCATTCTAGGAGAACAACAACAACGGGAAAAGCCTCTAACAGACAAAGAAACCTTGGATGAACAACAAAGAAAGGAAGGGTTGTAGGCTAAGATCAAGGCACTAACAAAACAGCTACAGGAAAAGGAGTTGCAGTCAGCAGAAGAGATACAATCTCTAAGGCAACAGGTACATGAGAAGGAAGCCCAACTGGCCTGCATGGCCAGCTGGGCAATAAAGGTCGTACAATGTAGGCAGCCTGCCAAGTCATACGCTTTGTACCTTAAAGATCAATGGTTACAGTTCCATATTAACACCTTGGCCCAAAGGGGCACTACTCCATTTCAAAACTATCATCAATTTATGGCTTTATGTGACAGTAGCTCATCAGAGGACAAGGCTAAATTATCAGAGTTTTATTTGCACAACTTGGCCCTTCCAAATATGAATTCGTGGGATCCCAACGCTGTGGTAGGAGATGTGCAACTTATGGCCATGGCCTCTTGGTTGAATCACGAGGAAAAAAGGGCAGCAGAGGTCCGAGACATTATGAACAGGGAACTCAGTGAACCACTAATGATCAGAGTAGAGCCGGAGGATCCCTCAGCATTGATAAGCACCCACCAGCACTTGGCCAACAACCCTCAGGAGTTACCAGAGTACATTGAATGACAAGCTCAAGCTATTGCCCACTTTGAGGACATGGAGAGACTATTGGGGGATAACTGCCTTCATGCTTGCATAAGGAGGTGGAACACACTGCCCCACAGTTTGAAGATAAGAGAATACCACTCTCCAACCAGGATGAGGGAGGCCTTGGCAAGGGTACCCCTCTATAAACAGTCAATGAAAAATCTGCAAGCAAATTGGATCGGCCTAAAATTCAGTCCTCCCTTGCTTTTGGGATTGCTGGAAGGAGTTAAGGAAGAAGAGGAAAACAGGCAGTGGGAGGAAGTGGAAAGAAAAGTAGGATTTCATGACCAGGAAGAAGACATCACCTCGGAGGCCTGGGATGTGAGAGAGGCAGTCAAAGCTATCAAGGATGATGATCTAGACTAGTTGCTCAGAGGATGAGCAATGCATTTAGCAGGGGGTGATGATGAGCCCCAAAAATGGGTAACTTATTGGGCTCATTTTGCCTATTGTTCCTAATCAATCCACCATTTTTCATAGTTTATGCATGTTTTTTGAGTATATTTATGTTGGTTGAACGAATGAGGATAGTCACTTGACCAAGAAGGCTAACACGTGGTTATTGCAGATTTTTGGACAAATTTTGGACCAAGGCCAAGCATTTATGAGCCATATGACAGCCAAGCATGAAGGAACAAGGGTGAGGATTCGTAGGAAGGGTGTCTCCTACACTAAATGGCCCCTTCCTCGAATTCTCCACCCTCAGCTCGAAGTTCAGCAGGCCACCGAAAAGGATTCCCAAGGGCAACTGAGCAGTTTGGTGTAAAGTGACTGATCACTGGCAGTTTGAGCAGCCGAGCCCCTTGATTTAAAGAGGGCTATTGGAGACCCTCGTAGTGCATAAATAGGAAGGCTTCCAGCCTTCGTAGGTTACTTTTTTGAACAGTTGTATTCTGCACTAGAGTGCTGTTAGTTTCTTAGCTCATTTTGTAGCTTCTGTTGTACAACTTTCTTCGTGACATGGTTATTTTTGAATAATGGAAAGCAGTTTCATTTGGCATCAGTTCTGAGATTTTCCTAGGAGCCTACAGCTCTTGGGGTTGGGCCCAACCCAAGTGCCAAGGCCTCCTTCGTGTACTGTCATATTTTTTTAATGTTTTTGCAAAATAATTTCTATTAAGTAGATTACAGTCTTGCTTGGTTACCTAGGTCATTGTTAATGATTAGAAAGGTTTTTCATGTTCAAAATGATTTGATAGGTTAATAACAGAAAAGATCTTCAGAAAAAGGCCATCAAGCACCCCTGATCTCACCTCTCCCTCTGTGGAACCATGAGCTGAGACCAAGGTGTCCTTGCTGCCTGCAAAAACATTGTCTTTGCTTCATCATGCAATTGTTAGTGTTAAATTCTCATTTGCAGAAGTTGATACCGGTTGTGGTTACATGTTCAGGTTCATGATTGCTTAGAGTGCATAGCTATTTCACATGATTTTGTTGCAATAAACTGATGTTCATTTTCGTTGCTGATATTCAGGTCAGAATAGGTTAAAGTAGCTAGGTCTTTGGTTTTTCCGAGTCTTTAATTGAATCATTTGGAAAATAACTTGCAGAGCACCTAGGATACCTCTTTGCCTACCCCTACTCCATCAATACCGCCTGCTCCACCCTCCAACTCTGATTCTTGTCTCACACTTGCCATGTTCCCTCACTTTGACCTAATTTCCATATTTTTGTGCAACATTGCTCTACCCCTCCTTGAACGAATCCAGCCATCCTTGTCACTCACCCATTTCGTTCTCCAGGTCCTGGAACCCTCCACATCATCATCCAACCTCCATACCCACTTCTTCACCTCTTTTCCACCATTAGCCCTTCAAAACTCCCTTTCGGAACATCCTGTAGAAACATCCTATAGAAGCCAAATAACATCCTGTAGAACCCCTACAGACTTCCTGTAGAAGCTCACGAAAGTGGTTTCTTGAGATCCGAGCATTGTGAAACTCTCTGGAAGGGTGTTAGGGACCCCTTAGGCTCTCTTCTAACCTTCCCAACCTCCTACAAGCGCCTACTCCATTCCCTTTTGCCAGTCAACCTCTGCATAGTCAAAAACAGTTAAAGCACATGCAAGATAATTCTGACAAATTACTCAAAAATGAAAAAAGATGTTTTCTTCATATTTCTCTTCAGAAGTAGCTTAGTCGCATGCAGCTTACCTTTCTATAAGTCAGTGGCATCCATTTTTGTAGCTTTCATCCTTTTACTTGCACCAATAGGGTTAGTCTATAGAACTAGGGTTTGCTAGGGTTTGTGTTCCTTTTTCACTTTCAGCTTCATTCTGCAAGTAGACTAGCTTCCTTTGAGTTAGCTTTCATCCATCACCATTAAAAGCTTCTTCTGAGAGCTCATAGAAGTTGGCTTAAGCTCCTAGCGGACTTGTGCCAGCTGATCCAGTGACAGTTGCGGCAAGAGCTAGTACTTGTGCATATCGCACCGTCGCTTCCAAGTTTGTTACGAACTACCGGGTTGATAAAAGTAAAGAAGGGAGCCCTAGGAGTTGCAACATTATTGCTGCAATACTAGAGCCCACCATTATTGTTGTTGAATGATCCCTGTTTCAACATCCTCATTTGAAAGTAAGGGTACATGCCATTCTTCATTGTTTTGAACAGGATTTCCACCATCAACCTATTCATGGAATACTATGTCTCTACTAACAAACACCTTGTGAGTAGAAGGATCAAACAATTTATAAGTCTTATACTCACTACAATATCCAATGAAGGTACATTTAATGACCTTTGAATCTAACTTCTTCCAGTTTTCTTTGGAAACATGTGCAAAAGCTTTACAACCAAATACTCTAAGGTGACTTACTGCAGGCTTGAAGCCAAACAATGCTTCAAAAGGCGTTTTATAATCAAGACTTTTAGTGGGACTCCTATTCTTCAAATGCACTGCTGTATTAACAGCTTCTGCCCAAAAACCATTAGTTAGATTCTTACCTTTCAACATAATGCGAGCACACTCCACCAGTGCTCTGTTTTTCCTCTCAGCCACTCCATTCTGCTGAGGAGTGTAAGGTGTTGTAAACCGTTGTTGTATACCGTGCTCCTTACAGTATTTTTTGAAATCCCCTTTCTTGAATTCTCCACCTTGATCTGATCGAAGAATCCTGATGAACTTTCATGTCTGCTTCTCAATCATGTTCCTAAACTGCTTGACATACTCAAAGGCATGACTCTTCTATCTAAGAAAATACACCCATGTGAATCTTGTACAATCATCAACACATATTAGAAAATAGTAGGCCCTGCCTAACGATCTTGTCTGCATAGGGCCACATCAATCAGTGTGTACAAGTTCGAGTGTATCCCTCTGTTTCCTATCTTTAACAGCAAGAAATTGATCTCTATGCTCTTTACCAGAGGCACATGCTTCACAATCAATATGCAACTTTTTCAAAACAGGAAGACCATCTACCATACCTTTGTTCTGCAACAGAAGAAGGTCAATGAAATTGATGTGCCCAAGTCGTTGATGCCACAAATTTTCAGCAGACTTATCCGATGACATCAATGCTTGTTGTGGTGTACTCTTCACATCCATTTTGTAGAGTTATCCTATGCAAATACCTGTAGCAATAGGCTTCATCTGGTCCAACAAGTATTTAATAATACAATAAGATTTAAAGAATTCTACCTTGAGATCCTGATCTGTAATCTTTGATACAGAAATTAGGTTCTTCTTAATACCAGGAACATACGACACATCATATATATTCCTGATCTTTCCATCGTGCAGAGTGATAAGGACATCTCCATGTCCCTTGATCTCGTACCCTCTATTATCTCCAAGGTATACTTTTACTCCAGTGTTGGATTCTCTAAAATTTCTGAACCATTGCTTTTTACCTGTCATATGTGAGGAGGCTCTAGAATCTACGAACCAAATATCTTATTTATCCTCCTTGGTGGCTAGTGCAGTCTCTGCCATAAATAATCTGACATCCTGGTTCTAATCTACATCAGCCAAATGACCTACATGTCTTCCCTGCTTGTACCTCTCCCCATCTGCCTTTTTCTTATGGAAAAATCTAGCAATATGGCATATCTTACCACAATAAAAGCATTTAGGAAAAGAGTCATGTTTATGCGAGGTCATACCTTGTGGTGTCCTTTTTCGTGATACGTTACCCTTCCTGTGATCAGCCACTGCTTTCCCCTTTGGCTTAAACGTTGTCATCAATACAAGATCTGGATTTTGAGGTTTGAGAGACAACCTCCTTTCCTCTTCTTGTAGCAAGATCCCAGTAAGTTCTTCAAAGCCTAGAGGCTTTTCTCTTGCATTCAATCCTGTTATAAACATATGACAATCATTCGTCATGTTGTTCATGGTAATTGTCACCAGATCATCATTCGCCACGATCTGACCTATATCAGTTAGTTTATCTTTAACCTCCTTTATCCGGGATATGAATGAAGAAACAGACTCATTCTCCTCCATCTTGATGGAGAGAATCTTCTTCCTAAGGTACAAGGTTCCCCTAGTGTTCTTGATCTCGTACATTTCTTTGAGAATCGTCCATATGCCATTTGTTGTCTTGCACTCCCGAATGTGAGGGATGATGCAATCTTTGACTGATAACTTGAGTAGCACCTTTGCCTTCATCTCCCTTTTCTCCCAATCTTGAATCACTATATTCGATCCACTAGTTGCAGCAGCCGGCTTGACCTCATCACCGGTGGCAATGCCATAGGTATTTTGTCCCTCAAGCAGGGTCTGGAGCTTAAACTTTCAATTTGTGTAATTGGAACCATCAAGCTTATTACTCTCATTGAGATAAGCTTCAACAATTTTATTATTCATCTTGAATGAATAAAAACTTCAATAATTTAAACAAACCTCAGATCTCCCTAAAAAAAAATTGTCCCACTTTACACAAATAATTAATTCCTCCAAATAATGTAGAATTCTTCAATTTAAAGACCCGCAGGCGCTTTTGTCCTTCAGAAATGTGGTCATATCTGATCCATATGGATCTTTCCTCGACTGGATACCACAAAACTCACACAACGTCTACTCCTGGAATGGGATCCACTGCAGAAAGGGCACGAATAGAGTGGTCGCCATAACACTTGCTGGCTTGGGATTACAAGGTAATCTTTCACCATCTCTCGGTACCCTTTCATTATTACGCACTTTCAATATTTTTGGTAATAATTTCTCAGGAACAATTCCACCGGAGCTTGGTCAGCTAAAATCTTTGGGAATACTAGACCTTAGCTCTAATATGCTTATGGGTCCTATTCCAAGATCGTTGTCTAATTGTACGCACCTTCAGTGGCTCCGACTTTCAGCAAACAGTTTGACAGGGACTATACCCACAGAATTCAACTGTCTAGTCAAGTTGGAACATCTCCGCTTGGCCCACAATAATCTTACTGAAGTATTCCAATTTCTCTGAGCAACTGCACGTTTCTCCAAGGTTTGTCCATTGGATACAACAATCTCACTGGACCAATCCCTTCAGTTTTGGGTCTGCTAAGAAATCTATCTTATCTTTACTTTGAATGAAACTCACTAAGTGGTCATATCCCTTCAACTCTTGGCAATTGTACTTAGCTATGGTATATAGCCTTTTCTCACAACAGTTTGAGTGGAAGAATTCCTGCTGAGTTGGGGTTGCTGCAGCAATTAGAGTACCTGTATCTACAAACAAACAGTTTCGAGAATGTGATTCCTCCATTTCTGGGAAACCTCTCTTCCCTGGGGATTTTATTTTTGGGGGACAACAGATGGTCGGGAAGTCTACCACCTGAGTTGGGAAGTTTGAAAAACATTTTTCAACTGTCTATTTATGGTCCTAGTAATATTTCAGGTGTGATCCCTTCCGAAATAGGAAATTGCAGCAGTTTAGAATGCA
Source organism: Pinus tabuliformis (assembly GCA_031772625.1). Taxonomy (NCBI): domain Eukaryota; kingdom Viridiplantae; phylum Streptophyta; class Pinopsida; order Pinales; family Pinaceae; genus Pinus; species Pinus tabuliformis. Next base: position 449,728,999 of record CM062809.1, on the reverse strand, counting down.
GCAGTTTAGAATGGCTAGATTTAGGAGCCAACAATATCCAGGGCTCCATCCCGATGAGTATATTCCAACTTCCTCTCACCACTTTGAGTCTACTTAAAAATAACATGAGTGGTGTAATACCTAAGGCCATTGGCAATTTGACTCAATTGTCCACTCTGTATCTACATCTAAATAGGTTCTCTGGTAACATTCCTAAATCTATTAGCTCATTGAGTAACCTAATGGATCTAAATCTTGGCGAAAATAGGCTAAACGGTAGCATACCTCAAGGCATTGGCAATTTAAGTATGCTGCAAAAATTTTCATTAGATAACAACAATTTGATGGGCCGCTTACCTGAAGGACTTGCCAATTTGACAAGGTTGACCAGGCTAAATTTCGCTGTAAATAATTTCACCGGTTCTTTATCAAACGAAGTCATTGCAAAATTACTTGTGTTGGAATTCCTACATCTGGGAGGAAATAGCTTTATTGGTAGCATACCAGAAGATATCACAAAATTGAGCAAGTTGACTTTTTTACATCTTGGTAGCAACACACTAACATGTAACATACCCGAAGGCATTGGCAAGTTGAGCAAGCTTCAAAATCTTTACTTGGATACCAATGGGCTTACTGGTACAATTCCTGAGGGTATAGGAAAATGTGTGGAACTACAACAGTTAGATTTGTCTAAAAACAAGTTGAATGGAACTATCCCTGACTCTCTCGGGAACTGTAAGTCTATAGTGGATTTGGTGTTGATGAATACCTTCTTGTCAGGTAGAATTCCTCTATCTTTAAATAAATGTGTGGCTTTACAAAGGCTAAAGGTGTCCGAGAACAAACTCAGTGGAATTCTAGATATGGACTTTCCAGTTTCTATGACCGTTCTTTCTGCTCATTCTAATAATTTTTTTGGCACTGTTCCTGCATCTTTGGCTCATTGTACCAAACTTCAATTGTTAGATTTGAGCAAAAACGAAATAACAGGTGAGCTTCCTCAGTACCTCAAATTTTTTCATGACTTAAGAGTCTTAAGTCTGGGTCATAATAAGTTCCATGGTGGTATTCCTCAGTGGATCAGAGATCTCACCCAACTACAAGTATTGGATTTATCCAACAATGAGTTCAGTGGAAAAATACCATCCAATCTTACTGGGTTAAACGGCTTCAAAATCCTGGGGGCTTCCCAACTCAGTGGCAACACACTATATGAAGATCTAAGAATTGTAATGAAGGGAGTTGAATATGCTCTAACATATGTGCTAGCAGCAAACATCATATTTGACTTGTCTAACAATAAGCTTACTAGAGAAATACCTTCAAGTATAGGAAATCTCACTGGTCTGAGACTCTTGAAATTATCTATAAATCATATAGAAGGGAAAATTCTTGCGTCCCTTAGCAAAAATATCTACTTTGGAGCAGTTAGATTTGTCCAGAAATAATTTAAGTGGAAAAATACCTCAAGAGCTCTCTAAATTGACCATGTTGGCATATATAGATGTTTCACGGAATAGACTTTGTGATAGGATTCCAAAAGGAACTCAATTCTACACTTTCAATGAGACTTCATTTGAAGGAAACAAATGTTTATGTGACTATCCTTTACAACCATGCAAGGAAAAGCAGAGCAATAATACAATAGAAGACACTAGCACAAGTAAAGGACAGGGATGGCTAGATGAACATGTTTCATTGACTGCATTGGGGTTCGGACTAGTGATTGGATTCAGTGGAGTTGTAAATGTAATGGTATTGTGGGACAATGCTAGACATTGGGTAATGCCTCCCAAAACACAACCGTTTTATGGAGCGTATAAATTTCCTAAATAGCCTCAAAGTCTGTTTGGTCTACCTATCCTTCAGTTTCAATAATGAATTAATATTTGTATTTGTATTATTCAAAGAATTTGAGTTCTATTACCATTACATAAATTTAATGATTTGTGTGAACATTTTTATAACATGAATTGTGGCCAGGATTATATTTTTCATCACATTCTTTTATCAATTAAATGCAATGGTAAAAGTATTACAATTTTGTCTACATTTATTTTTCTTTTTATTTTTCCTCGCTGTCTCATGTGCTTCACTGAAGGGTCATCTTAAATTTTGGATTTTTGGTTCTCACCAATTTATGAGTTTTTGACTTAATGGTCATGTAAATAACATGATAGTTCTGATGGTTATAATTTAGCTATGGGTAATAATTTATGGATAATAATTTACAACAACTTCAAATCCCGGAAATCTCTTTGCAAGACTTCTTCATTGAAAACAACAACCTCATTGGTTCAATCCCTTCGGTTTTGGGTTTGCTCCGAAATCTACGTCATCTTTTCCTTTAACACAACCAGCTATCTGCAGATTCCTCTTGCTCTCAGTGTCTGCATGTTTCTCCATTGAACCAAGTATTCCAGGAAGAGTAACAATCATTCTTCAGCATCGAACCCAATTCAGTGAATGAAGCCAATATTGTTTCTATATTAAACTTTGCAAGGCTTACTATAAAAAATTATAACGAACAGAGAGGAGGTATCATAGTCCTAGGTAGCATTTCTGAGTTATGAATATTAATTATTATGGAGCATTTGTATTAATTGATTATAGTACTTGATTTTATTGTCTTTTTCATTTGAGTACAAAGTTTGCAAATTTTTATTGGTTAAATGTATTTGCACGAAAAATCAAATGGTAGTATTTAGTGCTTGGGTTTTGGCTATCATGAGTTTTATTGATGTTAAATTATTAAAGCAATTTAATTAATTTTTAATAATTTTTATTTAATTATTAATAATAAAAATAGTTAATTAATTATTGTATATTTGGGTAACAAGATAGATTAGATGTCTTAACAATCTCTTTTAATCTCAAAAGTTGCATTCTATAGTGTTGAAAATGCAAGAGTGTTGTTTTTGAAATAAAAAAATAGTTCTTCCCAATAGATTATTGAAGATGTGTACTCGCTGATCTCTAGATTCACAAAATTGAAGAGGAATGCCACCATTGTTGACAAGATTGGAAGTAAAGTCATAGGGGTGTCAAGGTGTTTGTTTTTCTAGTGGAATACATCATTCTTGGGCAATGCAATTGTTGAGCTATTGTCACAAATATAGAAGTTGGCTCATTTTCTACATGTGCAAGATCTTTCAATAGTATTCGTAGTTATCCTACATGTCATGTGACTATAACAGTTGTACATATTTAGCTTTTGTAGAAGATATCGAGATAATGGGCTTCTTCTTAAAAGCACATGAGATCGAATTTGTGACTAAAAGGAAGGCATATCATGAGGTGCCTTTCCTATGGTCAATACTACTAGCAAAGTCACTGTCTTTGCATCATGTAAGGGTGTTGTCTATAGAAGTTTTTGTAATGTCCTTTTTCCAGACATGGGGAAAGGAGAGTATCTCATTAGCCTGACCTCCAAATTAAAATTGATTATGGGCTATGTGAGAATTAATTAATTAAGAAGTGACTAAAGAAAAGAGAAATACTATAAGCCACTTTAACAAAAGAATAAATAGACCTATGGTATTCTGATAGTCCATGGTTATTAAAGGAGATGAGAGCTCACTCCTTAAGCATGCATCTGGGATTATTGTTTCGTTGTCGTTGAGCTGAGCTCTTCGAGCTTGCCTAGATGAGAGCCCACATTACGCAAAGGGTTAGTTTTGGTGGTCAGTGGTCCACCCTAATTGATCTAGTGAGGAAGGGTTTCGATATTGAAAAATATACCCTAGCTACTCAGAAGAGGAGGGATCAAATCAAATCCACTCTTTGGGCTTAACGTGGAGGCTGTGATGAAAGGTCAATCAGATCTCCTGCAAGTGAATATTGTTGGAGGAGTTATTTTCAGTGATTCAAATATCTTGTTGGAGTTTTAATAGGTTCTCATAATCGTATTTGGCATGTATTTCCAAATCCATATTTAATATAATAAGGTTGAGTTTATTATAAGTATTATCTATGCTTTTCTTGACAAATTTTCACAAATTTCCATTGTGTTATTTATATTTTCGGAAATTTTATTTGTTTAAATTTTTTGAATAATTCTGAAGAGAATATTTATCAAATATTTTAAAAAATAATTTAAAAGATTATTACAGTGTTATAAGAGTTCATTTTCTTGCCATCTTGAGGGATTTAGTAGTGGAAGGATTATCATTCGCTTCTAGAGCAAGAAATTTTAATGTAGGATGAAACCCTAACCAATTATTATTTGTAGGTCAACCTTCTGGCCAAGGAGATTAACTTAGGAAAACGAAATTCCCGATTTACTAACAAGTTGCAGGGACTTAGATCAATAATGGTTGAGGTTGAAGTCATCATATTATGTAGATCGATCATCTTAATTTATTGAAAACGCATTTGTTAAATTTCCAAGGTTTTGTAAAGTTGAAAGTATAAAGATTATGGGTTGATTTAGCAGAGAAGAAGGTTAGTAAAATTGTGAAATTATTAGGGCCAAATCCCACAACTCATGAGGGCTAAAATCAAGGGTTTATCTTGGAATAAAATCACCCAAATTGTTGAAGCCATATGTGTTGTTCCTGCATTTTCTTTCTTGAGCAGCAAAGGCCAAATTGGTGGGCCATTTTACTAAAGACAAAGATATCATTGTGGGATGAATTTGTTGATTTAATAAGGTCTGATTTAGCATAGAAGAAAGGCAATAAATTGTGAAATTATTAGGGTCGAATTTTTCATCTCGTGAGGACCAAAATTGAGGGTTTCTCTTAGATTGAAATCACCCAAATTGTTAAAACCCTATATGTTCTTTCATTTTATTTCCTAGGTAAAGAAGGCTGAATTCATGGGCCGTTTAGCTGAAGATGGAGAAATCATCGTGGGACAGATTCCCTTATTTAATTGGGGTCAATTTAATAGAGAAGAAGGGCAGTAAAATTTTGAAATTATTAGGGTTGAATTCCACAATTCGTTTTTTCAAAGTTCCATGGCGTTATTTAAATTTTCGACAAAATTACCTATGTAAATTTTATAAAGAATTCTGAAGAGAAGCTTTATCACAAATTTTTAAAAACAATTTAAAGGATTAATATAGCTGTATTAGATCTAGTTTCTTGCTAGCCTGAGGGATTTAATAGTGGAAGGATTATCATCTACTTCCAGAGTGAGAAGTTGTGGATTTGCAGGGGCTTGCAGGAGGACTCTTAGAAATAAAGGAAAAACCCAAGAGGCTAAAGGGCACAAAATTAAAGAAGGATAGTGAGCTTGAAAAATGGAGGATCATGAATGCAAGGTAAACTATTAATATTTTTAATATTAAGGAGCTGCTAAAACACATGAAAGGGAAACAACAAAGGCATGCTCATAAGTTGCTCTTAATAAGAGTAGGAGGCGAGACACACTACAAATTTTTTCCAAGATACATAAGCAAGGCTTGTAGCACATGGAATTCATAATTGCAGGGGAGTAGAAATGTGAGTAATTAATAACCTTGCACATTATTGCTCAACCCACATAAGGAGAAGGTGATGGATGGATGGTACAAGGAAGAAGGAATCCAATCTTGCAGGTTGTTTGAGCGGGATGGAAAATATACCGAGATGCAAACTAAAAAGTTATAGTTATATGGAATAGCGGCATCTTAGTTATAATCAGAGTAACGTAGTGTCAACATGGTGGTTTATTTCAAGTATTGTTGATGACTATTGGGAGAGGCACTCTATGGGAATTCATGGAATCCATAGATTTTATGGTGGAAATTGACATCTTCTATGAGAAGGAACCCCAATAGTTAGACTCGAGGGAGAATATTAGTGGGTACCCTATCAAATGGGAAACTCATGGGAGATTACTTCTAGCTATGGGTACAACACAATTGGAGTGTCCGAACATTAGGGATGTAAGATTCCTTATTTGAAAGTGGGATCCCATAATTGGTCATGGCATACAGATTCTAGATTCCATCTCAGTACAACAAGGATTATTTAGACTTGTTTTGGGCCCTAGTATAGGTGTATGAATTGATTGAGGACAAGCAATTTTAGGAAGGGAGGAGTATGATGTCACTTCTTTTGGACATTAGGAAAGGAGAGTATCTCATTAGTCTGGCTTACAAATTAAAAATAATTATGAGCTATGAGAGAATTAATTAATTAAAAAGTGACTAAACGAAAGTTTGAATATTATAAGTCACTTTAATAAAACAATAAAAATACGGTCCATGGTATAGAATATTATAAGTCACTATTATAGGAGATGAGAAATCACTCCTTAGGCATGCATTTGAGTTGTTTTTTTTTTGTTATTTAGTTGATCTCTTAGAGCTTGTATGGGTGAAAGCCCACAATATGTTAAGGGTTAGTTTTAGTGATCAGTTATCCAATAGTAAATGGAAAGGAAATGAATTTATCTTTCTTGTATTTTTTTAACTAAAATTAACATGGGTGGTATTGTTTACAAACTTCAGCAACAAAATTGATCCAAATTTAAACATGAACGCAACAATTTACAGAGATAACCATAAACACAGAGATGCAGCGGAAACAATACTTCATTTCATTAATGTAAAATACTGAAATATGCTAACAAACAACAATGGAAATAAAGCAGCTAGGGCGATGGTAGCTTATCTCTGAGAAGAGATGTGGCGGCTACATGCCTCTGAACTGTCTTACAATGAGGCTCGAAAGCCTATTTATTTTTGAGAAACATGGGAAAACCCTAAACATCCAAAAACCTAACCATAGAAGATGAAATGCCAAACTGTGGGCCCCGTTTGGGTAAATTGGTACATCAACTTCCCAGGGTCGTAACTTTGGAATATGATCTCCGTTTGACGCGTACAATATCTCGTTAGAAAGATCTATTCGAGAATTACAACTTTGGGAAGAGCAACCCATGGTGCTCCCAGTTTTTCCAAAAAACGTCGTTTAGGACCTCGAAATGGCTTCGGAAGTTCAAGACCCGAAAAACTGCTAAAAATAGTAAATTGTGCTACAATTAAGGAAACTGAAAAGTTGAAAGAAATAATGGTGGGGGTCCAATTGGACTTGGTGGGTGGCCACCAATATCCAACTGGATCATTCCCCCCCCCTTAGGAACCAATGGTCCCCATTGCGTTGAGTTCCTCCATGAGATGAGGAAACTTCTGTTGAACTTGGTCCTTGGTGAGCCACCTACTCTGGTGAAGGAGTTGGCCTGCTTTGATAACTCAATACAGTTGTATATTTTGCTGACTAGTGTGCTTGATCTATGTGTCCATGATCCAATCAGTTGCAGCTTGTTCCATGCAATCTGGATTTAACTCTGTGGGTGTGAGGTGTTCTGCAATGTCGATGTGTCTAGTAATGGTGGAAAGTATGGCCAAAGGTTGTCCACATTGAACACTAGGTGCAATCTAAGGAATGGGGGAATGCTGAGCTCAAATGCATTGTCTTCCACAGCCTTAGTAATGGTGTAAGGACCATATAGGAGTGGTCTAAGTTTCTAATAGGCTCCGGTAAGGTGTTCCTTTTGCAAATGCAACTAGACTTTGTCGCCCACCTGAAACTTGTGTGGCACCCGATGTTGATTATGTCACTGCTTGTACTTGGCATTTGATTTCTCGAGAATGTCATGGACTTGCTGGCGAATATGTTGGATGTGCTCAATGAAGTTGTTTACCTTATCTATTTTGGACTGTACATGAGCCGAATCTACGTGAGTAGCTGCAAATGGCATGGCCACATCAATGGGACATAGTGGCTGGAATCCCAAGCCCACCTGAAAAGGGTTGTGGCCAGTTGAGCTGTGGAGAGCCCAGTTGTAGCTGTGTTGAACATAGGGGAGGTTCTCGTCCCATGTGAGTGGATGATTTGAGTTGTACATGTGTAGAATGTGTACAATCATCATGTTGAAAACCTTTGTTTGGCCATCATTTTGAGGATGGAAGGCTATGGACTTAGTGAGTTTGGTGTCCAACATCGACCAGAGATTGGACCAAAAAGTACTGACGAACCTGTTGTCCTGATCTGAGATGATAGACTGTGGGATCCCAAAGTGTACCCACACTCATTCAAGGAAGAGTTTGGTAGTGGCTTCTGCTATGATATTCTTCTTGCAGGGTGCCATAATGGCCATCTTCGAGAACCTGTCGACGACCACAAAAACACAGTTGTTTCCATGCTTAGTCGAAGGAAGGCCTGACATGTAATCCATGGAGATGGATTCCCAAGGTCGACTAGGGGTAGGCAACGGTGTGTAGAGACCTTGCTTCTTGACGGTCGGTTTGGAAATGGCGCAGGCAGTGCATGATCTGATGTACTTCCCGACATCCTGTCGAAGATTCGGCCAATAGAAATACTTCTGCAATAATGCCACTGTTCTCTTGACCGCGAAATGCCCAGCAACCCGACTGTAGTGTGCTTCCCATATCATCTTGGCACGCTCACTTGAAGGAACACAAAGGTGACCCAGGTGGCATAACAGGGCATCCTGGAGTTGAAAATCTGGAACATGTCGACCCTCCAAGAGTGTCTGGTATGTGTGGCCGAATTTTGGGTCACTTTTGTAGGGAAGTGGCCGATCAGAAGTCTCGTGCCCACAAGAGTTGAGCACAGTGGTTAATGCCATGATCAGTGGTTGACTAAGGCAATCTGCAACATTATTGTTGTTGCCCTTCTTATACTTGATATTCAAATGGAACTGTTGCAGGTATGTGGACCACTTCTGATGGCGATCATTCTGCAATTTCCCTTGGGTCTGTATGAACTGGAGGGGTCGGTGGTCTGTGTGGATCACCGTTTTCTTCCCCAAAATGTAATTTTTCCATTTTCGCCAGGCCTGCACAATGGAATACATCTCTTTGTCATAAGTGGGATATTTCCGGACTGTGTCTGAAAGTGTCTCACTGTGATATGCCACTGGATGCCCATGTTGAGTAAGGATTGCCGCAATAGCATAGTTAGAGGCATCTGTATCGACCTCAAATGGTTGTTGCAAGTTTGGAAATGCGAGCATTGGTGTTGAGCAGAGGCGATCTTTCAACTCTGTGAATGCCTTCTGTTGAGATTCATACCAAAAGAATTTTTCTTTCGCTCCTCCCTTGGTGATTTGACTCAAGGGCCAAGTGATATGAGAAAATCCCAACACGAACCTGTAGTAGAAGTTGGCAAGACCTAGAAAGATGCAGAGCTCTATTAGAGTGGTTGGAGAGGGCCAATTTCGAATGACTTGGATCTTGGCTTGATCCACATGCACCCCCTGTTCATCAATAATGTATCCCGGATACTGAACCTAGGTCATGCCAAAAGTGCATTTCTCCAAATTGGCACACAACTTGTGTAGTCGTAGTGTTTGGAGAACTTGTTAGATGTGGTGGAGGTGCTCTTCCTAGCTTTGGCTAAATATCAAGATGCCATCCTAGTATACCACTACAAATGAGTTGGTGAATGGCTGAAAGATGTCATCCATTAGCCTCATGAAGGTTGCAGGAGCATTCATCAATCTGAAAGGCATAACCAACCATTCGAAAAGTCCCTCCTTAGCTTTGAAGACAGTCTTCCACACATTGGAGGGTTCGATTGGTACCTGGATATATCATGACTTCAAATCAATCTTGCTGAAATATTTTGCCCCCTTCAGTTGGTCCATGAGGTCATCAATCAGTGGGATCGGGTACCTATTACGAATAGTGATCTTGTTCAGTGCCCAATAGTTAATACAGAGTCTCCAAGTCCCATCCTTCTTATGTACCAACATGATCGGGCTCCCACAGGGTGATGAACTTGGACAGATGAGACCTTTCTGTAACAGCTCCTAAATCTGTCTCTTGATTTCATCGTTCTCCAGAACGGAGTGCCGATAGGTTGGTTCATTGGGCAGCGGCACATCCGGGGTCAGATTGATGGAGTGCTTGACCTGACAATGCAGAGGAACCCCTGCAGGGGAAGTGAAGATGTCCTCATACTCCTCCACGACCTTGCCCATCTGTAGTTTTCGTGCAGAGGGGCCATGTCTGGAGGTCGTGGCCACCGTCTTCTTCTTTCCTTGAGGGCGTATCATCAGGGAAAACAATTTCCCGGTTTTGGAAATGAGCTTACTACATTGTTTTGTAGTAACCAAAGAGATGGCGGTAGGTGGTGCTACCTCCGATATCCTGTACAACTTATTTCCCAAAGTAATAATAATAGCACGGGGCCTTGATTCATACACAACATGTCTCTTCCATAAGTATGGTTGTCCTAATAGTACATCACAAACTTCAAGGGGAGCAATGTCACACAATACCTCATTCGTGAAGGGCTTGATGTTGTATGGAAGGCGACACTGCTGGCTCACGCGAAGATCTCATCCTTGGTGAAGCCACCCGATGGTGTACAGTTGTGGATGTGTTGTGGTGGGTAAGCCCAGCGGCTTCACGACCTCTGCTGAAATGAGGTTCTTTTAGCTCCTGCTATCGAAAATGAACTGTAGCGGGGATCCCTTTACCAACATCTGGTAGTGGAAGAGACGCTCCTCCTCCTTTGGATCTTTGGGTTCCTCCATATGGATCTTCATGGTGGAAACGGTGGCGTTGGGCTCTGTATCGATAATTTGATTCCCTTTTTCATTCCACTTGTCAAGTTCTGACTCAGAGTCGGAACATGCATCTGATTCTGAAACCTTCAGCTCGGCCACCAGTGACTGCTTGGCCCGACACTCACTTGTGTTGCGAGTGGAGCTCTTATGGAACTCGCACCATTTTCCCGTGTCCTTTTTCGGCTTCACGACATTGTTCTTTGCTTGCAGCTTTGGCAGGTTGTCTTGGGCCGCCCCGCCTTGGCTTTGTCCTTTTTCGGCTTCGTGACACTGTTCTTTGCTTGCAGCTTTGGCGAGTTGTCTTGGGCTGCCCCGCCTTGGCTTTGTCCTTTGTTCTCCATTAATTCTAACACTCCCCCTTAATGGAGAAAGGGTTCTTAAACACACCTAATATGTCCCTAAACAACTCAAACTTCAGTCTTCCTAGAGGCTTAGTAAATATATCAACCATATTATCACAAGAATTACAATATTCAACGCAAATCTATTTGGACTGCACCTTTTCCTTAACAAAATGAAATTGAGTGTTTTTATGAAACACAAGATTGTAAGCCAGTTTGATGGAACTTTGATTATCACAATTGATAATCGTAGCTTCTGTCTGTTCTTCTCCTGCAGCTTGGAGAAGTCTGCGCAACCACACTGCCTCACATGCTCCTTTACACATAACTTGATTTTCTGCTTCTACTGAGGATAAAGCTGCAGTATGTTGCTTCTTTTTGCACCAAGAGATGACCCCGGACCCAATGCTAAAGGCGTAACCTGTAATTGATCTTCTATCATCTAAATTTCCCACCCAATCAGAGTCTGTATAACCTGTCAAGCTAACATCAAATGAGTCAGAATACAAAATACCAAAGTCTGAAGTTCCTTGCAGATACCTCAGTACTCCTTTTGCTGCAAGCCAATGGTTCTCATGAGGTTGAGTCATGAACTGACTCAAAACACTCACTGCATAAGCTAGATCTGGTCTTGTTGTAGTCAAATAGATAAGACTACCAACCAACTATCTGTACAATGTTGCATCTGCATATTTTGAACCATCATCCACCTGAAGTTTGTTGTTCTGCTGTAAAGGCAGAAATGCAGCCTTGCACTCATCAATTTTGAATTTAGTCAACAAACTTTTAGCATACTTGCCCTGGGACAAGAAAGTTTGGCTTGAATCTCTCCAAACTTCTAGACCCAAGCAATGATGCATTTCTCCAAGGTCCTTCATCTCAAATTTCTATGATAACTGCTGCTTGATTTCTTCAATGAGATTGTCTGCACTCCCTGTTATGATCAGATCATCTACATATAAAGAAATCAGCACTATTTTCCACTCATCATTAAACACAATATACAAATTAGGATCATTTTTTCTCCGTTTATAACCACGCATGAGGAAAAATGAATCAATTTTGTCGTAGCATGATCTAGGAGCTTGTTTTAAACAATATAAAGCTTCCTTTAGTCTACAGACTAAATGTTCTTCTCCCTTCTTAACAAACCCCTCAAGCTGCGCTAAGTATACTTCTTCTTTTAGATCACCATTTAAGAAAGTAGATTTAACGTCTATTTGATGTATTTTCCAATGATGTTTAGTGGCTAAATCAATAATCAATGTAATAGTATTTAATTTTGCAACAGGAGCAAATGTTTCCTCAAAGTCAATACCTTCTTTCTGGGAATTCCCCTTTGCAACCAACCTTGCTTTATAGTTATCAATAGACCCATCTGCTTTAAATTTCAACTTAAATAACCATCTTCAACCTATGTTTTGTTTACCATGAGGAAGCTTTACTAGATCCCAAGTATTATTATTAATAATAGATTCATATTCATCTTTCATTGCTTCCTTCCGACTATAAATATGATAAACCTAAGTGATCAATAAACTTTAGACATGGTTAGTGTTATAAACCCAAAGAATAAATAAACTAAAGGGATAAACATTATAAAACTAATGGATTAAACCCTTAATATTGGGGTTTAATAAACTGGAGGGATTGTTATTATTATTATAAATACAAGGGATTATTAATATTATAAATAAAAGAGATGCATAAACCCAATGCATTTCTAATTTTATAAACCCAAGGCATTAATATTATAAAAACAAATGATTAATAAACCCTAGTGATTAATATTTTAAATTCAAGGGATTAATAAAACCAAGGGATAAAATGGTAAAGCAAAGGAATTATTAGTATTTTAAACTCAAAGAACAAATAAATCCAAGGGTTTAATCTTATAAACCCAAGAGAATCATATTATAAACCTAAGGGATCAAAAAATACAAGGGATCGATATTAAAAACGAAAAGGATTGATATTTTAACCCCAAAAAACACATCTAAATTGCACACATTGAATTTAAAGACGAACAACATAATAGGAAATTTTAAGACCAGAGATATACAATTTTCTACATAACAACAACAACGAGAGAAAAAATTCAATTTAACCAACATTGTAACCATAGAAGGAATATTGAGTCTTAACATGTATTTTTTGTTTTCTTTACATCAAATAATTCCACTACAAAATTGAACTTGAAACACTCCATCAAAAGTCATCTATAGAGTGGCCTCTTCCAAAACACAGCCAGACCGATGACAAAAACAACACCAATTCAAATCAACAGGATAATGATGATGACACTTAACGCTTTCCAACCAATTCCTTCTTTTTCTCCTCCCAGAATCTCTCTGGTGCACATGTAACAAGTATTTTACATGTGTTTTCATTTCATCTGGCATACGAAGATGATCATCAATAGAAGAAGGATGGAACCCATGTTTTCTATCAAACTTGTTCCGAAGATATGAAAGAAAACTTATTGCTCCAACAATATTGTGCATTATTCTAGAATAATAGATGACATCATTACTGTCCAATTCTACATTTGAAAGACAAAAAAACAAAAGAAAAATCAATAAAGACATGCACAAATAAATAAGTGCACACACACACACACACACACACACACACACACACACACACACACACACATATATACATAAAAAATAACACCCCATTTGTATTTATGTTAAAAAACTTAATTTTATAATGTTACATGAAATAAAACAATCTAGTGTTACATGAACCAAATGATATAAACATTTCTACAAATATAAGCCTCACTTCACAATACAATAGAAAAATCCATGGAAATAAAATAAAACCGTGGCCAATATTCAAAAAATGAATATGGGCCATGATGATGGACAATTCAAAACCTCCATTTTTGCATTTCATGATGTAATATGAATCCACAATATTAATATCAATATGAACTAGTTATAAAAATGATTTTGGATGATTGGTTCATATAACTCATTGTTTATGTCTAAATGGTTTGTTGCAAAGAAAAGAACAATAGGCACCTAAAAAAACTAAGTAAATTGAACGACATGAAAAACGATGTAAACGACTTACTCAAATATTGATATGAAAATGATGAATTTATTAATCTCATAAATATATGAAAATGATTATTATATTAAAAGTAAATCAAGAGGACAATAAAAGCAATTCAAAAGACATACTGTAAAAAAAGTCACAATTTCATTAGTTGTATGTCATAGCGATATGGACTTCAATCACTCCTCTTCTTTCTTCCTAATTGTAACATATTCACTATCTTTCATCTTGGCATAACATTGAAAAGAGAAAGGCGGTGCAAAGCATAAACTATTTATTGATTTCACTCTTGATATGGATGTGAAGGTAAGGCCTTGTTGCTCTTTATTCACGATATCAGCTGATTCTCATTCTAAATTCAATCCTTGTGAATTGTGGATTGTAATAGCCCATGCCATGTTTAAAGAATTTGTTTTTGATTTCCTCTTATCACTAGTGTGATAGGCACAATGTTTGGATTGCTTGCATCAAATGGAACACCAACATACTTATCAAAAACAACAGTTGTGAACATTGGAAGTTGAGGTGGCTTAGAGGTAGGCGTATAAAATATATCCTTAACATAACTAAGTGCAACATTCACCAAGCTAGCTTCAACCCATAAATTACATGTCAACATAACACGCTGACCACGACACAAAAAAACTTCATGGTCCAATTGATCATCATCAACACCAATGATTTATGAATGCCTTGAATGCTTAGCAATACATCGTGCAATTGGAGAATTTAATGATTTTAACATATGCCTATTGTGGAAGGAGACCAAATTATTTGTTGGAAACATGTGAAATATTGCATTAAATAAATCTATTTCTCTAGGATGCAACCTCATGTTAGCCCGTGACATAAGAAACTCCCAATCTTCAAGAACAAGTACTACAATTCTTATGTTATTGAGGACACTACAAAAACAAGATTGTTTCTCATTTGTTTCTTATTATTCCCTTGTTGGCAAAAGATTGTGTCAAGAGTGACAACATTGTTGAATTTGTTCCACAAGACTTTCTTGTTGTATTACCTACATATAAAGGCTTATCTTTCATAGGAGGCAATTGGCCAAGGTCACCCACAAAGATGATGTATCTGCCACCAAAAGGACAATTATTTTTCTCTGGAAATTCTTCTCGTAATCGAGCATATATTTTCATAAACAACCTTGATCCTAGAAAGCTCATTTCATCAATCAATATATATCTAACATGTCGCAAGTGACTGCCCGTCTAGTGGCTACATATCTTTAGTTGGAATTTTTAGAGTTGAGTGTATTGTTTTTCCATGTATATTAAAAGAAGTTATTCTTGTTCGGGCAAGAAGAAGCAAAGGGCTTATTCCATTACTTGAAAAATTAGAAAAATATTCAAAAATACAATGGATAAGGAAAGACTTCCCAGTGTCTGCAGTGCCCTAAACAATCATAAGAAGAGATTCACGAATCTCATATTCAACAAAGTGCCTTAAAACAATTTCAAAAGCAATTTGTTTTTCCAACAATGAATCTAGGGATGCAAATGTTCTATTTGAAAGGTCAACAATATCACCCCTTGATTTTTCATTCCTTATAAAATTAATAGCTTCTTCTACAACATCATCGGAAATAGTTGAAATTTCCCAGTCAAAGGATATATCAAAGTCCCTTCGACCAAGGGTGTGAAGATTAGAAACATTCACATCGTTTGATGGAACCAAGTGAGAGGAAATTTGACATTCTTGAAAATCATCTTCAAGATTCATTCCTGGTTAGAAAAATCACCATCTTCTTCATCTTCAATATTGTCAGCAATTGATGGATTTCAATCAACATGCCTTGCTTGATATCGGAAATTCCTTCAATTTTCAATAATAATTTCAGTTGAAAGGACAATTTCTGCAGGAATGTCACGAAATGGCTTGTATAAGAGAAATTATGTCCAACGAAAGGTTTCAAATTCATCTAAAGCCTCACCAAGAATAGAATAAAAGCATGGCCAAACCCGAAAAATAGCATGAAAATCTCTAGGCTTCCATGCATCTTGTTTACGCTTGCTATCAAATGTCTGAGATCTTTTTGTTTATATCAAAGATAGATGTTCAAGGAAAAAAGGTCTCTTCTGACAATGTTGAACAAAAGTATTCTCAGATGAACATTGCAAGCCATCCCTTGAGATTTTCCTGAAAACCTTTCTTCCAACATTTACAGAAACAAATTTCTTACTACAAACAACAAGAGGTAGCTTAAGCAACATATGGCACGTTTCTTGTGCTCCAAAGTCACAGTCAATAACCATTTCTATAAGAAACCTTCTATATGCACATAAAGCATGATCCTTAGAGCCAATCGAGAAAGCATTGGTTGGAAATCAACATTTGCATGCCACATTGTTAGAAGGTCAATGTTATGTACATTAAGCCTCTCATCATTTCTCGTTGGCTTATATTTTTTTCTTCCTTGATCATCTATGAGCAATCTTGATTCATCACAAATATCCCATGGAGCAATGTACTGACATGTTAGAATAGTTCCTTTTTTGTGAAAACAAGAATCTACACTATACTTTGTGTGCCTTTGGACACGGTTTAACAATTCTTCATAATCATTATGAGGATTACAAGAGAAAAGCTTACCAGTATTCAATAGGAAAGGGTTATCATTAAGGCTTCGTGGAACCATTATGTTTCGTCGATGTATGTCATGTGGATTCCATGCAGTTACATATTTGTCAAAGAATCTCTTTGCAAGTTGTACATCAGAACCATTTGGCCAATCAAGTCTTTCCATGTCAGGAGCGCCTTCCAACCACAGGAAACCATGGATATGTGTTGAACCTATATGTTGCCACTCATATATGAAGAAAATGAAGATATAGTTACTACAAAAAATAGAAATAAAATCATAATAAAAGCTGACAAAGTATAGAAAATAAATTCAACAACACAAACCTATACTAGAAGTCCTTAGATTTAAGATATTTTTGGATAACTTCCTCTTGAAAAATATTGAATCTATGGTGCATAATGTGGCAACAATACGAGGGTATTGGATAACATTATCAGTTTTCATACGATGCTCATTTAAAGGACGAGAATGCAAATTTATGGGCATGAAAACTGGCACCTATCTACTTACGCCGCTTAATAAGTAAGACACTGCGACCCATATCTCTGATCACATCCACAAATAGAGATGTCAACCTTGCCTAATCAAGTTTGAAATTACTGATCAGTTGTTGACAAAATGGTTCACAAAATCATTCATCAGAAAAATTTCTAAGGACATAGCTATGGGTGGATGTGTTACTGAGGAGCAAGCCATCGCTCATGCCTAGTATTTAGACCTCGTCTACTCACAATCTAGCACATTGTATGAGATGTTACCCAATGCTCCAAGACCATCATCCGATCTGACAACATCGAAGTCTCTGGATACACCACCTGTTGATGGAGTGATTGGTTCCATGTCTCAGACCCCCACAAAATCTTCTTCCAAGCAGAAAGCGGTCTCAAACATTGGTTCCAATGATCCCTCTCAAATTCACCTAGTCTTGGTAAAACCTCTAAGGTTCATGTTGTCTAGTCTACCACAGCGGACAAATCCTCTAAGGGAAAAAATAAGGGCAACGGCAAGGCCAAAGCCGATGCCCCAAAATAGGGCCCTCCTAAGTCGTCTGCTAGTGATGCTTCTCAAAGAAAGCTAAAGTATCCATGCCTCATTTGTGAGGAGGATCATTACACTAAATATTGTCCCCGATGATCTGAAGTTAGTCGCTTACTTAAAGGGACCCCGACTATCTTAAAAGAACCCTTTCCATCCCAGCAGACCCAAATGGTAGACCAACCTCAGTCTTTCATTCCCTCAGGTTCCCAAATGTTTATGATGAATACGCCTATAAATGTGGCTACCAGATCTAAAGATTATCAAACCCCGATGACAGGGAAAGAGAAAGAAAGTACCCCTTCCTCCTCTATCCCGTCGACCTCTGGTCCTCTCCATATAAATCAACCTAATCCTGATTCTGTTGTCTGATCACCCTCTTGGGTTGTGCTGTGAAAGTCCTCGTTATAAAATTGCTTCAATGCTTCCCTAATATTCAATGTTATTTATTCACTGCAGTTGTGCCAACAATAAGAGTTACTAGTGGGTAATTAATTTTACCTCAGTTTCTTTTAACTCTGTTTTTCAGCACTCCTGCAATATTTATCTCATGCCTTTGCGCTCCTCAAAATGCATTTTAGGAAACATGTACATTCTTCTCTCCATAAACTTCAAACCTACACCTCCCTAAAAACAAACTTAGTAAGCATGGAGTATATAAACAACTTAATTGGGGCTTTGAACTCCACAATGAAAGAACATCGTATTAATGATAAAATCACTTATTTATACATATGTAGTCTACTTACGAGACAATTTTGTCTTGGTAAGAGACAATTGTGTCTTGGTAACTTATTAACTGTAAAAAGGGAATATGAAATTAATTACATATTGTATAATAACAATAACGAAGGATTACTTAGTAGAAAGAAAAAAATATTTCATAGAACACATTTAAAGAGATAGTTGATTTCTTTAAGAGTTTCAAACAAAAAAAAAAATTGTTTCTACAACCGAGTATAGGTTAGATGTGTAGATGTAATGTATGTATGTAAACAATTTTAAATGTAGATCCAATTAAAAAATAAAAAATAAAAAGTTGAAAGTGATTGAGGATGAGTGTAAACATTTAAATGTTGCCTCAATTAATAATATAAAGTTAAAGTAATAAAGTTATATTTTGATTTTTTTATTAACTTTTGAATAGGCTTTGTTACAATACCAATACCATATGGTCAAAAGCCATAACCTATTTCATAACCAAAATATTTTATAACAATAAAAGATTCTTACCATGGATATTCATCCCCACTTCACTGTGGATATTATTAACTTGTAAAAATTAGGCTTTGTTACAATACCATGGGCCAATACCATGGCTTATCAATACCACATGCCAAAATCACATAACTTATTTCATAATCAAAATATTTTATATCAGTATGAAAATATTCTTAACCATGGATATTCACTTCCACTTTACCATGGATATTATTGACTTGTAAAGATGCTTTGTTACAATACCATGGCTTAACCATACCACATGCCCAAAAAGCATAACTTATTTAAGTATGAAAGTATTCTTAACCATGGAAATTCACCCCCACTTTACCATGGATATTATTAACTTGTAAATATGCTTTGTTACAATACATCAACGTATCAATACCACATGCCCAAAAAACTTAACTTGTTTCATAATTAAAATATTTTATAACAATCTCACAAGATCCTTAAGCATAGATATTGACCCCCACTTTTTCCATTATACTTGTGAATATGCTTTGTTGCAATACCATGGGTTATCAATACCACAATAAAAATATTTTATAACAATATCAAAATATTCTTAATCATGGATATTACTAGCCTAGATCCATCTTTACCCGGATCATATTTTATAACAATCTGACAAGATTCTTAGCCATGGATATCACTAGACTAGATCCATCTTAACTCAGATCTATCAAGCAGCCAGAGGGATCTAGAGATGTGCAACCCCCTTTTTGAGTGAAAAACTTGACGAAAAGTTTCCACCATGAGAGATTTTATCCTTCTCGGCGCTTGATAGATCCAAGTTAAGATGGATCGTTAGCCCTTGATAGATCCAAGTTAAGATGGATCGTTAAATTCATTACTAGTAAAGCCTATTATGAAAATTGGAAAATTTTTCCATTTCAAATTTGACAAATAATTTATTTATTTATTTATCTTTTCTTCTACTTTAAGGGTAATGCTAACTTCAAATCTGAATCCCTATGGCAACACTCCAAAGTGAATGCACTTCTAGATGGGCCTTAGGATTGGATGGGTAAGGTGAGGAAGGAACTAGTTAGACCAATAAGAGAGGAAAAATCGTGTGGCATTGAATACCTTGGTTCAAGGTCATAATCTATAGGATCAAAGGGAAACTGAGTGGTCATGCTTAAATAAAATAAGGTTGTGCTTCTGTTTTTGGATCAATTGGATTAACTAAATCAACTTGAATTGACATTGAATTCTCAGTGGTAGATCATGACAATAATGCAATAAGGAGACAATCCGAGTATCACTTTCTGAAATAAATGTAAAAAAAACCACTAAATGCTACCTAAAATATATTGTTCTCAAGAACTTTGTCAAGTTAGTAATTATGTTAATCTAAATATTATAATTATAATCTACATGGAAGATTTCTGAAATAAATGTAAAAAAAAACCACTAAATACTACCTCAAATTTATTGTCCTTAAGAACTTTTTCAAGTTAGTAACTATGTTAATCTAAATAGTATAATTATAACCTACATGGAAGATCTGGATCCTAGCTTTGGCATCGTATCTTCATTGAAGAAGTTAAGGTCATTGCAAGGATTGATCATTTTCATCACTGGAAGTTTAGGGATACCTTGGAAATTGAAAGGAGAAAAGCATCATAACTTCATTGAAGAAGCTAAGGTCATTGCAAGGATTGATCATTTTCATCAGTAGAAGTTTAGGGAGGCCTTGGAAATTGAAAGGTGACTTGTCTAAATAGACAGGATGGTTGGAGTATAAGCAGGTATGTGCCTTATCTTCCTGAGTTTTTTTTTTTTTAACCTCCACCCCCTATTAATCCAATCTTTTGATTTATCTTATATGTTTTCTTATTATTATTTATTTTTACTGTTTAAAATATTTATTTTTTCAGTTTCAATTTTTAGTTATATAATAATTCTAATAAAAGAATTTAACTTAATTTTTTTATTAATTCATTATTTTCAACTATTTTATTCACTTTATTATTTGATTTTTATTAATTTAATATTATTATTGATTTTAAGTCTTCAACATTGTTTTTATTCCTAGACTTAATATTTTTCTTAGTTTCACTGTTAATTAATTTTATTCCATTTGAATATTTTATTCTTAGTTTATCGTCCTTTTACTATTATTCCAAAAAAATATTATTTAATTATTAGTTAATTTGATTTGGATCTTTTTAAAAGTTTAACCATGTTTAATTATTAATTCTTTTTTTAATTGTAGTGAAACAATTTGTCTTTATTGTTAAATTAACTTAGTTTCATTTTTATTTATTTATATTGGTCTAATTCTAAATATCTGACTAGATTTTGACTAAGACTTAATAACTAATTTAGTTCCTACTTTTATATTTTAATCTAATTAATTAATTTTAAAAATCAAAATTAGAATATTATTAAAATAATTTATTTTTATATTTTATTCTATAAATTTACATACAATCTATATCTTAATAATATCTTAAAATTATTAAATTAATTTAATCTTTTCTTATCTAAATTTTGACTTAATTTAAATCTTGATATTTGACTCAAGTCCCCTTTAGCATTCTATTTTTTTTTTTTTTTTCAAAATTAGTTGTTATAACAGTTAAAAATATTAAAAATCTCTACATTGATCTCTCTATTTAATCTCATGCCACTGAATTTCAATCTCTTTCCACCATCTAAATCCCCATCTTATCATGTCTATGAACACACTAAATGATTCGAAACTAGATGTTGGACAAGATCTGAATCTCCATCATATTATGAGGATGAACAAAATAAGTAGATGATTCGAAACTAAATGATCGACAACATGATTATCATGTGATTTTCACTCAAAAATAATTGAACAAGTATATTATGGATCATATCAGCGTAAATTCAGAAGTTATAATTATTTATTAATTCTTAACATGCAACTAACCTAAATCTATGAAATACCAAAAAACTCAAATTTCTTTATATGGAAATTTGTTATTTTTTAATTCTATTTCATATATTCAATATATAGTATTTTCAGTTTTTCAAAATGGCCTGGTAAATTGTACGGCACTCACTACAAACCAAAAGATATTTAATAAATTAAATTACAACGAAATTCCAAAAATTAATGACTGTCAATACGGCAGACCCACCCAATTTAATATAGAAAAGATTAATTTCCACGCAGTTGTCTATAATGTGATTTTTTGGATGTTTTTTTTGGGTTTTTCTGATCAAAATCCGGCAGAAATTTATTGGATTTGTAAGTTTGATAGCTAGTTTCTGCACAATCAAAGCGTCCCAGGGATTTTCCAGGATGCTGAATCCAAATATGCAGTTAAAAAACTATTTTAACTGCAACAAATCAAGATTTAACCTCAATTTCTTCGCCGGATTCCATCACCAAAATCTCTAAAAAATCCCATTATAGACAACTCCAATTTCCACGACCATTTCAAACAATTTGTGCTTTGGTTTTGCTGAGCCCTGGTCAATACGGCCTACCAACCAAATCCAACAACAAAGGGGGAGATTTCGGGGGACCAAAAAGTTTCTCGGGGATTGGGGAACTGCAAAAGCGAAAAATATATTTAAAACAATGACGTGAAATTAAAAAGGTATGCTGGTTAGAAACGGGTCGACAATGACGTGAAATTAAAAAGGTATGCTAAAATGGTAGTGGTCCAAACTATTTATTTTATTTTGTATTTCTCCGTAATTTTCGGCACAGCTCCCAAATTCAATACAGAAACCATTATTTTCCATACCACGTGAAATGATTTGTCTTTGTTAGTTTATTTTCCTGACTCCCAGAATCGTGGTCAATTCAATTGGGTCCCACGTACTAATCACATGCCACACCACATGGAATATAAGGTATATTAATTATTTTTTATTGTTTAAATTATATTTTTGAATCTATAAATGGTTTCAGCACTTTAAATATTTTTGCTGCCTCGGCACTTTAAATATTCTTGCTGCCTCTTAGATTATAGACAATTTATATTTTATACTCTCAATTCCAACAAATACTTATTGGATTTGAAATAAAATTGACTTAGAGTATTTTTTTTAAACTTTTTTCTATATATAAATATATATGAATTTCATATTGAAATAAATTACTTATAATGGATATTCAAATAGTTTATTGAAATATTTTTGAAGAGGATAAGAATTATACATTTTCTTCACATTTAAAAATTAAATTTAATACTTTTTACTTTATTCTTTTAAAGTTATATAAAATTATCTTCACATTGTATATCTATTGAGTATACTCAAATAAAATTATAAATAAAAATGAATAAATTTTTAATTTTACATTATCAAAATAGAATTTTCTTAATTTTTCTTTTTATTATATAAATTAAAGAATTTTTTCAATCTATTTTTAATTGAAATTTATATATATATTATAACTTTTTCCTTATTAAATTTAAAATTTTATAGAAAACAATTATTATTTTCTATATTAAATATGATAATATAGTTTAAAAAAAAATTAAATGTTTAACTAAACCTGGTCTATATTAGAATTAGAATTGGGTTGAAGAATAAGTTTCCCATATAAGTAATTATAAACCACTCAAATTTAACAATATAAAAATACAATCCAATGAATAATATCACAAGAGCGCGTTGGACAGGAGAGCCGATTACAGTCGAACAGGTGTCTGCTGCCAAATTTTTACACCAATCACCGTAACAACCAATCCTCAAACGCCATGGGACGCTCGTCTTCTCACGACGCATGCAGTATTCATGCATGAAGCTTTGGGAACGTGTTGGTACGTGGCTTAAGCTCCTCTTTTTCTCCATGCAAGACTCTTAACATCTGGTGGAGGTCCTCTGCTTTATAAACCCACTCTTGCTGTCAATATGGGTTTCTCCTTCGGCCTCACAGGCTGGGGGTAAATCGCTCCCCCAGCATCTCTTCCTAGTTTTATCTGGCCATTTGAGGTTGCCCGGACTCCCGGTTTTCGACTTGGCTCTCTGGTTCTGACGCGCCCGCGGACTCTTCATGCAGGTTAGTTAATCTCTCTACTGCTTTGAAATTGCTTTCTTTTTTCAGCTTGAAGCTAAACTCAAAAGGATTTGGATAGCTTTCTGGTAATTTTCTCATGGTCGTTATACATTGAGGTGCTTTCCTGTTATAGTTCATCTATTAATTGGAAAATTCTCATATGTTTTTGGAGATATTGCCTGGGAAGTTTAGCTCCTTTTTAGAAAGTGGATGACTTAAACATTGTTTATCTGTTAACCATGTTGAAGTCCCTCTTGAATAGAATAAAAGCCTCTTTTTACATCTACAGCCCCTGTTCAGACCTCCGTTTTCGTATTGGGAGATGGTGGTGCATTATACATGTTTATTGCTGTTGTTTTGACTGCAAAAGTCAGCCAGCAGCATAGGTCTCTCCTCCTGTAGCTTCAGGTCTTTAGCTGTGGGCATCAACGGTTCGAATCCTTCTTCCGAAGCCTATAGTTTTTCCGGTGATTTTCCTCCTCTCGGAATCAAGAATTCAAATCTCTTTTTCCGGTGGGTCTTTAGGCTTTTAATGATCTCTCTGAACGCTCTCAGATGGTATCAGTTTTCCATACGCATTAGTCATCCTCTCCCCTTGTAATTGACACTTCGACGGCTGGACTTTGTCTCTCTAGAGACTTCGCATTAATTCTCCCCCGTCCTTGACCTTCCTTTTTGAGAATTTAGATCTCCATCCTGGGTTCTCCTTAATTTCTATATCTTGCTTTGTCCTTAGCTCCTGACAAAATCTTCCGAGAGAATTATATCTCTGTACTTCTCCAGGTAACTCCTTCTGCCGGATCCTTTGTAGAGATTTATTCAAGTACTGTTTGTGGTACTTGGGTTTCTATTTCTCGATCTGTTCCTCTGACTAGAATGTCAGAAGACAGCGACTCTCCTGCCACGCGGGCTCTATTTAGAGCCGCCATCGAAGCGGAAGCTGCACGTGACAATGCCATCCGAGATCACAGCTGGCATGCCACGGTGAATGAAATGCTCTTTCCTGAAGTGATTCCGGACACAAAGACAGGCCCGGCCTCTTCAAAAAAGAAAGGCTTTGCCCAAGGTCGGCACCTTCTCAAACCCAGAGCTCCGGTCAAAACTATTCCCCCTCCAAAAGCCGTTTCCGTGACCAGCTCTTCTTTGTCTCAAAGGATTGATAGTCTCCAAAAACACGCACTGGTTGGGAAATGGTATTTTCCTGAAATGAATGAGGAAAACATGAGGAAATGGATAGCAGCTTCGTGGACCCCTCTCATTGGCTATACTCCAATCATTTCTCGCCTCATGAAAGATTGGTTCTCTTTCCACTTTCAGAAGGCATCTGATCTAGAATTGACTTTGAACAGACCTTGGGTGTTCGGCCGAAGTTTTCTTTCATTGTCGAGATGGTATATGGGCTTCGACCCTCTCAAGAACACTCCATCTCATAACATGATCTGGGTCAAGCTCCCAAACTTGCCCTTAGAATTATGGACGACAGAAACTCTCACAATGATCGGGGACGCAGTTGGCAAATTCATATATGTTGACCCATGGGTCAGGGGGGAGAAGGACAAAAGAATCGCGTGGATTCTAATTGAGAAGCCTTATAAGGGAGGCTATCCTGATCAGATAGAGATTACATGGGAAGGCTTTAAAATTTGTCAAAGACTTGACTTCTGGGGCATCCCTTTTCGATGCTCATTTTGTCATCGAACGGGCCACCTCATCAGAAATTGCAGGCACCGATCCAAACTCAGGGCGAACAGGCATCTTTCTGAAAAGAAAAGAATTTCGGGGCCAGACTCTCCTTCTGAAGATGTAAGTAATTCCGAAAATCATTTCTCTTTTCAATCTACAGACCTTCGATGCTCCCAGTTTAACTCTCAATTTCAATCTGAGTCTCCAAATCTAGCGGACTTTCATTGCCCCCCTATCCCCGAGCCGCATGATGAGAACCCCGTGCTTTCACCGCCGGTAATGAATAAAGCGGACTTTGTAGTGGGGTCACATCCTATACTGATTACTTCCTCCTCGCCATCTCCCAACGGGCCACCCCCTGTCTCACAAAAGGGAAAGGAACCTATGATGACCCCGACCCCCTTCAACTCTCCATCTGAGTCCCTTGTGAACAGATACGATAGTGACATCGACCTCCTTCTCCAGCGGAACCCATCGGTTCTCGAACCACTGACTATTCATAAGCCTTCCTTCCCATCCATTAGTCCCAATTCCGCCAAAAATATCACTATCAGGAAAAAGCAAAAAGGGGGAAGCCGTCACTTTCGAGGCAGAACGATTGCTTCTGACCTGGGGGTTACAAATCTGTCTCTTGTGGAAGTCCCAATCATGGAACCTACTGCTTCGCAGCCTCTTAGAGCATGTACGACTGGCCAAGCCTCCAAATGACCTTCTTAATATCTTTCAATATTAGGGGATTGGGTGCCGCCCCTAAATTCCTGGCGCTAAAAGAGACACTTGCTTCTGCTCATCCCCTCATTATCTTTATTCAGGAAACAATGCACTCAAGTTCAGTGTCTCTGGCTTTCTTCAGAAGAATGTTCCCCTCTTGGTATATGGTTGCCACTGAAGCTGATGGTATGTCCAGTGGTCTGGCAGTATTGTGGAACCCGGCTTGGGTCAGAGCAAAGGCTTTCAAATGCTGTGCTGGGATTCTCCTCTTGGCTTCTATCAGAGGAAGGCCTCAGATCATCAACATCTTGAATGTATATGCGCCCTATAGGGACAGATCTCCTTTTCGGGACAAGTTGTTTGATTATGAAATTCTAGACATTGAATCCTTATTAATAGTAGGTGATCTAAACTTGACCCTTAACTCTGCGGAATGTTGGGGTCGGTGTAGAAAGCAGGATCATATGGCTGATAAAATGCGTCAGGAACTTCTAAATAGAAATTTAGTTGACATAATTCCTGAAAAAATGGTCCCAACATGGGAAAACGGCAGGACGGGCTCAACCTACATTGCTAAAAGAATAGATCGCTTTATTATAAAAGCCAGCATAATTGAAAGGTGGGGAATGCCTGTCGCTAGAACTGGAATGGAGTTCTCCTCGGATCACAGGCCCATCTTCCTGGAATGGGTGAATATGAATTGTAGGATGGGCTACCCTTTCAAATTTAATAGATCCCATCTCGAGGACAAATCTTTCAATGAACTCATTACAAACACTTGGAGGGATATTCATCAATCTGAAGAGGCATTCTTATATACATTCCGGGAAAAAATTCAATTGCTGAGAGATGCTGCAAAGGACTGGCAGATCAAGAAGAGGAAGAAGGACAATCAGGAGCTATTTGATATCAAAAAAGAAATATGTTATCTTTCTAACTCGGTCCATTATAATGGTCTATCTTTTGATCAAAAAATCCATATCAGAACTTTGGAAAAAAAGAAACAAGAGCTGCTGCAAAAGGAGGAAGCTTTGTGGAGACTTAAAAGCAGAGCGACATGGCTCAGGGAAGGCGATCGTAATACTAAGTTTTTTCACAATTTCGCCAACGCTCGACGGGCGAAGAACTCCATTTGGAAGATTGAAGATGGCAAGGGGGGCTTTCTCCACACTCAACAGGATATTTCGGCAGAAGCCACAAGATTCTTTCAAAATCATTATAAAAGGCAGAGAAGCGAATCAAATGACACCTTATGGGCTGTGGAACTGATGCCTGTAATGTTTGATGGGGGCGCAAATGATGAATTTTTTAAGCCAATTATGGAAGAGGAACTTCACGACACCATTAAAAAGTTCAAAATGGACAAAAGTCCGGGGCCCGATGGTTGGCCGATAGAGTTTTTCTCTCATTTCTATGATCTGTTCAAAGACGATTTGCTGCGCATGGTGGACGCCTCCCGCATATCCGGGAATATAAACAATGCGTTAACTGCCACTTTTATAGCTCTTATTCCCAAAAAGGACAAATCGGAATCTTTTTTCGATTTCAAGCCGATCGCCTTATGCAATACTCTATTTAAAATTATATCCAAGATAATTGCGGAAAGGTTGAAGGTTGTTCTAAATTCCTTTATATCAAAGGAACAACATGCTTTTTTAAAAGATAGACTTATTCTGGATGCCGTTGCTATGACGCAGGAATGCCTCTTCTCAATGTCATCAAATAATATAGATGCTGCAGTCCTGAGGATAGACCTCAAAAAAGCTTACGATTGCGGAGACTGGGGTTTCCTTAGAATCCTTCTTGCAAAAATCAGATTAAGAGCACAAGGAATTAAATGGATAATGGCGTGTGTTGAAAACGTCAAATATTCAGTTCTCATAAATGGCATCCCTTCAACTTTCTTCCCAGCGGAGAGGGGTCTTCGCCAAGGCTGCCCTCTTTCACCTCTTCTTTTCATTCTCGTGATGAACTCTCTTAGCTCTCAGATCAATTTGGCCGTTGCAGAAGGGAGATGCAGGCCGATCAAGATTTGCAAGGATATATCCCTCTCTCATAACCTTTTTGTAGATGATATTCTCCTATTCGCGATGCTATGTAAATCATCATGGATTTGCCTAAATGTGATCTTCCAGAAATTTCAATCCGCATCTGGTCTGACTATAAACAAAGACAAGTCTATGTTGTATCATAACGAATCAAATCCGGACTTAGCTCAATGGATTGCTGCGCGTTTTGGCATAAAACATGCTCTGATAAAGGACGGGTTTAAATATCTAGGTTTCCACTTAAAAGCCAAGGGATATCGCGCACAGGATTGGCAGTGGCTGATTGATCGCTTTTATAACAAAATTTCATGTTGGGAGATGCGATTTTTATCCCTGGCGGGCAGATTTACATTGGTTCAGACCGTTCTATCTCAACTGGCGGTTTATTGGGCCCACCTCTTCCTTCTACCTGCATCCATTACAAACAAAATGGCTTCTTTGGCAGCCACTTTTTTATGGGGTGGTAGATCATATCAGTCCAAGATCCATCTGGTGAAGATGGATTCTATTTCAAGGCCGAAGAAGTTGGGTGGATGGGGCCTTCTGCACATGCCATCTTTCGGCAAAGCACTTCTATGCAAATCCCTTCTCAGAGGAATTTATGGCAAAAGTCAGTGGAGCACCATCATTAATCAAAAATACCTCAAAGGAAAGAGCATGGTATTCTGGTACAGAAGGCAATCATTAGGCATCAGAAGAGGTTCCCCCATATGGCAAAGTTTTAGAAAGATCCAGTCTCTTTTCATGATGAATTTAAGATGGAGAATCTTCTCAGGATCGAGCATTTTTATTGGCATTGATACAACTGTGCATAATCTGGAATCGATGATTCCCCCTGCCTTGCTCTCCTTCTTTTTCTCAAGGGGCCTCTTCACATGGAATAAACTAATTAAAACTTGGTCATCTCAGAATCCAGTTTGGAAGGACGGGGCCGAATTATCTCTGCCCCACTCTCTTCGTCCCTTATGGTCATCGGCTATCAACAGCTTTTCTAGCAAAGGCATCTCTCAATCGGGTTCAATGGATGAACTCATTTGGTCACTTCAGAAATCCTCTCAGTCTATCGGTGTCAGAGATCTATATGCTGCTTTCTCATCCGGCCAGTCGCCTTCCTCCCCCATTTTCCCACTCAAATTTTGGAAAGCTTCCTTTCCGCTCAAGATGATTCTTTTCGCATGGCTTCTCTTCTCGGACAGGAATCTCACCTGGGAGGTTCTCCAAAGAAAGGGATGGCAGGGTCCGGGAAGATGCCAAATGTGCCTTTCGGAAGCTGAATCCAACTCTCACATGTTCTTCCAATGTGCCTCATCTTCAACAATCTGGTATGATTTGTCTTTGATTTATGGCTTTTCTCACCGAGTTTTTTCATCTGTACAGGATGGTTTCAATTGGTGGAGTGTTCAGAATCCCACCTGGCGTTCTTTGTTCATCCTCACCTGCTGGTTTTTATGGAAATGGAGAAATGACTGCATTTTCCAGGACTCCAGGACGCCCCTTGCTTCTATCCTGATCTCAATTTCGGGCTTTATGCCCCCTTCAGATTAATCTCAAGTCCAGCTTTGCTTCTATTAGAGCTTTTTGGACCTTTTGCTCTCACTGTTGGCGGATTTTCATTTTGGCTCATGCTGATCCAGCTCCTTTTAATCTTTTTTGGAGGTTCCGCTTCACTCTCATGAAGCGTTAATTGTGGAGGTTTCGATTCACTCTTTTTAATCTTTTTTGGAGGTTCCGCTTCACACATGAAGCGTTATTTGTGTTATGGTTTGGATCCACATGCTTTCTCTGTTCGCGATTTTGCTCATGCTGCCCCAGCACTTTTAATTCTATCCTGATGCTGGCTTTCCCATGAAGTGTTATTGTGTTTATGCTGTTTGATCATCAGTCATACTATCTGATTCAGCTGTAATTCTATGTTTCAGCTGATACTCATGTATTTCGATCATGTATACAGATCTTTATATTCCCTTAATATAATCTATGATGATTTTCTCTCTGAAAAAAATGAATATTAAGTTTTCTAGGGAGTGTCAAATTTATTTATAGTTTTTATTCAATTAATAACGTGGCATAATCTCCCACTGCGTTTGCTCTACATGGATTTGTGGGGCCAATGGATAGTCGTGCACATCTGTTCATACATCGGTTGACATCCTTTCATTAACCAATCACTCGCTACGCCATTTCATTTAACAAAAAAACTAATAAATCTCACATCGCATTGAGAATTTGCAGGAATATATACACAGATAATAAGCGTATCCAAAGGCCCACCGTCTATATATATCCAAAGGCGTATGCAGGAATATATGGAATATATACACAATTAATAAGCGTATACACAGATAATACTGATCATTGATATTAACATGGTTGCTTTGTCTTCATGGCCCACCGTCTATTCTACTTTATGGGGGTTTGTTACGTTCTGGGAATTTTTCAAGACACGAGAGGGGGTCTTGAAAGGAAAACGCCATATTTTCTGCTTAAGATAGTGACAATATATGGCCATTTAACATGATACTTATAAATATTTCACTTAGTTAAGTGTAACATATAAAGAATTAACTTCATAAATTTCAATCAAAAATTTGAGAAATTGCCACGATATTGTTAAGAAATTTTTGGAAACCAATTACATTACTGGGACAGTTTAGTGCAATGAAGAGTTTTGGGAAAAACTTAATCACACAGAATTCACCCATTTCCACAAAAAGTTATTTTTTTGGTTCTATAAAATTCACAACGTTTTACAGAAAGATTTATTTATATATTTAAGATGTATATTAACTATATTGGTTAATGTAGCTTTGTTAATTTGTTATAAGGTCAAAGTAATTATTTAAATCTAATTAGTCTTATAATATTATTTGAAATAAGGGTCTAACTAAATATGAAATATTTAAAATTTGAAAGTTATGTTTTCAATTTTATAATTATTTTTTAAATATATTTCATTTTATTGGTATATAATTTTAATCTCAATTATATAATAGTTTAGTATGATTAAAAAAAAATAATTAGGTTTCTATAATCAAGTTTTTTTATAAGGTTTCTAATTAGTTAAAATTTAAGGATTATGTTTTCTATTATACTTTTTTTATTATAAAACAAAATATGGATGTAAAGTTTTCAATTAATTAATTGAAAGGATTTATTTTCTTTCAAGTTTTGATGATTAGATTTATGAATTGAGTTTAAAGTGAATAATCAACTCTATACTCTCTCTCATATACAAAATGGTTAATCCTTGAACCTATATGTCAATTGCTAAGTACATGATCATGTCATGTGAATATAAAAAATTAGGGTATGGTTTTCTAAAAAATTAGGGAAATTCTTATGGGTGGGAATTTAAAATTCACCATCAAAGGAATTACAAGGATGTTCTCTCTATGTTGTTCTTTTCTGTTTTACTATACATATGTTTGAAAGTCTATGTGTTACCTTATATCATTATGTTTGGATTCTATGTCTCTTATTTTGAAGATTTTTTTTTTTTTTATTAAATAAAACTAACTCGACACTATATATGCATTGAGTATACTCAAATAAAATTATAAAATGAAAATGAATAACTTTTAAATTTTAAATTTTACATTGTTAAAATATAATTTTGTTAATTTCTCTTTTTATTATGCAAATAAAAGATTTTCTTAATCTGTGGTAAATTGAAAATATATATATATATATTTTTAATACGAAATACTATAATTCTTTTCTTATTAAAATTATTTTTTTATAAAAAATATAGTTTAACCTCATAATTATTTTTTATATTAAATATTAAAATACCTTTAAAAATTAAATTTAGATTTTTATACAATAATAGTAATAATCTATTTAATAAAAATATTCTTAATCTAATACACAATCTAATCCTATCAATAATACCAAAAATTTTATGAATAGCTTTTCAGTTTCAAAATCATTAAATAACGAGTGTCAAATTTGTTTATAATTTTATTTAATAATTTTTATTAATTAATAACATGACATACTCTTTCACTATGTTGGCTCTACATGGATTTCTTTTGTTTTAAAAAAATATATACATCATCATTACATCAACCCACAAATACACAATCTAATCCTATCAATAATACCAAAGGTTTATGAATAGCTTTTCAGTTTCAAAACCATTAAATAACGAGTGTCAAATTTGTTTATAATTTTATTTAATAATTTTTATTAATTAATAGCATGGCATAATCTTTCACTCTCTTGACTCTACCTTGATTTCTTTTGTTTTACAAAAAAAATGTACATCATCATTACATCAACCCACAACAACACCATTAGATAACAAGTACCCACAACAACACCATTAAATAACGAGTGTCAAATTTGTTTATAATTTTATTTAATAATTTTCATTAATTAATAACATGGCATAGTCTTTCACTCTGCTGACTCTACATGGATTTCAAAAAAATGTACATCATCATTACGTCAACCCACGACAAACATATCGAGAATCGACCGCAACCACCCGGGATAAACAGTCCCAACCACCCGGGATAACGTCCGTGTACGGCTCTACATTGATTTCTGGGGCCAAAGGAAGTCGTGCCCATCGGTTCAGTTCAATACATTGCCATCGCTTGACATCGTTTCATTAAACCATCACTTGCTCTACACCAAAGGTATGTTGACAGAAATCTAATACAGTTAATCGTTATATATCACGTATTGTTTTGATCGTTGTATATCACGTATTGTGATGATAATTAGCATATCTCATACAGTTAATAAGCATATCCAAAGGCGATATCCCGCTCGTCGTTTTCATTAACCCCCTCTTCACTTATGATGATGGCAATGTTAATATTGATCATTGATATTTGTTTATTTTGATCAAAGTTTAACTGGTTGCTTTGTCTTCATGGCGTGTTGTGTGGTCTACTTTATTAGGGCTTGTTACATTTCTCTCTTTTTAGGGTTATTAGGAAATGTTTCTGTAGTGATGTGTAAGACCTGAGAGGGAGGGAACAAGAGTTCGAGGGTGAAAATGGAGTAATGGAATACTCATTGATTTAGTTGCTTCAAAGTTCTGAAACTTCATTCTTAACTTGATGCAAATCGCCATATCAGGTGCTAGATTGCTTAGGCAAAATATCAAGTGCAAGGTCTTGAAATGAAATCACCATATTTTTCGGGTAAGATAGTCACACTATACGGCCATATATCATGATACTCATAGAGTTTCCAGTTAGTTAAGTGTGACATATAAATAATTAACTTCAGAATTAGGCAAAATATCAGTGCAAAGTCTTGAAAGGAAATATCCATATTTTCGGGGTAAGATAGTCACAATATACGGCCATATACCATGATACTTATAGATTTTCCACTTTGTTAAGTGTGACATATAAATAATTAACTTCAGAATTTTCAATCAAAAAATTGAGAAATCGCCAGGACAATGTATGGTGTTGGAGAAATTTTTGGGAAACCAATTACATTAGCTAGGATAGTGTAGTGGGATGAAGATTTTTGAAAACTAATTACATCTGGATGGGAAAATCTTATCCCATAGAATTCGCCTATTTCCCCAAGTTCTCTGTTATGCAAATGTAATTAGTTACTTATCTCAGCTCTGTAAAATTCACAAGGTTTACATAAATATTTATCTATATGCTTACTGGTAGATCAATCATATTTTTGGTTAAAGTAATTATCTAAATCTAATTCCATCTTATAATATTATTTTGAAGTTAGTGTCTAATTAAGTATGATATATTTAAAATTTATGTTTTCAATGATATAATTATTTTTAAATACATTTAATTTTATTGATATATATTTTCGATTTCAACTATATAATAGTTTTGTATGATTAAATTTTTTAATTATGTTTTTTTTTTTTTTTTTTATAAAGTTTATAATTAATTAAAATTTAAGGAATATGTTTTCAATTATATATATATATATATATATATATTTTTTATAAAATAAAAAAAGATGTAAAGTCTTCAATTAATTAATTGAAATGATTTATTTTCTTCAAGTTTTTATGATTAGATTTATGAATTGAGTTTAAGGTGAATAATCAAGGTTATACACACACACTCTCTCTATCACTCACATATACAAAATGGTGACTCCTTGCACCTATATCTCAATTGCTGCGTACATGATCATGTGATGCAATTACAAAACCTGGATGACTTTTCCCTACCCATCCAAGTTCAATCTAATTGAGGTTTGTTTTAACCAACATGTAGGGGATTCTTACACCCATTCAAGAACACATGTAAGTGGCTTGTAAGGGATATAACCATTAATTTATATGTGGTTTTCAAGGTATCAACAATCTCATTGTTGCTTTAAGTTCTTGAGGGTGGGGATTAGTTTTCCAAAAAGCTCCATGAAGGAAAACACTTAGGAGGATGAATATGCAAAACAATGCAGAGATAGGATTTTGTAAAACATGGTTGTTGATGACGTTCAAATGGTTGATTGTTGCAAACATCCCTATAAAGATAGATCCATCACCACCAAGGGAACTAGTTATGGGTCTTTTGAGGAAGATATGGATAGAGCACTAGGTGATGAAGGGATATGCTTTGGATATTTTACATATTATAGACAAATCTCAACCTAAATGCAATTGGAGGATGGTACAACCAATAGAGTTGAAAATGAAAGGTCTGCTAGAAATCCTTCATTAACATTAAAGGTGAGATTCGTATATTTCGACAAAATGACGTCAAACAAATAAAATAAAAATTGTTCCTTATGCACAATTAATTCATAAGTTTTTCATCATTTATGAATTTACTTCTCATAAATCCTTCATATTAGATATGTGGTGATCATGGGAAATCCAAGGCATATTTAGCTTGGCTTGAAGAGTTAGAATGAAGTATTGGATTTAAAAATAGGGTTGAAATTAACCTAGAACTCAGTGCTGCCAACAAAGCTATGGTGGAGAGAGTTTATTCAAAGGTAAATCTATATAAGAAGGGATGTAAATGTGTGAATCTCTAGAGAAGAAAGTTAGATTGGTTCTTGGTGAGGATATTGAGATGAATCTAGTTGTTGAAATGGAAAATTGAGCGGCTGGCGGGGGATAATTCTAGGATTAGCATTGATGGTACTTCCTCCTCTCGTGATGAAGGAAGGAAAGTATTTGCAAACAAGAAAAGTGGATCATCTGTATACCAAGCCCTAGATGCATAATGATTCATCATTAGATTTAGCCCTTATATTGCTAAGAATATTGACAATCAAGTTAAATATAACGAGTTCTCCTTGTACTATCAGTGCAGAAAATTAGTCTTTAAATATTTAGATGTTTTTGAGTACAGATTCCTATTGATCTAGGCCGCGTGATTTTAAGCGTTCCATTCATTCTTTAATAAATTCAAGATTTAAATTGTGATCGATATTTATGGAGTTTCATTTGTTAATTTCTTGCATGATATTATATTTTAATGATATTATATTTGTGTGTTAACGATTTTTGTTTGCATTTTATTCCATGGACGATATGATTTAGTTATTGATTTCCTCTGCATTTGCATCTTAATTCATATGATATATGTTATTGCCTCAATTTCTTCAGAATATATGTATTGGTGACCTACTTATTGAATATATAGAAAACTATGTATGCAAAGAATACAATACGTTGTATCACAAATCAAAGAAGCCATAAATTCATTTTTTATCATTTGTTGGTTGGTAACCAATTGGCACAACCACATGCATTGACTCGGAAAATTGCACAATTCTAGAAGTGAAGGGAGGGAGACTGAATAAGGGAACTGCGCATTGTGGATTCCTAGTAGCCAGTGATGCAACTTGAGGCTACATCCTAGGAAATGTGCAGTCCAACTTGGGAATATATTGGGAGAGAGTTCGCATTGCGCATTCTCAAAGGCCAAGATGAGTTCTAGAGCCTCAAACTTGTGCAATGCCTAGCTGGAAAAGGTGAAAATTGGCCAAGGAAAGGGAATATCTGCCCATGAGAGTGTTCGAAACAAGAATATCTGAGTGATGGTGCATGTTAAAGTGTAGATGCAACTGTGTATATATATCGGTGCAAAACAAGTGCATAATATTATCATGCAAAAGGAAAAACAAACATGCAAGAAGAGTCGCCGCAATGATGACCACTAATAGGAAAAAAAATAAAACTAATGTGACACTTGTAAACGGTGAATGAAAGGCCAAGAAAACACTTGTTAAATATAATATAGTTAAAACTCCAGCAACCATAAAAATAAGTGAGCAAAACAACACCCATAGAAGTTAAATGACAAAAAGTGACAGAAAAGGCTGCAAAATATGACAAATAAAAACTCATCCGAAAAAGTGCCATAAACTCCATTAAAGGCTCCTTGATCTCCTTGAGCTCTAAGATTGAATGTAAAAATGACCTATAGGGGCATCAATTAAATAGATCTAGACTTATTGAGGTGCATGCCTAAAATCAAGGAAAAAGACACACTTGGCGGAAAGTTCCAAAAATAGTGAGTGTGCGACCTTCGGGGAACTAATTAATGGATCCCTATTTTCTAGGGTTGATTTTTTTTCTTTTTTTTTATTTTCTCTTTTTTTTTTTTCAGGGAACTTTGAATGCACACTGTCAAGAAAGATTGTGCAATTCCTTGAGGATTGGGCAACTTCTTGACTTAGTGCATTGTGCAGTTTCTAAGCTCAAGGGATGCTTTCCACAGTTTCCATCAACAAGGTGGGGCTTCCATCTAGAACTGCGCAATTATCGACCTCGTGACTAGCCTACCAAGAAGGTTTTCATAGTTTTTGGAGGCAAGCTTGGCCTGCCTTCCAAGATTGTGTAGTTTATGGAGGCAAGGCCAGTAATGTTGCAAGGTCATGTCAGAAGGTTGCTTATGATTTAGAAGATTTAGATCGACATCAAAACAAGCTAACACAAGCGTCCATAAAAGATAATTCTTTAACATGCCATGAATACTTGACAATAGTAGAAGATAAGCTCATGTGGATAGAAGGAAGGCTCCAAAATCAAGGCAGGGGTAAAATTTTGGGGCGTGGTTGTAGTAGCTACGATACTTAGCAACACACTCGTAGAACTCAAGCTCTCTATATAGATGTTGTCTCATGAAAAACATGTCTAACTCTTCAGGAATGATTTTTCAGGTCTTTGATCACCATAGCTTCTTCACTTAGCTTGCGTTAATATATATTCCCTACCATTCGCTTCATTGGAGACACACTTAACCAACTGAAGTCAAACTATGTTGTTTTGATTGGCGATTAGGAGTATATAGATACACTAGTGAAAAGAATTGTCAAAGTCTTAGTTTTAATCTCTGGTGTTGCTCCACTTCCAGTAGGCCTGGGCAGTACCCCGGTGGAGTCACTTCAAGAAAATAAACATTGCTCTACTGCCAGCGAGCCTGGATAATACCTTGAAAAATTTGCTTGATTCAACTCTTT
The DNA here is from genome assembly GCA_031772625.1 of Pinus tabuliformis. Taxonomy (NCBI): domain Eukaryota; kingdom Viridiplantae; phylum Streptophyta; class Pinopsida; order Pinales; family Pinaceae; genus Pinus; species Pinus tabuliformis. Next base: position 449,691,364 of record CM062809.1, on the reverse strand, counting down.
GCATAGGAAGCCTTTCTCTTCTTTTGCCTTCATATTATTTTTTTCATTTTTTTCATTTTTTGTTCAAAGAATTGTGCATAGGAAATTATTAATTTAATGATGTGGAAGAGGGATCCCAAATTATTGAGAGCGGAAGAGGTTGTCCCTTCATAGAAGGATATTTATATACCTCAAAATTTTTCTCCCCTCCTTACTCTACTCGACTTTGTTGACAAGGAACCGAAAGTCAAAAAACTTATTAGAATAGGTGGTATTATTTATAGATTCAAGAATCGTGATTCCACTGTAGTTTTCTGCAAAAAATAACATATTCTCCGTCACGGTGTCATCGACTAAAAGATGAAATATTCACGCAAAGAGGGGGAATAAATAAATAACCAAGCGTTGACAGTAGGGGATTTTTGAGGTCTAAAATGGGCCTCCTAAGGAAATTATAAAATAATAGTGCAAATAATAAAATAATACTAGATTACATCATCAAATTTTAGAGGGAAGAAAGACAAAACTATTTTTCCAACTCGTATTTTCAACTTATCTCCATGTGGGTTTACTCAAATTTTGAGTGGAGATACTCGTTGGATGAAGAATTTGATTCCTCATCAAAGGAGTACCAATGTTGCATACTTTTGATGGACCCTGCTACATAAAAAATGAGAAATACATGAAAAACGTGATTGCAATCACGTTTTTTCATGTATTTCTCATTTTTCATGTAGCAGGGTCCATGAAAGGTATGCAATATGGGTACTCCTTGGATGAGGAATTAGATTTTTCATCCAACAAGTAATCCTGCTCAACATTTGAGTAAAAACTAAGGGAGATAAGTTGAAAATATGAGTTGAAAAAGTAGTTTTATTATTTTTTAATATTTGTACTTTTTTACTCCAAAAATGGTGAATCATCCCCGATGGTTGACATCATCATGTTGAATCCTATTGGTTCTTATAAATTTTATTTTGGTTGTACATTTTTCTTAGGAGGCCCATTTTAGACCTTAAAAATCCCCTAATGACAACTTCCTTGTGAACTTCACCATGCTTGCTCCAAAAACCAAACATGGCATCATGCAGAAGCTATCCTACAACTGAAAGAGAAGAAAAGAGCAGGGTGTAAAGTTAATCAAACAAAACAAAACAAAACAAAAAGCAATGAAAACAGCAAACTACCCCTACTCCTACACTAACCAATAATAGGCCAGACCTATGTAAAAGGAAATTTTCATTGTAGCCATTGATGCATCCGCTCACCTGTATAGGCAAGGGAATGCATATCAAGAAATATATTCGACAATAACCATAGAAAATAATTAAGATAAGGTGATGGATACTATGATATTCGAAGTTTGAAAATGCACGTAAAAAAATATGAAAAAAAAGAACATGTAAAACATTACGCGGAAGCATTATGGTGTTCAACACACACTCTGACTCAAAGACACACAAGAACAAACTTTCAAACTTTGAAACTGGGTAGACATAAAGAAAGAAGAAAACTTACGTTTCATAACAGAGCTCACCAGGTATGATTCCTCCAATGATTGAGAAATGGGGTCATGCAAAATAGGTGTCAGATGCTAAATTTGAGATATAGATGGGTTTTCAATTTGTGCGGTAGAGTGATGAGGAGCCTTGAAAGATACATCATAGTTTTGATAAGGATTGGAACTAACCTCAAGACTGTGAGAACTTGACATAACCATTAGCTCAGGTTGAAGTTCCTCGACAACTTGCCACTACAACAAATCCCTGTGATTAACGTCCCTTTTTACTTCTTTTTTTGCATCTAGAGCCCATTTTTGGTGCTATTTTCATCCATTTATCAAATATGGTACAAAAATTGACAAAAAATTTGCATCGAGTTTTGCACCAAATCTTACACCAATTTTAGCACCAGGTATTGCAATAGGTTTTGCACCGGGTTTTGCACCAAATTTTATGCTAAGTTTTGTGTCATCCTTTGCACTAGGTTTTGTTCCAGGTTTTGCATCAAGTTTGGCACCTAATTTTGTTTGACATACTTTTGCATCCTCATTTGCATCCACTTTTTGCACCTGCACTTGCATCAACTTTTGCATCGATTTTTGCATCCCTTTTGCGCCAAGTTTTACATCGAGTTTTGTGTCTAGTTTTGCATATAATTTTGCATGTACTTTTGTCGCATCCACTTTTCCATCTTGTTTTGCATCCATATTTACATTGTATTTTGCATCTATTATTGTTCCCACTATTGCATCTAATATTTTTGTGCCACAATTGGCGCCTAGTTTGGCACCTCCTTTTGCACCCACTTTTGATTATAATTTTGCATCCACGTTTGCATCCTCATTTGCGTCTAGGTTTTCATAAACTTTTACATCTATTTTTGCATCCCTTTTTGTATCCACTTTTGGATCAGGATTTGCATCAGGTTTTGTGTCTCGTTTTCTATTGCATCCACTTTTGCATACAATTTTACATCCATTGTTGCACCCATTTTAAAGTCCACTTTTTGCATCCCTTTTTACATCTTTGTTTGCATCATAGTTTGATTCCTTTTTTGCATCTATCATTACATCCACTTTTGTTGTGCCACAATTTTTACCATGTTTTGCACTTACTTTTGTACCCACGTTTGCTTCCAATTTTGCATCCATGTTCACATCCTCTTTTGCATCAAATGTTGCATCTCTTTTTTGCATCCACTTTTGTGTCAGGTTTATGAATTGGGTTTTGCATCTCATTTTGTATCTACTTCCATTGTACCCAATTTTTGCATCCAATTTTATTTCACCTGTTGCACCAATGTTTGCTTCCACTTTTACATCCCTTTTTGCATCTTATTTTGCATATTTTTTTGGTCTATTGTTACATCTCCTTTTGTTGCGCCATATCTTGCACCTACCATTACAACCACATTTGCTTCCACTTTTGCATCCACATTTGCACCCTCTTTTGTGTTCAAGTTTGCATCGAATATTTTGTATTTGCATCCCCTATTGCATCAACTTTTGTTGCATCCATTTTTACATCTAATTTTGTGTCCACTGTTGCACCCATGTTTGTGTCCATGTTTACATCCCTTTTTTCATCTTATTTTGTATCCATGTTTGTCTCTTTTTTGCATCTAAGTTTGTGTCCTTTTTTGCATCCGTTGTTGCATCCACATTTGTTTCACCAAAATTTGTGCCAAGTTTTTTGCCTACCATTGGACCCATGTTTGCTTCCACTTTTACATTGATGTTTGCATCCAAGTTTGCATTGACAACTGCATCTGCTTTTGCATCCACTTTTGTGTCAGATTTTTCATGTTGTTGTGCATCTACTTATGTTGCATCCACTTTTCATCTAATTTTACTTCTATTGTTTCCCCCATTTCTGTGTTCGCTTTTGCATCCCTTTTCCAACACTCATCATATTTTCTACATTGATGATATTCCTTGTGACATTGACAATTATGAACAATTGATGACAATGTCAATAATCTTGACAATGATGAAAATGAAGATGATGGCAATGATACGAATTGTGATTATGATGATAAAGATGATACTGGTTACAATGTCAATGATGATGATGGCAATGATTATGATGATGACGATGCTAATGACCTTGGCAAATCTTCTCAATTCTTAAATGTTGTCATTGTCATAATCATAAGCATTATCTTTGGTGTCATCATCCTTGTCATCATCATCATCTTTATGATCATTTTCATCTAGGTCATCATCAAAAACAATAATGGCATGAATGATGATGATGTCCATGATGATGATGACAACAATGATGATAGAAATTACATTAATGATGATGATGGGGATGATAAAAATGACAATGATGATGATAACAGTGGTGATGATGATCATCAGCGATCATCTCTCAAAAATAGAGTTGTTATTTTTCTTACGTATATCAATGTGTCCTAAACAACCCTTTTCTAGCATTGATCACATTTTTTGGGTTGATGATACCTCTCACAACATCTATAATTATGAACAATTGCAAACAATGTCCATAATGATGATGATGATGAGGATGATGATGGAGCTGATGATGATGGCATGAATGGTGATTATGATGATAATGTAATGATGGTAATAATGATGACAAGGATGATGGTGATGATGATGACAATGAAGATGATGACAATGATTATGATAATGAGAATGACCTTACAATCTTATGGATTCATAAACAATTACTAGTTTCAATACCATCTTCTGGATACGTATTACTATCATACTTTTTACATATGTCTCTCTTGAGGTATCTTACTATAATGGTGTTGTCAACACTAGAAAGATATCTTGTTGTAATGGTGGTTCTAATGTTAGCACCAGCAAAGTTTTTGTTAAATGTTGCTTTAAAAAAAATGATTTATGCAATTATTTTGTCAATCTATGTAAAAAAGTAAATAACATACAATTATTTTGATTGTAGTCCCATTGATTTTCATGAATTCACCAGTTTGAAGACCATCTTATACATACATACTATTATTAAACTTTTTGCATTATATCCCTCTTATATCTTGTTGTAATGGCAGTATTAGCACTAGAAAAATATCTTGTTGTAATGGTGATGTTAGTATTAGCACTAAAAAATCATTAAATTTTGGTAAAAAAAGTTGATAATTTATTTATTTTAATTTTTATTTATTTATTTATTTTATTTATTTTTTGGTTGATTTTTGGTAGTAACTTGTTATGAAACCAGCTCACAAAAAGATAGAAAAGATATATAAATGCCTTATAATTCAGCCTCTTCGAGGGGGCAACCTCCTTTACATTACACAAATGAATGATTCTTTGATTATTCAAATGACAAAACCTCCTTTCTATATATAGGAGTCTAAGGAGTCACAATATAACCTAGCTGACCTAACAATAACAATATAAAGGCACAAAAATAACAATATAGGGATTCTATGGGGCACAGTAATAACAATATGGGGAAAATAGGGGCACAACAATATTAATAAGGGATACAAATACAATAGTAATGGGGTAGTCACTAGTATTATAGGGACCTAACATGCCCCTCTCCTTCAAAAAAGTGTTGTCCTCAACGCTTGAGTAGTTCTGGATGCTTCTGTATGAAATTCTCATCCTCCCATGTGGAATCTTCAATAGATAAGTTCTTCCACTTGATGAGATACTCCGAAATTGATCAATTTCGTAGCTGTCGAGTTCTTGTTTCTGTGACTGCTTCTGGTTCCAATATAATTTTTCCTTCCTCCTCAAGTTCTGGCAATATTGTTTGAATTGGGAGCTTGTCGCCTATAACCTTCTTTAAACATGAAACATGGAAAATTGGGTGCACTCAAGAAGCTGCAGGAAGCTCCAATTTGTATGCCATAGTACCAATCTTTTGCAACACCTTGTATGGACCATAATACTTTGGTGATAATTTATTATCCTTCTTAGCTTTCTCGAGGGACATTTGTTTATATGGTTGTAGCCGTAGGAATACCCAATCACCTACATCAAAACTTCTTTCGCTGCGATGTTGATCTGCCTGTTGTTTCATTCTATTCTGCGCCAACACGAGGTTATCCTTTAAGAGTTGGAGGACTTGTTGTTGATGCTCGATGTGATGTTCCACTGCTTGAACCTTAGAATTTTCTCTTAAATATGATGTGATGGATGGTGGCTGATATCCATAAAGTGCCATAAATGGAGTCATTTTTGTTGCTGTATGGAAGGAAGTGTTATACCACCATTCAGCCAGAGGCAACCATTTGACCCATTGTGTCTATTTATCAGATAAAAAGCAACGAAGATATCCTTACAAACATTTGTTTACTATCTCAGTTTGCCCATCATATTGAGGATGATAAGATGAGCTATGAGCTAACTAATTACCGAGACAAGAAAATAATTATGTCCAAAAATTTCCAGTGAAAATGGTATCTCTGTCACTTACAATAATCTTTGGGTTTCCATGTAGCTTTTGAATTGTTTCCATAAATGCAGTAGAAACTGTACTGGCTTTAAATGGATGTGATAATGCACAAAGTGTGCATACTTGGTAAGTTTGTCAACTACCACCATGATGACACTCTTCCCTCAGACTTGGGTAAACCTGTGATAAAATCCATTGAAACCTCCTCCCAACGTTGGCTTGGAATGGATAAAGGTTGTAATAGACTTGGGGTCTTAATTGTTTCAACTTTATTTTTTTGGAAAGCCAAACATTCTACCACAAACTTTTGAATATCCGATTTAAGGCCATCGCAAAAAAATTCCTTCTTAACCCTGTGGTAAGTTTTTAAAAATCCCGAGTGCCCTCCTAAGGGAGAAGTGTGCAATTCCATAAGAATCTTTTGTTTGAGTTGGGAATTCTTACAGAGGTAAAGCAATCTTTTCACCATAACGAATCATTTTTCCAGCTAAATGTATCAGATGCACTAGAATCTTGTTGTAACTTTTGAATAAGTGCCCACACTTCTTCATCACTCTTCCATTCCTTCCTTGCTTCGTTTATCCAATCTGGTTGGATAATAGAAATGGCACACAACAATGCTTCCACATCCTCATCCTTTGTTGAGAGTGCATCTGCAACCACATTTTTCTTCCCTTTTTTCGTAGATGATTTCAAAGTCATATCCCAACATCTTTGTAACCCACTTTTTTTGCTCCTCAGATGATAATCTTTGTTCTAAAAAGCATTTAATGCTATCATGATCCCATTAGGTAGGGTTGCCATTTCTTAAGTGCATGTAGTATGGCCAACATTTCCTTCTCATAAATAGCTTTGTGTAAAAACTTTCCCTTGATTGGACGACTTTCAAAAACAATGGGTCTTTCATCTTGCATTAAAACAACACCAATTCCATTTCCTGAAGCATCACATTCCATAATAAAGGTTTTTGTGAAGTCCGGTGTAGCTAAGACCGGTGCTTGGCACATTGCCTCTTTAAGATGTTCGAAGGCCTTTGTTGCTTCTGGAGTCCATGAAAATGCATCTTTCTTATATAATGTTGTTAGAGGTGCTGCTATTCTCCCATAATTCTTAACAAACTTGCGATAATACACTGTCAACTCGAGAAATCCTCGCACATGCTTTATGGATGTGGGGATTTTCCATTTCTTAATGGCTTTAATTTTGTTAGGGTCTACCTTAACTCCTTCATGAGATACAATATGACCGAGATATTCCACCTCTTCTACTCCAAAGAAACATTTGGATCTTTTTGCATATAATTGTTTCTCCTCCAATAGTTGCAGCACCTTGTCAACATGTTCAACATGAGCCTTCCAAGACTTGCTGTAGATTAGTATATCATCAAAAAATACTAACACAAATTTTCTAAGGAAGGATTTGAAAATGGAATTCATCAAACCTTGAAATGTAGAAGGTGCATTAGTAAAGCCAAAAGGCATGACCAAAAATTCATAATGACCCTCATGAGTTCTAAATGTTGTTTTCAGAATGTCTTCAGTCTTCATTCTGATTTGATGATATCTTGAACGAAGATCCAACTTGGTGAAGTAAATTGATCCATGCAATTCATCCAGTAATTCATCAATGAGAGGAATGGGAAACTTATCTTTAATAGTGAGCTTGTTGAGATCCCTATAATCTGGACACATGTGCCATGATCCATCCTTCTTGTGCACCAATACTACTGGAGCAGAGAAAGAACTTTGACTAGGTTGAATTATACCAGCCTCTAGCATTTTTGCAACCATACATTCAATTTCACTCTTTTGGGCATAGGGATATCTGTATGGCCTGATGTTTGGAGGAACACTTCCTGGAATCAGATGAATAGCATGATCATGATCACGAATAGGTGGGAGACCTTTTGGAGTCTCAAATACCTTGGAATGATTGTCCAAGACTTTTTGGAGATCTGGAGAAATAGATGATTTCGATGTGGAAAAATCTAGCGAACATAATTGTGCAATTACACCTCTTTGTTCCTTTTTTAGAAGCTTTGTCATACCGTTAGAGCTTATTATCTTTCCCGGTTTCCTTGCAATACCCCTTAATTAAACTTCTTTTCTTTCCACAAAAAATTTCATGAAAAGTTCTTGAAAATTAAAAGCTATTGTACCCAAGTGATAATTTTTTTACGAGAGCAAATCCATTGATACCATACAAACTGATTTGGTTCCAAATATAAAGTTGCAATACGTACCTTTTGTGTGTTTTGCACATTATTGAGATCGAAAAATTGCTCCATCTGTAATATCCATGTTGCAGGATCCTTGCCATCAAACTTCCTCATATCGATTTTTGGAATATGGTGGGTCTTCGATCCCACATTAGAGTCTATGAAATCATGATTAACATTTCTTTTGTTCACATCATGAGTTTCCTTTACTACCCTTTCACCATTAGTAAGTATTTCTTGTAGAACATTTGTCAAATCTGTCTTCAAATCTGTCTTCAAATCTGCCATGTCTCTCTTCAAATCTATCTTCAAATCGTCCATCTTAGCTTCCATGCCCTTTATCTTAGATTCCACGCCATTTATCTTAGCTTTTGTGAGAGTGACATTTGTTGCACTTGGTCTTGTAATTTTGATATATCATGTAGCATTTCTTCCTCTTCTTCATGAGTCATGCTAGAGCTTTCAGGTTGCTTACTAGGTGTTTGTATTTTCTTTCCTTGGGGCATTAGTTACCGATAATAATGCTCTACTATGCCCTTTGAATTCCTTCAAAATAATTTTTTAAACCAAGCTTAAGCAAAAATTTAAAAAATATACACACCTTTTTTCACTTTGTAGGAGCTTGATATTGCCTCTGATGTATCTTTGTAATTGTGGATCATCTAGTTCTGAAATTGTGACCTGCAGTATCCCTCTATGTCCTCTTTTCAATTCCACCAATTTGATCCAAATTGGATTCTCCAAGGAAGAGTTATGCCAAATCTCCTAAAATGACCTGATTATAGACTAGTTCAGTAGAGCGAACTTGTACGACATGCCACGTGTCCCTATTTCGACCTTTGGCTCTGAAAAATATATACAGGAAACTGTTAGCCTCCTGTTGCAACAGGTTTCATATTTCATGATTGACATTTTTACATGCCAAATATGTCATCTTTCTTGCAGCAAGGTTCCATATTTCCAGAGAAGAAAACCAGAGAAGAAGTAATAAAGCATGGCAATACAAATGTTACTGCTGTTTCCAATTTTGATGAGTTGTTCCAGTTTTGAAGAAGTTCTTAAAGGGAGCTCCAGACAGTCTAATCCTGGTCCCCCTAGGTTTCAATTTCCTGTTGTAGAATATAGAGAATGACATCTGTCAAAACAGTTTAATCTTGGTAGATTTGTAGATAGGTAGAGAATCAAAGGGACCCAACTGTTTAATCTGGGCTCTGGCAGAAATAAGTGCAGATCTAGATAGGAAAATTCAAAAGAAAAAATTGTGAATCTGGGTCTGCAAGTCCAAGTGCACCCAAAAAAAGAAGAAAAAATGTTAGGACAGTAGGCTGGGTAGGTAGCTTTGATGTGGCAGAATCATGACTAGTGATCAATTTTGTATTCCACAATGTCTTATCTTTTATGATCACAGTTATCAGGCAGTTTGCAGTTTCATGAAGGTACTCAGGCTAAAGATTCATTAACATCCCCTCTTCTCATTCCCCCCCAAGTCACTTACTAACATCCCCCAAGAGTTCAAGATCTGCTTGAGCCTCTCAGTCACATCGTTTCCATGACATGTGCCTTGGTGAGGATCTCCTTCATTCAAGGACCGCTCACTCATCATCTATGAGCCTTCTTTTCCCCAAAGTGGCATAAGGTCTCACACCTTAGCGCCCTCTCTTCATCTCCATATTAACTTTTAACTTTATTGTATAGCTCCCTAACAATTTTCCCTTTCCCCTATTAAAATCATGTATATAATTCCCCCTATGTAAATACCCCTCCCTGGCATTATAGCCATACTTTCTACTAAGTCAGGGAAATCTCAGTCCATCTGGGACTGTTTTTAGCCCATCCGAGTCATTGAGGAACTAGTTTGACATCTGGTCAGCTAGCAACCTCTCCCTTAACCCCAAAAATCCCCAAAAAAACCCATGTTTTCACCTTCCCCTTATAAAATTTCACCCCACCGCTGTAAAAACTCACATTTTACCCCTAACCCAAAGTTCCTGTGCATAATTATTAACCCCCCCCCTTTATTTGACTCCGTAAACCCGTTTCCCTAGGTTCTTACCCATCCGCCGCGCACATTAAATTCAGAATATTCCTGCAAATATTCCCGCCCGTTAACCCCATGTCCCGTCGCGTCCGCCACTAGCCGTCTGATCCACAACCCCGCAGATCTACGGCTGGCGGACATCCTGATCCCCGACGCGCCCGGCCTTTAACGTCCGGGAGTTCAGCGGTTTTGCCACCGTACTCCCGCCACGCGTCAAGCGTCGGGCTGTGGCGGAGCCCCTCCCTCCGAAACCACCATCCCCCATAAGCGGTGCGCCACATACCGCTTACCGCCCGGTGACGTCACCAGCCCACGTCACCCCCTGCACAGTCAACAGCCCACGTCACCCACCCTGTACAGTCACCCGTCGAGTCATCCGCGTGCGTGGCCTCCTGCCACGTCGTTGCCACGTGTCCCGCCACCGTACCTGCCACGTCACCGACCGTACGAGATGACGTCATCCCGCCACATCGCCACGCTGACGTCATGCTGACGTCACCGCCGTACAATGCTGACGTCATCAGCCCTTTTTTTGGCGCAGAGGCGTGAAAGTCACACTTCGGAGCCCCGGAATCGAATTCTGAGGCAGTTTTTGATTCATCGCAGGATTTTTGGGGCCAGAATGGAGAATCTTCAGGGAATCTTCGCCCCATGCAGCCCCAGGAAGCCCGAAAAGGCGCAGAAATGATTAGTTTTCTTCACAGAGCATGCCGAAAGGATCAGAAAACAATTTCAAAGATGCAGAGGCTGAACAGCGGCCATTAATTCACGATTAGACCCGCAGTACATCAGATCAGCAGCCCAGATTTTGTCAAAGAGTATCAGAGAAGGAGAAGACGCCAAAGAGTATCAGCTGAAAGATATTTTAGTGGCTCGAAGCAGCCAAGAATTAATGAGCCCATCAGGAAGTCAAATCAGGCAGCTAAAGCCCATTCCTGCACTCAGATCACAGCCTAAATTTAAATGCAGGTAGGCTTCGAGGAACAGGAACCCATGCATATTTATTTCAGAAGACACTACATCAAGCCACCAAGGACCACATCATTCACTTATTTCTGATACAGCGACCCTCAGCGCCGCTCAAGAGATTTTTTGCATTTAATTCCAGATAGAGTTAGGTCAATAAATGATGTTTTATGACCTGATTAGGTCAAGTTGTAATAAAAGCAGTAGATAGAAAGTTTTGTCCTATATATACCACCCTCTGTATAGTTCTAAGGGTTGGTCAATTGATAATTTTAGCTAGAGACTTGCTGTGTATACCTTAATTTTTCTGTAATCAAAGATTGCTTAAAGCTTGGAGAGCGAGTTGTCTGTTGTTGATGAATGTGTTGAAGAGTTGAAGATGGAATTCCTGCGCTGCGGCCTGAAGCAATAAGTGCCTCTTATCTTTGTTTATGTGTTTGCCATTATCTAAATAGCAGGAAAAAAGAATAGCCTAGAATTAGTTAAATACTCTCTATGCTCAATTCCTGCTGTTTTTTGATGTTTTCTTCTGAATGAATTGGTTATGAACATTGAATTCCTTCTGGCTCATGTTTACCCCAGTTCACCTGTGCTGGCCAATTATCTAGGGATTCTTAACTGCTCCTAGGTAGCACCCTGTTGTTTCCTCTGCTAATCTGTTGGAGAGATTCTTAACTGCCTCTCTTTCTTTAGCATTCTTGCCATCCCTTGAAACCCGAAAGTTGCTTCTGCTTTAGTTATCTTGCTCCATTTTCCCCTCACTGTTGTTAAGGAAAGATAGCAGCAGTTCCCCCTCCTCGACTCCATGCCCAATGGTTTGAAACATTTAGATTATACTCAGCCTCTCTACCTGAAAGTGTCAGTTTTCCCACCAAAACTCAATCAAAACCCCTGTGCATCATAACTAGCCTAAAATCACCCCCTTCAACAAAGCTAAATCATAAAGAGAAAGCCCTCTCTGACTGCAGGCAGGCTAGGGCCTACAGTCCAAAGTCGGTTTGTGGTTACCTCGGCCGTATCCCTTTAGGAGTCGAAAGGGACAACCTGAGTGATAACATAAATACAGTCCATCCTCTTTTTGTACCTTCTTATGAAACTTCAATCCGATGCTCAGAGAGAAAGTTATGACGATTTTCCTTAGGTCACCTGTTTGGAATGTAATTCAGGAGTCTGCAAAAAGACCAACTTCCTCAGATCATATCTTCGCAAATATAGTGCGAAAAGCTCTGAAATTCGGACCCAAGGTTTAGTGTGATTTCATCTCAAATGGGTTTTTTTTTCGCTTCTGAAACGTCGCAGAAAAAAGTTATAGCGAAAATGCCACGATGACCTATTTGGAGCAGCGAAACCCTAGAATCCAAAGCTCTGATACCAAATGTTATGAAACCAACTCACAAAAAGATAGAAAAGATAGATCAACACCTTATAATTCAGCCTCTTTGAGGGGGCAACCTCCTTTACATTACACAAATGAATGATTCTTTGATTATTCAAATGACAAAACCTCCTTTCTATATATAGGAGTCTAAGGAGTCACAATATAACAGCCGACCTAACAATAACAATATAAAGGCACAAAAATAACAATATAGGGATTCTATGGGGCACAGTAATAACAATATGGGGAAAATAGGGGCACAACAATATTAATAAGGGATACAAATACAATAGTAATGGGGTAATCACTAGTATTATAGGGACCTAACATAACTAGTTCTTGGTCGAATCAAATGTATTAACCATGTTCTTTGTACTACAAGTCTAATTGTTGGGACAAAATTGAGCTTTCAAATAAGTTGCAAAAAGCATATAAATGGAAGAATAGCGATGGAAACTATTTGTATTGTCCAACTGTTCAGGATATCATGTATGAAAATATTCAACATTTTTAGAAAAATGGATTAGAGGTGAGTATGTAATTATACATAATGTTTGGATGATACATAAAAACAAAGTTGGTTTCATTGATGTGCTTAGGATCTACTTTGGATACGAAACCCTTGGTTTTGGAAGTATGCAAATAATTAATTTGGTTTACCTTTGATAACCAATGAAATTTTATTTCTTTTTCCTCGTAAAACCAAGGAAGACATGGCAATAATCCTCATTAGAAAACAACTCCTTGTTTAAGGTTTATAGTTGGTTGCAAAAGTTCAACAACTGGGTATAGAATTTTTTAGTTGCTATTAGGGAGACAATGTGATTATAGGTTTTAGTAGACATAGATCATTCTTGTTATTTGATTCACTTTGGCGATGGCCTCTTCTAACCAATATATGAGATTGTGAATTTGTTGACATTTTTTAGATTACCAAGTAGAGATAGTTGTTTATAGGAATTTTGTAAAGCCTGAAGTATTGACAAATGGTTTTTCACTGTTAAGCATGTTTAAGTCAAATTGGGTTGCAAAACTTAAGGATAAAGCAAAAACAATTGTTAGTAGTTGTGAATTGATATAGCCATTAAATGATTCCCAACCATGTTCTTTGTGCTACAAGTCTAATTCTCAAGACAAAATTAATAATTTTGTTCAGTTACAAGGAGCATATAAGTAGAATAATATCAACCGTGGAACCTATTTGTATTGTCCATTAAGTATTCAGTATATCATGTGTGAAAATCTTTAACATTTAAAAAAAAAAAATGAGAGGTGAACTTGTAAATATAAAGAATGCTTGGATGATACATCCAAGACAAAGTTGGCTTCATCAATGTGTTCAATATCTACCTTGGAATAGAAACCATATGTTTTGGAAGTGTGCAAAAGAATAATTTGATATACCTTTAAAGATAGTCTATGTATGGTAACCTTTTATGACTAATGATTTTTTTTCTCATCATCATCATCATCATCGTCATCATCATATATATATATTAGAAACCAAGGAAGATATGATGATAATCCTCATCAAAAAATGACCTATGATAGTGGTGGCGATGGTGAATATGATGACGATGACAATGGCAATGAGGATGATGATTAAATGATGGTAACAATGACAACAATACAATGATAGGGACCCTATTCCATCAGGGATTCCCTATATGGGGAAAATAATACCTGCATGTGGGAAAGTTATTATTGATCACAAAAATGATTAAACTCATTAGACAATTTGAATTCACCTTCATTACCGATCCAAATATCCTTAATAATTCGAATTTTTATTGTAGTGTAGTTTAATATATTTGTGTTAATTAATTCCATAAATTCAACTTAACAAGTTATATTTGTGTGTTAAGTTATATTTGTCTATATGCACAATATGTGACAATTTATACACACATAAATTATTTTCATTATGTCTCGGTCATAACTTCATATCATTTCTAACCATTTTCAACTAATATATGAAACTAATAATAGTAACTCTTATCTAACTAATTGAGCTTGTTATTTCCAACCAACAAACCATATTAACTAACATACATTTTAATTACATTAATTGCATCAAGTAATGAGTATACCTATAAGAATATTCAATACACCAATTTAGATTATGAGTTCTAAACATGGTAATTAAATGACTATTACAACCAAATAACAATGAATCATTTCAGAATGGGACAAAATAATTGTCCTTATGAATTACATACCCTGTAAATTATCTAGAAGTCTTCATTTATGTTATCATTTGCATCTATGTCTTCCAATGCTACCTTGTCAATGTTCATATGTTCTTGTAGGCAATTAATATTACTCTTCCTAAACCATTCTGCTTAAGTCATATTGTGATCATCCTCATCTTCACCTTCGTCATATTCTGTATCAATAAAAGTTGTTTCTAGATCAAAAATATCAATGTTACCAGATCTATTAATTTGATCTTCATTTTGTATATCATCAATATTGCCTTCTTCTATAAGATCATTTGCCTTTGGAAATTGTTGGTTGTCATGATGAATTGCCTCATCTAATTTATCATTTTGTGAAAATACACCTCTAGCCCCGCTTCTCCATACTGCTAAAGAATGTTGTCACCATCATTTAGTTCACAGTCTTCTGGCTTAACATCATCAATGATGCCAATTTGTTCTATGTTCCCCGATTCTTGAACTATATTTGGTTGGTCATCATTACTTTTCTCTGTATTGATTGAGGCATCTTCGAATATATGCCTTAATCTTGGATCATAATGAATGACAAATATCCATTTTGGATCCAAAATATCTTCATAGAAAAAAACCTACATGTGAAGAAGATAAATATATTAGATCTCTAGTGGTATCAAATTTTATTATCAATGAGAATGTATATATCCACAATAAAAAATGAATAAAAAATTGCATAAGACCATTATTTCTTATATTTATTATATTGTTTTAGTGAAAAAATGCTTGCTCACAGTGAATTGGTAGAACATAAGGCTCCTTATCCTGTGGTAGGTATTTTGATGAATCTATAGAAAAAAATCCACTATGGATATCATGTCTCCGTGTCCTGTTAAATGCTTCATACCATTTACATTTAAAAATACTACATTTGAAAGAGCGGTAATCTAACTCAATAATTTCTTGTATTTTTCCAACATATTGAAGATTCCCTTCGATAACATTTTTATCTTTTGAACTTGCTCAACTTGATTGCTTGAAATCAACCATGACCCCACAATCGAAGGATCGTCTTTTTGCATCTACTCTTTCTACACGATAATGATGACCGTATGCCCACATTGCTGGATACTTCCTCACCTGTGACAAGCCATTTACTTGAGTGAAAATAAATATAATTGTGCATAGTTAAATAGTTAACAGTGTTATTAATGTATTCAAGCAACATTTTGTAATAATTCAAAATTTACCTTTTTTTCACATCCTCTGCACATCTTGATCTCATCTTCTATTATGTTTGCATCTATTCCTTCCTCATCTATTCGGTTTTGAATTTGTTTAGAAACCCATTCTATTAGGCATTCTTTCCCCATTGACCGGAAATATCAGTGGGAAGTGGGGTATTCCTTGGGTTTGATATCTTAAATTGTTTCCTTGCTTCTAACACTTCCTTCCTTTTTATATCATACATATCAATCCATTTATTCATGAATTCCATTTGGTAGAGGACAAACTTGTTGAGAACAACACTTTCATCAACACCTGTTAAAAATCAACATGTATAATTCAAACTTAAATTATTATTCTTTCAATTCGGGAAGCCCAAAATGATTTAGTAAATGATTCTAAAATAACTATAATAATGAATATTTTACATAATAATTACTTCTTGAACACTATTAGTTTGAGGCTTTTCTCCATCTATAATATCAAATGCACATTCTTGATCCCAAAATTGTGCACCATCTTCAAAATCTTTACCGAGGAATTCACATAGGAAGAAAAATGCTTCATTTAGTACATACCCTTCAGACATGCAACCCTCTTGCTATGCCTTCTACCGGACATATCTTTTTAGGGTTTTCATGTATCTCTCAAAGAAAAACATCCATCTCGTTGAAACAATACCTGCCATTTCAATGTCATCAACTAGATGTATAAGTAAATGGACCTGTAGGTCCATGAAACTTGTAGGGAGCTCCTTTTCAAATACACATACAATTTCTATGATTTCTCTCTTCCATCTTGGCACTTCAGACTCATGGATCTCTTTAGAGGTCACCCACCTAATTAGATATTGTCATTAAGTTAGTAAGAATTTTTAGTGACATTTAGAATGAGATATAATATATCATTGTATCATATAGAGGAACATTTCATACCACGTAAAACCTTGTAAATATCAAGTGACCACATACCTCGTAAAGGCTGACAATCGACATATGGCATTCCTCAAGTCAGTTGTAAGGCATGAATCCCCTCTTATTGCTAGTGGCATGATATGCTATCAAACCAAATTATTATAGTTCATTAGTATTGATTTATCATAATATATCAAAATAATTTTTAGTAAGTAAATGATAAGAATAAAAATTAATTGATGTTAATACCTTCATAAAATTGAGATAATCATGTATTTTGAATCCTGTGATATGTCCCTCTACTGTAAAATCTTTATTCAATGATGATCCATATCTAGTGGGTGTTCTTATTGAATGAATAACATTTTTTAGTTGATCTAACTCTTTCCTTTTTAGTATCCATGGAGCTTTTGCATATGATTCATTTTCCTTACTTGGCCACAAATGTCTTCTATCAAATTTGGTACGTGAAAGAGAAATATCCCTCCTTGATGATAAAGTGTCTTTATCTTTGCTAGATATATGTCGAAAAATAGAATCAGGGACATTTTTGAAAACATGCATAGGATCTAATAAATGAGATATTAATAGATCCTTCCAGTAAGGGAGATCATAAAATATGGATTTCCTTTTCATTCCTTTTGGAATTTCAACCATAACTTGTTCTAGTTCCTCAATTGAATGATCATGATGAAAAAAATGGTTCCAAGCTTTTGATTCAGCATCTCCATACATTTTAAGCCAATCAGCTGGACCCATAACCTTGGGAGGAGATTTATTTTCAAATTTTCCATCAAATTGATTCTTTAGGCTGTTTCTGAACTTATGTTCAGGTGGTAGAAAAACCCTATTGTTTGCATAAATAACTTTGTGTAGATATTTAGAATATCACCCCTCAATTTGTTCTGCACATCTTGGACATGCAAAAATCCCTTTTGTTTGTAGCCCTATAATCAATAACTAGCTTACATAAGAAAACAATAATAATGTAATACTTATATACAACTTGAATTGAAAATAAATTATGGTGTACTATGAATGTGCAAATTATTTGATCTGTTACCAAAACAAACACCAAGTCCTCGGAAATCATGAATGGTCCATCATAGTATGCCATAAAACATGAAGGACCTATTTGATGGAGGACGTGATATGTCATACATTCTATGCCTTTCCATAACAATTGCATCTCATCAATAAAAGGTGCAATGTAAACATCCATTTTTTTCACTTGATGTTTTCTTGGAATGGTGAGAGTTAGCATAAGGTGTTCCTTTCTAACACTCATCCATGGGGGAATATTGTATACTATCAGTCCAACTAGCCAAACACTATAATTTGAGCTTAGGAAAGAGAAAGGGCACACTCCATCCATTGCAAGTCCTAACCTAATACTGCAAGGTTCATTTTTGAATTTTCCTGGCCATTTTTCCTCTATATGTTTCATTGCTTTGGAGTCCACAGGAATTCGCATGAATCCATCTTTACTCCTATTCTTTTCATGCCAATCCATCAATTGTGCAATAGATTTACAACAAAACATCTGTTGTAGTCTAGGAATAACTGGCATGTGTCATAAAACCTTATTTGGAACTGCAGAACCTTGTACATCTATACGATATCTTTTCTCTTTGCAAACAGGGAATTCTTCACTGTCTTTATGTTCATATCTATATAATATGCAATCATTTTTACATGCATGAATTTTCTTATATTCAATCCGCAACTTGACTAACAATTGATGCGCTTCTCTACAAGTTGATGGCAACACATTATCTTCAGGGAATATTTTATCCTTTAGAGCCCTGTAAGTTTTTTTTTCAAACCCACATGTTAGAAATGTCATTTATAACGTTCTTTATATACCATAATGTAAAATCCACCTGAAATTAAATTAAATGAAGTTACTACTTATATTCTAATTGAGGACACAAATTGACAGTGCAAAACTAGAAAAATAATTCAAATTACTTTAGTAAGGTAGTGAAGCTCTTGTCTGACCAACCAAATAATGACTTTATTTACAATAATATTAATGTGCATGAAAGCTTGGATGTTTTACTTGCACTCGATTTGAACACCACTGTCTTTGCTTCTTGCTTAATTGATTCATTGATGTTGATATCATCGTAATTATGTTGGTGGTAATTTCCCTCTATATCAACATCATCATTATTATGCATAGGATCATCACCCTCATCATTGTTTCCATCCCCAAAGAAACTTGTGAGCATTTCGTTCAATTCTTCTTCATGCATTACATTTCCATCAACATCTCTACTCTGAGTAGTGGATGGCATGTCATCAATGTATGCTAATTTCATCAATTCCTCAAATTTTTCACGTGGTAGTGCTCTCTTCAATGCTTCTCTTCATCTCCTATTATGGTTTAAAGGTTGAATTGGATCATCTCGTTGAATTCTTAATGGTCTACTTGGATCTTGATCATCAGTAGGTGTATCATCAACATCGTTTACCTACAATTAAATGCAACCATTATTTAATGTTAGATAGCAATTATTGTATAAAACATGGATCCATTTCAAAGATATATGCAATAAATTACTCAACAAAACAATATTATACATATATACAATAAATTAAAACTATTATTTTTGAACACATTATTTTAAAAACAAGCCACATCAATTTCATATTCTTAAATTTTCTACCTTAGGAACATCCAAAAACAACAAGTGTCTCAAAGTATTCATCCATGCATGTAGTATCATCATGACCAACCTCTTGTTCATTGTTTTGATTTTCTATTGCATTTAAAAACTCCATTTTCATATCCTCTTCCACCCATTTCTTTTTGAGTGATTTAATTGTACGGCGTAGGCCACGTCCATATGCAGGTATTTGTATTGGTCTATCAAAATGACTAAACTCCTCATTTGTTCCGATTCCATTGCCAACCTAAAATAATTGATACATGCATTATTTTTTCCAAGGTTAGAGATTAGACTATATAATGTACTTATATTGTCCATTAATTTATCGTTGAACTTATTTATAACACCCACAAAGTATAACAATTTTATCAAAGTAATCATTCCATGTATTATCATCATCACTAACCTCTTGTTCATTTCCACCAATTTCTATTGTATTTGCAGACTCAATTGTCATATCTTCTTCCACCCACTTTCTCATATGATGTGCTTTAACGGTATGGGGCCCACCCTTGTGTACATATTTTGGTTGTTTTACAGTAAAAGGGTTCAAATTTGTATTTGTTGCAAACACATTTTCCACCTAAAATAATCAACGACATGCATTATTTTTTTTTCAAGTTTGAATAATAAATTATATAAATTACAAGGTATAGGAAAACAAGGATCGAAAACTAAATTTCATTTTATTATATTTCATAAATTAATGTAAAATTTAAGTACCTGATGCCCTAAATCATGTTGTGTGTCTTCATTGGAAATAAATTCATTTGTTTCCATGGCCTCTCCTAGTACCTGCAATACACAACAATGTTAACACTTTTTTATTAAAGTCATCTATGGAATTGTTATAGTCTTATTTCTTATTCCATTATTTTAACCATTCTAATTTTCATGTTAGCTATTTGCATTTTCAGTTATGAAATTCTCCACCATTGTTGTGACACTGTTATGATAATGATTGAACCTGAGTTGAAGTCTTAACTTTTCATGCAGATCTACACTTCTGATTATTAGGGTCATATCTATTGAATTTTGGATACTAGTTTTTAACGTTGATATCAAGTTGCTTATCTAGTTTGAATGTACATTAGGAACATAGAGGTAGTAGACTCTCATGAAATTGTTTGAATCCTATGGAGATTTTGATATTTACCGAACATTAGATGTTGAACATATTATACTACCATGTCATACATGTGAAGCATATTTAATATATGTTAGATGATCTAAATTACACCTTTGCATTAATATTAATACACAAATGATATTTTTTTCTTATTGGAAAAAAAACACTATGGCATTTCCAACCTAAGTCAATAATGACTAAAATAATTATTGCATAAATCAATAAATCCTAAAATGATGCCTAAGTGATCTATTCCTCCCAAAGAGACAGGAGTAAAGTATAAATGGTACAACTATGTGCACTACAATGTAAAAAACACATGTTCAAACCTTTACAGGGGTAGAGCCTCTATGCACACTGTGCATGAGGGAAGGTGTTTTATATCTTATAGTTGGTTTCCCTTCATCACCAAAGTGGATTAGGTTATGAGTGGATTGGAAAAGCAACTCTTATTTGTTCCTTTCAGTTTTTGGGAAATCTCAAGTTCAACTAGTGCTAGTAGATGGTTTCAAAGATGTTTGCTAGGGTTTTTCGGCAAGGTCACTAGATCCCAATGAAACATAGATACTTCAAATTTGTTGAACAATAGCACCGAATAGATCATCAATGACTACCTAGAGAACTTAGACTAAATTAATCGTGGAGGTAAAAACTACAACCAAATTAATCATGAAAGAAAAAACTACAATTGAAAAAAAAAATACACTTGGTAATATACTAGAATTCATCTTCGCCCAATCCAAATTTGATGAATAATATGTTAAATATTGAATGAAACTCATGAAAAATAATAAGCATGTTATCGATATAAGAGTGCATGAACTTTCCTAATGTATATTTGTTAGTTGGAGATGATGAATATCCAAAGTTGATGAATAATATGTTAAATCTTTGATGAAACTCATGAAAGATAATAAGCATGTTTATCCATATAGGAGTGCATGAACTTTCTTAATGTGTAGTTGTTAATTGGAGATGATGAATATGTATATATATTTATTTATGTATTTACTAGGCATTATTGTAATTTCAAGAAATAAATATACATGGCCAATAAATAGTTTTTTTTTTTTTTGGCTTGCCCTAACTACGCTGGAACCTATGGCCCTCATTCCCATGTTCAATGCACTGACCATAGATCATTCACTCTAGAAAACCCCAATTTCAAATAGGAAAAAGGCGAAAGGAGGGGAATTGGGAGGATAACCCGAAAAAGACGCGATGCGAACCAAAAAGGGCCAGCACTAAAACCTATGGATATCACTCCCATGTTCGATGCACTGACCATAGATCATTTGTGCTAGAAAACCTCGATTCGCTCCAAATTTCAAATAGGAAAAAAGACGGAAGGAGGGGAATTGGGTGGATAACCAGAAAAAGACGCAGTGAGAACGAAAAAGGGCCAGTGCTGGAACCTATGGATCTCGCTCCCATATTCAATATGCTGACCATAGATCATTCGCTCTAGGAAAACCCCGATTTGGAATAGGAAAAAAGGTGGAAGGAGGGGACTTGGGAGGATAACCAGAAATAGAAAAAGACGCGGTGGGAACGAAAAAGGGCCAGCAATACCAGATCATCCGTAGATTGAAGCTATCGGTGGTAGGAGAGAAGGAAAGTGCATGGGTCGGGGAGGCAGTAGGACAAATTTGTGTGGCTTATAAAGATGCAACACAAAGGTTAGTTGATCCATCTGAGATTACCCTCACCAACTTTGACATTATCCGCGCTATTTATACACATTATGTGAACAACTGATGGAATCCCCTAAACTTTCTGTGCGTAGAGTTATTTTTCGGTATTGTTAATGAATGGATTATTATAAGCCCTAACATTCTATAGCTAGGTTAGCATTATTTTATCCTAGGGCAGAGGAATTGCAAACATTCTATTAGCTAGCCACTTCTAGCAGAAGAAATTTGTGGTTATCTGAGACAGTTATTGTATCCTTTAACATTGGAAAATACCTTGGAACCTTTTTCCTCCCATTAGACATAGTTGTTGGTTGGCTCTTTACGGTTCTTAACTGAACTGAGGGTGGAGGATCCAAAACTTTATCCAAGAAAAGATAAGGATGGTTGCAAGGAGATCCAACATGGAGAAGCTTACCTTCATTAATGAGTATCCAACTAATTTTTCAAGTCAACCCACTCGCAAGTAGATCCAACATTGGGCATGCCCAAACTAATTTAGCAAGTCAAGTGTTTACCGTTTCCAAGCTTGGAAAAGAAATGGGTGAAGAGGAGCCCTATAAAACTATACAACCAGTTAAGCTAGAGGTTAATTTCCTCTAAGTGAAAAAAAATTCAAATCTACTAATTACTCAAAAAGAGATGAAAGGATTTGCCATTGCCAAACTAGTGATAAAGATGCCTTAATAAATAAATGATGCCTTTAAGAAAAGGAAGAAGAGAAACTTATGCAAATAAGCAAATGGATTTGGAATTGCAATAAAGAAAGATACAAACTATAAGAAAATGGAATGCTCAAAATAAATTAAAATAGTTCACAAGACTCATCTAAGTATTTTGCATGTGAAGTTTAGAGCATATGAACTACAATGCATGAAATGAAAGAAAAAAGAGAATGAAAATGAAAGTAATTAGAGTTCATTTAATCTACTTAGTGTTAAGTGACAAAGCAAAACCACTCAATCAATCACATGGAGACCTTCCACAAATGAGGAAGAGTGGGATGCCAAGGAGAAAAGGTCACCAAGCTCCCAAGAACAAGTGCCTCTGTATTATATTCGTTCCCTCTTATGAAATGAGGGATGGAAAGGAAGTTTTTTTTGGAGGAAGTTTACAAATGATCCCTCAAAAGGGAGAGATACCTCCTTCCAATTGTTAGAAGTGATTAAAAAATCAAACTAGATGTTAATTGGAAATAGTTACAAAGTTTGGTTTGATCTTTCACTCAATGATAAGATCAAAACCCAACAAAACTTAGAACTCCCTTTATGGATGAGAAGAGAAGACTAAATGAGTTACAAAATAGGGAATCCATGAAGAATCCTTGGAATGTAGAACCACTATGGAAGGTACAATGAAAGGGTCTAATAGTTAAAGAGTTTGCTTGACCTTGTTGTCCAAATCCACAAATGTTCTTTCCCTTTCAAAATCTGCCCCAAAATCATCTCAAAATGAAGTTTTAGGTCTTCTAGTACAACTGCCATATATCAATCCAAAAAAGGGAAACTCTAGCCACTCAAATGCAACAAAAATCAGCTTTCTTAGGTATAGGAAATCTGCCAAGAAATAAGTTCCTTGCTGCCCAATATCAATCCAAAAGAGGAGAGACAAATCAGCTTTAGGAGGCACTTGATACCTGCAAAAAATGTTAGCAAAATCCAATGTGAAAGAGGCCAAGCTTGGGCATCCACTAGATTAGTGATCAAACTCAATTAGAGAAAATTAACAAATTAACTATACTAAAACTTGAATAAAACTCTACCCTATGGCAGCCAAGAAATGTTGGGTTAAACCAAATCTTCTTGGCTGATTTGTGGCCTTTAGGTCAGCCTCTAAATAGCCTTCAAATAACTTAAATTTTCAATGAATCCATAAATAAGGTAACCAAAGAAAATATTTAGAATTTTGAGGGAAGAATTTTTTAGATTAAATGTCCTCCTTTTGGATGTCTTTGGCTGCCCCTAATGGTGGCAAGATCATGACTTCATTAGCTCTTGAAGGTTGGTTAATATGACCAACAATTTCACCAAAACTTCAATCTTTCAAAAGTAACCTATGCTTCACTTAAGATACTTGCATCCAACAATTAATAAACTCAAGGAATAGATTTGGAAAAGAGAAAAAAATAACTTGTGTTATTCACAAACACACAATGAAATCTATTCAAATTTTCACTACTATTAGAGGATAGTCAAATACTTGTCTACCTCTTCCTAGGCAATACTGCCCCTATTTGGACCTTGCTCAACCAAAAGAATTGCAACAAAACCAATTCAAAAAAACACAAATATACCTTGCATCAAGAAAAGATCACCAACATCATGCCAAAGATAAAACCTTCAAAGACTTTTCTTTATTATCATGTGCAATAATAAAATCACTACATATACCCAAGAATTAGCTTCCCAACTATGAGAGAATGAGAGGTCTGTGGGTTTATTTATGCATATTTGGGAGAAAATCCCAATGAAGAAGTGATCTAGCAAGTGGCATGGCAGTGGAAATCCTAATGAGGGGTTGAATTCTCCATGTGGCACAAGGGCTTCCCAAGTGTGAAGTCAAACTATCGTAGCATCTCCTCTGCTGGCAGCGTATTCTTCTTGAGATATGTGCATTGGTGTAGATGCTAGCCACATATGAGATGAGTGTAGAGAATGGAAGACAAACTCCCTCAAAACATGTGCTTAACTGCTATGAATAATCTTCCAATAAATGACATATGTATAGGGTTGTGCGTGGAGTTTATTGGCTGCCCTGCATGGGTTGTAATAGATGGCCACTAGTTATGTGTTAACGTATGGCTGGATCGGGGGATTTAACTCCCATTTTTACTGCCCTTTGACTGCCAACACTCAACTTGATGGACTCGGCCCTCTTTCTAACTAAACATGGACCACATTTGGTGGGATTTGGTCACCCCAATCTATTGTAACAAGCACAAATTCGCCCCTCCACTTGGCACTGAGATTTGGCGCTCTTATGTGGCTATCCAAGTCATCATTAAATCATTCTTTTAATTCACTTTGTTTTTCAACATCATTTCCACTTGGTGACATATTTATTTTGTGCACCATTTATTAATTTTTTCAATTTTTGTCACCACTTTATACCACTAAAATAGGAAAAATGGATTTTGAGGGGCCAAAAGTCATCTTTTGACCCTCAAAGTGGACTCTAGAAGAATGTTGGTGTGGAGAGCATATTTTTTAAGTACCTATAAGCCCCCAGGCCCCAACATCTTTTAGGCTCATTTGTTTAAAAAATTTTGAACAATTTAATTAACAATCCCATTTTGCGGGAATTTTTAATAAATTAAAAAATCCTATCAAAACCTAATCAAATTTCATGACATTTTAGATATGTCCTAGTATGGTAATATACATCAACTCTAGGCATTAGGATGGACCCAGGGCTCAATCATCAAAGCTGCCACTCCAGCTTTGGAGGTAGGTGATTGAAAAAACTCAGTTAATTATTCATTGTTGAAAAGCAAGAATAATTAGCTAGGTGCAAAAACACTCTAGAGTGTACTCACTTGACGATCGAGTCCCAAGTTGTCTAGGCCCTTTATAAAAGGTCATCATACTAGTGACATTTAATACAATTCCCCACAGGGTTGCGAAATTTGAGGGAGAAGAATAGAGAGGAGAGAGAAATGGTCAACAGGTGCATGTTGAATGCTGGTCTTCTGAAAAAAAAATGATGAGTGTCCTGTACATTGGGCCATGGGGTCTTCGGGTTCTACCTGGTCCAACCTAGCAGATAACACTCTTCAAGGTTTATCTTATCACCACAAGGGAGGCTTCCCTGAACAAGACTCTTTCTATATATCACGATGGCGATAACCATAAAAGGAAGTAAAGTTTCTATGTTTATCTTATACTACCTATAAAGGCAACACTTGGCTCTGTCAATTGCTGAAAATTGCTCAACAAGACAGCTACTAGGTGCTTTTCTTACATCATCTCTTCATACATTCAACAATATATCTCATAGGGAAACTACTTGGAAACCTCCAAGACTTTCTTATGTTGTAATTCCAAGTGATAAGGTAGAATCTATTCAGATGGAAATGCATGTAATAACTTTACAAACAGCTAATCTAAGTTTCAGTTTTAAATAACAACATTTCAGAACCAACACTTGAATGCATTCATGCATTTATTTTCTTGAATCTGAAAGAGTAATCATTGAAACTATCCACAGATTGCAACCATTATGAAAAGACCCTAATCCTAGTGGGTTGAAGCATGAAACAGAGAATTAATTCTAAGTGACTATTCTTTAATTATTTTACAATCAATGAATGACTAAAGGTTAATGAAGACCATTAATGATAACAATCACACTTCATCTGAATTAAAGAAAAAGTATTATGGCAAGCTGGAAATTGTCCTTTGTAGCAGAAAGCCCTTTAAATATCCAAATTGAACCAAGCTTCATTGCCTCTTAAACTTAGAGGGAATTTTCCTTGGTAGTGCAAAGCCCTTTAAATATCCACATTGAACCAAGCCTCACAACCTGTTAAACATAGAGTGGAAATCGTAGATTTCTGGCTAAAAAATAAAAATATACTAGTGCCTTATTCTAGCTTGGCATCCTGAATAGAGGCATTTTTAAGTGTCTTGGATCATTTGAAGCAAGCCCACAATTAAATCTTGAAGGCAGTAACAATTCCCAAGACTGTGAGATCAAGAAGAAGGCTTTGAAGCAGCCTCCAGTGATCATGAAAGACAAAGGTATGTAGTCCTTAAGTTGGGGAAGAGTCAACCAAAAATGAGAGTATAGGCTGCTTTGGTGATAGTGGTGACTATTCTAGTAGTTCCTGCTCGGGTTGCACCTTGTGGATTAGATATTTTTTCATTACATTGAAAGAAAACTATTATTAGCTCTACTATTAGCTCCTACTGGACATTGATCCCTCTGTAATTCATCAAGAAGCTGCAAAACAAAAGGCTACAAAGGTAGTCCACGATACTATTGAAAATAATGAAAGTACCCTTCCTGTTACCAATCATCAGGCTGTACCCACCACTTCCATTGGTGCTAGAATAAAGAGGGCTCGTAGAAAGAAGAAGAGGAAGGAATGTCTGGTTAAAGCTGATTCTTCCAGCGATTTCTTGTTGACATTTAAGGATTAATTTAGAAAATTTCCTATTGAGTTAGTTTAATTTGACATAACAAGTTGGCTAGCTAAATAACAGGTTGGCTAGCTAAATGAAAAAGTTCACAACAGACAGCAGAGGGAGCTGAAGATGTAGTGTTTATAACAAATTGATATCTCTTATATGTTTTTGCAATTTGGAAGAGGTTTACCTTGAATTCAAATGAATAAGATAGTACTGTCCAATCTGCATTTCATAGAAGCTAATTGGTAGCTGTATGACCAAAGTTACAATAACCACTTTTGGACTCTTCTTGTTGTTGAGATTGCAACAAGATGATGGAGCTTAGTGAAAAGATTCGCCTTCACTAAGTGGGCCCGCAGGCAAATTATGGCGCAAGTTTCTATTTTTGGATCCCAGCAGGGATGATCACAGCAGGAGTGACCACAGCAGGAGTGATCATAGTATGAGTGACCACAGCAGGAGTGGTCACAGTATGAGTGACCACAGCAGGAGTGATCAAAGTCTATTTTTAAACTGGCTGTCAAAAATAGAAAAGTCAAATATTATTGTCTCATAATAATATTTGGACTATAAACTTGATCTTATTCTCTTGGAGCACTTCAGTTTGAGCTACAGATGTGGCCGATGCAGCTGTCAGAAGGAAGTACACTTTTCTTATGAGTCAGTTGAGTTTTTGCATGCATGACTTCAGTTAGAACTCAATCAGTTGAGTTTGGTGGAGTTGATTGTGGAGTTGATGGAGTTGTGTTCAGTTTGACTTGGTTAAACTAGTTGTAGTTAGTTTAACTGCAAATAGTCTAATGATGAGTTGTTAAACTAATTATTAACTCATAATGCAACTATAGAATACATCAATTAACTCAGTTGCATGTTAGTGCATGTTCAGTTCAGCAGGGACAGGTGTTAGAGAATCAGATTGCTATCAGTTCTGACTATAGTTGTGCATCAGATCTTGCACAATCAAGGGATTGAGTATGCCAATGAGTTTGCTCATGTATTTGCCCAGTATTATAGCCTTTTCTCACGTCTAACACAGTGTGAGTGATTCTTTGGAGGTGAAATACGAGTTTGGTAAACCATTCTCTTTCATTCTTGAGCAGGTATTGAGCAGTGGAGGCAGGAAAGAAGTGGAATAGATTTGGAGATCAGATCTTAGCTGTATTGTGTGTAACAGGTGGAACTGGCACTGGATTGCTTGTGATAAGCATTGTACTTTGTAATTTTACATGGTCTCAATCATTAATATACAGATAGTTGGGGTTTTTAGCGAGATGCTTTCCCCGGGCTACATAGTGTGTTAATGTGTGAATGCTCTTGATGTTTTATTGTTATTGATGCTACTATATTGATGATCAATGTAGAGGAGCTTATGTATTGTGTATGTATTCCGCAATAGTACATGATCAGGATAATCTCTGTTGAATATGTGTTAAATTATTCAAAATTTCTACATGGTATCGGAGTTGTTGATCATCAGATCTACTATTCAGGAAGTGTTTACATTCTATTTCTTCAGGCAGAGTCTGTAATCGGGCCAGGTAGCCTCTGGATTCATC
The DNA here is from genome assembly GCA_031772625.1 of Pinus tabuliformis. Taxonomy (NCBI): domain Eukaryota; kingdom Viridiplantae; phylum Streptophyta; class Pinopsida; order Pinales; family Pinaceae; genus Pinus; species Pinus tabuliformis. The sequence goes on along the minus strand of CM062809.1, from coordinate 449,662,390 downwards.
CTTCTTTTGGAAGGTGAGATATCCGGTGAATGCCCATACAGTCAATCTCTGTACGAGAAATATTGTGTTCTCACGAATCTTAGATCCGAGGCGGTTGAGTTTGGTGCTGGTGGAAATCGAATTTGCAGCAGTGTTGTTGAAATGTCTTTCAACGGATTGCAAATGTTATTCCAAAGCAAGAGTGACCTGGCGCTCAAGGATAAATTCAGAAACAATAAAGGTGAGAATGGATCTTCATCAAAGGTATCTGATGAAGAGAATTGCGCTTTGGCTGCCAAAGCAAAGAAAGGGAAGAGCAAGAAAGCTTCTCAGTATAGTGTGAAAGGCAAGAAGCAGGATATGTCCAAGGTGAAGTGTTTTCACTGTCACCAGCACGGACACTATGCCACTAATTGTTTGCAGAAGAAGAAGAACAAGCAGGGTGCTGGATCAGCAATAGGAGAGGCTCTACTCGCAGTTTGAGCTTGATTTTTCATTGATCGCATGCTTGGTTTCAAGTGTGATGGGATCGGTGTGGTTCTTGGATAGTGGTGCGTCTTTTCACATGATGGGAGATAAAGATTTGTTCTCTGATCTGGAGGACAAAGATCTTGGAGTGCAATCGAGATGGGCGATGATGGTAGATACAGTGCGACCAGTATCGGTACCATTTCCTTTGAGAGGGAGTCTAGTAAACCCTTCGTATTGAAGGAAGTCATGCATGTTCCGGGATTGAAGAAGAATCTTATCTCAGTGGCGATGTTAGAAGACAAAGGGTATGATGTTGTTTTCAGCGAGGGAAAAGCTTTCCTGTGCAACAAGACAACTGGTGAGACCCGGAAGATAGGGGTTCAAGTGAGGAACATTTATCAGTTGCATGTAGATGGATGCGCAGCAATGGCAGGCAAGGCAGAAGGATTGGTGAGACGGGATGATGGCGAGTTGTGGCACAGGAGATTGGGTCACCTTCACCATGGAGCCTTGAAGATACTGCAGCAGATCAATACAGGGCTTCCTAAAGGCACACTTGCGTAGTCAGATCAGTGCAAGGGGTGTACTTTGGGGAAGTTTGTGAAAGCCACCTTTCACGAGAAGGATAGTCGCGCCACGACGATCCTTGAGAGAATTCACACAGACGTGTGTGGACCTTTCTTAGTTGCTTCGACAACAAAACACGGGTATTATGTGATTTTTGTTGATGATTTCTCACGTAAGTGCTGGATCTTCTTCATGCAGAAGAAGATCGAGACTTATTCAAAGTTCTGTGAATTCAAAGCACTGGTCGAGAAGGAGTCAGGGAAGAAGGTGAAGGCTCTTAGGAGTGATAATGGTGGTGAATACATCTCGGATGAGTTCAAGGATTTATGCAAGGCAGAAGGGATTCGAAGAGAGCTCATAGCTCCCCATAACCCATAGCAGAACGAGGTAGCTGAGCGGAAGAATAGAATGATTGTGGGTGCTGCACGGGCAATGTTGCATGATCAGGGCCTACCCCTTCACTTGTGGGTGGAAGCATCCAATACAGCAGTTTATGTGCAGAACTAGTGTCCTCATAGGATACTTGGCATGAATACACCCGAGGAGGCTTATTCTGGTAAGAAGCCTGATCTTTCTCATTTGAGGATTTTTGGTGCTAACGTTTACATGCATGTGACGAAGGATTCCAGGAAGAAGTTGGAGCCGACCGCAGAGGTTGGGATATTTGTGGGGTACACTGATACGCCCCACAACTATCGTGTGTATTTTCCAAACAATGGTAAAACTATTGTGCAATGGGATATAAAATTTCAGGAGGAGAAAGCCATGAAGTGTTCGCTTGAGAGGGAGCTACACTTGCATGCAGATGAGGAGCTATTAGTTCCTAAGGATGAGCTTCAGGACGTGGATCAACCACAGGATGAGGTTCATGGAGTGGAAGAGACCACTCATGCAGCGCCAACCATCAGAGGGCGAAAGCGCTTGACAGAAGCTGAGCGACTGGCTCAAGATGCAGAGAAAGTTGTAGGACCACCTACAGCCCAACGCAGGCAGAGATAGTCACCTGATCGGTACACTGGATACATGGCTCTTATGAGCAAGTGTGTTGTGACTGAGCCATCCTCTTTCGAGGAAGCTGTGGAGGATCTCGCATGGGTAGACACCATGGTGGAAGAGTATGATTCTATTGTCAGAAACAGTGCATGGGAGATTGTTCCTAGACCAGAAGGGAAATCAGTGGTGGGTTCGAGATGGATCTACAATGTCAAGCAGGCAGCTGACAGGAGTGTAGAGAAGTACAAGGCAAGATTTGTTGCCCGAGGCTTTTCACAGATAGAGGAGATCGATTATGAGGAGACCTTTGCACATGTCGCAAGGTATTCTTCGATACAGACGATTCTTGCTCTCTCAGCGTAGATGGGATGGCACATTCATCAGATGGATGTGAAGACTGCGTTCCTCAATGGAGTCATTGAGGAGGAGGTGTACATTGAGCAACCCGAAGGCTTTGAGGTCTTCAACAGCGAGTCGCATGTGTGCAGGCTCAAGAGAGCGCTGTATGGGTTGAAGCAAGCACCACGTGCTTGGTACACACGGATAGACAACTATTTCATAGGACTTGGATTCTCCAAGAGCGAGGCGGATCCTAACCTATACCAGATTGTGGTGGAGGGTAAGTTGCTTATCATTGTACTATATGTTGATGATTTGATTCTAACTGGTGATGAGCTATTGATACTGTCATGCAAGAAGGATCTTGCTATAGAGTTTGAGATGAAGGATTTGGGCCTTCTTCACTATTTCCTAGGATTGGAAATATGGTAGCGCAGTGGTGGACTGTTTGTTTCTCAGGGCAAGTATGCTCGGGAGATACTGGAGAAGTTCAACATGCATGGCTACAACACTGTTGATACTCCTCTTCTTAGAGGTTGGAGGAAGGAGGATGCCACATCGGGAGAAGAAGTGGATGCCACTGTTTATCGACAGTTGGTGGGGTCACTGATGTATTTGGTCAATACACGACCTGATATATGATATGCAGTTAACCAACTTTCATAAGTTATGGTTAAGCCTACCAAGCTCTTCTGGAAGGCGGGCAAGAATGTATTGCGTTATTTGAGAGGCACATTGGGATATGGTTTGTGGTACAGACAGGAGGATGAGGTGAAGTTATGTGGCTTCACGGATGCAGATTGGGCAGGGAGCCCAACAGACAGAAAGAGCACATCAGGAGGGGTCTTCAGTATTGGATCGACAGTAGTTTCTTGGTACAGCAGGAAGCAGAGATCTGTGGCACTCAATTCAGCGGAGGCCGAGTATATGGCAACAAGTTTGGCTACATGCGAGGCTATATGGATGAGGAAGATCCTGGTTGGTTTGTTCGGTTCTGATTTGGATCCTACTGTGATTTACTATGATAACCAGAGTTGCATTAAACTCTCGGCTAATCCTGTATTTCATGATAGATCTAAGCATATTGACATCAGGTACCATCATATCAAAGATTGTGTGCAGTGGAGGATCATGTTGCTTTCATACATTCCAACGGAGGATCAGTATGCTGATATTCTGACGAAGGCTCTCACCAAGAGAAAATTCGAATACCACCGAGGCAGGACAGGGGTTGCTGATAATCCATATCTTGTCGAGAGGGAGTGTTGAGATTGCAACAAGATGATGGAGCTTAGTGAAAAGAGTCGCCTTCACTAAGTGGGCCCACAGGCAAATTATGGTGCAAGTTTCTATTTTTGGATCCCAGCAGGGATGATCACAGCACTAGTGACCACAGCAGGAGTGATCACAGTATGAGTGACCACAATAGGAGTGATCACAGTATGAGTGACCACAATAGGAGTGATCACAGCAAGAGTGATCAAAGTCTATTTTTAGACTGGCTGTCCAAAATAGAAAAGTCAAATATTATTGTCTCATAATAATATTTGGACTATAAACTTGATCTTATTCTCTTGGAGCACTTCAGTTTGAGCTACAGATGTGGCCCATGCAGCTGTCAGAAGGAAGTACTCTTTTCTTATGAGTCAGTTGAGTTGTTGCATGCATGACTTCAGTTAGAGCTCAATCAGTTGAGTTTGGTGGAGTTGATTGTGGAGTTGATGGATTTGTGTTTAGTTTGACTTGGTTAAACTAGTTGTAGTTAGTCTAACTACAAATAGACTAATGATGAGTTGTTAAACTAATTATTAACTCATAATACAACTATATAATACATCAGTTAACTCAGTTGCATGTCAGTGCATGTTCAGTTCAGCAGGGACAGGTGTTAGAGAATCAGATTGCTATCAGTTGTGACTATAGTTGTGCATCAGATCTTGCACAATCAAGGGATTGAGTATGCCAATGAGTTTTCTCATGTATTTGCCCAGTATTATAGCCTCTGCTCACGTCTAACACAGTGTGAGTGATTCTTTGGAGGTGAAATACGAGTTTGGTAAACCATTCTCATTCATTCTTGAGCAGGTATTGAGCAGTGGAGGCAGGCAAGCAGTGGAATAGATTTGGAGATCAGATCTTAGTTGTATTGTGTGTAACAGGTGGAGCTGGTACTGGATTGCTTGTGATAAGCATTGTACTTTGTAATTTTACATGGTCTCAATCATTAATATACAGATAGTTGGGGTTTTTAGCGAGATGCTTTCCCCGGGTTACATACTGTGTTAATGTGTGAATGCTCTTGATGTTTTATTGTTATTGATGTTGCTATATTGATGATCAACGTAGAGGAGCTCATGTATTGTGTATGTATTCCTCAATAGTACATGATCAGGATAATCTCTGTTGAATGTGTTAAATTATTCAAAATTTCTACACTTGCGACAAGTAAGCCATAGAATTGTTATGAAGTGGAGTTTACCTGGAGTTATTTGGTTAAAAGAGAAAAACTCTGAATAGGAACAATCCTACTAATTTTTGATCCATATGCCTAAGCCAAAGTCTAAAACCTGCCATTACCAGAAGTTGCTTCAAAGACTGAATCAATACAGACATCGGTTGAAATTATACCTCCCCTTAAACATGTAAAATAAATTATTTCAAAAGATTTAATCACTTCTTTATTCCAAAGGTTTAACCTATTGATATTAATTGCTCTTGGGATTATGACCTTATTCATAATGCCTAAGATGACCATTGAACCCCCATGGCACTTGATGCTTGAGTTCTAAGAAAATTGCAGACCAATGCCTAAAGCCAACCTTTTTGCCATGTTTTTGGAGTTGATTCAATATTCCAAGCAAACTTAGTTATTAGTCATCCTCCTTGGTAGATAATGAAACTCTTCCACCCTTATCCACTCGTTACCTCTGGCTTCCCCAAGATAGGTTTCTTCACCTTACTAAGTATTCAATTATCTATCCAAATCTTAGTGATTTGGCTTAGGTGTGAAAAATGCTTTACGGTTATAATACCATTTGGCCTTCCTCGTTGAGAACTAGAAACCCAATCTAAACTAGGCATTGGTATAACTTTTTAAATAGGACACATAAAAGATGTCATGTATTATAAGTTATGAAACTTATGAAACTCCAAATCTACTCAATTCTACATTTTGTATCCAAATATGAAACTTATTGTAAGGAGGCCATCTAACTTATGAAACTCTTCACTTACAATAAATAAAATACTTTATATATTTATTGAAGTCATGTAGATGCCTGTTTGACCTCTTGAAACGTTTTATCCTCCACATATCTAATAGTATAGAATTAGTGAAACTGGCCTTCAGAGATGACATGACAATATATTGTAAAACAAAAGAACAGTACAACAGATCTACAATGCCTCTCCACATAAGAAATTTAAAACTAACATGCTACTTAAATTGAACTTGGACCATAATGCAAACTACGATGAGAAATATCTACCTTCATATTTGACAAATTACTAATCCGCTAAAGTGGGGTGTTATGTTTTATATGTTTCCAAAAGATCAATATGCATTTGTTGTTGTATTTTAGAATCTAGATAAGAAATATAGAAACATGTTGAAGGCCAGTTATTTGGTCCCAATTCTTTTCTGGAATCGTTTCAGTCAGTGCCAAGGATTAGAAATAGACAGAAACAAAATGATACTCTAGGGATTTTAATTTTACTCATGCAACCCTAGTTTGCTTCAATAGTTGTTCATGCCTCATTTGGAGATGCCGAAATTGAAGTTTAACTAAAGGTTTTTCTAGGAGGTAAGCCCCCCGCGAGAGAGAGATTCTAAACAAAGACATGCTTTTATTACTATCATCCAAATCATAGCGAGAAATTGCATAATTAGGAAAATCAATCAAGTTTCAGAAGTTTTATATATTTGGATACAATAAGGCTCAATAAGTTAGGCCTCTCCTTGGTTGTTATTTACTCCTACCTCCTAATTCTTCCCCTCTACCCTTGTAGAAGACGTCAGGTCTTGACAATACAAACTTATTTTATAATATTGCAGTGGGAAAAAAGACATCGGATCATAGTACTGATTACCAGCTTAATGAAGGTGTTGAAGTGCATAGCCTTCTATTTATAGAAACATGTTTGGATTTAATAAGAAGAGAAAAGTTGCTAATGAAGGATCATGCTTGCCAATTGCTATCAACTGTTAATGGAAGTTTGGATTGTAAATGTATTTAGTCTTCTTTCCTAACAAAGTTCTAGATATTTAATTCCTTTCTTAATTTGAGCAAATGTTTAACTTTATCCAGTGCAGGAATGAATGTTGACGAAAATAAATCAACTCTGTAGCAAGGGGAGGGAGAATATCCTTCAAATACAATTGCTGGTAGATGTTATGAACTTCTGCAAGTGAACCAGGGCAATCAATTTCTGTGGAAAGTGGAAGTGGTGTATCAAGAGGTAGTGATGCAGCGATTGCAACACCTTCCAGAAACAATCATATGGCAAGGGTACAACGTTTAGATATTCATCAGCAGGACTTAGATTCTTCAGATATTGTAGGGTGAGTCTCATTCATTACTCTATGTTGCTGGCTTGTTGGGGTTGTGTATTCGTCATGTTTGAGATAGAGCATTACTGATTAGTTGTACCTTTGCACTTGAACAACACAAAGAAGAGAAAAATAGTTCCTAGAGTCAATGGTGGGGAGAAGGGTGAGAGGGGACTCCGACGGTTCAACATGAAAGGTGTATCCTCACAATTCACCTATTCTCTTTCTTTTCCTGACTGAAATTTTCTTTTGGTACATGTTGATGGATGGACGTCTTTATGTTGTTGGAGGTAATGGAATTGATATAAATTGATAGTAGATTCGTATGTGTTTGTTCTCGTAATGGCAGTCATGGGGCATAGAGGGAGGTCAAATGAAAGCTAGGTGTGGACCTCTCCAGCCATGGAGAGAATGTGGGTAGCTAATATGTGTGGAGTTCTGTTTAATCGCTGTGGTTAACTAGCTCAAAAAAAATCTCGATCCACTGGCAAATAATGTTTCTGTTTGTTATACATGGTGTCCTTAGGGAATTCTTGTAATTATATTTGTATTACACATTGGCCTCGGGGGTTTGTTTCACTTGCTACCGATTGTTTAACTATGTCTAGACAGTCATAAGGTTGAGAGCAAGTGTCAGACCACATATAATGAGGTAACAACATGACCATAGAGACCTCTTATTATTTAGCAATTGTTCCTTGTTTATTTGTTAAGCATGACTCCCATTTTTTTCTCATCATCTTATCTTAATTAAATATTGAAATTCTAATATGTAGCATAAGTCATCTCTGAATTTTTTTACCATTACATATAAAATGCTAAACTGTAGTAATGATTGACACATAGTACAATCAATGGGAATTGTTACGTCCTCGGATCTCTGAAATCGATCAATATGACTGAATCAATGGTGATATAGTTAGGTAAGTAAAATGAATACTGGTTCAATTGAAAGTTCTGGAAATGATATGCTTAGAATGCCCCCTAGGCACATGCTCTAGTAGGCAGTAGGAATGGATTCAATGAACCAGTGGCATGCATAAAGTGTTAAACAGGACTCATCTCTAAGAGGAATAGTGAACATGGATTCTCAAGGGAAAAAAGGCTCTTGAACAGGCAAACTTTGTGGAGTCAAAGGTGGTTAGGACATGCGCACAAAACAACACTATGAATGTGAGAGAGGTATTAAATTTCACTGTATTTGGACTTGAAAGAAATATCTAATGTATGAAAACTGTGGATCCTTGTAAGAAGTTCAATTTATCAGTATTATGCGTCCTTTTATCTCAGTTGAAAATACTTCATGCTTATATTGTTGATATCATATGCTTGATTTGTTTGTAGCCCTTTTGTAGTAAGTAGTTGTTTCTTTTGCAGGACGTTCTGAATTCAAATTTACAAATGAATTTAAGAGGAAAACTGGGAGGAGGAGATCCTAAAGGCTTTTTATAGGTTATGCTTCTACAAACTCATCTGTATTTGACAGTGCCACATACATGTCTAAGTGTCTTGTTCAAACAAACCAACATCTCTATCAAGGTAAGGTTTTGGTTCAAGTTTTTTTATTAAGTAATTTATCTATTTGTTGGTCCATCGGCTTTTACTAGTTTTTTATATTATAATGTACCGAGATGTTCAATTTCTGGAGCCAAAATGTTCTTGACCTTCTAAGGAAGTCAGATATTAAAAAAGAAAGTGACACATTAAAGTGTGCTATATTAGGAACTTCAATGTAGCTAGCTATATTTTCCCCACAACATGCAACAAGCTACCCCTAGTCTTATCTCACCATACCTCTGCTAGGATAGATTCTATTGGCCTTCAATTGGTTTCTCAACTTTCATGGCACGCTAGTAAGCAAGCAAGTTTTCCCTAAAGCTGTGGATCCATAAGGAAATCCTTCATCAATTAATCAATGAAGCTAGCTATATTTTTCCCACAACATGCAACATGCTACCCCTAGTCTTATCTCACCATACCCTTGCTAGTATTCTATTGGCCTTCAACTAGTGGCTCAAATTTCATGGCACACTAGTAAGCAAGCAAGTTTTCCCTAAAGTTATGGATCCATAAGGCAATCCTTCATTAATTAATCAATTTTAAATAATTATTTTTTAACAATTTATTCAACACATTAGCAAACCACGTTTCTCCACACATTATTGTAATAATATTACAAGAACAAAGTCAAAGTGAGAGATTCCATTGCTCTCCGAGAGTGTTGAGGTTTGATATAAATCATTGATCATTTTACAAACCATGAATGTAGTACTATTTATGCGGGACAAGATATCAATTAAATTTCATCTGATAAAGAAACAACAAGTGACTTACAAAATGCAAATAAATAAGTACTTCCTGCAATTTGTGGAAATTGTCAACCAAACGTAAACAGAAATTACAATATGGTTGGTTTTCTATCATTCCGTGCATCACCTTTTCGCAGAACAAACGGTTCACCTTCAATATGTTCAGCAAAACAACTCCCAATCACCCAGTATTGGACCATGAATATTTGGTGCAAACTACTCAAGACACAGTGGAGAGTAGATAAGAAAGCCTGCCCTAGTGAGGTCATGCTCCCCACTGGCTACAGAGGCTCAAGTTCCCCATGCATGTGAATTAGCAATAATTGAATCAGATTGCAATCCAGAACACCATTGGTGGGCTATTGACACCGACAACCCATGGAACAAATTCCTAATAATCCATATTGATGAGATATGCATAACAACTAGCAATGTGTTGGGCAACTCCGATACCAACATCATTGGCATAGCTAGATACCAGCATCATTAGCAGGGATGGAGAGAGGAAATTTTACAAAATATATATGTAAAATATTACAAAATATATATGTTTAATTGTAGCCAAAGACACAACTGTGTCATTTTAGCATCAAGATCCAAACATTAATTCAAGTCATAATGGGCAGATATTATAGCATTAAGGTTTTCACATGGGTAGATTTCCTAGGAATCATAATGTAGATAATAAACTCATATAAGTTTCATGTAATTTTAGATACCGCAACAATGATTTGACCAAAATAACCTTGTTGTGAAAACAAACCAATATACCACTTCAAAATAAGCTTAAGTCTGTTATTAAGCACAAATAAAAACTTACAAATTCCTTTGGGAAATCTATGGGAGAGTGCTTGTTCCTCCCAACCAACAAGCTGGCACCACCAACTCCTCTCGAGCATAGACTTCTTCCTTCTAGGAATAACACCTTCTGTATTCCCTTAGTAATATTTTATAAATTTTTACTAGTAGATTTTTCCTAGCAGCTGCTTTTAGGTTCTGCCTTTTACCAGGCTTTTTCTTTTAACTAGGATGGGTGATGCTAGGGCATTATTAGAAATTAGATTTTTATCTAATTGCTAATTAGATTTTTATTAAATTAGAAATGATATTTTTATCAAATTATAGATTAGATTTCTATCTAATTTCTAATTGGTAAAGATCTACTGCTTTTCTTTTAACTAGGATGGGTGATGCCAGGACATCATTTTTATCTAATTTCTAATTAGATTGTTATCAAATTAGAAATTAGATTTTTATCAAATTTCTAATTAAAAATTAGATTTTTATCTAATTTTTAATTGGTAAAAGTCTGTTGTTGTTTGTATTATGTAATTATATAAAAATATGCCGATGTTTACATTTTGTAATTATGTAAAAAGAGAAATGTTTTTTTTAGAAAAAAACATGAAGTGGGAAAAACAATGGCATGAAGTCTTTTATAACTGTTTTTTAGTGAGGTCCTTTATAAACAACAACAGATTTTTACCAATTAGAAATTGGATTTTTAACAAATTTATAAATGTTTTTTATATAATTACAAAAGATAAACAACAATATATTTTTACATAATTACATAATACAAACAACAACAGATTTTTACCAATTAGAAATTTGATAAAAATCAAATTTCTAATTGGTAAAAATCTGTTGTTGTTTGTATTATGTAATTATGTAAAAATCTGTTGTTGTTTATGTTTTGTAATTAGATAAAAAACATTTAGAAATTTGGTAAATCTAATTTCTAATTGGTAAAAATCTGTTGTTGTTTGTATTATGTAAGTATGTAAAAATCCGCTGCTGTTTATTTTTTGTAATTATGTAAAAAGGGTAATGTTTTTTTAGGATAAAACATGAAGAGAGGAAAACAATGGCATGCGGTCCTTTATAAACGTGACACCATAAGAGCTGAACCATTCTATCACCTAGGACTGGAGAATCTGATACCAAGAAAGGAAGAAATTGTCAAAACATAAATTGTGACTTGGATTTTTAACTAAGTTGTCTGCAAATTCTGCCCTAGAGAGCCATTCTGAGATTATTCACCTACAATCCTTTGTCTTTTAAGGGATAACATCCTTTCCTATCGATCTCTTCTACTTTGGGGATATGGCAAGTGGAGAAGGAGGTGCAAGTGGATCGGAACAGGTAAGCTTACTTTGCTTCTCTAGAATAATTACATAATATAATATGTTTTATTTTTTGTTTTAGGTTTGAAGTTAGAATTATAATTTTATAATTATACTTTGTGGTAAATCATTGAAACTTGGACAGGGAAAGAATCTGATAACAGAGACCTTTCTTGAAGATGTTTTGGGGATAGAAGGACTTAAAAAACTTCATGCTTTGGATGTTGAATCCCTAATCCATTTTATTAAGACAAAATCCCCTGAAGCTAATCAACTAGGTCCAAGTAATCAACAAGCTTTACGAGAATTGATAAATTCCCCATCCTCTCTTGGATCAAGAAAAAAATCGGAAAATGTGTCATTAACATCAAACACCAATAATGAAGAACATTGTGTTGAGACATATTGTGTGATGGCAACTCCCAGGACCGCAAATTCTTGTTCATCCTTAGCTTATGCATCATCTATTGGTAGTTTAGGTACCAAGATAGAGTATGACCCTGTTTCAGGGGAGATAAGAAGGACAGATGCATGAAAACAATTCTTAAATAGGCTAAAGGACTCATGCCTTCAACGATTTAGAGATCATCTTCACCTCACATTCTCCAAGATTCCACTTCACTTAAAAAAGATTGTGGTACAGGACATAGAGAATGAATTTGGTACTGGTTGGTTGGTTAAGAAGATAAAATTGCAAATGTTGCTCAACTGTAAGAGGTTTCATTGCAACCAAACAAGAAAAATTAAAAAAATGCCTCAAGATCAAAGACTAAAACAAAGACCATTTGACATACCTTTTAAAGTATGGAAAGAACTTGTAAAATCATATGAGAAGTTGGATGCACAAAGAAAGGTCGGCGATGAGAGCATTCAGATATTGAATTTTTCATTAAACATTATTTATAATTTATTAATACTTATAAGTATCTTAGATGTGTATTTGTGTGAAAATAAATTGAATTGGTTTATGTTTAAGGACAAGGCATCCAAGGCGAGGTTAACCAAGACAAAAGTCACTCATCGTAGTGGCCAGAAAGGTTTAAAAGCACTGATAACAACCTTTGTAAGTATATTAAACATGTGATATTTTTTTAATAAAATTTGTACTAGAAGAAAGTCATTGTTATCTAATTTCTCCCTATTTACTGATTAACAGGGACTAAAATATGGAATACCTCCAAATCATTTGGAAAAGGAGTTGTTATAGCAAAAGAGATGGGTTGAATTTGTTTTTTGAATGGACTTTATGGTATGTATTCTTAGTTGGATTTCCAATATACTTTTGAACCATATTTTCATTTTATTCTTTAATACTATTAGATATTATATCTTACCTCATTCTATGGTTAGCATTGTATAACAAAAACATGTGTTGTGTTATGTAATTAATACAAACATGTAATATTGATTTTTTTTTGCCAGAATGCTATAGGTAATGATTGCCAAGACGTTGATCACAATGATGATCCAAACTATGCTCAACATATATTAGGAGATGGTGAGGATGATGGTGGTGAAGGAGGAGATGATGATGATAGTTGTGGTGTTGGTGATGATGTGGATGAGACTGATGAGGATGATCAAGATGATCATGAGGATGATATTGGTGGTGGTAGCTAGGCATGCACATGCATTGTTTTTTATGAAGAAATTATTGTGTAGAATGACATTGTTATGTTTAGATGGGTGTTGTGAATTTACCCTATATCAATGAAACATTTTGATTTGGTAATCATACGATGAGTTTGATTTGATTAAAGATGATGATGATATTATCATTATTATATTTTTATTTGATTTATATATTGGAAAGTATCATCATTATTTTGATAGAGAATTATAATGTATGGTGATATTACCATCTTTGGATGTATGTTGTTAATTTATCGTAGAATAATGATATTCATGAAATATTTTGATCTGTTAATCATATTTGAATTTTAGTTGTTTTGATTAAAAATAATACTGATCTTATTAGTATTATGTTGCTATTTTATACATATGTGTTGAAAATTGTCAATGAATCATTGTATATGATGACATTGTTATTTTTTTGTATGGATGTTGTCAATTTCCCTTGAATTTCTTTACAAATGATTTTGAATTGTGATATCTTCTTTAATGATATTTAGAAACTATGATATATTTCACTATGCAATTGAAATTAGTAAAATGAATCTACAAAGGGGGTCATATATGTAAAGAAAAATATACTCTACATAAGAAGTCAAATGCGGATGTAAACATGGATGCAAAATTGAAAGTAAAATTGGATGTTAAACTAGGAATTAATACAAAATGCAAACAATGACATACAAAGTGTTTTAAACTAGAAGTGAAAAAATGTGCAGTAGTTGACACAAAGAAGGGAACAAAACATGGCATACAAAAAGATATCAAATTGGGCAAAAACAAGGACACATAAATGGACACCAAATTAGATGCAAAAAAAGATAGACGACTAGATGTAAAATAAGATGCAAAGTTGAGTGCTAAAAATAAGAAAAAGATGTTACAAATTAAGATGCCAAATGATGATGCAAATAATGGTGTAAATTTTGGATGCAAACTTGGGCACAAAAAAGGAAAAAATAAAAAGATGTAAGAAAAGACATAAAACAAGATGCAAAATTGGGCTGAAAAAAGGTGAAACCAAGGATGCCATACTAGATGTAAAAAATGATGCATAATCAGATGAAAATTTAGGCTCAAACTTAGACACAAAATGATATGCAAATGTGGACACAAAATGAGGCGAAAAAAGATGCGAAATGAAAAATTGGATGAAAAATTGGGCGTAAATAATGGTGCAACATTGGACACATAAGTAGACACAAAAAATGGTGCAAAAACAAATACAAAAGTAGACGTAAAAAATGGCTCTAAATTGAATGTACCATTAGACACAAACAAGATGCAAAGGTGGACACAACACATGACTCAACATAAGATGCAAATATAAATGCAAATTTGGATGCTTAAAATGATGTAACATTGATGCAAGAAATGGTGTTAAAAAAAATGCAAAATTGGATGCAACAAATGACGCAAAATATGGTGCAAAATGGGATGGGAAAAATAGAGACAAATCAAACGTAAAAGTGGACGTAAAAAATGGTCCAAAAAAAGATGAAAAAATGGGCACAAAAATGGATGCAAAATTTGGTGCTAAATCAAATTCAACACATGGTGCAAAGATAGGCACCAAAGCTAGTGCAAAAATAGGTACAAAATTAGAAGCAAAAACTAGTGTAAGACTAGATGCAAAACCTAGCGTAAGACTAGATGCAAAAATTGACACAAAATGGATGCAGAAAAGGACGTTAAATTGGATGACACAAATGGAAGCAAAGAATGACACAAAATATATGCAAAAAATGACACAAAACTAGAAGCAAAACCTATCATAAAATAAGATGCAAATCTTGGTTCAAAATTTGACGCAAAAAATGATGCATAGTTTGGTGTAAAAAATTATGCAAAATCTAGCGTGAAAAAGGATGCAAAATTAGGCACAAAAAAGGACGCTTTAAAAATTGTACAATAGAGCCAAATTTAGCGCCAGGTTGCTCATCACAATTACAAAAAAAATGCACTAAAATCTGGCACTAAATCTAGCGTAAATTACTGGTTTTGTTGTAGTGTGTGGAAGTTCCGAAACATCATAAAATAGATCATCAAAACCAGTGGCTTAGAAAGATCAATAACAGAAAAATTAGAGTCATGACCAAATGAACCAGTGAAGAGATCATGACAACCATGATAAGAAATTTCAAGATAAAAATCAGAGGCATCCTCATGATCTGATGAATTGTAAAGAGGGGAATATTGAAAACAAGTAATTTCGTCGTCTAATTCTTCATGATGGTCAAATAATGGATTGAAGAGATCAAGAAGATAAGATTTTTCCTCTCTGCATTCGACTGTAAAATTGGGATCCCACGAGTTCTAAGTGTGATCGGAAATAACATAATCAAAAATTGATTCTTTGAAAGATTCTATAGGAATGACGAAACAATGGAATATGCGAGGATAATGAGGGAGAGGTACAGAAGGAGAAAGATCAACCTTCATTGCAGATTCTTGTCCATAGATAGACTCCCACCCATAGTCATAATAAATGATATTGCAGGTTTGTTGCTTAGCACTATATCCATCCTTCAATTGATCCTCATGAACACCAACGGAAACAATTGACACGGGTGAACCAAACAACTCGCAATTAGGAGGACCAAAAGAATTAATGGATGGAGGACGAGGGGATAACACATCATCGCAAACATCAAATTTGCAATCGAAACCTATGTTGAGAGTCTAAGTATGTGGGGTAGGAGAATATGGTGGTAAATCAACGAATGAATTCTCAAGTTCTCCCACCTCAATCTGTGGAAATGGAGTTATTAGGAGTTTTTAGAACAACAACTTCATTCGTCGCTGATTTAGAATCTCTATAACCGAGGTACGTTGGTAGGCTTCCAAAATATTCATATTCGTGTAGATTTATTGAAATATGAACAAGAAATTCAAATTTCTCTATCATTAAATTCTAATTGATATCATCTTCAAGAAATTCAAAACAAAAATGAATGAAACGACCGTGAAAATCATGAAGAGATTCGTTAGGTTCTTTTCACAATCATATGATTTTCTTGAAAACATATTTATAATCATACCATAACAAAATTTTATAAAGAATGAATGGAAGTGGGTGGAAATGTGTAACACCATTCCTTTACACGTGATTTGAACATGAGGATGAACAAACTGCACACAGTATGCTCACAGTGAATATTGTGTTTTGTGCAAAATTTGGAAAAATGAGCGATGTGCTCGAGAATGGTTGTTCCACCCTCACCATCGAATATCAGATTTGAAAATTCATGAATTATCCCCATGGGAACTTTCAGATTAGTGGTTCTAGAAAAACATGTCAGGGTTATGATTTGGGAAGAAGCCATTAAAGATGTAGAAAGTTCAAACAAAATTCATGGGCTCAGCTTGTCATATAGGCCTCTTTCTAGTGCCACAAATGTTGAAGGCGTTGGAACTGCCAACATTCATGGGATCTCCCCGATATGAAGTCCCAATTACACCTCACATGATTTGGTGTAGGAGAACCATTGGGAATATGACCTGGTTGTCGATACAGTGGATTTTAATGATGTGACTTGGTTGCAATAATGCATAGAGTGATGTATGATTACTTTGGTGGGAACAAGTGTGTGACTCTATGGAAGGTCAAGTGCAATGCATGGAGGTTCTAACACACAAAGGGAAAATGAGTGAGTGCCTTAGAAGCCTGTAATATTACTCAACTTAAAAGGAACACACGAGCATAAAGACATCACAAATGTGAAATAGTTCACAATTTAACAGCAACGGAATTAAACAATAACATGCATTCAACAAGATCCATACCAATGAAAATGAAATATTTCATAAGAATAAGTGTAACTTAAATAAAATACATTGTAAACATAACAAGAATAGTCCTACTATATTCAAAACATATGCATGAAAATGTATCATACTTGAGCTTTTATTAAGTGAAAGTTACAATCATACATATACCATTGATGGACCATTAGCCCCAATAGTGGAAAATGAAGTCAACAACTGCTCCTCAAAATAAATATACTCCCTTTATGCTATGGAGAATCCAAGGCTCTCGCAAACTACCAAGCTCCTGATTTTAAGCCTAAGATTAACAAAAAGCTTGGCTTTCAAAAAGCCCTTTACATGAGTTATGAGGGTCTGTTTATAAGAAGAGTGGGTGACCCTTCAACTCCCATTTGTGACTCTTGGACTTCCCTCATGAATCTTCAACTTCTTTACAAAATGACTTATTACATTACAATGTGACTCTTCACATTCCAATATTGACACCTGGAATTCCACTTACAAATTAATTACAAATAATATTACAATTTACACTCGTACCCACCTAAGAAAAAACTTGGTAGAGCCAACTAGACATCCTAATAAGAAAAAACATATCATGGTTGAGTTTAGGGAAGCTCTAGCTCAAAAACTTCAACTTGATGTTTCTCAACCACATAACAGTGTCAAGCTCTGTACTGCGCAATGATATCCCCAAATTGTGTGATGGTGTCAAGCTAGAAGAAGACTCTAGCCTCTATGGAATCTAGGTAGACTAACTTGGAACTAGTTTTTGTTTCCTTCTTGAGTAGGAGCAACATTGTGTTCATTTGTATAGGGACACTAATGTGCTTGTGCATATTCTATATGTTTACTTCAAGATCTTATTTTTGGATTACCTGTCTTAATTGTTCCAAGTATTTGTCAATCTTTTGTCTGATTTGATTTCTGCACTTGACCTCTGTGAGTGAGCCAACTGATGGCATCATGTGACTTCAACAATACATCCATGTTGTATAGTCACTCATACGAGGCCTGAATTCTACCAATGAACGAGATGATATGTTTATTATTCTAGCTCAATATCTAAAGTCTTGCTTTCTTTAGCTCTGCCTGTTGCTTTGTTTTATTTCCCAATTCAAGCGATGCCCCTTTGTATTGTATTGACCATTCATGCACGACAATGATGGAATCTTGCACATTCCTAAGAGTTTTGAAAAAATATGTACATTTCTGTTGCAAGCCATGAAAGTGTGACAATTGACTTATGCATGGTGACAAGATCCTCATAAATATTTCACATGGTTTCTCCAAGTGTTGATACTTCACTGAGTATCACTGCCTTCATTTGTTCTAGATGGACCTATGTGGAAGATGTGTTTTGTTTCTCTGCTCTAAGTTGTTCAAACTCTTTCCTAGAAGCTTGCAAGTTCTTACCAATTACTTGTTCTCGGCCATCAAATACTCTATGTTTGACTTTGCTGCACCTACGAAGGCCAAGTTGGTTGCGGCAATGACATTGGGATTCCTCCTGGTGTCTTCCATAATCACACTTTCTCTAATAAATGCAAGAGATGAGAGGTCGTCTAAAAAATGTCTCTTCTGTATTGGTACAATATTTTTTTGAAGCTCATCATACAATAGATTGTATGTATCCATAACTAGACCATCATCAAGAGGAACAATTTCCTCTTCCTTACTTGGATCTTGCTCTGCTGGAGGATGGGTAGATTGAATGGTGACCTACTGTGTACTTGGCATTAGGTCAACATCTTGGTTCTTTGGCTCCTATTTGTCCATGTATTTTATTTTTATCAACTCCTCTATCTCTTGAGCGTTATATTTATCTTGCATTTGTTTTCTCTCCTCCTCTGACTTCTGGATTTGTTCTAGCTATTCATATTGTCCTTGTGTTGTTCCTTCTATTATTTACTCCACCATTTTCCTTTTGTCTTCTTCTTTCTCCTGCTTCACTTATTCTTCTTTTATCTTCATCTCTTGTTCTTTCACACTTTGTTTCCCCTTCTTCTTTGCTACTATATCTTCTCTCATAATGGTCGGATCTGCTTTCATCTTGCAACTTCATTCTCCCCTTGGACTGTGCACAACCTTCCTATTACCCTTCTCGCACACTGAGTTGCGCACTTTTGTTAGTGCTTGATGAGCCTCAGTATTGCAATAAGAGTGTTGCAACTCCTAATAGTACCAACTTAAATTCTCAACTTGGGTTTGTAAAAACTTAAGAGGTGTTGGCATTGTATGTGCAGCATGCAATGTGTCCTTCTTTCATTTATCTAGTGAAGTGAATGTCATAAAATCTAACCTAAACTAGTTACAGAAATAAACCATGCTACTCTAATTACAAAAAAATCAAATCAAGTATTCTACTTGCAAAATGGAAATAATTAATATCATTAAAAAATGATTGAAAAGAATAAATTTAATCTACAACATATAACTAGTAAATTTAGAAATGAAGTCTACTTCACTTGCATTGAAGAGTTTCAAATGTGAAAATTGCTTCCTAACTTTATTTGTTGTTTTGTGCTTGCAGTGGAGGAAGGAGGGGCCTAGCTTGGTCCTTAGGTCTCCCTAATCTTTAATTTATATGGGTCTTTTTTCATCTAGAATAAGTCAATGTTACAGTGGGGATCAAACTGGTGAAGGAAGGTGATGCTACAAATTTCCTATAGGTGATTGCTATAGGAGGCCTGTAATGCTACAAGGGTGAGAATATTGCTAAATTCCCAAGTAAATAAAATGAAAATGGGATGGAATCTTTTTATTATTAACTAGGATGCCTTAGGTCTCCATTCCAATTTGATTCACTACATAATACCCTATTAACATGTGCTAAACAATAGCATAAAATTATTACTCTAAAAAACTGGAAATTCAAGAACTAGTGAGCTAGTTATCCTATCAAATGCCTAACCTAATCAAGTTAGAATTAAATGAGGTGTATCTTGTTATTAACTTAAATTTTTTTATGACCTAATACAATTGGAATCAACTTAAATGATACTCATCAACACATTCTAAAAAATAGAAGAAAATTACTACCATTTTGCTACAAAGGACTTCCAGAAATTCTAGATTTGTGAACTAGTAAACCAATCCAAGTAGCTCAATGATGAAATGAATGTTCAAAGTTGTTCTAAGATTGCATAATTCTTTTGAATTGGTAAATAACATAAAAAATAACTTACTTCAATCATTTAACCCAATCCTACAACAAAAGAAGCATCAATACTAAATGCAGAAATAGGAAAAACAAGAATAAGAGATGCATGTGAATAAGAAGTGAAAATAAGAAACGAAAATCATAAAAAAGGGATCTAAGGCTCCTACGATGGCCAAGCCCAAGGATAATTAGATTCATATGAAGGAGAACAAGCTTTATAAGCTAAAAATGGCACCAAACTTCATTATTTGAATCAATACAAGTACATCCTTGCTAGAAGTAAAAGTGGAGCTTCTAAAGAACAAGTTTTCTCCACAAGAAAAATAAAAAATACCAGACTCTAGAGGAAAATTCGAATTTCTACTTATAAAAAATGATGAAGAATCTTTATTCTTGAGAGGAGGAGGTTTTCCCCTCCAAAATCCCTCGAATAGTGGATCTGGTTCCCAACACTAGGAATCTACACTAAATGATAGGGAACACATTCCTAGATTTTCTCAATCACAGGAGCTCCATAATTTGTCAATAATTTCATTATATCTTGTTCATTTTCTATCCAATCTTGATCCTCTTGTAGCAGGGACCAAGTTCCTAAATTATCTCATCCTTCAATTCTTCATAATCTTCCCAATATTCTCACAATTTTCTATAAAAATAAATAGTATTAGGCACATAATAAGAAAAAAATAAATCAAATTCCTAAGGACCCATTAATACTACAAATTAACTCTATGAAGTGTAGGTAAGGAGGTCCAATACATGTTTTAAATGTCTATAAATAATCAAATGGGCCTAATAAAATAAGCAATTTTGAGGCTCATCATCTCCCCCTACTGAAATTGTTGCTCACCCTTGAGCAACCTAGCCTTCTTCCTTTTTCCTTCCTTTGTCATGGTGTCCTTTGGTATCTTCTTGATGTCTTAGGCAGTTGTAGAGGCAGTTTCTTTTGAATAGAACTCAACCATCAATGGTATTTCTCTAGGCAGCATCTATGATCATGATACTAGTTTGATGGGAAAATTTGGTGTTGTTGTCCCACATCCTCTACCTTCTTTGATTTTGAAATCTAAATCCATTGTGAGTTCTGACCCTCTCTTTTTCCAATTTGAATAAGAGCAATACTATAAATTTCTCAGGAATAATCCTTCCCGCTCTCAATTATTTATAATAGGACTCCAAGTTAGTCTATGTTTTAGGCTCTTAAAGTTCCTGGGGGCCTATTTATACCTCTTTTTATGTTATTGCCTGCTCCTATAACATTTTTTCTAATTATTTTCCTTCCTATAGCAACCTTATCATTCTCCTGTAGCACCCCTGCTTTCTCTTGTAGAAAGGTTGTTTTCTCTTTTAGTTTCTTAGTTGTAGTTGATCTAGTGGTTAGCCTTGTCATGGATGTCATAGGTTGTTTACCCTTGGAATTGGGGGAGGTGTCCTCCTAAAGTTTCCCTTCCCCTGGCCCCAATTCTTTTCTTGTTGACTAGCTAACTCTGTAATTTTGATGGGTACTATTGAAGGAGGTTGAGGGTGATGAAAAAGAGGCTAGATGAAAATGAGACTAAAGGTGATGAAAACAAGGTTGGTGGTGATGAAAAAAAAGTTATATGAATACAAGGATAATGGGAGATGAAAACAAGGATATGTAACGATCGAGTTTGGTGAAGTATTTGACTTGTGGATAATTGTCGTTATTGACCCCCAATACTTAGACACACAAAAAAGGAATTACATAACACTCATGAAGCCCAAAGGATTCAATTACATACCTTGCCTACCTATGGATCAAATTGTTGGATGTGATTGTATGCTGGAGCTAGGACATATACATCATGATATCAAAGGGAGTTGACTATTTTTCTTGTTCCTGGTGTATGTCTTCAGAACTTGATTATACCTTGACTGATAACTTTGTTGTGTTTGTGTAGGTGCCTCTCTGATGTATAGGTTGCTACTACTGGTGGAATTCATTCCCAAGGATGATGTGTCCCTTATTGGTTGCACACGTGGCTCCATCATGCTTCTGTTGGTGGGAAAAAAGAGATCTCAAAGATTTCTATTGTGAGTGCACAAGTTGGTATATGAGGAGTTTTCTTCCTATAGAAATATTTTAATCCTCCATTGAAGTCTCTAGATGGCATGATGGTGTTGAGGGTAATGAATAAAATAAATGAGGATAGGGTTGGATTCATGAGGGAGTAGAATAGACATTGGAAAAATAGAAAACAATGGTTTCCTTGGTTTTTCTCTTCTTTGGTTTTTAGAGGTAGGACGCAATGGAAATTTTGAGCAAGTTTAGGTGAAATGGAATGGATAGGTGATGGATGGGTGATGAGTGAATCAATGGAGGACCCCTCTTTATCATTTCCTAGAGGCATTGTGGCCTTTTGGGTTCTTCTTCTCATTGGCTCCCCTCCTGTAGCTTCATAGGTTGCTCCTGTAGCATTCCAGGATAGTCTCCTGTAACAGAATTGTTTTATTCATATCTTTCAAATGGTAGACTCAATTGACCTGAAATGTTTTGAGCATGTTTCCATAATCCTTATGAACCTACCCATATATATATATTTATTTTTTTTTATTTTTTTTTCCAATGGATGAATCTGAAGGAAAACTAAAAATGGTCGTAGGTGATGGAGGCCAATTTCTCAAAAATTGTGCACTAGAATTTTCTGAAATTTCTTGAGCATGTTACCATCATCCATATGCATTTCCCCATGAAAAAACTTGGACAATGGATGCATAGTTTTAAAGATATGATAAAATCATTTTTATACTCTGTGTATTTTGGCCTCCTATAGCAAAATAGAGCCCTCCTGTAGCATTTTAGGACAATGTAGAAAATGAATGAGAAACACTTGGAAATGATGGGTGGATGTTAGAAATGGATGAGGGTGATGGATTGACATGGCCTTGGTCCTATTGGAGCACTTGAGAAAATGAGGAAAAAGCCCAAGTTTGACTTTCTTTGACTAGGTTTTTGATCAACTTTTCTTTTGGTAGCTAATTGTTTTTGTCTCTTGCAGAGGTTGGAGAGCACCTGCATTAATCAAAGAGAGATACATGGAGCAAATATTTTTTTTCATTTTTTTTCTTTTAGGCCTAATAGTTGACTCAATGAGGTTTTCAACTAATATATTTGCCTAGGAACCTCAAAGGACGTTTTCACCTAGGATATTTTATTTTTCTCTTTTTTTTCTCCTTTTCCAACCCATTGACTACCTCATGGAGATTTTCAATCAATGATCCAATCTAAGGCGCCTCAAAGTAGGTTTTCACCTGAGATTTCATTTTTCCTCTTATTTTCTTATTTTTTTTCTATGCTACTCTACTTGAAAGAAGAAAATCTCTTTCAAGTATAGGAATACTTCCAATGGATCCATGTGCACATCAAGATGATAGACAAATTGATGTGTAGGCTCGCAATATATGCTTTGACATGTAACTAAATTTTAAAGATCAAATGCTTTAACTTTGATGATATCAAGCACAATTGAAGAAGAGAGTGATGCTCCTTCTTGTTGATTTTCTGGATCCAAACCTCAATATAGCTTTGATTCGCTTGGTTTTTTTGCTCATTTGGATCATTTTTCATGTCTTATTCTACCATGACATTCAAATGTTCCTCTTTCTGTAGATAATTCTCTTGTGCACATGGAGGATCTGATGGGAAACATGAGGGAACTTTCTCAATCTCTGATCTCGATGTCTACTCTTCATCAAGTGCAGCCCATGATTCTTTGGTCTTCTCATTTGAATCTCCTTTTTCTAAATGTTGTCCTTCAATGATATCAAGAGAAACTCTTTTTGCAATACTCTTCCTGAGCTAAGATGAATACCATTGAGATAAAGAGGAAATGTTAGGAAGTGTTGTACCTAAGTATTGTAAGTGAGTTGAGCTACTTCCTTGTGTGGGTTTGGAAATGGTGGTACAGGTAGTTGAGTGGGAGTGGATCTTTGAGATGGATGTGGTTGTGGTTGTGGTTTTGGTGGAGATGGAAGGTAGGGATAGCATGGAGTTGGGTATAGAGGATATTGAGGAAAGTATTGAGGATATTGTGGATTTCTCCCATAATGTCCTTGTCAACCTTGTTGCCAAGATTTTTTTGGGCTTGAGATGCCCAAGGTTTCCAAGGAAAGGGTGTGTTCCAATTACTTTGAGATGGATGTGCATAATCTTGAAATTTGGAATCAGGTTCTTGCATCATACTAAGTTGACTAGGCTGCCACTGGTCCTCCTGGAGATCCATAACATAGCTTCTTTGGTGATTGACTTAATCCATTTTCCTCTTAGTAAAATTCCTTCAACTTTCGCAATGATGGGAAATATTTAATAGAATGTGATTCTACATGGAAAATACAAATATCAACATCTTCTTTTTCCTCATCTTGCATTCTTAACATTTCTATTTGTTATCTTAAATTATTAACAATTTATGTTTTAAAGTCATCAAATAAATTTCCAAGTTTAGCTTGAATTACCGATCTTGATGCCGATTTACTTGCACTTTCCCTTATTCTTGATATGTGCTTGCATGTTTCACAAATTTATTCAAATGATAATTGATATACATCACCTGTACTCATGAGATCAAGGAGACCAATCCACTCATCCCTAATTATTCTAAGTAAGAGGGATTTTAGTGTGTCATATCTTAAATGACGTAATTTTCCCCTCTTAACATTATACATGAACCTCTTTATTAGATCCTCAAGGCTCTCATCTTCTGTTTGAGTCATTTTAAGATTTCTTCCTTAAGATCATGGCCTTGATAGTTTTCTAGAAATATCTTTTGCATATCATTCCATGATCATATTGAATTAGTCACTAAACTCATGAACCATTTAAGAGCTTTATCCTTCAATGTTTCCGGAAACAATCTCCACTTTTGAGTGTTTAGTAAGTAACCATAAGATCTACAAAGGATTTCAAATTCAAAGAGAAAGGTTTTTTGATCCTATAACCTCATACCATGGAAGTTTGGAAGGAAAGATGGAGGGATGTTCTTCATATGAACACTGATATTTGTATCTTGAATGGGAAATCCAAGAGTATCTTCTCCATTTTTATCATCTCCATTCATTTCTTCTATCTTCTCTGCCACCTCTACTTCTTGTACTTGCAAAAGTGGATTGTGATGTGGTTCTTACTACACCACGTGATCAAATATTGGGGGGGTTGGTGTTGGAGAAGTTTTTTTTTTTAAATAAGAGTTTTAATGCAATGAAATTTTCTATTTTTGAAATGAAATATACCTAACGAAATTTTTGTTCTTATAGAAATTAAAATAATTGAATCAAGTATGGTAGAAAACAATGCATACTTTGATACCTTCCAAACAATGACGCCAAAAAGTGATGAGCCTCAATATTGCAACAAGAATGTTGCAACTCCTAAGGCTACCAACTTAAATTTTCAACCAAGGGTTCGTACAAACTTAAGAGGTGTCAGAACTGTACGTGCAACATGCAATGTGTCCTTCTTTCATTGATCCAATGAATTGAATGTCATAAAATCTAACCTAAACTAGTTGCAAAAATAAACCATGCTACTTTAATTACAAAAAAATCAAATCAATTATTCTACTTTAAAAATGGAAATAATTAATCTAATT
This sequence comes from Pinus tabuliformis, assembly GCA_031772625.1. Taxonomy (NCBI): domain Eukaryota; kingdom Viridiplantae; phylum Streptophyta; class Pinopsida; order Pinales; family Pinaceae; genus Pinus; species Pinus tabuliformis. The sequence continues at coordinate 449,636,885 of CM062809.1, read as the reverse complement.
GCAAATTTCTTGGAAAGAAGACACATAACTAGGAAATTCAAAAACTTATTCTACTTCACTTGCATCGAAGTGTTTTAAATGTGAAAATTGCTTCCTAACTCTATTTTTTGTTTTGTGCTTGCAGTGGAGGAAGGAGAGCCCTAGAGTGGTACTTAGGTCTCCCTAATCATGGATTTAGAGCCTGTCCATCATTATTCATCTAGGAGAATTCAAATTTGTAGTGGGGAATAATACTGGTGAAGGAAAGTGATGCTAAAGGTTTGTTACACGTGATTGTTATAGGTCGTCGCTACAGGAGGCCTATTATGCCATAGGAGCGAGAATCTTGCTAAATTCCCAAGTAAATAAAATTCAAATTGGATGGAAAAAATGATGTTATTAATTAAAATGTATTAGTTCTCCAATCCAAGTGGCATCACTCCAAAATACCCCTATTAAGACATGATAAAAAATAGCAGAAATTTACTACTCTAAAAAACTAGAAATTCAAGAACTAGTGAGCTATTTATCCTATCAAATGCCTAACCTAATAAAGTCCAAATGAAATGGGGTAAATTTTGTTATTAACTTATTTTCTTTTATGAACTAGTCCAAGTGGAATAAACTCAAATGAAGCTCATTAACATGTTCTAAAAAATAGCATAAATTTACTACTATTTTGCTACAAGGGACTTCCAGAAATTCTAGATTTGTGAAGTAGTAAACCAATCCTAGTAGCTCAATGATGAATATGACTTTTCAAAGTTTTTCTAAGCCTTAATCATGCTTGCGACTATGTAAATAACCTGCAAAATAAGTTACTTCAATCATTTGACCCAATCCTACAACAAAAGAATCATCAATACTAAATGTAGAAATAGGAAAAACAAGAATAAGAGATGCATGCGAATAAGTAGTGAAAACAAGAAATTAAAATCATACAAAAGGGCTTTGAGGCTGCTAGGATGGCCAAACCCAAGGATAATCTGATTCCTATGAAGGAGACCAATATTTAGAAGCTAAAAATGACACCAAACTTCATTATTTGAATTAATCCAAGTACATCCTTGCTAGAAATGAAAGTGGAGTTGTTAAAGAACAAATTTTATGTACAAGAAGACTAAAAAATACCTTCCTCTAGAGGAAAATTCGAATTGGTACTTACACAAAATGATCAGGAAGCATTTTCCTTGAAAGGAGGAATCTTTCCCCTCCAAAATCCCTCAAATAGTGGATTTGGTTCCCAACACTAGGAATTTGCACTAAATGACAGGGAACACATTCCTAGATTTTCTGAATCACTGGAGCTCAAGAATTTGTCAATAATTTCGTGATATTTTGTCCATTTATTATCTAATATTGATTCACATGTAGCAAGGAGCAAGTCCTTCAATGATCTCATCCTCCAAATCTTCATAATCTTCCCAATATTCTCACAATTTTCTACAAAAATAAATAATACTAGGCACATAATAAGAAAGGATAAACCAAATTCCTAAGGAACCATTAATATTACAAATCAACTCTATGATGTGCAAGTAAGGGGGTCAAATACATTTCTTAAGTGTCTATAAATAATCAAATGGTCTTAATAAAATAGATAATTCTTAGGCCGATTAGTGTTGCCTCTAGAGTAGCTTCTTGCTACGGAGCAACCTATGAAGTTCCTACAAAACTGATAGGCTCATGGGACTTGGAGGCATTGTAACAATTCCTGTAGCCATCCTCCTCTGAACAGTGAAAGGTCCTGCTTAACCACTGAAAATGGATTCTCACATAGTTTTCTTTTCAAATATTCCTTGGATCATATGGATTGAAATCCCGAGTAATGAACACAAATTTCTCTATCGCCTTCCCTTCAGTATCTACAACTTTCAATTTTTTTTATCTCATACAATCCGATATGTAAAGGAGGGATAGGCCAAGGTGATTTATTCTTCCTGTGTAGAGCTATTCTCAACCTTGTGGAGAGATGATACACAACTTCTTGCATGACTAACTTATCGGTGGCATACCTTGGTAAAATATGTGGCGAATTCCGTCCGCCAAAAATTCTAAAGAAAGTGCCATCCAGTGAAGCAAACCAATATTCTATTTGTGATACTACTTCCACTGCCCCATATGACATGCAAGGTGGCTCTTCCTCAAAGATCATATTGTACAACGAAATGAGTAAGTGATCATTTATCTTCTCCATTACTCCTTTATGGCTTCAATTTGAAAGAAACTTGCATTAAACATACACGACATGCTCCCATGGTGTCCAAGTACAATTCATGCCAAGGAATGTATTATGTGCACAAATTGCATCAAGTAGATATGAAAACATATAAAATATATCTTTCCAACCCTTGGGAGGACTAAGGGTGTTAGACACATGGATCCGCAATTGTTGAGCCAACATGTTTGAACAGTTGAATGGTTTACCTTCATTCACAACTTGGTTTAATAAGAAGTCCCACCCTTCACGAAAGGTCTCAATGCTTTGTAGACCATAGATTCTACAACATAAGATGATCAATAGTTGATAGGCCCTCTTAAGATATATTGTCTTGTATTTGTTGGTGGGTGTTTGATGAAACTTCGTTGGCTCTTTCACCCAGCATTTAACAATCTCCTTGGTGCTTAAGTAGCTGGTCTTCGCATAAAAGTATGAATCCATGAGTGATTCTAGCTTAGGAAAATGGTACATGACATGATAATCTACTGCGAGAAAAGAAGAAAGTCTTTGTCCATTGGTACTTCCAACATACATAGTCTTTGGATCTTTGTGAGATAGTATCTAGCTAATAACATTTGCAACAGAAATATTGGGTACGTGCATGAAACCTTGCGTAACCTTGACTTATGGACATTGACATACACATGTTGGTCTTCTAGATCTACTTTGAAGGTTCTTATTGAGAAGACTTCATTCACCTTCTTCCATGTGAGATATGATTCCTTTTCTACAAATAGTTTAGTGTCTAAGTATAGTGGAAAGTAAGCTGGCATTCTCTCAACTGCCTCTCCGGTGCTTCTTTATGTGGTATCCTTTGAAGAAGTTCTCTTGGGTGCCATGATAACAGTGACTGATGAAGAGAAGTGCTCAACAACTACAATACTTGTGGGAGGAAAAAACACCCATGGAAGACAATAAATTATCTTGAGAAAATCAACTTCCAAAGCAAGATCAGGGACAACCACATCCATTGACTGGGAAAATTGCACAATTCCAGAAGTGAAGGGAGGGAGACTCACTGAGGGAGCTATGAATTGTGAAGTCTTAGAATCCAATCATGCAACTTGAGGCTAGATACTATGCAATGTGCATTCCAGCCTAGGTATACTATGGGAGAGACTACGCATTGCACAGTCTCAAAGGCCAAGCTAGGAGCATGAGCCTCAAACTTGCACAATTACTAGCTGGACAAGGTGAAAACTAGCGAAGGAAAGGGCATATTTTCCCAGTGAGAGTGTGAGAAATAAGAAGATTTGAGCGATGGTAAATGTTAAAGTGTAGATTTGAATAAGTATGGATAGATCAATGCAAAAAAAGTGTGTAATATTAACATGCAAAAGGAAAAACAAACGTGCAAGAAGAGTCGCCACAATGGCAACCACTAATGGGAAAAAACAAGAAAACTAATACGACACTTGTAAATGACAAACTACAAACTGAAGAAAAAAAAAATGTTACATGCTAATATAAATTAAAATACCTAAAACCATGAAAATAAATGTGAAAAATAGCACTCACAAAATTCAAATGACAAAAAGCGATGGAAAAATCAGAAAAATATGACAAAAGAAAAACCACAGAAAAACTCACCTAGAAAAGAGTTGCAAAGTCCATCGAAGGCTCCTTGATCTCCTTGCGAATGCTAGAGGTCAAATATATAATGTACAAATAATTTTTAGGGGCATCAATTAAATAGCTCTAGACTGATTTGGTCACATGGCTAAAATCAAGGAAAAAAGCGACACTTGGCTGAACGTTCCAAAAATAGTGAGTGTGCCATCTTCAGAGAAATAATTAATGGATCTGTACTTTCTAGGGATGATTTTTTTTTTCATTTTTTTTTCATTTTTTCTTTTTTGGGAAACTTTGCATGCATGCTACCAAGAAGGATTGCACAATTCTTGGAGGACTGGGAAACTTCTTGCCTTAGTGCACTGCACAGTTTCTAAGCTCAAACGATGTTGTGCGCAGTTTCCATAAAAAGGGTTGGGCTACCATCTAGAACTGCACAGTTCTCAAGCTCAAGGATGGTCTGCCAAGAAGGATTGCATAGTTTCTAGAAGCAAGGCTTGCCTACCTTCCAAGATTACGTAGTTTCTAGAGGCAAGGCTTGCCTGCTTTCCAAGATTGCGTAGTTTCTGGAGGCAATCCCAACAATGTTTCAAGGTCAAGTTAGAAGGTTTCTTATGACTTAGAATCTTTAGATTTGGATGAAAACAAGCTAACACAAGCATTCATAAAAGAAAATTCTTTAACATACCATGAATACTTGACAACAGTAGAAGATAAGCTTCTATGGATAAAAGAAAGACTCCAAAATCGACGCATGGGAAAAAAATTGAAGGGTGGTTATAGTAGCTACAACATGAACTTAGAAATGTGCTTATGAGATTATCTAAATATGATTGAGTTCAATAATGTATAAATATCATAATTGTGGACATACATGAAGCATATGTTTTATTCCTTAATAGAGACTAGTCGAGAAAATTACAAGGGTATTTTTACAACCGACTAGTCACATTTGTGGCTTCTATACAGGGGAAAGAAAAATTAGATCTAGGTGGAAACATAAACTTACATGAAATACACAGTTACATCCTTCGAAGGGAAAAATGAGTCAGTTGCCTTCACCAATCCAATTTTTTTATAATTGATTTTTGGAAACTGACCTTGGGTGCTATCTCGCACAACCATCACTGATTCCACTAGATACATAGCTAGAGCTCCTTCCTTGTTCTCCAGTTGGTGCAAATGATTTATGTAATATAGATGTACATAGCATTACTAGTGATAATAGTAGTAATTGTACAAGAAATAGCTTAGTATCTTGTAAATTTTGGACTCTTTACTTTGATGGTTCTAAGATGTAGGATGGTTTCAGAGCTAGTTGTGTCCTTATAAACACACAAAACAAGAAACATGTACTTTCATGCCATCTGGAGTTCGAGTGCACTAATAACACTACAAAATATGAATCTCTCATACTTGGATGGAAGAAAGTTGCAAACCTAAAGGTAGAGTTTTTGGAGATAATCAATGACTCAGGCGTAGTCACTCGTCAGGTATGAGATACTATACATCGTGTTTCACCTCATATCAAGAACTACCAACAAGAGGTATGGCACTTGAAAAATCATTTTAAAGCTTTCAATATTGTTTCTATTCCAAGATTTAGAAATGCAACAGCTAATGCATTAGCAAATGCTACTGCTAGGATGTCACCATTGAAAAATGGTTTTTTTTATTCAAATTCTATATAGATCATCTTTACCAAACAATGTCACTAACTTACACATTTTCAATGATGACCAATTGATATTACACTTTATGGTAAATGTTGATATGTGTAAAGATGTTGCCATAGAGAAGGATGAGCATGAGTAGGTTTTGCAAGAAGCATCTCAAGCACCAAAAGGAAATACTATGCAAAAAGGTGTGGTGTCCTTGGAGAAGTTATATGACTTGCAAAACTAGTTTAGAAGGCCAACAAACACAAAGACTCAGAGTTCAGCACTCACATCTAAATAAGTCAATTTTGGAACCCCACAAGATCCGAAGTATGTCAATCTTGGTACCTGTTGTTCCATGCAAGAGCAAAAAGCATTTATTCGTCTATTCAAGCAGTATCAGGATGTGTTCCATTAGACATATGATGATTTAAATACTTATTATACCTACATCATACAACATGTGATTCCTATAAAAGAAGGGTTTAAACCATTCCAGCAAAATCTATGAAAACTTCATCCAACACTCGAGCCCCTTATTCAGAAGGAATTGAGAAAGTTGTGGATGCTCAAATCATATTTAAAGTTAGACATTCCACGTGGGTGTCCAAATTGGTCCCAGTAAGAAAGAAATTTGGTGAAATACGCCTATGTGTTGATTTCCGAAATAATTAACCGGGCTTCTGATAAATACAACTATCCAGTGCCATACATGGAGTAGATACTCCATATATTACCTAGGTCTAAAATGTTTTTGCTAATAGATGAATTTTTAGGCTATAATCAAGTACTCATAGTGGAATAGGATAGGTTGAAGACTACATTCTAGACTAAATGGGGAACATTCATGTTCAAAAGAATGTCGTTTGGACTAATCAATGTTGGTGCAACTTTTCAAAGAGCGATGGACATCGCCTTTCATGGCCTTATAGGTTAGAGTGTTATTGTCTACTTAGATGATGTCACTATATTTTCTAAGAAAATGTTGGATCATGTACATCATCTAAAGCAGATATTTGAGTAGTTTCATGAGTATGAAATTTCTATGAATCCCAAGAATAGCGTCTTTGGTGTGTCCGAAGGGATCCTGCTAGGGCACATCATAGCAAAGAGCGGTATCAAGATTGACCCCAAGAGGGTCAAGGCTATCACACAGATCTTGTTCCTAGTGAATAAGAAAGCCATGTAGTCTTTCTTAGGGAAAATCATTTTCCTAAGAAAATTCATCTTTGATTATGCATAGATAGTCAAACCCATAGAGGGGATGATTAAGAAAGATGTAGTATATAAGTGGGACAAATGAGAGAAAGATGTTTTTTCCTAGACAAAACAAGTTATTTTCGATGCACCCACAATTTTCAGTCTAAATTACAGTAAGGATTTCCTGCTCTATACATTCTCTTTGGATTTATCGATTTTAGATGTATTAAATCAAAAATAAAATGAAGGAAATGAGTGGTCTATCTCTTCTATAAGCGTTATTCTACAAGGACTAGAATTAAATTACCCTGCCATTGATAAACAAGCATATGTAGTATATAAGGCAGTGAAGTATTTCAGGCCCTACTTATTGAAAGCTCACACCACTGTATTTGTACCTCACCTAGCAGTAAGAACACTACTTGTGCAACAAGAGCTAGGTGAGAAGAGGGCTAATTGGGTGACCTATCTTCAAGAATATGATATGGAGTTCAAACCAGTTCATACTATAAAGGGTCATGACTTATGCAAGCTAGATGTCGATGCAAGGGATGCTCCCAAAAAATATCATCAGGTTGAGAGCAAGAAATTGAAATATACAATATTGATTACATTCCTCAGTCCACATCCACAACGCCCTGGTATGCAGAGTTACGATAATTTTTGGAACATGGTACCTTTCCCTTGCACTTATCAAGTAAACAGAAAGGGAAATCTGCTTAAAGGCTCTGTTCTTTTACAGAAGCACCATAATGAAGTTCTATTAAGCTCCCTTGAGCCACAAGATACAAGGAAGGTTGTGAAGGATCTACATGATGGAACGACAAGTGGCCACTATTTAAGAAACACCACAACACAAAAATTCATGAGGATTGGTTATTATTGGTCCACTCTTTTCAAGGATGCTCACACCTATGTCTGCAAGTGCCAAGCTTGTCAGAAATGTGTCGGTCATGATTAAAGGTTAGCTGCCACACTTCTCCTAGTGGAGCCTTGATGCTATCGTAGAGATTCTTCCACACTCGTCAAAGCAGCACTGGTATATCCTCACAACTACAGATTATTTTACCTGGTGGTCAAAAGAAGTTCCACTCAGACAAGTAAATGACCAAGAAGTCATTCATTTTATACAACAAAACATCATCACTAGGTTTGGCGTTCCCACATCACTTTTCTTTAATAATGAAACCTGCTTCTCATCATTAAAACTTTATGAGTTTGCATTATAAAATGATATTTTTCTCAAGAATGAATCTAATTATTATCCTCAGGGAAATGGTCTAGTTGAATCCACAAATAAAAATCTTATCCGCATCATTAAGAAGACCATTTTCTCTTAAAAGAAGATATGGCATGCTGCTTTGACTAATTCCCTTTCGGCCTGTTATCACTGAAAAGTCTGTTGCCAAATTTTTTTTTGCCTAGCTTAAAGACAGGGTGTTTTCGCAGCGCATAAATACGTTAGCAGTTTCGCAGCGCCATCTGTTTTAGTGATTTCGTAGCGAAAACACTGACCTTGCACTGGTTGCGCTACGAAATTGGGAAACGACACATATTTAAGGTGGTCTGATGGCTGTGAAAGCATTTTTCAAAAAACAACCTGATGTGCTTTGTATCTTAGGCTAGTGCAAAGACCTAAGAAATTCTGTTGATGTCTAATAAGGCAGTAAAGAATTTGCAGTGGTTGACAGAATATTTCATTGTGATTGATTGGTTTTAGAGCTAAATGTGTAGCTCCGGTTGAATGTACATGGCTGCTATTTTCCAGCCACTTGGTGAATATCCCGTTGCCTCTTTAGCAGTAGATTTGTCAGGTTTATGCACAATCAAAGAATGGAGAGACGGAGTGCAGGCACTTATGCAATATGCGGAAAAGTTGTATAAAAAGATTGTGCACTTGAAACATAATCATCTCTATTAAACACCTCTGTGATAGCACCTTTAATTCTATCATTAGGGCGGTGCTGACGTTACACCAATGCAGAAGCGTGTCAGATATGGGAGCTTTTCTAAAAACAGCTGTTAGTTCGATATGCCAATGAAATATCTAAAGGTAACATTAGAGGATGGCCGTCATTATGAAGATGATCTTTGGGTTAGTGCGCAAGAAACTTTCTGGACCAAAAGAAGCTACATACTAAGGATGGTCCGGGTAGTGGAAAGCCAACACTCTATGTAAAGTCACCCATACAAATTCGGGAAACAGCTAATGGTGGAATAAATCTTACAGGTGTAACAGAGATAGATGTCACCGCTTAAGAAGAAATGGCTTCTGTTTTAGCTCAAGGGTCGTTGTGTCGAGCTACTGGAAGCACTAACATGAATAATCAATCCAGTCGTTCTCATGCTATCTTTACAATCAACATGGTGAATAAGAGGAAATGGGATGCGGCATTAAGTGGTGATCCAGGTACTGCAGAAGATCGGTGTGAAGATTTTCTATATGCAAAGCTTCACTTAGTGGATCTTGCAGGTTCTGAACGAGCCAAGAGGACAGGTGCGGATGGTCTCCGTTTCAAAGAAGGTGTTCACATTAACAAGGGTTTATTGGCACTTGGAAATGTCATAAGTGCATTGGGAGATGAGGAAAAGCGCAAAGAAGGTGGTCATGGATTGGCGATCTTGCTTACAATTTACATTTTGCATTTGGGAGCGCATTTGTCACGCTCAGAACAAATGCTACCTCACACATCTCATGGTTAATTAAAATAGCATTGGTATTCTGTTGTTCTTTGCGCATTTATCATTCTTGAGCGCATTTTGTTTTTGGGAGCCTAGGTAAATTGGGACCTGTTATGCGCATTTGGGAGTTATACTAGTGTTGAAAGTATATGAGTTGAAGAGGGGAGTCTGCAACTTTAGTCTTCCGAACCAGCAGAACCGTATTTGTCATCTCAAAATGGTGTACAATAATAATGGGTATTTGTTATAGTCAATATGTTCAGTTGATGCAGAGTTACCGCACGGATCTTTCAGCTAGTACCCAAGATTGAGAACTTCCGTTCCACCCTGAGATGTATTAAGTTTTGGGCAAAGGATGGAGACGGTGATGACTGGGCATGCATGCAAACATTGGGCAATTCTTTCAGTGGCCATACATCAACACTGTGGGCGGTATCTTTTAATTCTTCCGGAGACAGAATGGTCTCCTGCAGCGATGACTTAACGTTGATGGTTTGGGATACAAGCATAAACCCAGCGGAGAGAAGTGGAAATAATGGGCCCTGGAAACATCTTTGCACCATTTCTGGATATCATGATCGAACAATATTCTCAGTTCACTGGTCAAAGAGCGGTCTTATTGCTAGTGGAGCATCCGATGATTGTATCAGGCTCTTTAGTGAGAAACACTGTAATTTTTAAATGCCTTTATCTTTTGCCAAATATTAAATGAATTCGATTCAAGGAAACTGGATCAGATAAATATATTTCGAGGTGGTGCATGATTCTTTCATCTCAGATTACAGAGCATTGGAAAGGAGTTGTAAGCAAGTCATACCGTGTGGGAATGGGAGTTGATTGATCTGTTGTTCGGAATGTTATAGACATGAAAGCAGTTTATGGAGGATTTGCAGCGGTTCTAGTATCACAGCCAGTTTGGGTTATGTATGTTGCGCCAATCGATATTTCAAACACATTTACAGTCACCTATGAGCGTGGTCTGTTTGGTATATATCAGGACTGGTGTAAGTCATTCAGTTTTTACCCCAGAACATACGATTTTTTGCATGATGATCGCTTGTTTTCTAAGGTACAAAGACAAAGATGTCAGGTTCATTGCTGTTACTTGCATTAGTGAGAATCACACTAAAAACATATATGCTTCAATGCAAACAATTAGGAGTTTAGTTTGAATGAAAGGAAGACTATGTTTTTTAAATCACACAGCAGTTTCGTAGCGCGCTACGAAACTGCTGTAGGTGGTGATTTTAAACGCAGAGCAGCTATGTTGGTGAGATGATCGAGAAACTTGAAAGAGAGACACCTGTCTATCAGTATAGCCTACAGCACATCCAAGATGTGGCAGTCCGCTCTATATTGGTCAATTAAAGATAAAAGGCAAGCTCCTTTGGATTCGAATATGGTGAGGCAAATCAAAGACCGACAAATAGGAACAGTTTCCTATATTTCAGGGTGATGGAAAACATGTTATATTAAAGGCCAACAAGCAACTGCAGACACCTGTTCAGTTCACAAAGCATCCAGATCATAAGGCATATGGTGTTATGCGTGGTTATTAAAGGTATTAAATAGCTTGAAGCATGTTCTTTTGGAAATGAAGACTGATGGAAGGCAGGGGCCGTGAAAACAGGGCACACATCTTCACCAACTAATGAGTCATCTGCACAGCTAGAATCCAAGGCAGCTCGTTCAGTGAATGCCTCTCCAATATATTTCGGCCACTACAGAAAGTGTACAGGTGTCAAAGCTCAAGAAAGGCAACATGCATACGAGGAGATGGAGTTTAAGTTTCAATGTGATTAGGACTCTATGTATTTACAGCACAATGCTTTATGTATTTAATAAGTTTGTTTAAAAGTAGATAGGGTTAGTTAATGATAGGCCATCGAGCTCCCCTCATGCTGGAGGAGGAGACTCAAGTAGTTTGAGTTTTGTTTTCCTATATATAGGAGAAACTCTGATGTAAGAAGGGTTGGAGATTTATGAAAAAACAGAGTTTTTATATCAGCTTATGTAAAAGACTTTTGACAGTAATATAAAGATTACTTTTTCTTCCCAAGATTCATCATGTGTTCAAGTGCTCAGAATATATGTGGCTTTTTTTTTATCCTTTTATGTTTTACAGCTCACTAAATATGCAATCACTTTGAATTCACCTAGTGCTCAGACTTCCTGTGTATATTTATGAGTTGAGGTTCCTTTTGAGAAATGTTCTGAGGGTTTAAACATTATATGCCTTGGCTTCCATGATTGAGTAGTTAATAGTTTACTGCAGAAGTGTTTGACTCCATGAGCCCAATGGAAGAAGTGTTATTTTGCTATTCCAACCAGCTTATTTTCATGTACTGTTTGAAGAGTTAGCCATCTTTTCTAGTTATTGATTCCTATCAAAAATCTGTGAGAGAGCCCTCTCTGACTAAGGAGGCTAAGCCTTAGTCTAAAGCCTGGTTTGAAATAGTTGCATGAGATCTTGCTAAGTAGCAGCCCTTAGTACACGATTTTGTGATAACACGGCCGACCGTGTTACTCGTAAGCCTTCTCTGAGAACCTTGCCATGCTTTCTGGTGTATGGTAAAGAAGCTATATTACCTCTGAACATGTACCTCCCAACCTTGCAAATCTCTCATGAGTCACAAGGTAAACGTATCCTATTGGTTCAGAACAGGATAAACACTTTACTAAAACTCAAGGAAGAGCAGCTCAAACCCAAGGACCGATGTGTCATGCATCAAAACCATATAAATTGTTAGTTTGATAGAAAATATATATGGGCGAAGAGCTTTGATGTGGTATATCTAGTTTTGAGATGTGATAAACCCCATGAAGACAAAGGTAAACATAAAAAGTTTCAACCATTGTGTATTACACTATTCACAGTTGAAGAGAAAATCGACCACAATGCTTTCAAGCTCAAATATTTGGATGGAGGCTTGACTCCCTACCCATGAATGACCGATATTTAAACAATTATTTTTAGTAGTAGCTGCATGTTGCAGTTCTTATACATATTTTTTGTGTATTTTATTTATTTGTTTGTTTTGTGTTGTCAGTTCTAAGTGTCATGTCTTTTTATGTTCTGTTGTGTCAGTCATTGTACATAAATAAGACATGTGTGTGAAAGTGCATGGCCCAAGGACTTTGTAGTGCAATAAAAGAGGAATGTGACAACTTCAATGCTTGGCTATCTGTTTATTCTCCTTCTTTGTTTGGGAAAAATCCACAAGTTGAGTTATGGCTAGATGGAAAATATGATTCATCTAATAGGATAACCTTGGGATAACCTATTAGACCCAGTATTTTTCTAATGTTTTAACCACTCCTCTGAGTATATGTATACTTGTATGTTAATGTTTGTCTAATCTAGTAGAGAAGGAATAAGGGAAAAATCTAAAGTGAGTGAACAAAAAAAAAGAGGACTTAAAATACTTCTTTGAAGGGGTAACCTCCTTTGCTCTAGATAAGTCGAGATCCCTCTTTCACTCGTCATAAAAATAATAAGTGTTAATTCATAGTTCTACTAAATAGATAAATAAAGGGTGAAAGAAGAGAAAGGATTCCTGCACAGGGAGGTGAAGAAAACAAGTTCATCAGGGTACTATCACGGCTCACTCGTAAAAAAGCAACGTTGGTGCCTCTGAAGTGATTATTTCAGGGTACTATACAGGCCTGCTGGCAGTGGAGAAACACCAGAGATGAAAGCTCATACCCTGAATATCATAAACTCGCCACAAAAATTACCCTTCCTGGATCAAAACGATTGTGATACAGTGTATCTTTATGTGTGTTCAATCAAGTAGAGAAAAGTAAGATACTATGTGTTAAGATGAGTTAAAAGAGGGAACTTGGGGAAATCAATACTTCTTGAAGGTATAACCCGTAGCTGAAAGCTATTCCTAGGTAGCGAAGTTGAATTTTGCCCAGTGTGTCATGAAGTGTTGTCACTACAACCACACCCTCCAAAGTTTATCTACAATTGACTTTTGGAGGCTACCTCATTGTCATATCGAGTGTCGCTTTGGTCTTCAAGTGTCATTTTGTGTTGATTCATATGTTTTGAGTATTCTTAAGTGTTGTCGCATTGATTTGAATATCATTATATCCATTTCATGGTTACAACACCTTTCTTATTGTAAAACGACACTTCTAGGTTGCATTCGTACACACTTCACCATTTGTACTTAGTGAATGTGCATAAAGTGGAGTTTTGATGTTTATCCACTGTTGGTTATGTTTTTCTAATTTTTTTCAATGAGTTTGTATGTGTCGCATTTGTTTTTATGTCTAGAAGTTATCTTGTCCATTCCTTGACCAATAATCCACACTTAGATAAATTCTGGTTGAAAAGTGAGCCCATTAAGGCTAAGAGCGCATGAGCACGCTCTAAAGCCTTGATCAGAGACCCTTCGTTGTTCAGCAGTTTTCCCTGAACCCTCCTTGAGAGTTGGGCGCACTGCGAAAGCATGAATCCCCTTCATTATTCTGAATTGCGCCCTCCAAGAATTATTATGTCTTCCTATAGTGCACTCCTTCGAATCAAAGAAGTATGCCCTCCATGAGAAAACTAGCACATCTTAAAGACCCAAAGCTCAACCCGTCAGCCTTCCCCTATGTGCCATGCGCCCTCCTGAAATGATTGAGCTCACTGTCGTACCCTGAAGGCGCCCAAATTTCAACATTCAAGAGTGCACCCTACGCCCTCCTTGATCCCTATTGAGCATATGAGTGCACCCCAAAGGAATTAAGCTTTAGCCTTCAGCCTTCGGGAGTGCGCCATCCACCCTCCCTCTCTCCCCTGAGCGCATAGTGCACTTGGGAATCCCAAATATTTTCTCTTCATCCTTCGGACTTGTGACATGTGCCATGCCTTGACTGCCTTGCTTTTTAGGGCACAAAAGTGCATGTCGAAGCATCAAAGCTCCTCCTCCTCCGCCCTTCAGCCTTTCAGAGTGAAATCTTACACTCTGTAGCTCCCTTGACTATTTTAGGCACATTGAAAAGGCATGAAGAGTAAAATCTACATAAAACATGGTAGAGTAGGATATTTTCAGACTGATGGTTGCTCATCATGAGTGATTGTAGAAATAGGTATTCCAGGGACCTCATGGCAAGAACAAACAAGGAATATTGGGTAAAGTGGATAAACAAAGGAAGCACAAGAAGAATCAAGAACGCACTTGATATTTGATGATCAAGGTACCATGAAAACTCCATGATTGATGCCCCTTCGAAGGGTGGAAGCACCATGAGAAGATGATGACAAATAACATACACAGTGGCAACCACGTCACCACTAAAGAAATTCCATGTCATCAATCATTGGAAGTCCCAATCATCGCAGATAGTGACGTGTCAAGTTTCATCATTTGATGATATGGAAGAGAAAATATATTATTGTAATTATTGTAAAAGACAAGCAAGTAGAAGTCCAAGATTCATTTGTAAACTCAAGAGTCATAGAAGTCCAAAGAACATGTAATACCAAAATTCATATGTTATTCCAAAAGTCATTTCAAACTTCAAAGGTTGTAGAAATCCAAAGGTCACTAGAAGTTAGAAAGTCATGAGTCATGAGGATATGAAAGGTTACTCAAGTTATAAATAGATCCTCATTTCTCATGTAAAGGACTTTTAACCTAGACTTCTCCCATAAGACATAAGAGAGATAAGTTATTACTTTTGGGGAGCAAGTAGTCGCTCCAACGCTCCACTATTCAAGAGAGTAATGTTCGTCATATTCATGCATCTTGGGACTTTTAATTAATATTTGAAGCCTTGATGGCCAACACGTTTTCATACATTTATTAGAGGAAGTAGAACTTGTACTAAAATACAGTAGTAATTAATATAAAATTATTTAATGCTATAGTGCATGTATATTGATTATAAAATTTTAAAATTATTAAATCTAATGACAATGAAAATTTTGATTTAATATATATTCATTTATCTAAATATTTTATAAATTCAGAAATATCAAAGGTTTATGTTATATAATTTTAATTATACAATTAACCATAAGTTAAATGTTGTTCAATGTAAGTAGCCAATTAATAGGAGCAGATTAATAAGAGGGAAATCCATTGATTTCTCTATTGAAAACCACAATGGAACCCAATTTACCCTTAAAACCTATATATCTCATAAATTAACAAATATCCTGAATTTAGGCTATTTAACCCCAACCATATAATTCACCCTAAATAATCAATATTGGGAAAGCTTACCTTGCACTTGTACTAGCGGTAAAATTTAACCTAAAAATGCAAGAATCCCAACAATTCAACTTAAACTTTATTCCATTTAAATCAAATTAGAAGAAATTTAATAATTTACTCTCAATTTAGTTTTGAATGAAGATATTCAGCCTAAAATTGTAATAATGTTGCCTAGAAGCTAGAATTAGAAGAAGTTAACCTGAAACTATATACAATGAAATTGTAATTTCAACAATTTTACTTGAAATTCAATTTATACAAACAGAAGTTGTCAAATTTAAATTGAAATAGCCACACTTTGGTCTTTGATTATCTTGAAATGTGATTTACCTACTTGTAATGACTATCTTGTAATTCATTGAATTTATTCTTGTGAATTACCATAGGAACAATTTAAATTGAAATAGTCACAATTTTGTCTTTGATTATCTTGAAATGTGATTTACCTATATGTAATGACAATTTTCTAATTCATTGAATTTATTCTTGTAAATTACCATAGAAACAAGCTAAAACCACTTTTCTCAATGTACAGGGGAGTTGCCACCCCTCTAACAGGGTGTTGCTGCAACATAGAGTTGTCATACTATAACATGGAGTTGAATCTCCCTACTAAAACAGTATAATATCCTCTCTTTCTTTTTGCAAAGATTTTGGTATTTTAAAATTTTTATAAAAACACCGTTAATATAATTTTTTTTTACTCAATTCAAATTATCAAAATTACCAACAACAAAATAAATTGATGAAATTACAATTTTTTAATAAATTACACTAGTTCTCACATTCCCATCAAGACTACTAAAAGTAAAAGGTTGATCACCAAACAACTTTGTAGTCCAACCACACAAAAATAAATTGTACTTTATTGATACATCAAATCTAAATTTGAGATGTTCAGAGTGCATAGGCAGTTGGTCATGGGTCATATTTGCACTCAAAAAACTCTTTCTGGCTCTAGTTTTCCATGACTTCACCTCTGTTGTGTAGCCAATGTGAACATTGAGGCCATCAAGATTATGTAACTCTGTTTCAGTTGGTTTTCTGCTTGTGTCAATGATGCTTGTGTGCCTTGTGCTGATGGAAACTTTGGCAAATACCATCCTTGCCTTGGATGCTGCATCCATAAGTTACCATGCTCATCCCTTTGACCGCATGCCGGGTGGAAGTACCTATTTTCAACCTAGTGAATTTGTTTTGAACAAAGTTGCAATGAAGCTGGAGGACTCTGAGTTGACATCACCCATCGACGCATTTCACGCCTTAAGGGATGTGTTGGCGCTTTTGTCATTCAGAGATGCAGTCATATCTGATCCATCTAGATCCCTTCTCAGCTGGACACCTCAAAACTCATACAACGTGTGCTCCTGGAATGGGATCTGCCGTAGAAAGGGCACGAATAGAGTGGTTTCCATAACACTTCCTGGCTTCAGACTGAAAGGTAGTCTCTCACCATCTCTGGGTACCCTTTCGTTATTATGCACTTTGAATCTCTCAGGTAATAATTTCACAGGAAGAATTCCACCAGAAGTGGGGCAACCTAAAGCATTGAGCATATTTGACCTCAACTATATTTTGCTATGGGGTCCTATTCCAAGATCGTTCTGCAATTGTACGAATCTTCAATGGATCAAATTGTCAGTTAACAGTTTGACAGGGACTATTCCAATAGAATTCGGTCGTCTGGGCAAGTTGGAGCATCTTCGTTTAAAGCAAAATTACCTTACTGGAAGCATCCCATCTTCTCTAAGTAACTGCATCTCTCTCCAAGATGTCTCCATTGGACACACCAATCTGACAGGTCTAATTCCTCTTGAATTGGGCTTGCTGAAAAACTTACACTATCTGGCCTTTGAATCCAACAAGTTGGAGGGCACCATTCCTCCATCTTTGGGAAACTTCTCTTTTCTTACGACTTTATTTTTAGGGGACAACAAATTATCTGGCAAGATACCACCTCAATTGGGAAAGTTAAGAGAGCTTGTTCAACTATCTCTTTGTGGTCCTGGTAATATTTTAGGTGTCATCCCTTCTGAAATAGGAAATTGTAGTAATCTTGAATGGCTAGATTTAGCAGCCAACAGGATTCAAGGCCCCATCCCCATGAGTCTATTTCAGTTTCCCCTCACCACCTTGACTCTGGCTCAAAATGACATGAGTGGTGACATATCTCAAGCCTTTAGCAATTTGAGTTAGTTGAGCTACATATCCCTTTATTCAAATAAAATGAGTGGTGTAATACCTGAGTCCATTTCCAATTTGAGTCAGCTGACCTACCTATCTCTAGGCTTAAATAAGTTCTCCTATGCTATTCCTAAATCCATTACCAAATTGAGTCAACTAACCTATCTAAATCTTGGTACAAATATCTAAATGGGAGCATATATCAAGGCATTGGCAATTTAAGCCTTTTGCAGCAACTTTACTTGGATACCAACTTCTTAACAAGCCACATCCCTGAATCACTGGGAAGTTTGACAAAGTTGACCAAGTTAAATTTGGGTTCAAATAATTTCACTGGGCATTTACCAAAAGAAGCCATCATAAAATTTCTTCAATTGGACTTTCTACATCTCGGAGGAAATAGGTTTATTGGAAGCATACTAGAAGATATTACAAAGTTGAGTAATTTCACCTTCTTAGATCTTGGTAATAACACGCTGATAGGTAACATACCTGAAGGCATTGGCAAGTTGAGCAAGCTTCAAAATCTTTACTTGGATATCAATGGGCTTACAGGTACAATTCCTAATGGGATAGGAAAATGTGTGGAACTACAACAGTTAGATTTGTCTAAAAACAAGGTAAATGGAACTATCCCCCACTCTCTAGGGAACTGTAAGTCTATGATGGTTTTGGTACTGATGAATAACTTGTTGTCAAACATAATTCCACTGTCCTTAAATAAATGTGTGGCTTTACAAAGGTTAAAGGTTTCTGAGAACAAACTGAGTGGAATTCTAGACATGGACTTTCCAGTTTCTATGACAGTTCTTTCTGCTCATTCTAACAATTTTTTTGGCACTGTTCCTGCATCTTTGGCTCATTGTACCATACTTCAATTGTTAGATTTGAGCAAAAATGAATTAGCAAGTGAGCTTCCTCCGTTCCTCAAATTTTTTCATGACTTAAGTCTGGGGTCATAATAAGCTCCATGGTGGTCTTCCTCAGTGGATCAGAGATCTCACCCAGCTGCAAGTGTTGGATTTATCCAACAATGAATTCAGTGGAAAAATACCATCTAATCTTAGTGCGAATCCAACAATGAATTCAGTGGAAAAATACCATCCAGTCTGAGTGGGCTACAGGGCTTTTTGGAGGCTTCTCAAGTCAATACTAACATACTATCTGTGGAAAAATACCATCCAATCTTAGTGGGCTACCAGGCTTTTTGGGGCTTCTCAATCCAGTGCTAACACACTATATGAGGATCTAAGAATTGTAATGAAGGGAGTTGAATATGCTCTAACATATGTGATAGCATCAATCATCATATTTGACTTGTCTAACAATAAGTTTACTGGAGTAATACCTTCAAGTATTGGAAATTTCACTGGTCTGCGACTGCTGAATTTATCTATGAATCATTTAGAAGGCAAAATTCCTGCATCTTTTAGAAAAATATCTACTTTGGAGAAGTTAGATTTTTCCAGAAACAATTTAAGTGGAGCAATACCTCAAGAGCTCTCTATATTGACCATTTTGGCTGTTTCATGGAATAGACGCTGTGGTAGGATTCTAAAAGGAACTCAATTCTACACTTTTAATGAGATTTCATTTGAAGGGAACAAATGCTTATGTGGCTATCCTTTACAAGCATGCAAGGAAAAACAGAGCAATAATACAGTGAAAGGGACTAGCATGAGTAGAGGACATGGATGGCAAAGCCATGTAGATGAACCTGTCTCATTAATGACAGTGGGGTTTGGATTCAGTGGAGTTGTAAGTGTAATGATATTGTGGGATAAAGCTAGACATTGAGTGATGCCCCTCAAAACAAAACCATTTTATAGAGTGTATGGATTCCCTAAATAACCTCAAAATATGTTATGTATCCATATCCTTAAGTTCGTACAAACTTAAAAGAAAAAATTAATTAGTATTGATATCTATATCATTGTAATTTATGTGCTTCAGTTAATATTGATATTTGTATTATTCAAATTAAATGTTTAAAAATTCCCTTTCTTGTGTTGCCTTCCGAATTTGAGTTCTACTAATATTACCTACATTTACATTTAATGATTTGCCTAAATGTGAAAACATTTTTATCACTTGAGTTAATGTGAGATCATATTGTTCATCACATTCTTTTATCAGTTGAGTGTAGTTATAGAAGTATTACAGTTTTGTCTACATTTCTTTCTATTTTGCCTCACTTTCTGGTGTGGTTTGCAGAAGGGTTGTTCTAAATTTTGAATTTTGAGTAATACCAATTTATGAGTTTTGACTTAATGATCATGAAGGTATTGAGATAGTTCCGATGGTTTTTTTTATCATGGTTGATTTAATAACTGCTAGTAATTTACAATAAATTAATATTTTTATGACATTTTGTTAAAATTTAAAGTTATTTTTGCAGGTTTTGGATTTAGAACCTAATTCATTTAAAAAGGAGTTCATATTTTTTTATCAAATTAATATTTCATGTAATAAAATTTAATGATAAATATTATGTGTTAGTTACTAATTTTGCTAATAATTTATCAATATTTTATTTGTGTTCATGTCATATACTCTATATTTGATTTCCAAATTAAAATTGATAATAAAAACCTGTTACCTATACGTGTCTATAAAATAATAATAATTTCAGTCATATCCATTTGTAGTTCAAACATGCCATGATCCACCCTTGCTCAACTGCACATAGTACAAAAATCACAGAATGAGTACTCTTCGAATTTAGTATGGTGCAAAAAGAATAACCGCCATTTTTCGGCGTAGGACCAAATTCAGTAAATGGAACCAATATTGTCTCTATCTTATAACTTTGCAAGTCTTCCTATTAAAAACCATGACGAATAAATAGGAGGTATCACAATTCTAGAAATCTTTAACTAAAATTGAAGTAATAAAAGAAAAACTCAGTGAAAAGATTGGATGGCATCAACCCACCATTAGAAGAACATGATGACGGTAAATTTTTAATGACCGTATTGAAAAATTGACTGATGGAGACATTCGAAAAATCAAATTGGAAAGAAGGTAACGCTGAAATCATAACTAGTGTGAGTTTTATTAAAAATGTCTTTGTGCTTTATATAAAATGCTCCTCATTTTTCTAATCAATTTCTAGAGAGTGACATGGCACCAATATTGGCTGTTTGGATGAATCCTGGTAGCATATTAGCTTTTTGACAAATTTACATTTAGATTTAAGATTTTATAGCTTATTTCAATCACATTAATAATTATTATGTGTATCTTTTTAAACACCAATTATTTATGATTATTAATAACTATATAAATAATAGCAACCATATTATATATATATATATATATATATATATATATATATATATATATTAATATAATAATAATAATAATAATATATTATAATTATAATGGATTTATAAAAACGACCCTTACAGCCAATATAGTTGGATACATATCACTGACATTAATGATAAAAATACCTACATAGCAATCTGTTATTTTTTCCACATCAATTCTAACTTCTATAAGAAAAATAATCTAGATAAAAATAGTCCTTACAATGGTCTAGAGAATTATATTTCTAGCCTAAGGAATGAAGTTCATATCTTTTCAATGGGTGACTTTAATGATCGAACTTCAAGCAACCAAACTATTATTCTAAGCAATCATTCCAACCATAATTGTAAGGTCCTCGGATTGATGACTCGGTTGGGCACCGGGCGGACCGGGCACGGGCATAGGCGCACGGGTGAGACATCGGGCGCATGGGCGAGTTGGAGTGCACGGGCGGGCGCACGGGCGGGTCGAGCCGCACGACGGGCGCGCAGGCGGGCGCGCGACAGGTGGGCGCACACGGCAGGCGCGTGGGTGGGCACGCAGGTGAGAGCACACGGCAGGCGCGCGTGCGGGCGGACGCACACGGAAAAGCGACGAAACCAAGAGTTGGATGCGACGATAGTGCAGACTTGGTGAAATGATATGCGATGGTTTATACCCATGACTTGGAGCGTTTGCGATGGTGAATGGCCGACCTTTGATGGAGGTGTGGCCGACTTGTAATACGCCCAAACGTTGTGTGTAAAGGGGTGTGTGGGCGGTCGGCTGGGCAGCCCACCCACACCCCACGATGGATATATATTTGGAGGCATTGGAGCTTCATTTGGCAATTCGACTTGGACAAGCACTTCGCACAAGAGCTCAAGAGGAAAACAAGTGCGCAGATTTAGAAGGGCATGCGCATAGCTCATGCGCACTTCTTGAAGGCGCTCACTTGGTGATACTTGGAGTTGGTCGAAGGTTGGGCAAGGTGTGCCCGAGTTTGTTCTAGAGTGCGGATTTGTGCCGGGACTTGGCGAGGGTGTCTTGGTGGCTCGGGTGAGCACTCGCCCATCGTGCAAGGTGTGCACAAGATTGTGAAAGGTAGGGTTGCCTTTGATTTTAAAATTGGTTAAGTATGAGACTTGGTCTTGCCAAGACATACTTGTATATTGTAAACTGATATTCTTAATATATTATTGGGCAGACTCATTGTTTAGGGAGTTGCCCCTCCCTTTATACTGTGCAATTGTTGTTCTCTTTTATAATTGCTGATGATAATGAATGAGTATGGGTGTTCATTAGTATAAAGGATAAACATAATATTGCTTGGTTGCGAAACACAAACTAAGTAAGGAAAAAGTGTAATAGGCGTAGTCCACGAACATTAGTATTGGTGAAAAGAAAGTGTTCGGTGGTGCCGCACCTCGCTATAAGCGGTTGGAAGACTACCGCAGGTGTAGGGGCGTGACAGGTGGTATCAGAGCTAGTACCGAGGAGCTGGTGCTGGTGTTGAAGCATTGAAGCTGGTACACACTTGCACTTCATGACAGGTGGCATCAGAGCTTCGGTTTGAAGCCGGTGAGCAGGGTTGCTCGTGATAGTGGAAAGGGTACTTGCAGGTGAAGGAAGCCGTTTCACACAAGTGGAACAAGGGTTGGTTCAGGTTGCAGGTGACTTGATGAAGCTGTTGGATGGTCGAAACTAGATTGTAGAAGAAGAAGAAGTTGTTAGAGATGGCGGCTGACTCTCAGGCTGGGTC
The DNA here is from genome assembly GCA_031772625.1 of Pinus tabuliformis. Classification (NCBI taxonomy): domain Eukaryota; kingdom Viridiplantae; phylum Streptophyta; class Pinopsida; order Pinales; family Pinaceae; genus Pinus; species Pinus tabuliformis. The sequence goes on along the minus strand of CM062809.1, from coordinate 449,614,121 downwards.
TAGTCATGGACAAGATGCTACTTTAGCACTTATGGAAAAGATGCTGTTGAGGATGGAGGTTATGGAAACTTCCTAGGATAAGATGGACTTGTTCGCTAAGGAGCAAGAGGCCAACTCGAAGATGAGGGAAGAGTTTGATGAACTCCGGACACAGCATGAGTACACTGATCTTATGTGTACAAAACTTGAAATAAGGGTCAAAGAGGCTGAAGAAGCAAGGGATCAGGGTCTTGCAGAGATTGTGAACTTGAAGAAATCTCTTGATGAAGCCAAGGATGAGATCGCGGTGTTGAAGAAGGCCGTGAGGCATAACTCAGGTGGAGGAGTGCCTCATGTGAAGGTCAAGGAATCGGAATCTTAGGATGACACAAGGAATGCAAAAACTCTTGGCAACTTTCTATGGGCCATGGAGCAATACTTGGAACGGTTGGGTCTATCTAATGATGAGACAAAGGTCAAGGTAGCTTCTCAGTTCCTAAACAAGGATGCTAAGATGTGGTGGCGAAGGAGGATGGACCAGATTGCCAATGGCAGTGCTGATGACATCACTTCGTGGGATGACATGAAGAAGGCTTTGCAGACCCATTTCATTCCTCACGATCAAACATGGGAAGCAAGGACAAAGATTAAGTACATAAAGCAGACTGGGAGCCTACAAGCATACCAGCGAGAGTTTGCAAGTGCAGTTCTGGAACTTCCTGACATGGCAGAGAGGAACAAGGTGTTCAACTTCATTATTGGGTTGAAGCCTTGGGCACGCAATGAAGTGAAGAGGCAAAAGATTAGGACACTTGAGGAAGCTTTTGCTGATGTTGATAGGTTGGTGGAGCATTATGATGAGACTTCTGATGAGAAAAAGAAGTCCGATAAACTGAAGGAGAAGAAGAAGGATGAAGCTTCGAAATCGGATGATAGTTCAAAGACGAAGAAAGCCTTGAAGTGTTGGATATGTGCAGGACCACACATGCTGAAGAATTGTCCTTCTAGACCAAAGGTGGCTGCTATTGCACAATCTGATGCGAAGAATGAAAATGCTTCTATGGGGATGATGCAGATACTTGGTGCTTCTGCTACTACGGAGGTGGCCTCTAGGAGGGATCCTGAGAGGAACATATTGGAGTATGTTCGAATGAAGGTTGGAGGTGCTGATGTGCTCACTATGGTGGATAGTGGGGCTTCTCACAACTTCATGGGTGAAGATACTGCGAGAAGGATTGGGCTAAAATTTCTACCGGCAAAGGCACAAATGAAGACAGTGAATTCTCCTCCTATTGAGATTCTTGGTGTAGCTGAGAGGGTGGACACTACACTTGGTGAATGGACAGGGAAGGTTGACTTCACTATAGTGCAGATTGATGACTATGAGGCTGTATTGGGGATGGAATTCATGAAACAATTTGATGCTATGATTGTTCCACATTTGAAGAAGCTCTACATTTATGATGGAAGGGAAGATGTACCCATTGGTGTGCCAACCATTGGTGTGACAAGACCTGATTGTAAATTGGGAGTGATGCAAATGGAGGATGAGAAGAGAATGGGAGACATGAGTAAGCGGTTGTCTACTGTTGAGGCAAAGCTTACCGAGCAGTCATTGGTCATCAAGACAATTTCAGATAGCATCTTGGACTTGTCAAGAAGGCTAGAGTTGGTTGAGGATGACGATGATGATAAGGAGGTGTATGTGAGGCCGGATGTCCAGAAGGAAGATTGGGTTGCTTATCTACAAAGGATGGAGATTGAGGATCCTGATAGATGGATCGAATTGATTAGTGAGGGATAGCCTTCAAGCTCTACTCCCTCTACATCCTCTTAGATGGATGAGAAGATGGGGCTCATTGTTAGCTGCTCATGGCAGTGAGTCCCTAAACATGTTGAGCAGGTATGACTGATGGTGCAGGGATGGCTTGGCATCAAGCATCATGACATGTTGCAGATGGGATGGATGGAGTTTCCATGGACCTGAGCATGGATTATGGAGATAGATTCTTGATGAGTCAAGAATGTGGCAGGATGCTTTGAGGAACAACTGATGATGGCATGAGGATGTTCACTCTCATGGTTTGAGCATGACAGTTGGATTAGCTACCCAACTAGTTCAGACATGGGGTTGTGAAGTGTGCAGAGATGTGTTAGCATTGTGTTGTAGTATCATGATAGAGCTTCACATGGGGACACATGATGAGGTCGACATGAGATGTTGCAGTGGAGATTGTGACAGAGGGGTTGATGATCATGGATCGAGATGATATCTGATGGAGGGCATACCGTTGAGGTGTATACCTTGGTATGGTTATCTTGGTGACAGTTGGTTGCTAAGGTGAGACATGATGGAGACGGAGTTCTACATATGTTGCAGGGATGTTTTCCTTATGTGGAGGAGTTGACATCATGGATATTGATGACCTTGGTGGATGGCTACCGAGATGGTATGTTGTCGAGGATGACAACGATTTCAGGTGGAGGAGGATGTAAGGTCCTCGGATTGATGACTCAGTTGGGCGCCGGGCGGACCGGGCACGGGCACGGGCGCACGGGCGATTTGGAGTGCACGGGCGGGTCGAGCCGCACGACGGGCGCGCGGGCGGGTGCGCGATGGGTGGGCGTGCAGGTGAGCGCACATGGCGGGCGCGCGGGCGGGCGGACGCACACGGAAAAGCAAAGAAACCAAGAGTTGAATGCGACGATAGTGTAGACTTGGTGAAACGACATGCGATGGTTTATACCCATGAATTGGAGCGTTTGCGGTGGTGAATGGCCGACCTTTGGTGGAGGTGTGGCCGACTTATAATACACCCAAACGTTGTGTGTAAAGGGGTGTGTGGGCGGTCGGCTGGGCAGCCCACCCACACCCCACGATGGATATATATTTGGAGGCATTGGAGCTTCATTTGGCAATTCTACTTGGACAAGCACTTCGCACAAGAGCTCAAGAGGAAGACAAGTGCGCAGATTTAGAAGGGCATGCGCATAGCTCATGCGCACTTCTTGAAGGCGCTCACTTGGTGATGCTTGGAGTTGGTCGAAGGTTGGGCAAGGTGTGCCCGAGTTTGTTCTAGAGTGCGGATTTGTGCCGGGACTTGGCGAGGGTGTCTTGGTGGCTCGGGTGAGCACCCGCCCATCGTGCAAGGTGTGCACAAGATTGTAAAAGGCAGGGTTGCCTTTGATTGTAAAATTGGTTAAGTATGAGACTTGGTCTTGCCAAGACATACTTGTATATTGTAAACTGATATTCTTAATATATTATCGGGAGACTCATTGTTCAGGGAGTTTCCCCTCCCTTTATACTGTGCAATTGTTGTTCTCTTTTATAATTGCTGATGATAATGAATGAGTATGGGTGTTCATTAGTATAAAGGATAAACATAATATTGCTTGGTTGCGAAACACAAACTAAGTAAGGAGAAAGTGTAATAGGCGTAGTCCACGAACATTAGTATTGGTGAAAAGAAAGTGTTCGGTGGTGCCTCGCTATAAGCGGTTGGAAGACTACCGTAGGTGTAGGGGCATGACGATAATCCTCTTTGGTTAGACGAAGAATTTACTTAGGCTAGCCAGTACAAAAGGAGCTCTGAGGACCTCAGGGAGATTTTGTTTGGGTCGGAGCTAGTCAAGCTCTGTAGTGCTCAGGATCTCATAATTTGCAACAGCCTAAAGAAGTGGCCCAATTCTAGCCAGATGACCTGCATCCATGGGCTTGGTAGCAGCGTGGTAGACTATGTTATTTCTGATCTCCCTTTATACAACGAAATAATAAATTTTGACATCTTGAACGAACACGAGCCTGACTACGATCATAGGCCTTTACTTATAACTCTCAATTCTGTCATGCATAGAAATCCCATAGAAGATAATCCTTATAGCCATAAGAACTTAATATTTGATAGAAATAAAAACGATCTCTTTCTAAATGAATTAAAAACTAATTTTCTTCCTTTATCTAGTATAGACAACATAGACAACCTCTATCATAATTTTACTACAACCCTCTCATATTCTATTAACAAGTTCTCAATTGAAGTTTCAAGTAATAAAGGAAATAACAAAACCAACCCATGGTATGACAAAGATTGTAAAAATGCGAGTAGAGCAATTAAGGAAGTTGTTGATGAATCTCTTAAAATTGGCAAGATAAAAATATACAAAGCCCTAACTAAAAGGGAAAAAGGGCAGCATATTCATAAAATACAAGAGAATCTCTTACACCTCTCTAAGGTAGCTCCTAAAAAATTCTAGAGGCAGATTCTAACTAAGAATACTAAAGATAATAATAAAATTTCTTTAGACGACTAGAATTCCTATCTTAAAAAGCTTTATGAATGTCCAAATGTCATGGATAACTTTGAAACCCTGCTCACAATGAAAGAAGTTTTCTCATTAGAAGACATTGATTTTGGGGTTAAACGCTTGGAAAATGGGAAAGCTAATGACATTGAAGGTTACTAGGCAAAGATATTAAAAATTGGAGGTCTTGTCCTCATCCCCCACATCCACAAGCTTTTCAATCAAGCGGTCAAGCAAGGGTTCCCTAAACCATGGACTCAAAGCCTCATTATCCCTATTTTTAAAAGTGGGGATACAAATAACCCCTCTAATTATTGGACAATTATGATCAGCCCTCTCTTGGCCAAGTTATATGGTATTATTTTGGAAAAGAAGTTGAGCATATGGCTTGAAAGTGAGGGTAAGCGGGCTAAAGGCCAAGCAGGTTTTATAATGCATCACTCAACAACGGACCACCTCGTTATGCATAGGATCATTGTGGAGGAATGTCGCAGTGATAAATCCAATCTCTTTTTTTGTTGTGGACTTTAGAAAGGCCTTTGATACGGTTCCTAAAAACAACCTATGGAATAGATTAGAAGAGATAAAGGTTCCTTTTGAGTTGAGAGCTGCTGCTATAAGGTTATATGAGAATTTAATTGCCAAGTTAAAGAGCAATGAGGGGTGGTAAAAAGATATTAATTGTAATATTGGAGTTAAACAAGGTTGCCCCCTCTCCCCTACCCTATTTGGCATTTACATCGACAAGCTAGAAGGTTGTTTAGAGGAAGCAGGTTGTGTTGGCATGATCTTAGCTGGGATAGTCATCCTCCTTCTTCTCTATGCTGACGATATTATTCTTCTCGCAAGGTGCCCATCCGATCTTGAGAAGCAACTTAGCCTTCTTAAGGATTTCTGCTCTACCATGGGTATCACTGTTAACACTGACAAAACAAAAGTTATGATTATCAAATCCAAGAAGGACAGCTACGCTAACTTTATGTATGACAATAGTAACTTGGACAAAGTATCTTCTTACAAGTACCTAGGAATTGATATTCATCACAAGCTCAACTGGAACTATAGCATTGAGGAAAGGATTAATGGGGGGCAGAAAGCTTATTTCGGTCTTGAAAATAATTGTAAAGTGACAAACCTCGTAATGTGGGATAGAAAGAAGTTCCTCTTTGAAACTTTAGTCACTCCTATTATCTTATATGGATGTGAGGTTTGGGGTTGCAGCATCTATAGATAATCTTGGAGAAAGATTGAGCAAATCCAGAAGTGTTTTATAACATATAACCTCAAAATTAAAAGCAATACACCCTATCATATTCTCCTTATAGAAGTGGGTCTTTCCCCTATCGAGAGCCTAGCTATGACTAGGCTTCTGTTGTACAAGCAGAAACTCAATAACGTAGGAGACCATAGACTTCCTAAGCTACCTTTAAATTCCAGCCAAAACCACCTAAGGCTCAAACGAGGTTGGCATAAAGACACCAGGGCCTGGTTAAACCATTGGGAGATCAACGAGAATGTTCCATTGCAAAACATTAATAACATTAAAAATATTGTTACTTCTAAGTTTAAAAAAAAAATTGCGGTGTGAGAAAGATTTAGTAGCTAAAAGAAAATTAAGATATTATAAGGAGTTCATAAACCCCACCCTAGAAGATCAAAAGTATCTCTTTGTTTCAACTAGCTCAAAGAAGAAAATTAATATAGCCAAGATTAGAACGAACTCTCATAAGCTCCATAGTGAAACGGGTCGTTGGGCAGTTCCTAAAACACCATGGATGGAAAGGATCTGCCATTTCTGTGAGAATATGAACATTAAGGATGAAAATCAGTTCCTCTTAGAGTGCCCCATGTATAACCACATTAGATCTCAATTTCATAATCTTTGTTGCAATACTAACCTTCTTAGCCTTTTACGATGTCAAAATTATAGTGAGCTCGACAGGCTTCTCTCCAAGATTTTTGAGCATAGGAATAAAATCTTAAATCAAACTAAATAATTCATTTATTTAGGTCCGATAGACCAAAGTTTGGTCTCAGTGGACGTTAATCATCATCATCGATAATAATACTTATAATAATATTAGTAATATTAATTAATATAATAATAATATCTGATAATAATATTATAATAATATTATATTATCATTATATTATTATAATAATATTATATTTTTATTATATTTTTATATTAATATATTAGGATTATTATTATATTATTATAACAACAACAATAATAATGATAATCACAATTATATTGAATTATTATTATAATAACAATATTAACTCATAATAACAACCATGATCCAATAATAATTAGAATTGTGATAAGGGAATTATTATGTGTATTTTTTAAAGACCAACTATTTATGATTATTAATAACTATATAAATAATAACAATGATATTCTTATATATTTATATATTTATGATTATTATATTAATATTAATATTATTTTTTTTTCTCAAAGGTGGAAAAACCTATCAAACTCAATTGTCAAACCAACAGTGAGGACAACCATCTCTGGATGCTATCCATAAATGTAGGTTGACGCATCACTGTTATCAAGGAAAACCACGCCACCTGGAATTACCCGTTGGTGGTCCGTAAGGGAGTAGGCTTTCACTCCTACCAGATGCCTCTAGGTCTTGGGCCATTAACCTGGTTCCTTATGTCTGAGGAAGACGAGCTCTTAGCCAAGCAGAAGGAGTTTTAGGGCATACTCCAGGCCCTATATTAATATTATTATAATAATATAAACTCATAATAATGTTATTAATATTAATTAATAATAATAATAATAATTAGTATTATTATTATTATTATTATTATTATTATTATGATATTATAATTTTTAGGCTTTATTAATTCAACCATGTTTATTTTAATATTTTTAATATTTATTTTAGGGTTTGTATAGCTTGGATTTATAATATTAGTCCCTTTTGTTTAATATTATTCCCCCGGGTTCATAATCCGTTGGGATTTTAGTATTAATCAAGGATTAATACTAAAATCCCAACGGATTATGAACCCGGGGGAATAATATTAAACAAAAGGGACTAATATTATAAACCCAAGCTATACAAACCCTAAGATAAATATTAAAAATACTAAAATAAACATGTTTTAACTAATAAAGCCTAAGAATTAATATTTTTAAATTAAAAGGAATAATAAACCAAAGGGAATTATTAATATTATAAACCCAATGAACTAATAAACCCAACCATTTAATATTATAAACCTAAGGAATTAGTTAACCCAAGGGATAAATATTAAAAACCTAAGGGATCAAGAAGTGCAAGATATTGATATTACAAATGCAAGAGATTAATAAAGCTTACCATGATTTATACTATAAACCCAAAGGATTAATACTAAAACCCCAAGGGATTATGAACCAAAGGAAATATTATTAAACCCAAGGGACTAATATTATAAACCCAACATTGGTAAACACTAATGTAAATATTAGAAAGACTAAAATAAACATGGTTTATTTTCATGGTAAGACAATCCTTGTCATAATGTGACATTCAACCATGGCTAACCATGGCTGGCTATGATTGTCAATGGTTGACCATGATTGATATTATAAACCTAAGGGAATAATAAACCAAAGAGAGTGATATTATAAACCCAAAGGAATAATAAACCCAAGGGATTGATATTATACACCCAACGGAATAATAAACCCAAGGGATTATGAACCCAAGGGAATAATATTGAACCCAAGGGAGTAATATTATAAATGAAACATTAGTAAACCCAAATATAAATATTACAAACACTAAAATAAACATGGTATGTTTTCATAGTGAGAAAATCCTTGTCGCAATGTGACATTCAACCATGGTTGACCATGGTTGGCTATGATTGACAATGGTTGACCATGATCAATATTATAAACCCAAGGGAATAATAAACCCAAGGGATTGATATCAGAAACCCAAAGGAATAATAAACCCAACAGATTAATACTAAAACCCCAAGGGATTATGAACCCAAGGGAATAATATTAAACCCAAGGGACTAATATTATATACCCGACGTATATAAACCCTAAGATAAATATTATAAACACAAAAATAAACATGATTGACCATCGTTGATTTTTATATTGAGACAATCCTTATCACAATTCTGTGTTGGACTGTGGTTGAAATCATAATAAACCATGGTTGACTAGGGAACAATAAACCCAAGCGATTGATATTATAAACCCAAGGGATTAATACTAAAATCCCAAGGGATTATGAACTCGAGGAAATAATATTAAACAAAAGGACTAATATTATAAACCCAAGGTATAAAAACTCTCAGATAAATATTAAAAATACTAAAATAAACATTGTTGAATTAATAAACCCTAAAAACTAATATTTTAAACTCAAAGGATTAATAAATCAAAGGGATTATTAATATTATAAACGCAAGGAACAGTAAGCCCAAGGGATTAATACTAAAGCCCTAAGGGAATAATATTAAAGGCAAGGGAGTGATATTATATACCCAAGGTATATAAACCCTAAGTGGAGATAATTTTTTTTCATAATGTGAGATCGAACCATGATTGACCACAGTTGACCATGGTTGGTTATGGTTGACCATGATTGATATTATAAACCCAAGTTAATAATAAACCTAAGGGATTGATATTATGAACCCATGGGAAACATAAAAACAAGGGATTAATACTAGTACTCAAGGGATTATGAACCTAAGGGAATAATATTAAACCCAAGGACTAATATTAAAAACCCAACATTGGTAAACCTAGATATAAGTATTACAAACACTAAAATAAACAAGGTTTATTTTTATGGTGAGACAATCCTTGTCATAATGCGACATTCAACCATGTTTGACCATGGTTGGCTATAATTGACAATGGTTGACCACCATTAATATTATAAACCTAAGGGAATAATAAACCCAAGGAATGATATTATAAATCGAAAGTAACTATAAACACAAGCGATTAATACAAAAACCCCAAGGGATTATGAACCCAAGGGAATAATATTAAACCCAAGGGCCAAATATTATAAACCCAACATTGGTAAACCCAAATATAAATACTACAAACACTAAAATAAACATGGTTTATTTTCATGGTGTGACAATCCTTGTCACAATGCGAAATTCAACCATGATTGACCATGGTTGGCTATGATTGACAATGGTTGACCATGATTGATATTTTTTTTTTTCCCCTGGGAAAAAGTCGTAATTTCTATTAGTATTGAGAAATTACATTTTGCAGATGCCGAAGCATATTCATATGGAGGCAGCAGTGCCTGTCAAGTTCATAGTCTGTAAATCTAGGAAGAGAAAAACAAGTTGTCTCCACGCAGGGAGCATTATCAAAACAGTAAAACTAGCAGTGATCAAAATTGTGTCCATGCTCTGCGCAGAGAGCTATATATATGCTGATAATATCAAAAAAGAGTAGAGCTGTACTCATGACTAGACAGTAGAAATATATACATGCTATAAACAAAAATGGTACTGTAAGTGTGGGCTTTATAGCCCATCTCCCATGTGGTCATCAAAAGGTCTGTGGTAGTGCTGGTAGTAAGTTCCGTCGATTTCCTCCTGGATCAACCAGTCATCTCCTTGTCTGTGCGCTGCCTCTTTGGAGAGCTGGTCGGCGACGGTGTTCTGTTCCCTGTAAATGTGTCGACAGACAAATGATTCAAAGGATGCAGTCAGTCTTTTAGCTTCATCTAGAATGTGTCTCAATGAAAATGCATGACAATGAGATGCATCATTCAGCCAATTGCAAACAATTTTAGAGTCTCCGAACAGCTGAAGGTGTCTGCATTGTTTATGGATAGCAAAGTGTATGATGTGTTTAGCCGTGCACAGTTCAACAAAGTTATTGGTGCCTCTGCCTAGTTTTATTTGTATCTTATAGCAGTGCATTTCATTGAGATAGAGTATTGCTCCTCCCCCACAGCCCGCATCTTGTGCCGAGCCATCAAAGAAAGCCCATGGCTTTGATTTGTCGATGTTCACAGGTCTGATGATACGAGGTGGGGCTGTGGATTCCTCTTCAGGTATCATGTTAAAGTCAACAATCGTATGGTGTAATATAGTGGGCCAGTGTGGGGCTTTGAGATTAAAGATAGCCTGATTGCGCGCGATCCAAACAGCCCAGCAGGCCAGCAGCGGAATGTTGATAGATTTCCCAGTGTGGTTCAGGCACCAGTTTTTCCATGCATCCATGAGGTTATTACCTTGCCAATTTTTCAAATGCGGATAGTGTGAGGTGAGGGCATGCCAAAACTGTAGAGTAGTGCTGCAATTCAAGAACAAATGATCTGTGCTTTCTTCCTCCCCTTGGCATAAGTGGCAACGAAATGGTCCATAAAAGGATCTCTTCATGAGATTGGTGCCTGTAGGGATTTTGTCAAATAGAATGTTCCACATTAATAATCGCGTGCGAGGAGCCGACTTAAGTTTCCAGAGCGCTTTCCAGGTGGGATGGATATCCGGGGGCCTATAAGGTTCCATGAGCCTTAAATATCCTAGCTTCGGGGCGTATGCTCCATGCTTGGCAAAGGCCCAGATGATTTCATCAGGTCCTTCTGTGAGCCTGATGTGAGCTTGTGTGAGAGCATCCGTATACTCCATCCATTCGTTCTGCCACTGTTCAGGAATTTCTAACACTTGAGCGGTGGTCCATGCTTGCTGGAGGAATGAGGAATTTTCATTATCTCCAATGTGCATAATGTGCGTAATCCCTCTGTCATGAAGGTGCCTTATGAGGTCAGCTGATAACCTGTGGGCATTTCCACATCCGACCCACGGGTCCAGACCAATACGCACTGCATTACCTTCCTTAATGCGCCATGTGATTCCTTCTCGTAGCAGAGGTAAGGTGCCTATAACCGCTTTCCAGATATTGGAAATGTTTTGATTAGTTCCTTGTTGTGTACAGATCCAGTCCAAAACGTTCTGAGGCTTGATATATTTTGCATATGCTACTCGAGTCCATAGACCATTTGAGGTGAGAAGCTGCCACCCAAGTTTGGCAGCCAGTGCTCTGGAGAAGAGGTCGAGCCTCTTTATACCCCATCCCCCCCAGCGTTTGGGTTTGGCGATGGTATCCCATTTGACCCAGGCGAAGAGCCTTCCCGGCTGGTGACCTTTCCAAAGAAATCTGCAGCAAATACTTTGTAGCCTATTCAATATGCCCTTAGGTATCCAGGCTAGGGCCATCCAATAGACTGGTGTGGCTTCAATCACAGCTTTAATAAGGACCAATCTGCCAGCACGAGAGAGATATCTGTGGTACCATACCTGTAGTCGCTTTTCCACTTTAGCTATGAGCCATAACCAGTCTGCTATTCTGTAACCTATAGGTTTCAGTCTGAAACCAAGGTACTTTATCCCATCCGACAAGTTCAAATTGATGAAGGGGAAGCGCTGTGTAGCAAAGGCGGTTTCATGAATAGAGCAGCCAACTGTAGTAATCGTGGACTTATTATCATTGATCTTCATTCCTGTAGCTTGCTGGAAGAGAAGAATGGAGTTATGAAGGGTAGTGGAGTCCCCAATGCTGCCATTCAGGAAGATCAGGATGTCATCAACAAATAACAGATGAGTGAGGTAGAAGTTATCCGCAAGTTTAATGCCAGTCAATTGATGCCTATCTCGAGCTGATGAGATAACTCTACTTAATCCTTCCATAATAAGCAGGAACAACAGAGGTGAGAGCGGACATCCCTGTCTGAGTCCTCTCTCTGAAGTAAAGAATGAGGTAGCTTCCCCATTGAGTAACACACTATAGGATACATCGGTGATACAGCTCATCGTCCATTTGATAAATTCGTAGGGGAAACCAAGATGTGTTAGCAGCAACCTCAAATACAACCAATTTGTTCTGTCAAAAGCCTTGGACAGATCCACTTTTAGAATCATTCCCTTCTGCTTTTTAATCTGCATGGTGTGCATGAGTTCTTGAGCTGTGGCTATAGCCTCGTGGATCTGTCTGTGATGCAAGAAGGCGAATTGTTCAGAGGATATGTGTTGCGAGAGAATGGGTTTGAGGCGGTTGGCAATGGTCTTGGCAATAATCTTATAGAGGCAATTACAGAGAGAGATGGGGCGAAAGTCATCGAAAGAGATCGGGGCATTAGATTTGGGGATTAAGGCGATGAAGGTGGATTTAATAGCAGAGGATATTCTGCCCCTCCTTCTGCTATCCTCTACAATCTTCAAAAGGTCGCTTCCCAGGATATCAAAGAAAGCGATGTAGAATTCAATGGTCCATCCATCTGGGCCGGGGCTTTTATCTTTTTTAAACCATTTCAGAGTAGCCTCCAATTCTTCCTTGGTCACTTCTGTTATCACTAGAATCTATAGTTCATGTATATGTTAATTGTCCATAAGTTTTTATAAAGTCTTGAGGTCTTGTAAATAAGTGTGTTAACTTATGTCAATTTCAAATTTTGAAACTCAAGAGTTATGAATGAAATTCGTGTAAAGGCAAGGGCATTAGTCATCTTCCATCATGGTTAGTTATGTCATGTCATGTCATTGGTACTTGCGCAGTTTCGCAGCGCGGGTATGATCTCTTAGGTACTTGCGCAGTTTCGTAGCGCGAGTGTGATTGGTCAGTTCTGCTGCTAGATAATGTTTGCGTGTTTTCGTAGCGGCCCGTTTGTCAGCAGTTTCGTAGCGCATTCCTTTAAATTTGAACTGCCCGCGCTACGAAATCGGGGTTTCGGGCTGTTGTGCAGCATTTTTCCTTGAATGTCTAATCCAAGAAATAGTGAGTCACGAGTCCGGTTATGATTGTTTCCTCACACCATTTATGTGTCATGATTAGCCATTACTTTGCCATCAGGTCTGATTTCATTGAGTTAGGTGTCAGTTTGGAGGACGTTATAGGAAGTGGTCATCCCATAACGTGTTTTTCATAACATATGAATGTCTTCTGCTCTATGAAAAGCGTGAGCTTTATTCTAAACAGACTACTGCAAGCGAGCCTGATTTCTACAGCCAAAGAGTGTTTTTGTGCTGCAAACCACCGTCATTTCCTTGTGTAGAATTGTGCAAAGAAACATGGAAAGAAAGGAGCACCGTTTGGGTAAATATGTGAGAACAGAGCCGGAGGGATTAGATGTAACCCTCAGGAATGAGGAAGTAGCAAAGGCGTTCAGAGGTGCTGGTTGTTGGCGGTTCTGTGAAAAACTCAAAGGTGGACATGCAGAAGTGACCAAGGCATTTGCAGTGAACTTCACGGGATTAAATTCAAAAGTGGCCATGCTGGAGTTTTCGGTTTCCCCTGAAGTCATTTCTACAGTCACAGAAATCCCAAGAGGTGGCCAAGAATGGTTCAAGAATTTCAAGTTTGATATGGGTCCGTGTAAGGAGTTCTTAAAGGCACCATATGTAGACGAAGATCTTACTAAAGCTGTCCCAAGGAGCTATCTTAAGGAGAATTATGCTACATTATTGACATGCATCCAGAAGTACTTGACATGTGAAGGTCGGTACAACAAAGTCTACTCATATCATTTCAAGTTGCTACTACACTTCACTGGTAAGAGCTCAATAGACATCCCTTTTTACTTATTCAGGAGTATTACTAAGATGTGTGACAAGATTCAGTTGAAGAAGGAAGCTTATGAAACATCTCTTTTCCATCATGGTCTGGTTAAATTATTGGTGTTGGATAGCCTACATAAAATTGGTAAGGACTGGGATTCGTTTGTATTCATGGCCGGTTTCCCTAGTAAAACGGGCCTCACTCCATTACCTGTAAGAGAAAGAGAAGATAGGAGTGAGGATACTACTTTGGCTGAGATTAGGAAAGAAATAACAGACCATAAGAAGCCCAAAGCTAAAACAAAGAAGCCAGAGAGGTCTGTAACAGTCAAAGAAACACCTGAAGCATCAACAAAGAAGACTCCTAAGTTAGCAGTTAAAGAAACTCCTGAAGCATCAGTAGTCAAAACTTCAAAATCATCTAAAGTATCTGAAAAAGAAGCTTCTAAGTTGCCTCTTAAAGAAACACCAGAATCATCTAAACAGAAGACTCACAAAAGAAAAGATGAAATTAAGTCTAGTGAAGTTGAAAGAGTTTCCAGAGTAAGAACTAGAGGCCAGCTGAACAAAGAAAAAGGAAAATCAGCTCATGTGGAAGAGAGTCCTGTTTCTAAGGGTAGTCTAAATGATTTGTTGGAAGCCATTGAATTGGAACAAGAACATCCAATTCAAGTTGAACCACTTGAAATAGAACAAGATCAGTTGGTATCACCTATGCATATTGATCTAACACAGTCTTCACCTGAGAGTTCTAAGAAGTCAAAGGCTTCCAAAAGGTTAAAGTTTGAAGAACCAGGTGAAGAGTATGCCTTTAAACCTCGCAGACCAATGACTAGGAGGCAAATGAAGGAAGCAGAAAAGGCTCAAAAAGAGAAAGTCCCTTCAGACATGCCTAGGACAAAGGCACTTGAAATCTTCTCTGAAATAGTCCAAGCAGCTAAAAACAAGAATAAGGACAATGAGGTGGTTATTAGTCAAAGTGGAAATGTGATTGCCATTAAAAAACAAGCTGGAGCAAGTAAGGAGATACCTCAGGTTCATAATATTTTTAAAGAGAAGGCAGTGAGATATACTAGTTATAAGAAAGCTGTGATGAAAGGTAAAACAAGTTTGATCAGTCAAGCTAGTTCGGTATCTGACGCCTATGTATGGACAGTACCAGCTCTAAAACAGGCAAAAACTATGAAACAAATGAATGCAAGTCTAAGAGCAGAGAACAAGAAGTTGAAGGAGGAAGTCATCAGCCTGAAAGAAAAGCTAGACAAGCTAGCTAAATGATTCAAGGAGGAATGTGTTTTCTCAAATTTTGATATATTTTGGGCCATTGTCTTTTTAAAAAGTTTTTGAGACTTTTTTGTGTCTTCACACCTGTATGGAAAGACTAAAGGAATCATAGATTTGAAATATTGCTGTTTTGAGGTTCATATATTTAATTTTGATGACCTACAGCAGTTTCGTAGCGCGCTACGAAACTGCTGTAGATGACTGGTTAGGTTTAAAGCTTGAGTTGGAATGCTGAGGTCAGCATATATTTAAAGAGATGGTTTAATATCAGCATGGAGATTATAGAAGATCAGTCAGATATTTTGAAAAGGAGGCCAGGTGTAAATATTCAAAGAAAAAGCCGAAGTTTTGTCTTTTGCCTAAAAGTCACTTTATCTCCGAAATTTTAGGGTTTGGATAGAGCTGCTGAGGTGTTAAATGATACACTTGTCCAGTTGTGGGATGGCTGGGTTATGAGTTCTCTTCAGTCACACGGGACTATCCAAGGTTTAAATGGCTTAAAGATGGATCATTAATATATGAACACCGAGGGGAGGCAGCAACCAAGAATATAGGCTTCATTTTCTTTTCGGTTGTTGAGTCATCTATGCATCAAGTATCCGGAGCTGTATGTACATTGAATCTGTTTTAAGTTTGGATATGGTTATTATTGCAGTACTACAGGTGGCAAGCTCCAAGGACACAGCAGGGTATACAAGGAAGAAGACTTAAAGTGCCAATATGATGGAATCCTCTGTTTTCGTAGCATCATATCTCTTGTAATAAATTAGTTTGTTTATGTTATTGTTAAGGTCATTTATGTCAAAAGCCCGAGCTCCCTTCATGCTTGATGAGGAGTCTCGTACAGCAGTGTTTTGATAGGCTATATATAGGAATAACTTAGATGTAAAAAAGGTTGGATACTTAATAGAAAAAGTGTGTTGTTTTGGGCCACTGTAAGATCTTTTTTGACAGTAATAGTAAAACAGAGTTATTCTCTTCTCAAGATTCTCGAAGGATTGTCATGGTCAAATGAAGTGATGATGTGTTATACCTTATGTTATTTTATGGTTTTGTTGTATGCAATCACTCAGAATTCATACTTATATGCTCTGACTTCCTGTGTATACAGCAAGCTATGTGTGGTGGAATATGTTTGACTTGTAATGCTAAGAGCCTTGATTTCTATGAGATCACTGTGTTTTTCTTGTCTACTTGATATTATAGACTCCATAGCCCAATGAGATATCTTTTGGTGTGTTTCCAACCAGTTATGTTTTCATAAGTAAATAAAGAGTTAGCCATCTAGTGTGTGAAGGATTTTATCAAGAGTTTTGAGAGAGCCCTCTCTGATCAAAGAGGCTAATCTTTGGTCTAAAGATAGGTTGAAATAGTTACATGAGACCATGCTTAGTTGCAGCCCCCTAGTACTGGTTTTGTGATAACATTTTGGTGCGTCTGCCGGGAGCTTAAGATTGAATTTCTGAAGGTAGCAGGAGTTCAAATGATTTTCGAGGCTGCATTCTACCTTGGTGACTCCATTTGTTATTTTAAAGTTTAAAGGTGGCTTCGAAAGGAAGGTACACAAGGAGTAACCCTGATCCAAATCCACCTAGTCCTGTGGAAAATCCGAATATCATCTCAAGGAGTAAACAAAGATTCTCTGACATACCAGGTACTTCAAGTATTTCAAAGTCATTATTTACTGAGTTTTCTAGAAGTCTTGAGAACAAACTTGTGGATGATAAGGTTCAAGAGGTCATATTAAGGTCTGAAAATGAAGAAGAAGTAATAGGCATTATCTTGGATTTACAGAAGAGAGGTATTGATACCTCTTCTTTAATTTCACAAAAAGATAAAGAGGAGTTTTGGGAAATTGTTTCTTCTGAGCTTTTGTTAGAAAAAGAAGATTTAAAGCAGCTCAAGGAGCTTGATCCTTTTGAAATTCTGCTTAACTCAAACCTTGGGTTACCTCTCCCAAATTGGAGCTCTTTTGTTGGTGGGTTACAAAGTCCTAATAGTCCTTTTCGTACTCATATTTTGTCCTCAGCTTCTGCAAGTCCAAACAGTCCTCAACTCACATCTCATACTAGTCCTGGTCATAGCATACCTATTGTTGCTGTTCCTCCTTTCATCATGGCTGTACCTGCAAGGTATGCGCCTTTGGCCCTCCCTGCTGTTTTGCATGACTTACCAAATAAATATGCTTCTAAGATTCCAACCTGGGGAGGGGATGAAGACATTACAGCTGAAGAGCATGTAGATAGATTCAATGACTTTATTGATAGGTATGAAGTAGATGATGAAGATGTCAAATTGAGATTATTTGCTCAGTCCTTTATTGGGGAAGTTAGGAAATGGTTCAAAGCCTTGGGAGCTGGTAGTATTCACAGTTGGATTGAGTTTGAAGATAGTTTTTTGAGAAAATGGGGAAATAGAACTAATCCAGTACAGGCCCTCACTGAATATAATAATTTGAGAAGAGCCCCAGATGAGACTATTCAAAACTTTTCTAAGAGGTTCAATAAGATTTACAATTCCATTCCAGCTCACTTAAAACCTCCTGGAGCCCTGGCCCAACTAAGATATGCTGAGTCCTTTGAATCTGATTTTTCTCTCTTACTCAGAGAAAGAGAGTCTGCTACATTGGCTGATATGCAAAATGATGCTATCAAAGTTGAAGTAAATATACTTGCTGCTAAAAAGTCTAAGATGGCTAAGACCAAAATTAAGGAAGAGGAGAGGCCCTCTACTTCAGCTCAAGATGAAAGATTTGAAACCATGATGAAGACTATGGAAAAGTTAATGGACCAATTAGCACTTGGGAATACTACTGCTCCTCAAGCACAACAAGAATCTCGGTTTAGAAATCCTCAGTTTAGGAGACCTCAAAATCAACAACGGCCAAGGGAAAATAGAAATCAGCCAGCTGATCCTCCTGTAAGACCTCCATTTCAGCAAAATATGGTAGATGGTGAGGAAGAGACTGAGGAACCAGAAGAAGCTATTCATTGTCTTGGTGAAGAAGATTCAGAAATCTTTTTAACAAAAGAAGAGCATGATGAGTCTAGCCAACAAAAAGTTGAGGAAGAACCTTCAGATTTCCTAAAGGGGTATCAGCATGCCATTTTTGAAATTCAAAAGCAATATAATCTCAGAAATAGAGAGGTGCCTATTACAGCAAATAAGGGTCAGCCTAAGAAGAATGTTCCAAAAGCAGCGGAAGACAAAAAAGAAAAGCCAAAACAAGCTGAAGAAAAAGGTGATGCTCCTATTGAAAAGAAAGAGAATCAAGCTCTTGTTCTTCCTAAGGAAGTTGAGAAGTCTACTCCAGGATTCAATATAGAAAATGAGATTTCTAAAATTAAAATATCAGTCCCATTTAATGAACTTTTGAAAGTAAACAAGTATAGAAGCAAGATTGTGGAAATGCTTAATTCTCCCCCGGGAGGAGCTGATATTTTAAATTTGCAAGAAGACAATCCTATCATTTGTTTGGGCCCAAGGCTGGAAGATGAGCAGAATGATGAATTTCCTCCTTTTTATATAAGCATCAATATACATGAAATGACTCTTCATAATGCCATGTTGGACTCAGGAGCATCTCATAATCTTATGCCCAAAGTCATTATGGAAAGGTTAGGATTGGAAGTGACCAGACCTTATAAAGATTTATTTTCTTTTGATTCTAAGAGGGTGCATTGTATTGGGTTAATTAAGGATGTTGTTGTGGCTCTTACACAAATCCCAGCCAAAACCACTGTCATGGATATTGTTGTGGCTGATGTTCCACCTAAATTTGGAATATTACTTTCAAGATCGTGGGCAGCTAAAATTAAGGGTACTATGCAAATGGATTTGACTTATGCTACTATTCCAGTATTTGGAGAGCAGAGAAGGTTATACCGGGAAACAAGGATGGCATATATGGTGAGTAGTAAGGATAAACCACAGAATTTTCCTATCTATTCTTGTGATACAGGCTTGGGATCAGCCATTCTATTTAATGAATCAGTGGGAGAAGAATCACAGAAAGAAAAAGCAGAAAATCAGTGCGAAGAGTTGCAGCAAAGTAATGAAGAAGACATTTCTGGTTGCTGGTCTTTGTATTTTGATGGAGCAGCAGGGAAGGAAGGAGCTGGCGCTGGAATTTGGATCATGAGTCCAGCTGATGAGAGTAAGTTTCTGTCTTATAAGCTCAATTTTGATTGCATAAATAACATGGCCGAGTATGAGTCCTTGGTTTTAGGCCTAGAAAATTTGATTGAGTTCAAGGCAAAAAACATTGCTGTTTATGGGGACTCTGAGCTAGTTATAAAGCAAGTTCAAGGTGTTTATCAAACAAAAGATGCAAGAATGAGAGCTTATAGGAATTTGGTGTTAGAATTGTTGGAAAAGTTTCAATCATACATTTTCAATGTCATAACCAGAGAGCAGAATTCCATGGCAGATTCTCTTGCTGTAGCAGCTAGTCTTTTTGTCATTCCTAAACATGCTTCTGACAGTTATGAAGTCAAAGTCCGCCATAGGCCAGTAATCCCTGATAATATATTAAATTGGCAAGTCTTTGAAGATGACCAGCAGGTGAAAAGTTTCATAGAATTGAAAGGAGAATTTGAGCATTGTCAAATTGATCAGCAAAACATGTTAGTTGAAACAAAAGAAAAGTCTGAGGTATTACAGCTCCAAAATAATCTCATCCCTAAAGGTCTTATTCCACTTGAAAAGCTTTTTGATCAGAATGATGTCTTTAAGGCACCAAGGTTGCAAGCAAATGAAGAGGAGATAGAAAACTGCAATCTAGGTGATTTAGTAGCGCCTAAATTGATCAAAATTTCAAAATTTTTATCAGCTGATCTAAAGGTTAAGTACATTGATCTGATGAAGAAGTTTATTGATGTGTTTGCTTGGAATTATACTGATCTCAAACAATATGATTCCTCAGTTATACAACATACAATCCCCATCAAGCCAAATGAGAAACCTTTTAAGCAAAAATTGAGAAGAATAAATCCTCTGCTAATGCCATTAATTGAGAAAGAAGTCAAGAAGCTGTTTGATGCAAAGATCATTGTTCCTATCAGATTTTCAAATTGGTTAGCCAACTTGGTTCCAGTGAGGAAAAAGAACGGAGAAATAAGGATTTGCATAGACTTTAGGAATTTGAACAAGGCTTCACTCAAGGACAATTATCCTCTTCCTAAAATGGATCTCATGTTGCAGAATATTGTAGGTTCTCAAAGAATGTCAATGTTAGATGGCTTTTCAGGATACAACCAAATCCTTGTTCATCCAGAGGATCAGGAGAAGACAGCCTTTACTACACCATGGGGCACATTTATGTATGCCAAGATGCCCTTTGGCCTCATGAATGCAGGGGCGACTTTCCAAAGGGCTATGGACATTGCTTTTGCAGAGGAGAGAGATAAATCAGTTGTGGTATACCTTGATGATATCACAGTATTTTCAAAGAGAGAGGAAGATCATTTAAAGCATCTAGAAAAGATATTATTGAAGTGTAGAAGGTTCGGCATTTCTTTGAATCCAACTAAAAGTATCTTTGCTTTGACTTCTGGTAAGTTGCTTGGGCATATCATTTCTCAAGAAGGCATTAAAATAGATCCAAATAGAGTTAGTGCTATTTCAAGGCTGGATTTGCCAAGGAGTAAGAAAGAAGTTCAGTCTTTTCTTGGTAAAGTCAATTTTGTTAGGAGGTTCATTCCTAACTTTGCAGAGGTGGTTAAGCACATCACAAAAATGCTAAAGAAGGGAGCAGACTTTAGGTGGACAGCTGAGGCAAGAAAGTCATTTGAAGAAATTAAAAAAGCACTCACTCAAGCACCGGTGCTTATTAGTCCTGATTTCTCCAAGGAATTTTTAATATTCACTTATGCCTCTGAAGATACAATCGCTGGAGTTCTTTTGCAGAAAGGGGATCAAGGTACTGAGCAGCCTATTTCATTCTTTAGTAAAACATTGGCAAATGCTGAATTAAAGTATAACATTTTAGAAAAGCAAGCATATGTTTTGGTTAAGGCAATCAAAGATTTTAGAATCTATGTGCTTCATTCTCATATTATTGCATTTGTGCCAAGTGCTGTTATTAAAGAAATTCTCACACAAGCAGACCCGGATGGTAAAAGAGGGAAATGGATAGCCAAATTGTTGGAATATGATATTGAAATTAGGCCAACTAAATTGGTGAAAGGCCAAGGGTTAGCAGAGTTGCTAACTCACTCAAATCTAGACTGCAGTGATATTATTTATCAGAAATTTTTGAAGAAGAGGAAGAGTTGGTTCAAATCAATGAAAAATTTCTGATATCTGAATGGTATAAGGATGTCTCATTTGTACTACAGCACAACAGAGCCCCTGACAATCTTCCCAAGTCTAGAGCCCGTTTCATCAAGCTGAAATCTCTTAAATATTTTGTTTATGAACAGAATTTGTTTTGGAAGGATGCTGGAGGGATTCTACTAAGTTGCTTAATTGAAGAGGAGGCTGATAGAGTGATTGAAGAATTTCACAAAGGAGACTGTGGAGGTCACCATTATTGGAAGGCTACTGCTAACAAAATATTGAGAGCTGGGTATTTTTGGCCCACCATGTTCAAAGATGTTTATAAAAAGGTTGCAGCCTATCATGAATGTCAGTTGTTTGAAGGTAAAAGAAAGCTCATGCCTATGCCTCTAGTTCCTATTTATGTAGAGGCGCCTTTTTAGCAGTGGGGGCTAGATTTTATAGGTGAGATACATCCCTCTTCATCAGGCCAACATCGGTGGATACTTACAGCCACAGATTATTTCACAAAGTGGATAGAGGCAGTGCCGACTAGACAAGCTAATGATGCAGTCATTATTTCTTTCTTAGAGAACAATATTTTATCAAGGTTTGGATGTCCACTCAAGCTTATCACAGATAATGCTCAAGCATTTAAGTCTAAGAGAATGATAAACTTTTGCCACCAATATCATATTACTCTTAGTCACTCAACAGCTTATTATCCACAAGGCAATGGTCTAGCTGAAAGTTCAAATAAGAGTCTTGTGAGGATTATCAAGAAATTGCTGGAGGAAAACAAGAAAACTTGGCATTTGAAGCTGAAGTATGCATTATGGGCTGATCGCATTTGCACTAAAAGATCTATTGGAACCTCTCCTTATGAACTTGCGTACGGAGCAGAAGCTATTTTTCCAACGTCTCTTGGTGTCCCAGTTATGAAATTAATTCAAGGACTCGAGGAAGAGCCAAATGCCATACAGAGGAGGATTAATCAATTGATTGCATTACAAGAAAAAAGGAATGAGGTGGTTGAAGATTATCAACAAAATCAGAATAGAGTCAAGAGGGCTTTTGACAAGAAGATTAAAGATGTAACTTTTCAAATTGATGACAAGGTTTTGAAATGGGAAGCCAAAATTGAGGAAAAGGGCAAACATGGTAAGTTTGAGAATTTATGGAAGGGGCCATATTTGATCTCTGCCTTCCATGGAAACAATACTTATATTTTGCAAGAAGTTGATGGATCACAGTATGCTGGTGGGCCTGTCAATGGCAGGTTCTTAAAGCATTATTATCAGTGAAAAGTCTGCCAAGTAGTTCATGATCATTGTAAATAATCATTGCTTTTGAAGTGTTTTGTGCTAGCAATAAGTGACAAGCTGAACTAGCAGATGTTAGCCCGAGGAGAAGGCCCACAAAGTTTGAGAGGAATGCTTGTCAGCCAGATGTGAGTGTAATAAATGGATAAAGCACTGGTACTACGTGTTCTTAGTGTACCACAGGGGCACACTATCCCTAGTGGAGCCGCTGTTATCACTAGAATCTATAGTTCATGTATATGTTAATTGTCCATAAGTTTTTATAAAGTCTTGAGGTCTTGTAAATAAGTGTGTTAACTTATGTCAATTTCAAATTTTGAAACTCAAGAGTTATGAATGAAATTCGTGTAAAGGCAAGGGCATTAGTCATCTTCCATCATGGTTAGTTATGTCATGTCATGTCATTGGTACTTGCGCAGTTTCGCAGCGCGGGTATGATCTCTTAGGTACTTGCGCAGTTTCGTAGCGCGAGTGTGATTGGTCAGTTCTGCTGCTAGATAATGTTTGCGTGTTTTCGTAGCGGCCCGTTTGTCAGCAGTTTCGTAGCGCATTCCTTTAAATTTGAACTGCCCGCGCTACGAAATCGGGGTTTCGGGCTGTTGTGCAGCATTTTTCCTTGAATGTCTAATCCGAGAAATAGTGAGTCACGAGTCCGGTTATGATTGTTTCCTCACACCATTTATGTGTCATGATTAGCCATTACTTTGCCATCAGGTCTGATTTCATTGAGTTAGGTGTCAGTTTGGAGGACGTTATAGGAAGTGGTCATCCCATAACGTGTTTTTCATAACATATGAATGTCTTCTGCTCTATGAAAAGCGTGAGCTTTATTCTAAACAGACTACTGCAAGCGAGCCTGATTTCTACAGCCAAAGAGTGTTTTTGTGCTGCAAACCACCGTCATTTCCTTGTGTAGAATTGTGCAAAGAAACATGGAAAGAAAGGAGCACCGTTCGGGTAAATGTGTGAGAACAGAGCCGGAGGGATTAGATGTAACCCTCAGGAATGAGGAAGTAGCAAAGGCGTTCAGAGGTGCTGGTTGTTGGCGGTTCTGTGAAAAACTCAAAGGTGGACATGCAGAAGTGACCAAGGCATTTGCAGTGAACTTCACGGGATTAAATTCAAAAGTGGCCATGCTGGAGTTTTCGGTTTCCCCTGAAGTCATTTCTACAGTCACAGAAATCCCAAGAGGTGGCCAAGAATGGTTCAAGAATTTCAAGTTTGATATGGGTCCGTGTAAGGAGTTCTTAAAGGCACCATATGTAGACGAAGATCTTACTAAAGCTGTCCCAAGGAGCTATCTTAAGGAGAATTATGCTACATTATTGACATGCATCCAGAAGTACTTGACATGTGAAGGTCGGTACAACAAAGTCTACTCATATCATTTCAAGTTGCTACTACACTTCACTGGTAAGAGCTCAATAGACATCCCTTTTTACTTATTCAGGAGTATTACTAAGATGTGTGACAAGATTCAGTTGAAGAAGGAAGCTTATGAAACATCTCTTTTCCATCATGGTCTGGTTAAATTATTGGTGTTGGATAGCCTACATAAAATTGGTAAGGACTGGGATTCGTTTGTATTCATGGCCGGTTTCCCTAGTAAAACGGGCCTCACTCCATTACCTGTAAGAGAAAGAGAAGATAGGAGTGAGGATACTACTTTGGCTGAGATTAGGAAAGAAATAACAGACCATAAGAAGCCTAAAGCTAAAACAAAGAAGCCAGAGAGGTCTGTAACAGTCAAAGAAACACCTGAAGCATCAACAAAGAAGACTCCTAAGTTAGCAGTTAAAGAAACTCCTGAAGCATCAGTAGTCAAAACTTCAAAATCATCTAAAGTATCTGAAAAAGAAGCTTCTAAGTTGCCTCTTAAAGAAACACCAGAATCATCTAAACAGAAGACTCACAAAAGAAAAGATGAAATTAAGTCTAGTGAAGTTGAAAGAGTTTCCAGAGTAAGAACTAGAGGCCAGCTGAACAAAGAAAAAGGAAAATCAGCTCATGTGGAAGAGAGTCCTGTTTCTAAGGGTAGTCTAAATGATTTGTTGGAAGCCATTGAATTAGAACAAGAACATCCAATTCAAGTTGAACCACTTGAAATAGAACAAGATCAGTTGGTATCACCTATGCATATTGATCTAACACAGTCTTCACCTGAGAGTTCTAAGAAGTCAAAGGCTTCCAAAAGGTTAAAGTTTGAAGAACCAGGTGAAGAGTATGCCTTTAAACCTCGCAGACCAATGACTAGGAGGCAAATGAAGGAAGCAGAAAAGGCTCAAAAAGAGAAAGTCCCTTCAGACATGCCTAGGACAAAGGCACTTGAAATCTTCTCTGAAATAGTCCAAGCAGCTAAAAACAAGAATAAGGACAATGAGGTGGTTATTAGTCAAAGTGGAAATGTGATTGCCATTAAAAAACAAGCTGGAGCAAGTAAGGAGATACCTCAGGTTCATAATATTTTTAAAGAGAAGGCAGTGAGATATACTAGTTATAAGAAAGCTGTGATGAAAGGTAAAACAAGTTTGATCAGTCAAGCTAGTTCGGTATCTGACGCCTATGTATGGACAGTACCAGCTCTAAAACAGGCAAAAACTATGAAACAAATGAATGCAAGTCTAAGAGCAGAGAACAAGAAGTTGAAGGAGGAAGTCATCAGCCTGAAAGAAAAGCTAGACAAGCTAGCTAAATGATTCAAGGAGGAATGTGTTTTCTCAAATTTTGATATATTTTGGGCCATTGTCTTTTTAAAAAGTTTTTGAGACTTTTTTGTGTCTTCACACCTGTATGGAAAGACTAAAGGAATCATAGATTTGAAATATTGTTGTTTTGAGGTTCATATATTTAATTTTGATGACCTACAGCAGTTTCGTAGCGCGCTACGAAACTGCTGTAGATGACTGGTTAGGTTTAAAGCTTGAGTTGGAATGCTGAGGTCAGCATATATTTAAAGAGATGGTTTAATATCAGCATGGAGATTATAGAAGATCAGTCAGATATTTTGAAAAGGAGGCCAGGTGTAAATATTCAAAGAAAAAGCCGAAGTTTTGTCTTTTGCCTAAAAGTCACTTTATCTCCGAAATTTTAGGGTTTGGATAGAGCTGCTGAGGTGTTAAATGATACACTTGTCCAGTTGTGGGATGGCTGGGTTATGAGTTCTCTTCAGTCACACGGGACTATCCAAGGTTTAAATGGCTTAAAGATGGATCATTAATATATGAACACCGAGGGGAGGCAGCAACCAAGAATATAGGCTTCATTTTCTTTTCGGTTGTTGAGTCATCTATGCATCAAGTATCCGGAGCTGTATGTACATTGAATCTGTTTTAAGTTTGGATATGGTTATTATTGCAGTACTACAGGTGGCAAGCTCCAAGGACACAACAGGGTATACAAGGAAGAAGACTTAAAGTGCCAATATGATGGAATCCTCTGTTTTCGTAGCATCATATCTCTTGTAATAAATTAGTTTGTTTATGTTATTGTTAAGGTCATTTATGTCAAAAGCCCGAGCTCCCTTCATGCTTGATGAGGAGTCTCGTACAGCAGTGTTTTGATAGGCTATATATAGGAATAACTTAGATGTAAAAAAGGTTGGATACTTAATAGAAAAAGTGTGTTGTTTTGGGCCACTGTAAGATCTTTTTTGACAGTAATAGTAAAACAGAGTTATTCTCTTCTCAAGATTCTCGAAGGATTGTCATGGTCAAATGAAGTGATGATGTGTTATACCTTATGTTATTTTATGGTTTTGTTGTATGCAATCACTTAGAATTCATACTTATATGCTCTGACTTCCTGTGTATACAGCAAGCTATGTGTGGTGGAATATGTTTGACTTGTAATGCTAAGAGCCTTGATTTCTATGAGATCACTGTGTTTTTCTTGTCTTCTTGATATTATAGACTCCATAGCCCAATGAGATATCTTTTGGTGTGTTTCCAACCAGTTATGTTTTCATAAGTAAATAAAGAGTTAGCCATCTAGTGTGTGAAGGATTTTATCAAGAGTTTTGAGAGAGCCCTCTCTGATCAAAGAGGCTAATCTTTGGTCTAAAGATAGGTTGAAATAGTTACATGAGACCATGCTTAGTTGCAGCCCCCTAGTACTGGTTTTGTGATAACAACTTCCTTCAGTAGATCATCAGACTCTTCCTGTTCAACATATTTGGGGAAAAGTTCAGCCACCCTCATGATCTCCAATATATTAATGTCTCCAGGAGCTTTATATATACCCCTTAAGTGCTCTGTGGCCAGTCTGGCCAAGTTCTGTTGTGATGAAACAGGGTGCCCTCGATCATTCCTTAAGTCCCAAATAGTGTTGATGGTTTTGCGACCATTGGAAAATTTATGATAAAATTTAGTATTATCATCCCCCTCTGTGAGCCAAATAGCCTTGCTTCTAAGCCTCCAGATTTCTTCTCGTTCTTTCAGGATTTGAGAGCGCTTCGCTATAAGTGAGGTGTACTTCTCCTTGCTCTCAGGGGTGGGGAAGGTCCCAGATGATGAATCCTCGAACTCAGCAATGACTCTTTCCGCCTCTTTCAGTGTTTGATTATCTTGGATGCGCTTTTGATGAGCCCAGTTTTTAGTAATCTGCTTGAGTTCAGTTAGTTTTCTAACAAAGCCCGCTGAGAGGTCCTCATCTTCCCTGATGGGGTTGTTCTGCCAATAATTATGAACCAATTGTATATAAGAGGGGTCCTGTAACCAAGAGGCATTAAACTTGAAGGGGCTTTTGATTTTGTGATTAAAGTCCTCTGCTTCTAAGAATATAGGCCGATGATCAGATATGCCTCCCGTTCCGACCCATTGGCGTATTCTGGGGAGACTGTTAATCAGTGTTTCCTTAATAAGGAATCTATCGAGTCTTCTGGCCAAGCTTTGTTCTCCACTTCTGTTATTTGACCAGGTGTACTGAAGTCTAGCAGATGGAATATCCACCCACTGATGTTCCTCTAGTAGGCTGGACAATGTATCTGTAAGGGAATCGACCTGCGCCAAGTGCCCCCATGACTCGCTGAATCCAAGGGAAAAATTTAAATCACCTCCAAGTATGATGTTGTCTGCTTGAAATAATTCAGATTCCAGTAAGGACCGCCAATAGTTGGCTCGGTCAGCACAAGGGCCATAGACATTGATGATTCTAATGTCCATCGCTACAGAATGAGCGAAAATGTCTAGACCAATGTAACCCCTACCTCCCCAAATGTTCCGGATCTCCAAAGCTCTGTTACAAACCCCAATAGCCAAACCACCAGATCGCCCGGACGCATCCAGTGCATGGAAGGTCCAGTTAGGTAGCCAGGAGGTGAGGGTATGGATAAGAGGTTCGGCCAAACAGAGAGTTTCTTGCAGAAATATAATGTCCAGCTGAGATGAGATGAGCAGTCTCCTGAGCGCTAGTTTTTTGGCTGAACTAGCAAACCCACGGCAATTGAAGGATAGTATCTTCATGAGGGAAGGGATAGCGGGCCATCCTTCGCTCTAAGGGCCCTGAAGATAGTTTGCTGTCGCCCAAGGGCAACTTCTTCATCTGCAGTGTGTCTTGCTTTGGTAATGCGGGAGGGTCGTCCACGGGAGTTCTTAAGGGTAATAGGAGCATTCACCGGGTCGAGTCCAACGGCATCAAGACCTCTGTCCTTCGAGCGGGATCGAAGAGAATAACGGGGGGATGGCTGGGTCGAAAGAAAGGAGAGGGATGCGAGGGACGAAGTGATCAGCGATGGGGGTGCCACCGGTGAAGGAAGCGGGAGGGAGCATATGAGAGATGCGTGAGGGTGTAAGCCCTGGGTGTAATGAAGAGTTACAGGAGATGATAGAGCGGAGATAGGTTCAGAGCTAGTAATATGCTGAGATGAGATGCCCAATGATATGCAAGAAATAGGTGATATCGGAGAGGGGAATGAAAAAGACTTACCCGTTGTCGCTGTGCCCGCTTGTTCAGTCGCTGGATGCACAGGTGCTGGTGATGCAGGAGGAGGAGCAGTGGAGACTATAGCAGTGTCTGCTGCCTCCGGAGAGCTCCGAGGTTCACCAACATCCTGTGTGTGCACATGTTCCTCTTGGTTCTGCACTGGGTGCAGCCTGGGGGAGTTGTCCGGGGGCTGATCGGCCACTCCATCCTTGTCATTCCTCACCGCTTTCCGAAGGAGTGGACAGTCCCTGTAAAGATGTCCCACTTTGTGGCATCTGCGGCAGCGATAGGGAATGCCTTCGTAGTCAATGATTTGTTTGCGTGCCGTGTCTCTCCATTGAATTGTAATGAACTCTTGCAGTCCTCCCCTGGTATCCAGGTTAATGAGTATCCTGGCATAAGCCATCATGCCAGTCTGCTGATATGATTTGTCGTAGTCCATGAAGGTGCCAATGGCATTGCCGATTCTCCTGAAGATATCTTCTGACCAGTATTGAAGAGGTAGCCCTGGGAGCCGAATCCATACTGGTCCGATGCCTATCTGTTCTGTCTCGGGGTCAAATAATGGAGTCCATCTCTTAAGGAGCACTGGGGCATGTTCAAAGTGCCAGTAGGAGGACAATACCCAGTTGGTATGATCAGCACGAGCGAACCTCAATGCGAACCATCCCCTCACGAAGGTTTGCACGAAAGGGATGTCCACCAAATGATGACCCCAAACTTCAGCTGCCCAGGTCTTCAAACGTGCTGCCGAGTAGCTTCGACCCCTGATGCGCCCGACCAGTACTCGATCTGCAAAATCCATTGTCTCCCCCCACTGGATGTCCTCTTCCAGTCTGAGAAAGATATCGTCCTCCTTGGATTTGAAACACTTGTATTTCCTTTTAGGGCCCCGAGGGGGGGGAATGTTCTGAGGGCGACCGGGGGGAGGGGCGGTAACGTTCAACGGTGCCGGGATCTGATGCGAGGAGGAGGGGTCACAGATGCCTGAAACAATAGGGGGGCCCGAGAGCGGAGGTACGGAGGTGAAGCTTCCGGAAGAAAGACCAAGAGAGCCCGGGAATCTGGCTGAGGAGGCGGGCAAGGATGGGGTTTGTAGCGGACGGGAAGTGGAGCTAGAAGCCGGAGGTTCAAAACCAGGGTTAGGGTTTAGGCAGCCGGAAACGAAACCGAGGGTTGCCGGAGAGTGAGGGGGAGTAGAGAGGGCAGGCCAGGTCGGTGGTACATCCGGGAGGACCACAGGATAAGACCTCGACTGATCACCAAGCGAAAACGGAGAGAAATTTTCGGAGAGGCCTGATCTGAACATACCTTCTGATGTGGCATAGGGTGAGCGCCAGATGGAGACCCCTTCCAACGGGTCGGCTGAATAATCAACGGCTTCTAGATCCTCCATTGCCAGCTGCGTCTCGGAACTGCGGACACCTCGGTGAGTAGAGAAACCCGGAGAAAACGACAGTTCACAGTTAACAGTAACGGACCGTGCAGGGCAGTTCCAAACTGCCACAGATTGTTACCGGATGTCGCGGCACAGTATCGCCCCTTCGATTAAACTTCCAGCACGATAGCGGCAGGGTTCACAGCAGTTAAGGTAATGGCGGGCAAACGAAGGGCATCGCGGTTCAGCAGCTGCAGAGGGTTCAGTAACCCTAACCTAAACCAACTCGTGACTTCTCCCGTCCCGTCTCCATCGCTCCTCGTGCGTATATAATTCTTCGACCATGATTGATATTATAAACCTAAGGGAATAATAAATCCAAGGGATTGATATTATAAACCCAATGGATTAATACTAAAACCCCAAGGGATTATGAACCGAAGGGAATAATATTAAACCCAAGGGACTAATATTATAAACATAACCTTGGTAAACCCAAATATAAATATTACAAACACTAAAATAAACATGGTTTATTTTCATGGTGAGACAATCCTTGTCACAATACGACATTCAACTATGGTTGACCATTGTTGGCTATGATTGACAATGGTGGACCATCATTGATATTATAAACCTAAGGGGAAAATAAACCCAAGGGGTTAATATGAGAAACCCAATGGATTGATACTAAAACCCAAATGGATTATGAACCCAAGGGAATAATATTAAACCCAAGGGAGTAATATTATAAACCCAACATATATAAACCCTAAGATAAATATTATAAACACTAAAATAAACATGATCGACCATCGTTGATTTTTGTATTGAGACAATCCTTATCACAATTCCCTGTTGGACCATGGTCAATATCGTAATAAACCATGTTTGACTCGGGAATAATAAACCCAAGCGACTTATATTATAAACACAAAGGAACAATAAAACCAAGGGATTAATATTAAAACCCCAAGGGATTACGAACCTAAGGGAATAATATTAAACAAAAGGGACTAAATATATAAACCCAAGGTATACAAACCCTAAAATAAATATTAAAAATACTAAAATAAACATGGTTGTATTAATAAACCCTAAGAATTAATATTTTAAACTCAAGGGATTAATAAACCAAAGGAACTAATAAACCCAACCATGTAATATTTAAAACCCAACGAATTAGTGAACTCAACGGATAAATATTAAAAACCTAAGGAATCAAGAAGTGCAAGGGGTTGATATTACAAACACAAGAGATTAATAAAGTTGACCATGATTGACATTATAAACCCAACCTAATAATAAACCCAAGGGATTATGAACCCAAGGGAATAATATTAAACCCAAGATACTAATATTATAAACCCAACATTGGTAAACCCCAATATAGGTATTACAAACACTAAAATAAACATGGTTTATTTTCATGGTGAGACAATCCTTGTCACAGTGCGACATTCAACCATGGTTGACCATGGTTGGATATCATTGATAATGGTTGACCATGATTGATATTGTAAGCCTAAGGGAATAATAAACCCAAGGAATTGATATTATAAACCCAAAGGAATAATAAATCCAATGGATTAACACTAAAAACCCAAGGGATTGTGAACCCAAGGGAATACTATTAAACCCAAGGGACTAATATTATAAACCCAACATATATAAACCTTAAGAAAAATATTATAAACACTAAAATAAGCATGATTGACCATCATTGTTTTTCATATTGAGACAATCCTTATCACAATTCCATGTTGGACCATGGTTGACCATGGTTGACATCATAATAAACCATCGTTTACAGGGGAATAATAAACCCAAGCAATTGATCTTGGACAATTGTTGATCATGGTT
The DNA here is from genome assembly GCA_031772625.1 of Pinus tabuliformis. Taxonomy (NCBI): domain Eukaryota; kingdom Viridiplantae; phylum Streptophyta; class Pinopsida; order Pinales; family Pinaceae; genus Pinus; species Pinus tabuliformis. The sequence goes on along the minus strand of CM062809.1, from coordinate 449,582,252 downwards.
GAACATGGTTGTTTATCGTTGAGCATTGTTGAATAATATTAAACCCTAAGAATATGAACCCTTAGATCAATAAACCGAAAGGATTAATATTATAAACCCAAGGGATTAATAAACCTAAGGGATAAAAGTTATAAACCCAATGCATATAAACCCTAACATGACTATTATAAACCTTAAAATAAACATGGTTGACCATGGTTGATTTCCATATTAGATTAATCTATTGTGATATTGGCATAATCATAAATAGTTGGACAAATATTTAACCCTTAATATTGGGGTTTTATAAAACCAAGAGATTACTAATATTTTAAACTCAAGGGATTAATAAACCAAAGGGATTATTAATTTTATAAACCCAAGGAACTAATAAACCCAACTGTTTAATATTGTACACCCAATGAATTAGTGAACCGAAGAGATAAATATTAAATACCTAACAGGCCAAGAAGCACAAGAGATCGATATTACAAACACAAGAGATTCATAAAGCCTAGGAATTAATATTCTAAAAACAAAGGATTGATAAAGGTGCATGATTATAAATATGATAAACCTAAGTGATCAATAAAATTTAGACATTGTTAGTGTTATAAACCCAAAGAATAAATAAACTAAAGGGATAAACATTATAAAACTAATGGATTAAACCCTTAATATTGGGGTTTAATAAACCAAAGGGATTATTATTATTATAAATCCAAGGGATTATTAATATTATAAATAAAAGGGATGAATAAACCCAATGCATTTTTAATTTTATAAACCCAAGGCATTAATATTATAAAAACAAATGATTAATAAACCCAAGCAATCAATAAACCCAAGGAATAAATAAACCCAACAAACTAATATTAAAATCCTAAATGATTAATAAACCCTAGCAATTAATATTTTAAAGTCAAGGGATTAATAAACCCAAGGGATAAAATGATAAACCAAAGGAATTATTAGTATTATAAACTCAAAGAACAAATAAACCCAAGGGTTTAATCTTATAAACCCAAGAGAAAAATATTATAAACCTAAGGGATCAAAAAATGCAAGGGATCAATATTAAAAACGAAAAGGATTGATATTTTAACCCCAATGGATTAATATTATAAATCCAAGTTGTTGAAATCCCACGATAAGTATTATAAATCGAAAAATAAATATCAATGATCATCCTTAACAATCTTTGAATTTCATATTGAGACAATCTTTGTTATAATGCGACATTGGACCATGGTTGACCATGATTCACGATGGTTGATTATGGTTGTCATCTCAAGACAATCTTCATTATAACGCAATGTTCGACAACACTCATGATGATTGGTTTTGAAAATGAGAGAATATATGTCATATTAAATATTTTAAAACCCCTAAGCCCTAAATCCATGGCATCAATATTATAAACATAAATAATGCTATAACACAAAACAATAATAAAAAACATAAACCACAACCAATATAAGAACCACATTGTAAACCATAAAGCATTAAAACATGATAAATCATCATCACATTAATAATAACACATTTATATCACTACATTATAAACAATAAATAAATTTTAAGCCATAAATACATTGATATCAATACATGAATGTATTAATAGTATAAATCTCAAGAATATTGATATAAACAGCTAGAACATGAAATCCCAACAATAATATTATAAATGTAAACAATATTTTCATTTATGAAAGACATGAACAAAGTGAAGGGATCCACACAAAAGACCACAACAATTACAAATGCAAGAGAAAAAAATAAAATAGTAACACTGCCATTGGAGCAAAGGAACATAAATGCAAAAAACACATCTAAATTGCACACATTGGATTTAAAGAAGAACAACATAATAGGAAATTTTAAGACCAGAGATATACAATTTTCTACATAACAACAACAACGAGAAAAAAAATTCAATTTAACCAACATTGCAACCATAGAAAGAATATTGAGTCCTAACATGTATTTTTTGTTTCCTTTACATCAAATAATTCCACTACAAAATTGAACTTGAAACACTTCATCAAAAGTCATCTATAGAGTGGCCTCTTCCAAAAAACAACCAGACCGATGACAAAAACAACACCAATTCAAATCAACAGGATAATGATAACGACACTTAATGCTTTCCAACCAATTCCTTCTTGTTCTTCTCCCAGAATCTCTTTGGTGCACATCTAACAAGTATTTTACATGTGCTTTCGTTTCATCTGGCATACGAAGATGATCATCAATAAAAGAAGGATGGAACCCATGTTTTCTATCGAACTTGTTCCGAAGATATGAAAGAAAACTTATCACTCCAACAATATTTTGCATTATTATGAAATAATAGATGACATCATTATTGTCCAATTCTACATTTGAAAGACAAAAAAGCAAAAGAAAAGTCAATAAAGACATGCACAAATAAATAAGCACACACACACACATATATACATAAAACATAACACCCCATTTGTATTTATGTTGAAAAACTTAATTTTATAATGTTACATGAAATAAAACAATCTAGTGTTACATGAACCAAATGATATAAACATTTCTATAAATATAAGCCTCATTTCACAATACAATAGAAAAATCCATGGAAATAGAATAAAACCATGGCCAATATTCAGAAAATAAATATTGGCCACGGAGATGGACAATTCAAAACCTCCATTTTTGCATTTCATGATGTAATATGAATCCACAATATTAATATCAATATGAACCAGTTATAAAAATGATTTTGAATGATTGGTTCATATAACTCGTTGTTTATGTCTAAATGGTTTGTTGCAAAGAAAAGAACAATAGGAACTTAAAAAAACTAGTAAATTGAATAACATGAAAAAATATGTAAACAACTTTCTCAAATATTAATATGAATATGATGAATTTATTAATCTCATAAATATATGAAAATGATTATTATATTAGAAGTAAATCAAGAGGAAAATAAAAGCAATTCAAAAAACAAACTATAAAGAAGGTCACAATGTCATTAGTTGTATGTCATAGCGATATGGACTTCAATCACTCCTCTTCTTTCTTCCTAATTGTAACATATGCACTATCTTTCATCTTGGCATAACGTTGAAAAGAGAAAGGTCGTGAAAAGCGTAAACCATCTATTGATTTCACTCTTGATATCGATGTGAAGGTAAGGCCTTGTTGCTATTTATTCACGATATCAATTGACGCTCGTTCTAAAGTCAATCCCTGTGAATTGTGGATTGTAATAGCCATGCCATGTTCAAAGAATTTGTTTTTGATTTCCTCTTATCACTGGTGTGATAGGCACAATGTTTAGATTGCTTGCATCAAATGGAACACCAACATACTTATCAAAAACAACAGTTGTGAACATTGGAAGTTGAGGTGGCTTAGAGGTAGGCGTATAAAATATATCCTTAACATAACGAAGTGCACCATTCACCAAGCTAGCTTAAACCCATAAATTACATGTCAACGTAATACGCTGACCATGACACACCAAAACTTCACAGTCTAATTGATCATCATCAACACCAATGATTTCTAAATGCCTTGAATGCTCAACAATACATCATGCAATTGGAGAATTTAATGATTTTAACATGTGCCTATTGTGGAAGGAGACCAAATTATTTGTTGGAAACATGTAAACTATTGCATTAAATAAATCTATTTCTCTAGGATGCAACCTCATGTCAGCCCATGACATAAGAAACTCCCAATCTTCAAGAACAGGTACTACATTTCTTATGTTATTGAGGACTCTACGAAAACATGATTGTTTCTCATTATTCCCTTGTTGGCAAAAGATTGTGTCAAGAGTGACAACACTGTTGAATTTGTTCCACAAGACTTTCCCTATTGTATTACCTGCATACAAAGGCTTATCTTTCGTAGGAGGAAATTGGCCAAGGTTACCCACAAGGATGATGGATCTGCCACCAAAAAGACAATTCTTTTTCTCTGGAAATGCTTCTCGTAATTGAGCATCTATTTGCATAAACAACCTTGATCCTAGAAAGCTCATTTCATCAATCAATATATATCTAACATGTCGCAAGTGACTTCCCGTCTAGTGGCTGCATATCTTTAATTGGAATTTTTAGAGTTCAGTGTATTGTTTTTGCATGTATATTAAAAGAAGCTATTTTTGTTGGGCAAGAAGAAGCAAAGGGCTTATTCCATTACTTGACAAATTAAAAAGAGCTTCAAAAATACAATGGATAAGGAAAGACTTCCTAGTGTCCGCGGTGCCTTGAACAATCATGAGACGAGATTAATGAATCTCGTATTCAACAAAGTGCCTTAAAACAATTTCAAAAGCAAGTCGTTGTTTTTTTCCGACAATGAATTTGGAGATGCAAATGTTCTATTTGAAAGGTCAACAATATCACCCCTTGATTTTTCATTCCTTATAAAATTAATAGCTTCTTCTACAACATCATCAGAAATAGTTGTACTTTCCTAGTCAAAGGATATATCAAAGTACCTTCGACCAAGGGTGTGAAGATCAGAAACATTCACATCATTTGGTGGAACCAAGTGAGAGAAAATATGCCATTCTTGAAAATCATCTTCAAGATTCATTTCCTGGTTAGAAAAAACACCATCTTCTTCATCTTCAATATTGTCAACAATTGATGGATTTTGATCAACATGCCTTGCTTCATATCAGAAGTTCCTCCAATTTTCAATAATAATTTCAACTGAAAGGACAATTTCTACAGGAATGTCACGAAATGGTTTGTATAAGAGATTATGTCCAACAAAAGGTTTCAAATTCATCTGAAGCCTCACCAAGAATAGAATAAAACCATGCCAAACTCGAACAATAGCATGAACATCTCTAGGCTTCCATGCATCTTGTTTACACTTGCTATCAAATGTCCAAGATCTTGTTGTTTATATCAATGATAGATGTTCAAGGAAAAAAGGCATATTTTGACAATGTTGAACAAAAGTATTCTCAGATGAACATTGCAAGCCATCCCTTGAGATTTTCCTGAAAACCTTTCTTCCAACATTTACGGAAAAAAATTTCCGACTACGAACAACAAGAGGTAGCTTAAGCAACATATGGCATGTTTCTTGTGCTCCAATTTCACGGTCAATAATCATTTCTGTAAGAAACCTTCTATATGCACATAAAGCATGATCCTCAGAGCCAATAGAATTTGAAATTCTAGTTAACATATGATGATAACTTTCAAACCTTTTTTCTGCTTTTGATGCATACTTAGCAATATATTTCAAGACAGCATAGCGAGAAAGCATTGGCTGGCAATCAACATTTTCATGCCACATTGTTAGAAGGTCAATGTTATGTACATTAAGCCTGTCATCATTTCTTGTTGGCTCATATTTTTTTCTTCCTTGATCATCTATGAACAATCTTAACTCATCACAAAGATCCCATGGAGCATTGTACTGACATGTCAAAATAGTGCCTTTTTTTTGCAAACAAGAATCTACACTACACTTTGTGTGCCTTTGGACACGGTTTAACAATTCTTCATAATCATTATGAGGATTACAAGAGAAAATCTTACTCTTTTTCAATAGGAAAGAGTCATCATTGAGGCTTCGAGGAACCATTATGTTGCGACGATGTATGTCACGTGGATTCCATGCAGTTACATCTTTGTCAAAGAATCTCTTTGCAAGTTGTACATCAGAACCATTTGACCAATCAAGTCTTTCCATGTCAGGAGCGCCTTCCAACCACAGGAAACCATGGATATGTGCTGAACCTATATGTTGCCACTCATATCTGAGAAAATGAAGATATAGTTACTAAAAACAATAGAAATAGAATCATAATAAAAGTTGACAAAGTATAGAAAATAAATTCAACAACACAAACTTGCACCAAAATTCCTTATATTTAAGATATTTTTGGATAACTTCTTCTCGAAAAATATTGAATCTATGGTGCATAATGTGGCAACAATATGATGGTACTGGATAACATTATCAATTTTCATATGATGCTCATTTAAAGAACGAGAATGCAAATTTATGGGCATGAAAACTGGCACCTATCTACTTACGTCACTTAAGCAAGACACTACGACCCATATCTCCAATCACATCCATGAATGGAGATGTTGACCTCGCCTGATCAAGTTTGAAATTACTAATCAGTTGTTGAAAAAATGGTTCACAAAATCATTCATCAGCAAAATTGCTAAGGACATAGCTATTTGTGGATGTGTTACTAAGGAGCAAGCCATCGCTCGTGCCTAGTATTTAGACATCGTCTACTCGCAATCTGGCACATTGTATGATATGTTACCCTATGCTCCAAGACCATCATCAAGACCATCAACCGATCTGATAACATTGAAGTCTCTGGATACGCCCCCTGTTGATAAAGTGATTGGTTCTATGTCTCAGACCCCCGTGAAATATTCTTCCAAGAAGAAAGTGGTCTCGAACACTGGTTCCAATGATCCCTCTCGAAATTCACCTCGTCCTGGTAAAACCTCTAAGGTTCACGCTGCCCAGTCTACCACAGCGGACAAATCCTCTAAGGGAAAAAATAAGGGCAACGGCAAGGCCAAAGTCGATGCTCCGAAATAGGGCCCTCCTAAGTTGTCTGCTAGCGATGCTTCTCAAAGAAATCTAAAGTATCCATGCCTCATCTGTGAGGAGGATCATTACACTAAATATTGTCCCCGACAATCTGAAGTTAGTCATTTGCTTAAAGGGAGCCCGACTATCTTAAAATAACCCTTTCGATCCCAGCAAACCCAAATGGTAGACCAACATCAGTCTTCCATTCCCTCAGGTTCCCAAATGTTTGTGATGAACACACCTATAAATGTGGCTACCAGATATAAAGATTATCAAACCTCGACAACGGGGAAAGAGAAAGAAAGTACCCCTTCCTCCTCTATCTCGCGACCTCTGGTCCTCTCTATATAGAGCAACCTAATCCTGATTTTGTTGTCTGACCACCCTCTCGAGGTGTGATGCAAAAGTCCTCATTATAAAATTGCTTCAATGATTCCCTAATATTCAATGTTATTTATTCACTATCGATTGTGCCAACAATAAGAGTTATTGGTGGGTAATTACTTTTACCTTGGTTGCTTATAACTCTGTTTTTAGCACTCCCACAATCTTTATCTCATGCCTTTGCAAGCAATGTGCTCCTCAAAATGAATTTTAGGAAACATATACATTCTTCTCTCCATAAACTTCAAACCTACACCTCCGTAAAAACAAACTTAGTAAGCATGGAGTATATAAACAACTTAACTGGGGCTTTGAACTCCACAATGAAAGAACATTGTATTAATGATAAAACCACTTATTTATACATGTGTAGTCTAGGTACGACACAATTGTGTCTTGGTAAGAGACAATTGTGTCTTGGTAACTTATTAACTATAAAAAGGGAATATGAAATTAATTACATATTGTACAATAACAATCCCGAAGGATTACTTAGTAGAAAGAAAGAAAAATATATCATAGAACACATTTAAAGAGATAGATGATTTCTTTAAGAGTTTCAAACAAAAAAAAGTTGTTTCTACAACCCAGTATAGGTTAGATATGTAGATGTAATGTAAGTATGTAAACAATTTCAAATGTAGGTCCAATTAAAAGATAAAAGTAAAAAGTTGAAAGTGATATCGGGGATGAGTGTAAACATTTAAATGTTTCCTCAATTAATAATATAAAGTTAAAGTAACAAAGTTATATTTTGATTTTGTTATTAACTTTTGAATAGGCTTTGTTACAATATCATGGCTTATCAATAATACCGCATAGTCAAAAACCATAACCTATTTCACAACCAAAATATTTTATAACAATAAAAGATTCTTACCATGGATATTCATCCCCACTTTACTGTAGATATTATTAACTTGAAAAAAATAGGCTTTGTTACAATACCATGGGCCAATACCATGGATTATCAATACCACTTGCCAAAATCACATAACTTATTTCATAATCAAGATATTTTATATCAGTAGGAAAATTTTCTTAGCCATGGATATTCACTTCCACTTTACCATGGATATTATTAACTTGCAAAGATGCTTTGTTACAATACCATGGCTTAACCATACCACATGCCCAAAAAACATAACTTATTTAAGTATGAAAGTATTCTTAACCATGGAAATTCACCCCCACTTTACCATGGATATTATTAACTTGTAAATATGCTTTGTTACAATACAGTGGCGTATCAATACCACATGCCCAAAAAATGTAACTTGTTTCATAATTAAAATATTTTATAACAATATCACAAGATCCTTAAGCATAGATATTGACCCCCACCTTTTCCATTGATACTTGTGAATATACTTTGTTACAATACCATGGGTTATTAATACCACAATAAAAATATTTTATAACAATCTGACAATATTCTTAACCATGGATATTACCAGCGTAGATCCATCTTAACCTGGAGCATATTTTAAAAGAATCTGACAAGATTCTTAACCATGGATATCACCAGACTAGATCCATCTTAACTTGGATCTATCAAGCGTCGAGAGGGATTTAATATCTAGATGTGCAACCCCCTTTTTTGAGTGCAAAACTTGATGAAAAGTTTCCACCTCGAGAGATTTTATCCTTCTCGTCGCTTGATAGATCCGAGTTAAGATGGATCATTAAATTCATTACTAGTAAAGCCTATTATGAAAATTGGAAAATTTTTCCATTTCAAATGTGACAAATAATTTTTTATTTTAATTTTTGTTTCTGCTTTAAGGGTAATGCTAACTTCAAATTTGAATCCCTATGGCAACACACCAAAGTGAATGCACTTCTAGATGGGCCCTAGGATTGGATGGGTAGGGTGTGGAAGGAACTAGTTGGACCAATAAGAGAGGAAAAATCTTCATGTGGCATTGGATACCTTGGTTCAAGGTCATAATCTATAAGATCAAAGGGCAACTAAGTGGTCATGCTTAAATATAATAAGGTTGTGCTTCTGTTTTTGGATCAATTGGATTAACTAAATCGACTTGATCTGACATTGAATTCTCAGTGGTAGATCATGACAATAATGCAACAGGAAGATAATGCGAGCATCACTTTCTGAAATAAATGTAAAAAAAACCACTAAATTCTACCTAAAATATATTTTTCTCAAGAACTTTGTGAAGTTAGTAACTATGTTAATCTAAATATTATAATTATACTCTACATGGAAGATTTCTGAAATAAATGTAAAAAAAACCACTAAATGCTATCTAAAATATATTGTTCTTAAGAACTTTGTCAAGTTAGTAACTATGTTAATCTAAATATTATAATTATAATCTACATGAAAGATATGGATCCTTGCTTTGGCAGAATACGCAGAGAAGTCAAAGCATTATATCTTCATTGAAGAAGGTCAAAGCATCATATCTTCATTGAAGAAGTTAAGGTCAATGCAAGGATTGCTCATTTTCATCACTGGAAGTTTAGGGAAGCCTTGGAAATTGAAAGGAGACAAGCATCATATCTTCATTGAAGAAGCTAAGGTCATTGCAAGGATTGATCATTTTCATTACTGGAAGTTTAGGAAGGCCTTGGAAATTAAAAGGTGACTTGTCTAAATAGACACGATGGTTGGAGTATTAGCAGGTGTCTGCCTTATCTTCCTGAGTTCTTTTTTTTTAACCTCCTCCCCCTATTAATCCAGTCTTTTGATTTATCTTATACTTTTTTTTATTATTGTTTATTTTTACTGTTTAAAATATTTATTTTTTCAGTTTCCATTTTTAGTTATATAATAATTATAATACAAAAATTTAACTTAATTATTTTTATTCAATTCATTATATTCGACTATTTTATTCACTTTATTATTTGATTTTTATTAATTTAATATTATTATTGATTTTAAGTTTTCAACTTTGCTTTTATTCCTAGACTTAATATTTTTCTTAGTTTCATTGTTAATTAATTTTTATTCCATTTGAATATTTTATTCTTAGTTTATGGCCTTTTTACTATTATTCCAAAAAAAATTATTTATTTATTAGTTAATTTGATTTGGATATTTTTAAAAGTTTAACCATGTTTAATTATTATTTTTTCTTATTGTAATCAAACAATTTGTCTTTATTGTTCAATTAACTTAATTTCACTTTTATTTATTTATATTGGTCTAATTCTAAATTTTTGACTAGAATTTGACTAAGACTTAATAACTATTTTAGTTCCTATTTTTTTTAATATTTTAATCTAATTAATTAACTTTAAAAATCAAAATTAAAATATTATTAAAATAATTTATTTTTATATTTTATTCTATAGATTTTCACTTAATCTATATCTTAATAGCATTTTAAAATTATTAAATTAATTTAATTCTTTCTTTTATCTAAATTTTGACTTAATCCAAATCTTGATATTTGACTCAAGCCCCTTTTAACATTCTAAAAATTCTTTTTCAAAATTAGTTGTTATAACGGTTAAAAATATTAAAAGTCTAAAAGTCTGTATATTAATCTCTTTATTTAATCTCGTGCCACTGAATTTCACTCTTTCCACCATCTGAATCTCCATCTTGTCATGTCCATGAAAACACTAGATGGTTCGAAACTAGATGTTGGCCAAGATATGAATCTCCATCTTATTATGACGATAAACACAATGATGATTCGCAACTAGATGATCAACAAAATATTTATCATGTGATTTTCACTCAAAAATAATTAAATAATTATATTATAGATCATAACACCCTAAATTCAGAAGTTATAATTATTTATTAATTCTTAACATGCCACTAACCTAAATCTATGAAATACCGAAAAGCTCAAATTTCTCGATATGTAAATTTGTTATTTTTAATTTTTACGCCGTAAGGCGTTCCCCTCTGAAATCAACTCCCCCAATTGCCACCGTGTACTTGTTTAATCCATTCGCTCAGATGTTAGACGATTGAAACATTCCAAACCGTTGGATATAGTTTAGGTTAGTTTTTTATATTCTTTCCGCACAGTTTTTCTTGTTGCTTCAAATCTCGCTGAGCGGGCTGCGTCTGTGGGAATCCCACTCCAGGAGCTTGGAGCTTGATGAGATTTTATCCCCAGTGAGGGTTTTGCAGGCAGAGTTTTTAATTGAGCTTTCGGATTTGTGGATGACATATTCTGCATATTCGAGGGTGTCTTGGATAATGTAGCGGTGTTGAGACAACGATATGGTCTCAACAAATCTGCAGATGAAGTGGCGATTATCATAGAAGCTTATCGGACTCTCAGAGATAGGGGTCCTTACCGTGCAGATGAGGTCGTTAGAGATCTATTGGGGAAGTTTGCCTTCGTTCTTTACGACTCCACTTCCGAGGCTCTCTTTACAGCAGCTGTACGCTTTCTTTCTCATCCCTTCCTTTTCTGTGCTTTATTTTGTATTTTCCATTGAAATATTTGACATAAACACTTCTATTGTTCCCATTTCAACCCTACTTCACCGCACATTTCCTTCAATCCTTCATGCTACATACCTTGCTCAGATAATAAATGAGGGATTCCAATATTTCTCCTTTCGTAGTCATTTCTAGGGAATTGATTTTCTTGATCCTGCAGTTGAGAGGGGATAAGGGGTATTTTGAAAAATTATAAGACCCTCCTGCTTGTTTTATTTAGTCCATAGATTTACCATTTTCTAGCCTGGACACGCTCACACTGCAGACTCCCTCCAATCTGGTCTGTGTTTTTGGAGTATCTTCACATTCGTAGATGGCATATGATGATTTCTTGATCCTGCAGTTGACAGAGGATAGGGCTCGTTTTGAAAAAATATAAGACTCTGTTTGTTTGATTTAGTCCATAGATTTACCATTTTACTATCCTGGACACGCTCACACTGCAGACTCCCTTCCATCTGCTCTATTTTCTGGAATACCTTAACATTAGTACATGGCGTGTGATGAGAAGAATTTCACAGAGCACATGGGAAGCTTATGAAACCCCCCCTTTGATAAGAATCTTTTAAGAAATTCAAATTACCAACCCCAAGATAAAGTATTATGACTCTCCAATTAGCTTGTGGCCTAAGGGTAAGGTGGAGAATTTACCAGGCTTCCAGTGAATTCGTGGTCTTCAGGTTCCATCCTCACTGGAAACAGTGTGGCAACAACATTTTGTAGCGTCCATTAACCTGCATTCTGGATCTAGTGCTTTGAAGGCGTTGACTTTTACAATGTGGATATTTCTGAAATGAAGTGGCAGTTGAAGTTATGTACTCTGTTTTTAAATTAGAGAAAGTATATATATATATATATATATATATATATATATATATATATATATATATATATATATATATATATATATATATATATATATATATATATATATATATATATATATATATATATATATATATATATATATAGTCACTTGTGGACAATTTACGGGACAAATTGCCAAATTCATGACTTTCTATCTGATCCCAGAGTCCAAATGACAGAAGTTATCCATTGTAAGATCCTATGAAAAATTCTATCCATGGTAAAAGGTCATCTGCATTTGTCATCATAACTAAAACTACCCCTCACTGATCATTGCTGATTCATGTAGCAGAGTTGGCCTTTTCTAAAGAAATGTTGTAATCTAAAGAAATATTTACTTGGTGGTTATCCTTACAGCCATTATTAGAATATTGGGTTGACCAATAATGACTGTAATGACATTGGGCTTATCCGATTTATTTTACAACAAACTACCCCTCACTGATCATAGCTGATTCATGTAGCAGAGTTAGCCTTTTCTAAAGAAATGTTGTAATCTAAAGAAATATTTACTTGGTGGTTATCCTCACAGCCATTATTAGAATATTGGGTTGACCAATAATGACTGTAATGACATTGGGCTTATCCGATTTATTTTACAACTTTGATGCAGGAAAATAAGACTATCACTTACTTGAAACAAAACAGTGATTTAAATCGGATCCCAAACTTTCAGCCCGACTTTCTGTTTTAATGGATTGCTCTAAATTCTTGAGATCTGGTCTTGAGTCTTGGAAATAATTTTCAACTTGCTTTTCTAATAGGGTACATGATATAGGAGTTTGGCTTGTAAATATATCTTTTTGCCGAAAACTTTTAAGATTCCAATCTGATAGTTTGTATTCCTTTGCAAATGTGCTAAAGCAATTTCCCAAGATTTTTCTAGATTCCTACTTCGTTGAAATAAATTTAAGTTCTTTTCCCACAACATTTCTCTAATTATTTGTTTTGGGAGAGGGAAGGGGGAATATTAGTTATTTATAATCAGATGGGCTACTGGCACATGTTACCCCGAAAATTCTTCTCATATGATCTATCATAGGCTGCATTTCCAATTTCCCAATAACAGAATGGTGCCCTAAGTATTTATTTGAACATATTTTGTTCCCATATAAAATATTAAGCATTCCTTGAAATTGTGGGTTTCTTTACTTTTGACCAATAACTATTTGTTTTGCTAGGATGCTGATGATTCAGTGCCTTTCTTCTGGGGCACTGCAGCTGATGATTACCTTGTACTATCTGATGAGCCAAATGTACTGAAAGAAGGATGTGGAAAATCTTTTGCTCCATTTCCCCGAGGTAATATAGGACTGCTAAATTAGAGCTTATATGTTTTTTTAGCTATTTGGCACATGAAAGTGTAGCTGAATGTTGGCTATAGAGCCTCTAATGTAATATCGGTTGTTGGATTTGCCTTCGCAGGTTGTTACTTCTCTACATCAGGTGGATTGCAGAGCTTTGAACATCCTTTGAATAAGCTGATGCTAATGCCTCGTGTTGATAGTGAATTTGGCAATAGGAGGATCTCTTCCTCTGGTTGGGTAGAATCCTCTCATGGCAAGCTCATCACTATTCCTTGATGAATATTTTTATTTGAATGTATGATCTCTAAATTGAGGAAACCAAGAAGAACGGTTTACATAATCTAGACATTTAAGATGTTTAAATACACCAAATGAATCGTGCCTGCAACTTGCCCTGTATTCCTCTTGAAGAAGTTACACTGGAAGATCTCCAAAAGATTTCAACTTTGGGGTGCGGGAGCAGTGGCAATGTCTACAATAGTCCCATGCTTCTATGAAGATTGACATTTTTTTTTTCAAATGGTTGCAAATATGTATCACATGGAAAGAAGATTTTGCAGCCCCATCAACTGTTAGATGGATTAGCAGAGGTAATAGGCTAGAATGATAAACGTCAAAACCTCCATTTTTTTTGGCTATTTGGAAATGTGCTGAAGTCAACTTCTGCAAATTCCGGACCAGTTGATTTCAAAATCAATTTTGTAATTTGTTTTATATCACTGTGTACCTAAATAAGTATCATTATTTAAAACATATGTAACATCTTCCATCGAATCTGCGAGTGCGTTCAGCAATTTTGGTGAATACAAGGTCTGCTCCAAGACTCCATGTACTCTCCCTGTTTGCTAAAATTTCAAAAATGTGCAGTGTTTATAATATGTCTAGTCTTCTTCTACATCTTGGATATCACTGCAGAAGCTCTTACATGCTTTGTTTGTGTTAGCTATTTCGTTAAAGCTAAATCTCAAGAAACCACCAGCCATTGTTGCCATTACTTGGTTGACCATCGAATTTGTTTTAGGATCACTATTAGCCCTTTCCTCTATAGAAAAGGTTTTCTCAACTGAAACATTCTCAGCTAAAACAATCCTAGATATTACTACAAGGGTAAACTGTTTTCTTCTACTTTGCCGTGCTATCAAAGCTGTTAGATGCCATACCTTCATCAGCACTAAGGATTTATCAGATCCCCTGTTAAAGGAAACTGCAAAAGAAGAGATCCAATTTACTCCATTGAGTAAAGCAGGGGTTTTGAGCCGTCTGACTTTCAAATGGTTGGATCCTTTACTACGTCTAGGCTATTCAAAAACGTTGGAACTCAAAAATATACCGCATTTACCCTCTAAAGATGAAGCATTCACAGCTCAAAAGGCATTTGCAGAAGCATGGGATCTTCAGAAAAACCAAGACCCATTAAACAAACAGACAATATTCAAAGCATTATCAAAATGCTACTGGAAAGATATGGTAGTCACAGGAGTATTTTCATTTATGAGATCAGCAACAACAATTTCTGCACCTCTGTTTATGCGGTCCTTTGTACAGTTAGCAGGTAGAGAATAGTCTTTCCAAAATGAAAAAATTATTCTTGTTGGAGGTTTATTTGTAGTTAAGCTCATAGAGTCCTTCTCTCGAAGGCATTGGTACTTCAATTCCAGACGCACAGGTATGCGAATGCATTCAGCCTTGATGGCAGCTGTATATCAGAAACAACTTCGGCTGTCTAGTCTAGGAAGACGAAGACATGCCACTGGTGAGATTGTAAATGCGTTCGGCCTTGATGGCAGCTGTATATAAGAAACAACTTCGGCTGTCTAGTCTAGGAAGACGAAGACATGCCACTGGCGAGATTGTAAACTACATAGCTGTAGATGCATATCGTTTTGGAGAGTTTTCGTGGTGGCTGCATTAGCGTTGGACCGTTCCTTTGCAAATATGTGTAGCAATTGGCATCCTTTTTGCCACAGTTGGATGGGCAGCTATTCCAGGTTTGCTCATCATCATTTTTACTCTCATTCTAAACAAACCTCTGGCCAAAACCCTCTAGAAGTGCCAAGCTGAGTTCATGACTGCACAGGATGAAAGACTGAGACTAACATCTGAAATTCTTAATAGCATGAAAATAATCAAACTACAAGCATGGGAAGAAAAATTTAAAGAGCTGATAGAAAATCTCCGAGCTGTGGAGTTCAAATGGTTGTCTTCAGCATAGTTTAATAGAACATATCGTACCATACTCTACTGGATGTCACCCATCATTACTGCATCTATAGTTTTTGCCGGGTGTGCTATCATAGGGGATCCACCGTTAACTGCCACAACCATATTTACAGTGCTTGCAACATCCAGTGAGAATGCTACCTGAAGTTTTGGCTATATTAATTCAGGTTAAAGTCTCCTTAGATCGTCTGGACAAGTTCTTACAAGATGATGAGCTGAGACCAGATTCTGTTGTGAGGAAAGCACTTGTCGGATCCCAGTATACCATCGAAATTCATCAAGCCATACTCAGCTGGGAGCCAGAATCTTCATTGACAAAGCCAACATTGAAGGGAATAAATCTGCACATTAAAAGTGGAGAAAAGATAGCAATTTGTGGCTCAGTGGGATCAGGGTAATCTGCTCTGCTATATACAATTCTTGGAGAAATCCCAAAAATTTCAGGAGATGTAAGTTGAACATTAACTACTCTTCTTGAGCAGAAGTAACCATTTCATAGTTCAACAAGATTGTAGATGCAGCTTTTTTTCTTTCTATATGCATAAATTCTTCCATAAACTTTTTGATTGGAATACATGCAGGTTGAAGTATATGGCAATGTTGCCTATGTGGCACAAATAGCTTGGATTCATAGTGGTACTGTCAGAGATAACATACTCTATGGGAAACCAATGGAGAAAATTCAATACAAGAAGGCAATAAAATCCCTTCAGTGCAGTCGATGCTCATACAGCTTCAACTCTATCAAATAAGGAGGAGACATTACATAAGGGAGACTCCAAGACTTGCTAATATTGCTTGTCATAGTATGAAAAATCTGGTTTACCTCTGTATTAGATCTGTAAAGATCTTAGAATGAGATCCAGACACATTAACGTGAAAATTTCTGTGCATATTAGATATAAATGATTTGAGTTTTGGGTTATCAAAGCTATAGATTGAGAACTACATGGATTGCTTGATAGGATGGTTGATTTGATTTGTATATCAGGATTGTTAGCTTCTTTGTGGTGGTAGTGTGAGATCAATTGGGAATTGCTACTCATTTCATACTTCAAGAGGGAAATGAATTTCCCAATGATGGTGGTGATGAAGGAACCCAGCAAAAGCACAGAGAATAGCATAGTTGATTGAATAAAAAAATCAATTGTGTAAATACAAATAACACACCCTACAAAGTGATGTCTTCTTGAATATTGATCAATATGAATGATTTTCCTTTCACAGTTCTTGTGTTTTGATTCTTTATGAATAGGAATTGATTCATTCAACCAAAATTGGTATTGTTGATTTTGATGGCACTTCCATTCTCCAGCTTGATGATTGGGTGCTGTGCCGAATTTACAAGAAAAATGGTCATTCTCAGAGAGTACAAGCGGTAGAACGAGATGAAACTCTGTCTTTTGCCTATATGAACCATACCATCACAAAAAATTGTGTATATATCATTTCACCATAGAAACTATAAATAGTTTTTAGAGTGATAATTGCATCCTCAAGGTATTCTCTTGCTCCTTTTATTTCTTCCCTCTTGCATTGAAATTTTGTGGAACTCAGTTGAACCCAAAAATCATCCTAAAGTTATATAGGTCAAAAAATTTCCTAAAGTCACAGTGCGGCTTCAAATTTAAGCATAAATACATATAAACAGAAGGTAAAGTCTCAATATTCGATTATATGAGCAGATTACATAACTTATTCAGCTAGCACGAGACCAGAATTGACTACATTAGTCAAATATCTTTCCAACTCCATTAACTACACCACAGTTCACATCGATTGACTGATGACTTGATCTCCACAGTTATTTACTTACTGTCCAACAAGGAGACCAACATGTTAATCATCTGGGATTCTAAAGCTGGGAGTGTGACCTGATAAATAATGAGAAACATACATATTGCAGCAATACAAAATGTGCACACAAAGATACTTAACTAATTCTTTATTCACATGTACCTCTATTTATACACAAACATAGTAGTGGAGTCCTGCTGAAAGATTCCAGCTTCAACAGCAACTAACCTCCCTATTTTAACTCATTAACCTACAGCTAATCATCCTTAACAACACTTATACATGAGCTGTTTGTACTCTAAAACAGAAACCCTAAATAGCCTATTACATTTATGTACTGGAGAGTTATTCTCTAACATGATTAGCAACCAGAGCATAACAGAATTTATTTATTGCTCTAGTACAAACAAAGTTGAAATGAACTCTGTGAATTGTTCAAAACAACATTTTTGGAAATAATGTTTCCTGACTTGTTATGAAATTGTACCCATGTTTTCTGGATAAGCTACATTATCTTCACTTTGGACAATGTTTCAGACCATAAACTTGCAGTCTTGTCTCCAAGACTATATGACAGAATGATTTTGAGACTTGCTTCAAGGTTTAACGGTAAATATATAAACATTTCCATTATAATTTTATCGGGATAATTCATTTAAACAGGTTGGCTAATAGTATCAAAGATGAGGTCAGCTAATTGTTAACACTATTCAATACTGGAGTACAATTAAGAAAGCATGGTAAGCTCAAGTAGAACTGCAAGATTATTGTGAAAGCCACCATAACTCCTTCCTTTCAAAATAGAATTTGAATTAGTATTTGTGGGATTGCTTGAAAAATGGTTGCTAGCATCTTTGGTGGGTATTGCATTCATCCATCACATTTTTTATAGTTGCCTCTCTTTCCTCGAGGAAAGGAAAACAATGGATGATGTCTTATCATTTTCACTACATCCACTGAGTTCTTTTGACAGACTGAGTAGCAGAATGAAATGCCAATACAACACATACCAAAAGGACTAGTATTGTTGTCAAAGTATTAGGAGACAATGTCTATGGATCCAGTTTGAAGCTTGAAGTAAGGGAATGACCATGCAGGATCACACAACATTCACATTTCATAGCTGAAACAATTTCTGCCTCATGTTATAATTCAGTTATTGAGTGGGAAGCCAAGAACTTGTTAAATGTCTTTTTATAGGCAAACGCCATAAATGAATTGCTGTTAATTTTTGAGTTAACATGTTCTTTGCTTAGGTCAGTTACTTCATTAATCCATTAGCTCCTTATTAATTCCATTAGTTCATTAGCAATCACATTAACCATTATCATATGATAGTAACTAATGAAAGAACATCAAAGCTCAAAGGCTTAAAGCCAAGGCAAAACCCCACAAGGTGGAAAACCCAAAGATCTTTTCTTCTTTATAATATCAAATGTTCAGAGAGAGAGAAATCCATAAGTACAATGATACATTAGTCAAAGTCAATAGATTGACATGCCATAGATGATCCCAATCCACTGTCCAAAAGTCAAAGTCACATCATCTGCACATTAAAACTGGAGAAAAGGTAGAAATTTGTGGCTCAGTGGGATCAGGGAAATATGCTCTGCTATATACAATTCTTGGAGAAATCCCAAAAATTTCAGGAGATGTAAGTTGAACATTAACTACTCTTCTTGAGAAAAAGTAACCATTTCATAGTTCAACAAGATTGTAGATGCAACTTTTTTGCTTTCTATGTACATAAATTCTTCCATAAACATTTTGATTGGACTACGTGCAGGTTGAAGTATATGGCAATGTTGTCTACGTGGCACAAACAACTTGGATTTAGAGTGGTATTGTCAGAGATAACATACTCTATGGGAAACCAATGGACAAAATTCAATACAAGAAGGCAATAAAAGCTTGTGCATTAGACAAGGATATAGGGAGTTTTGCTCAGGGAGATATGACGGAGATTGGGGAGAGAGGATTGAATATGAGTGGAGGACAAAAACAAAGGATTCAGTTGGCTAGAGCAGTATATAACGATGCTGACATTTATCTATTGGATGATCCCTTCAGTGCAGTCGATGCTCATACAGCTTCAACTCTATCAAATAAGGAGGAGACATTACATAAGAGAGACTCCAAGGCTTGCTAATATCGCTTGTCATAGTATGAAAAATCCGGTTTACCTCTGTATCAGATTTGTAAAGATCTTAGAATGAGATCCAGACATATTAATGTGAAAATTTCTGTGCATATTGGATATAAAAGATTTGAGTTTTGGGTTATCAAAGCTATAGATTGAGAACTACATGGATTGCTTGATAGGATGGCTGGTTCGATTTGTATATCAGGATTGCTAGCTTCTTTGTGGTGGTAGTGTGAGATCAATTGGGAATTGCTACTCGTTTCATGCTTCAAGATGGAAATGAATTTCCCAATGATGGTGGTGATGAAGGAACCCAGCAAAAGCACAGAGAATAGCATAGTTGATTGAATAAAAAAATAAATTGTGTAAATACAAATAACACACCCTACAAAGTGATGTTTTCTTGAATATTGATCAATATGAATGATTTTCCTTTCATAGTTCTTGTGTTTTGATTCTTTATGAATAGGAATTGATTCATTCAACTAAAATTGGTATTGTTGATTTCGATGGCACTTCTGTTCTCCAGCTTGATGATTAGGTGTTGTGCCGAATTTACAAGAAAAATGGTCAATCTCAGAGAGTACAAGCGGTAGAACGAGATGAAACTCTGTCTTTTGCCTATATGAACCATACCATCACAAAAAATTGTGTATATATCATTTCACCATAGAAACTGTAAACAGTTTTTAGAGTGATAATTGCATCCTCAAGGTATTCTCTTTCTCCTTTTATTTCTTCCCTCTTGCATTGAAATTTTGTGGAACTCAGTTGAACCCAAAAATCATCCTAAAGTTATATAGGTCAAAAAATTTCCTAAAGTCACAGTGCGGCTTCAAATTTAAGCATAAATACATATAAATAGAAGGTAAAGTCTCAATATTCGATTATATGAGCAGATTACATAGCTTATTCAGCTAGCACGAGACCAGACTTGACTACATTAGTCAAATATCTTTCCAACTCCATTAACTACACCACAGTTCACATCGATTGACTGATGACTTGATCTCCACAGTTATTTACTTACTGTCCAACAAGGAGACCAACATGTTAATCATCTGGATTCTACAGCTGGGAGTGTGACCTGATAAATAATGAGAAACATACATATTACAGCAATACAAAATGTGCACACAAAGATACTTCACTAATTCTTTATTCATAGGTACCTCTATTTATACACAAACACAGTAGTGGAGTCCTGCTGAAAGATTCCAGCTTCAACAGCAACTAACCTCCCTATTTTAACTCAATAACCTACAGCTAATCATCCTTAACAACACTTATACATGAGCTGTTTGTACTCTAAAACAGAATCCCTAAATAGCCTATTACATTTATGTATTGGAGAGTTATTCTCTAACATGATCAAAAACCAGAGCATAACAGAATTTATTTATTGCTCTAGTACAAACAAAGTTGAAATGAACTCTTTGAACTGTTCAAAACAACATTTTTGGAAATAATGTTTCCTGACTTGTTATGAAATTGTACCCATGTTTTCTGGATAAGCTGCATTCTCTTCACTTTGAACAATGCTTCAGACCATAAACTTGCAGTCCTGTCTCCAAGACTATATGACAGAATGATTTTGAGACTTGCTTCAAGGTTTAACGGGTAAATATATAAACATTTCCATTATAATTTTATCAGGATAATTCATTTAAACAGGTTGCCTAATAGTATCAAAGATGAGGTCAGCTAATTGTTAACACTATTCAATACTGGAGTACAATTAGGAAAGCATGGTAAGCTCAAGTAGAACTGCAAGATTATTGTGAAAGCCACCATAACTCCTTCCTTTCAGAATAGAATTTGAATTAGTATTTGTGGGATTGCTTGAAAAATGGTTGGAAATACATTGGACTTCACTCTTCTATTTCTGCCAAAGTCAGGAACTTATGGAAGGTAAACTTCATCTACATGTCCAGAGTTGCACATAAACATTTTAGGATGGTTATTAGTGGCGTGTCTGTTATAATTTTTTCTCAGTTGCAGATGACATTTTTTGTTATTTCACTGATAGTCTTCTCTGTGTGGATATTACAGCACAGAACTCTGGCAGCTAATCATAAAGGCAGCCTTACAGCATTAGTGAAGCCTCATGCATGCAAAATGTATGTTTTGACATTTAGCCCCTACAGTCATACCTCTCCATTGGACTGGATTTATGATACTTTTGGGATACCATTATGTGATAAGAAGCATTAAGAAAATTGATTCCCCTCAAGGAAGATCCAGGGCATTCTTAAGGGTGACGTTTAAGAGAAAATCATGAATGAGTGGCACTTAACAAGTTGTTGAGACATCCACATGCATTTTTGTCCTCCAACGTCGAAGGCAATAGGAACTATAGATGATTATTAACATTGAGAAATTGTTCATTTGTCAGCAGCAAACTAGTGATCATATTAAAGTGGTCTAAATATTAAGCAATATTTATTTAAGAAGTCAATTAAGTGAACTCTTTGGAAAGTTAACTACTCTAATGAAGATGTCAAATTATTAATTTTTGTCTCTTAGCATGTTTTTAAAATGAAATGTGCAGCTGTTCTGAATAGAACATGATTTTTTTTTTCTTTTAATGACATATCATGTCCAGAGGGGTTGCACTGCAAATAGCAAACTACCTTTGGCTGTGCTTAGCCTGAGGTGTAGTTATTCCAAGAATGGAACCTTGGTGGACAGATTATTAGTCAACCTCCCCAATAAACAACACCAAAAAATTAATCGTTCAATAAGTGTTCATGATCACCTTGTTATAGGCTGATCGGATGTGAAGTTCAATTGGAAAAATAGAGGGTAGTTGTCCAGATCCATGGATTACAAATTCCTGACATGAGACAACCTCTTTATCTTAAATTCTCTAAACTTGAGGTCTATTTTTTTCAATAACTATAAACCTTAGATTTCATATTCCTTTGTAAAAAATGGGTATATACAGGAGATATACATTCACTAATAGAAGAGGGGAGTGTATAGATTTGACCAATATAATCTGAGAAAATGAGTCTATTTTTTTTTTATTCCTTGTGCTGAAGTTATAATGAGCATTTTCACCAACTTGAGATAATATATTCACTAATGGAAGAGGGGAGTGTATAAATTTGAACAATATAATCTGAGAAAATGAGTCTGTTTTTTTTTTATTCCTTGTGCTGAAGTTATAATGAGTATTTTCACCAACTTGAGATACATGTGCAATTTGCCTCCGACTACTTAGACTTGTGATTTGATCTTCATTGTTGTAATCAATCATTTTCCTTAGCAAAGATTACAAATGCATGCTTGTCTTCTCTAAGGTCAGCCACTGACCTGGCCATGTTTACAACCACAGATATACGTTGAGCCTCTGAAGTAATTGGCTATGCATCTGAAGATAAAATGGGCTTCCTTTTTTACAACTTTTTTTTTATATCATTTTAGTCAATTGAAATCAAAATCTACACAATTGAGCATGACAGATATTCAAGGGAAACTGCTCTGCTAGGGTCTAGTGCTTATGGAGATAGATCTAGATTATAGAAAAAATATTTATTTCTTCTTTGGAATGTTTTTTTATCTAAATTCGTGGGGAGTGAGTGAAAGCAGGTTTGGCAATGTTATTAGGAGGCCCGCTAATTTTGAATGAGACATCGTTCTTTAGCTTTTATTCTTGTATGTTTCTTTCCAGATGAACACAGGTGAAAACCAATTACAGTCTCTTTTGAATTAAGATAATTTACCAAGGAAAATCAATCAAGCATTTTGAATAATAAATCAGTGGGTTTCTTCTCAGAGAAAAAGTGAAGGATAGACCAATGGCTCGAACTTTAATGAGAAGGATGGATCATGTAGGGAATAGTGGAAAGTGCAACCTTTGTTAGTTTCCACCTTGTTGGTGTTGCCAAAATACCATAATAAGTGGTTTTGTTGGCACCTAAAGACATGCATGGAGAAGCTTCTTGTTGTGAAGAGTTATATTACATCTTTGTAATGAATAGCCATGTTTCAAAAGAACAAATATATTAAGTGTCTGGCTTTTGACTTAAGTTATTTTTAGACATATGGTTGTCTTGTTCTTCAACTTCATAGTTGTAATCATAAGTGATAGGGTTGAAGCATCCTCTTTGGCCATTTAAAATTGCAGCACTTATCGGGGTGGGTGCCATTACATGGTTTGATAGTTGTAATCATAAGTGATAGGGCTGAAGCATTTTCTTTGGCCATTTAAAATTGCAGCACCTATCAGGGTGAACTGACCTATGAAAGGAAAATCAATCCAACTGTTAATTTTAAAGACTTAGCTACCTATGAGCCCTGTCTTTTGTGGAGACTGCTAGTCATATATGTAGATAGATCGATAGATGTTAGTGTGAGAAACTAAACTACATTTTATTGAGTGAAGGAACGAATGCAAAGGATGTGATTACATGGTAGGCAGTGACTGTGCCTAGTATCTACAAACTTTCTAGATATAAACTTGATTTTCATATCAAACTTGTCGGACATATGCACCTTTTTGGAATGAAATCCAGAACTTGTCATCACGGAAGGAATAAGATTAGCTGGACTTCATGGAGAGAGAGGTGTGCTCAGGACTATAGTTGTACTATGTTTTCTAATGAAAATGGAATGAGAATATAGTATATCGGAGTAGGAGCATGACAGAAAGAAAAGTTATAGCGGTAGAAGTTCCAAAAGGAAAAGATATAGCAGTCAAAGTGTGCTCAATGTTCTCTAAACAGTGAACTTACACTGCTATATCTTCTCCTCCTTGCAATTTTACCAATGATCGCCAATTCATAGAGAACTTGCCTGGTCTTCTGACTAAACATGTATTGGTCACTTCGTTTTTGATATCCTCCAACGACTTGTTTTATTGTGATCAAGAATGACATTCTTACATTGCTTTCTCTAGCTCCAATTGAAATCAAAATCTACACAATTGAGCATGACAGATAGTCAAGGGAAACTGCTCTCTGGGACTTTCTAGAGAGCAGGAGCATGGCAGAAGGAAAAGATATAGCAATAAAAGTGCCAGAAGGAAAAGATATTGCAGTCAAACTGCACTCATTGTTCTCCCGACAATGAGCTTTTACTGATATATATATTCCTCCTTGCAATTTTACTAATGATCACCAATCCAAAGAACGCTTGCCCAATCTTCTGATTAAACACGCACTGGTCACTTGGTTTCTGATCATCCACCCTTGCTTTCAATAATTTCCATTTACATGTCCGCTATTCTTCCCCACTGTATGCGTTACGACGTTTCCTTTACAACATTAAATACAAATACTAATATTTCATATATTCAATATATAGTATTCCCATTTTTTAAATATATTATTAAATATCAATATCTATTACCTAATAAATTGTATGGCGTACCCATCCAATTCAATAATGGCTGTCAATACGGCGTACCAACCATAGAAAATACACAACAACGGGGGAGATTTTGGGGCGGACCAAAAGGTTTCTTCGGGAGTGGGGAACAGCAAAAGCGGAAAAATATATTTAAAACAATAACGTGCAATTAAAAAAGTATTCTAAAATGGTAGTGGTCCAAACGATTTATTTTATTGTGTATTTCTCCGACTTCCGAGGAATAATTTACGGCACAGCACCCAAATTCAATACAGAAACCATTATTTTCCATACCACGTGAAACGATTTGTGTTTGTATGTTGATTTTCCTGACTCCTGAGTAGTGGTCAATTCGGCACCCCCTACCAACCACACCAACCACATTGAATATACAGAGACCAAGAAAGTTTAGGTTTAAGATGGGTATATTAATTATTTTTTTATTTTTTTAAATTATATTTTTAAATACATAAATATTTTTGTTGGGTGTTAAATTATAGATAGTTTATATTTTCAATTTTCAATTCCAATAAATTCTCATTAGATTTGAAACAAAATTCACTTAGAATATTTATTTTTCAATTTTTTTCTATATATAAATATATATGAATCTTATATTCAAATAGATTACTTAAGATGGATATTCAAATAGTTTATTGAAATATTTTTAAAGAGTATAAGAATTATACATTTTCTTCACATTCAAAAGCTAAATCTAAGATTTTTGTACTTTATCTTTTAAAGTTATATAAAATTATCTTACTTCACAAAGATATCAAAATACTTTATTTGACTAGGAACAATAGTGAAATGTTTTTACCACATTTCCTTCATACTAGTTGTAATATCAACAACAAAGTGAGAGAACTAACATAATGAAAATAAGATTATTGATGTTTATAATGCTTTTAATATTTTATTTATAAAATAGATTACTTTTATTTTAAAAGAGACACATGGCGACTCAAAATTTAACATCACACATTTCTCTCATATTCAATTATACTATTCACCTCTCTGCATAATAACCAATAAAACTTCATCATTAATTAATTATCAAATTGTAATCAATTTTACTATTTTAAAAAGCAATTCAACAATTTTTTATTATTTTTTTTAATAATCATCTTAATGAAAACATTCTATATTATTTCAAAAATACTAAACAAATAACAAATAAATACAAATGATTAAATATTAAATTACACCAGCCTTGTAAAATTATATCATAAGTTCATGTGCTTATCCTCTCCTATCTCAATAAAATATATAGTTTAAGATCAATGCAATCTTAATGAACTTTAAGTTAAATAAATAGAAAATAAAATATATGATTCACATAAAATCATTGTTTACATATTTATGGTACATTATTTACATATTTATATCGTATATAAATCGTTAATAATAAACACCATATATATGATATATCAATGAAGAGGAGGTCATGGAATTCTACATTTTTTATTTTTTTGAAAAGCATAGTCAAAATTTAAATTTTCATGTAACAAAGATTGTGATTATCTTCTATCATCCTCTACGCTCATCACAACATCTTACATTTTCTGTGAGAGGAAGTAGAACTTGTATTAAAAAATAAGAGAAATTTATATAGAATTATTGAGTTGATAAGTTCATTTTAAAGTTGTATGATGCTTAACATATTACATTTTCTGCAAAGAGGAAGTAGAACTTGTATTAAAATACAATAGAAATTCATATAGAATTATTGAGTCGAGAGGCTCATTCTAGAGCTTTATGATGTGTAACCTTGTCATTCCATCATCAAAGCTGAAATTTTACTCATGTCTACCCAAATATTTTTTTTAATAATTTTTAAAATAAAATAAAATAAAATAATTATACAAAATATTTAAATAATGTGGGTTCATAAAAAAAATTCACATGAAGAAATTGGATCTCTCTAGGCTCATGTTAGATATGTATTTAAGATGGATCTATGATGGTTTAATGCTATAGTGCATGTATATTGATTATAAAATTTTAAAATTATTAAATCCAGTGACAATCAAAATTTTCATTTAATTTATAATCATTTATTTAAATATTTTACAAGTTGGAAAATATGAAAAGTTTATGTTATTTAATTTTAATTATACAATTAACTTTAATTTAAATGTTATGAAGTAGAACTTGTACTAAAATACAATAGAAATTCATATAGAATTATTGAGTTGAGAGGTTCATTCTAGACCTTTATGATGTGTAACCTTGTCATTCTGTCATCAAGGTTGAAATCTTACTCATGTCTACCCAAATAAATTTTTTAATAAATTTTAAAATAAAATAACTATACAAAATATTTAAATAATGTGGGTTCATAAAAAGAAATTCACATGAAGAAATCGGATCCCTCTAGGCTCATGGTAGATCTATATTTAAGATGGATCTATGATGGTTTAATGCTATAATGCATGTGTATTGATTATAAAATTTTAAAATTATTAAATCTAGTGACAACCAAAATTTTGATTTAATTTATAACCATTTATTTAAATATTTTACAAATTGGAATATATGAAAGGTTTATGTTATTTGATTTTAATTATACAATTAACTTTAAGTTAAATGTTGTGAAGTAGAACTTGTACTAAAATATAATAGAAATTCATATAGAATTATTGAGTTGAGAGGCTCATTCTAGAGCTTTATGATGTGTAACCTTGTCATTCCATCATCAAAGTTGAAATTTTACTCATGTCTACCCAAATAATTGTTTTAATAAATTTTAAAATAAAATAACTATACAAAATATTTAAATAATGTGGGTTCATAAAAAAAATCACATGAAGAAATTGGATCCCTCTAGGCTCATGTTAGCTCATGTTAGATCTGTATTTAAGATGGATCTATGATGGTTTAATGCTATAGTGAATGTATATTGATTATAAAATTATAAAATCATTAAATCTAGTGACAATCGAAATTTTGATTTAATTTATAATCATTTATTTAAATATTTTACAAATTGGAAAATATGAAAGGTTTATATTAGTTAATTTTAATTATACAATTAACTTTAATTTAAATGTTGTTCAATGTAAGTAGCCAATTAATAAGAAGGAAATCTATCTATTTCTCCATTGAAAACCACAATGGAACCCAATTTACCCTTAAAACCTATATATCTGATAAATTAACAAATATTTGGAGTTTAGGCTATTTAACCATACATTTGGAATTTAGGCTATTTAACCATAGCCATACAATTCGCCCTAAATAATCAATATTCCAAAAGATTATCTTACACACATCCGAAATTTAAGCTATTTAACCCCAACCATACAATTCACCCTAAATAATCAATATTCCAAAAGCTTATCTTGCACTTCTACTAGTTGTAAAATTACATACGAGAATTGCAACAATTCAACTTAAAAATTATTCAATTTAAATCAAATTACCGCAAATTTTATAATTTATTCTCAATTTAGTTTAGAAGGATGATATTTAACCTAAAATTGCAATAAAATTACCTAGATGCTAGAATTACAAAGAATTAACATGAAACTATATAAACTATATGCAATGAAATTGTAATTCCAACAATTTTACTTGAAATTCTACAATTTAAACAAACACAAGATATCAAATTTAAATTGAAATATCCGTAGATTGATCTTTAATTAATTTATCTACTCGTAATGATTATCTTGTAATTCATTGAATTTATTAGTGTAAATTACGATATTACCATAGCAACAAGTTACATACAACTTTCCTTAAAGCACACCGGAGTTTCCATCACTATAAAAAGGTGTTACTGCAACATAGAGTTGCCACACTATAACATGGAGTTTCCACAACTACCAATCATAGCGTTGTCCAAATCTCCCTACTAAAACACTGCAATATTTTTTTTTGAGTGATTTGGATATTTTAAAAGTTTTATAAAAACACAATTAATAGTTTTCTTTTTTTCAAATTTAAAAAAAAAAAAAAAATATGGATGAAATTACTAAATTTTTAAATAAATCACAATACTTCTCAAAATCCTACCTAGACTACTAAAAGTAAAAGGTTGCTATCCAGAACAACTTTGTAGTGTGCAACTACACAAAATAAAACCATCGTTTATTGATACATCAACTCTAAATTTGAGATCTTAGGAGTGCATAAGCACTTGCTATGGGCTATATTTGCACTCAAAAACTCTTTCTCGCTCTGGTTTTCCATGACTTCACCTCCGTTGTGTAGCCAATGTGAACATTGAGGCCATCAAGATTATGCAACTCTCTTTTCAGTTCGTTTTCTACTTGTTCAAACTCAAATTTTAGCATTTAGGAAGGAAAATCCTTTCCCTCATCTCTTTCAGACTTGAATTTTAACTGTCCAGCTTGCAAAGCCTTTCCCTTCTTTCTTTGACTTTGACCTAAAAGAAACCAAATATTCATCTACTTGCTATACCTAATACATACACTATCACGAAAGGTAATGAAATGAAGAGTAGGAAGAAATCAATTTGATAAATGATTAATTAAACCAACCTAGGACTGTTTTACAATATCTTTTGATAAGTGGCTTGCACAGGACCACAAGGCTTTGGATCTGGTCCCTATTGCTTAACCTTGGCTGGGACATCAATTCTCACAGTTTTGCCGATCTTGGAATCTACCCAATAGATGAAACCCATAACCCACATGATCCCCTTCTCTCTGCATTTACAAAAAAAATTAAAGTGTATGGTTATTCATGAAATCCACGAATTTGAATCAGGTACACAATTTTTAAATTCAAATTTCAAATCCCGATAATAGCCCGCCACTGTTTCAAATTTGAAATTGAATTCGATGGATCCATGTATCTACAAGGATGACATATGGTAGATCAAATTGAATTCTATGGATCCGTGTATCGACAAGGATGACATATGGTAGATGGGAGTGAGAAAACAGAGGTTGGCAAACGGGGAGATCCAACGCAACGGTGGGAGACGGTGATGGAGCGAAGGCCAAAATTTTGAAGTTACCGGAGGATGATGGCCGGTGGAGGAAGGTGCAAAAGATGAAGTCGAAATGGTCGACTCGTTAGACGAGGGCATTAATTTCCATCACCATTTGAAAGGATTTGTTATTTTTGTATTCAAGTTTCTATGATCCATAATGAATTAAACAGAATCTTTCTGCAGAAATCACATAGAGAATTATTTGGTCTACGTGTTTCGATTCAACAAGTGTGGTTCATGATGAGGACCAAATGAACAGGGAGACCATGGCAAAGGCTTAAATAGAGAGCAATGTAGAGACATGATTTCAAATAACCGCTATATTAAATGGCAAATTTTAGAAAAAAAATATTCAAATAATGATATTATTTCATTAATTTATTAAAAATATTAATAGATAACCGCTATATTAAATGACAAGTTTTTGAAAAATAATATTTAAATTAATCTATTAAAACCAAATATTACTAGTTATTGAAAAATAATATTTAAATAATGATATTAGTTTACTAATTTATTAAAATATTAATATGTATTTATTAATCTACTAAAAAATATTAATAGGTAACGGCTATATTAAATGGCTAGTTTTTTAAAAATAATATTTAAATTAATTTATTAAAACCAAATATTACTGGTTCTTGAAAAATAATATTTAAATAGTAATATTAGTTTATTAATTTATTAAAAACAAATATTAATAAGTTACCGCTATATTAAACACCTAGTTTTTAAAATAAATAATCAAAGTCAAACTTTAAAGGAGGGGAGTCAAAAATTATAAAAACGAGTGAAGACCCTAATCGAGACAAGATCCTTTGATATATAAAATAACTAATGGAAAAAAATAAAATAAATTAAAAATAATTAATGGAAAAATAAATAAAATAAAACAAAAATATACACAAGTAAATATATATATATATATATATATATATATAATAAAAATAAATAAATAAAAAACAGAAACATATATATATCCAAAGAAAAATAATCAATAAATAAAACCTGGTCAACAATAAAATATGGGGCTCATGCCCATTAAACAAATAACAAAAATACTAAAATGATTTCAGAACGAATAGGATGATAAAATACATAAAAAGCATGAATGATCAAGAAAATAAACTCTAATGAAGAATAAATCAACAACAAATGCTATAAAAAAGATGCCAATACCTTAAAAAAAAAAAAAAAACTAGGAAGACAAAATAGGGACCCAACTTCTACTAATATTCCAACCATCATCTCTATTCAAATTCTTGGGTCTTTTTTCAATTTTCAGGGCCTCCCTCAATTTACAATGATGAAAATGACTAACTTTAGCAACGACTTGGGCCTCCTCAATGCAAATGTGATGCTTAGATTTATTTGCATGCTCCGCCAAAGCAGAGCAGTGGGTCTTGCCATGCTTGATGTCAGCAACATGCTCACGAATCCTTTGATTAATCGAGCAACCAGTCTCACCAATATAGGGAGTCCCACAAGAGCATGGGATAACGTAAACACCCTTCATATTCTTGGGGTCCACTGGGTCTTTTACAAAGCTAAAGGAGCTCCGTATGGTATTTAAAGGCTGAAAGGTTGAAGCCACCTTATGCTTCCTTAGGATCCTTGCAATCTTGTCAGTGGTCCCTTGGATAAAAGGAAGATGAGCACCAAAAAATCGATCCTTAGTATCTTTCTTAGCACTAGGACCTTTTTCAGCTCTGAGGAAAGCCATAGTACATTGGTGTCTACTATACCCATTATTAAAGAAAACACTTAAGAGATGTGTTTTCTCTTCCTTGAGATGGTTCCCATTAAAAACTCTTAAAGCTTTTGAGAAGGATCTGTCATTCTTTATTTTCCCCTTTCTTAGAGACTTCTCAACTTACTCTGGTCAATTCAGCAAAGAAACGATTAATTTCCACGACCACCTAAAACGATTTGTCACTCATTATTTTCCTTGCTTGTTCTAAGATTTCTCAACTCACTCTAGTGAATTAGGCATTGAAAAGATTAATTTCCATGACGACTTGAAACCATTTTTTACTCCGTTCAATTTGGCAAAGAAACAATTAATTTCCATGAACACTTAAAATGATTTGTCAGTATTTATTTTACCTGTTTCTTCTAAGACTTCTCAACTACTCTGGTCCAGTTTCCACGACGACTTGAAACCATTTGTTTCCCCTGCTTCCTAGAGACTTCTCAACTTACTAGTCATCCTCCAATGATGGGAGAGTTGGAGTATTTATATGGATGTTGCACACATTGCATCAACGCATCTCACAAGCAACGTAGTTACTTAGAGTCAGGGAAGATCGAGAAATGGATAAAGGTTTTGTGTCGATGATGCTTGTGTGTGTTGTGTTGATGGAAACTTTGGAAAATACCATCCTTGCCTTGGATGCTGCATCCATGAGTTACCATGCTCATCCCTTCAACTGCATGTTGGGTGGAAGTACCTCTTTTTAACCTAGTGAATTTGTTTTGAACAAAGTTGCAATGAAGCTGGAGGACTCTGAGTTGACATCACCCATCGACGCACTTCACGCCTTAAGGGACGTGTTGGCGCTTTTATCGTTTAGAGATGCGGTCATATCCGATCCATCTGGATCCCTTCTCAGCTGGACACCACAAAATTCATACAACGTGTGCTCCTAGAATGGGATCCGCTCCAGAAACGACACAAACTGAGTGGTTGCCATAACATTTCCTGGCTTCGGATTGAAAGGTAGTCTCTCACCATCTCTGGGTACCCTTTCGTTATTACGCACTTTGAATGTCTCTCATAATAATTTCATAGGAATAATTCCACCAGAAGTGGGGCAACTTAAAGCATTGAGCATATTTGACCTCAGCTCTAATAAGAAGTCTTGAGAATTCCATTGATTCAAATGTTGTGATCTATATCTTAACTCATTCAATGAAGGTTACATTTATACTTGAAAACAATAACTGAAAACAATTATAACTAGAAATACCTAATTTATAACTAAATCCCTAAACTAAATCTCTAACTATACAGAAATCCCGAAGGATTACAACATTTTCCCCCTTAATCTGAAGGGACATCTGACATACCAAGTAAAGATCTAAATTTTTGAACTTTTCACGTCCCAATGCTTTAGTAAAGATATCTGCAATTTGTTTTGATGTTGGACAATGTGTCAGATGAATTGTTTTGGCCTCTACATGATGTCGAATCAAATGATACTTGGTGTTGATATGTTTGGTTCGATCATGAAACTTTGGATTCTTGGCCAATTGAATTGCAAAAGAGTTGTCAACAAATAAAGGATTTGAAGATTTTTGTTTCTCCTGCAAATCTTCAAGTATTTTCCGAAGCCAAGTGATTTCCTTAGTGGCTTGAGCTACTGCAACATATTCAGCTTCTGTGGTAGAATCAACAGAAACAGATTGCTTATGTGATCTTCAACTGATGGATGCTGATCCAAGATTCATAAAATAGCTAGAAGTAGAGACTCCATTCTCTTTATCTCCATCAAAATCGAAATCTGAATAACCAGCAAGATGGAAGTCTAAAACTTTGGTATATTTGATGCCGTAAGTTTGGGTTCCATTTAAATATTTCAGTACTCTTTTTGCTGCTACCCAATGCCCCTCACAAGGATGATGCATAAATCTGGAAAGTATTCCTACAACAAATGTTATATCAGGACGAGTAATAGATAAATAAATCAAACTTCCAACAAGTTGCCTATACTTTGTTGGATCTTCAAATGATTTTCCTTCTTCTGAAGTAAGTTTCAAATTCTGCTCCATTGGTGTAGCAACAAGATTACAATCCATCATACTATATCTGTTCAATAACTTACCAACATACTTCTTCTGAGAGATGAAAATATGTTGTGGTTTTTGATCAACTTCAATTCCAAGATAATAATGAAGTAAACCTAAATCTGTCATATCAAAAACCTTTTTCAATTCCTTCTTAATAGATGATATATATTCATCATTGTTTCCTGTGATCATCAAATCATCAACATATACAACTAGATATACAACTGATCTTCCAACTTTCTTAACGAAAAGAGTTGCATCGTCTAGGTCAAAATGTTTATAATTTAACTTTAGAAGATGTTCAGTTAGTTTCTCATACCATGCTCGTGGAGCTTGTTTCAATCCATAAAAATACTTCATTAGTTTGCAAACCTTTTGTTCTTTCCATTTAACAAAAAAACCTTCTGGTTGAAACATGTAAACATATTCTTTCAAATCTCCATTTAAAAAAGCAGTTTTGACATCCATATGATGAATTTTTCATTCTTTCTGAGCTACAATAGCAAACAAAGATCTAATAGTGCCACATTTAGCTGTAGGAGAAAATGTCTTTGTATAGTCAATACCCTCTTTCTGTGCATATCCCTTCGCTACAAGTCTTGCCTTGTGTTTGTCTAGTGAACCATCAACTTTATACTTAGTTTTATAAATCCATTTGCAACCAATAGGTTGGATGCCAACAGGAGGATCCACCAGCCTCCATGTGTCATTTTTTATGAGAGAATCATATTCCTTTTGCATTGCATCTTTCCATTGATCATAACTAGTAGCTTCTTCAAAATAAGTAGGTTCACAATCCACAGGAAAGTTAAATTCACAATGAGAATAGTTAACTGAGGAACTTCCAGTCTTAAACTCATCATATTTCTTCATAAATGTTTGAATACGAGATGATATTCACAAAGGTTGTGTATGAAGTTGCTCATCTTCTTCATTTGTCTCAGTTCTTGCCATTTCTATCCTTTTCAACTCTATCACCATTTCTGTCCCGGTCATGTTTGTAGAAACACTTGCATCAACCAATTTCTCATCAATAGCAGAATTATCATCATTGAGAGAAGGAAACTCCATTGACTGATCTAATATAGGTATCCCCCCTTCAGGATGTGGAAGTATATTATCTGATTCATAATAAAACTCTTGAGGCACAAACTTTTCTATTTGATTAAGTTGTCTATCAACAGTGAGGGAATCTTTATCAGATTCAAGAAAAATTACATCTCTTGACAAAATAAATTTCTTGTTCTCTTCATCATATAATCGGTATGCCTTAGAAGTCATAGAATACCCTAAAAGAATACATTTTCTGCTCTGTTCACTCAACTTATTCCTCTATTGTTTAGGAATCAAAGCATAATATTGAGAACTGAAAACTATGAAATGTTTAGCAGCAGGAAGACGATTATACCACATTTCATATGGAGTTTTGTTATTAATGACAGAGGATGGGTACCGATTTCTAATATATGTTGCGCAGAGCGTTGCTTCTCCCCAAAACATCAATTTTACATTCTTAAAAAACATCATTGACCTTACCATATTAAGCAATGTTCTTTTCATTCATTCTGCAACACTGTTTTGTTGTGGATTATATGGTATTGTGGTCTGATGTTTGATGCCATTCTCTTGCAAATATTTTTCAAAGTCATGTGAAGTATATTCTCCTCCATTATCAGTTCTTATAGTACTAATATTTAGTTGAGCTTCATTTGTAATCAAGAGATGAAATTTTTTAAACACATCAAAAACTTGTGATTTTTCCTTAAGTAGATAAACCCAACACATCCTCGAATAATCATCAATAAAAGTCAGTATGTATTTATTTCCATTTGCAGTTGGTACAAGCATAGGTCCACACAAATCAGAGTGTATGAGCCTTAATTTTCTTGTAGCTCGAGAAGTAGAATTCTGAAAATATTGTTTGTGATGCTTGCCCAATATACAAGCATTACATGGGGTCAATTTTCTAGGAACTGTTGGAAGTCCTTTAATCCCCTACTATCTCATAATTCTAATACTTTCATAATTAATATGACCAAAGTGTGCATGCCACAATAAAGAAGATGACAAAGTATCATTTTGTTGAACCAAATAATTTGTGTTCAATGTAACAGAGGATACACCTTTCAATTTCAACAATTTATCTTCTTCTACACCAGTCATTACAGTTTATTGTCGGCTGCTCTTCGAATTTCTACTTTACTATCAAATATCTGGATGGAATGTCCCTGTTGTCTTATTTGTACAAGAGATAATAAATTTCTTTGGAACTAGAGAATGTAAAGAACATCATTCAAAGAATAATCAGAAATTCCATGACTTTTAACTAAATAGAACCAATCCCCTATGGTTTGATTTGAGACTTATCAGCAAAATACACTACTCCATCAATATTATCACTGAATTGTTCAAACAAATCTCTTCTAAAGGTCATATGACAAGTGGCACCTGTGTTATAGAAATATTTGGGCACTTCAACCCCAATCATATATGTCGATAAACCAAGGGCTCTTTAACCCCTAAAAGTGTTGTTTCATACCCTAAAGGAGCATGGTCAACTGATTACATCATTTCCCAGAAGTTCCACCTGAAAAACCACTCAGAACTGGCCAAAACTAGACCATACTTACTGCTCCACTATCAAGGTGCGATGCATATTAGCTCCTACACTAGCCAGGTGTGATGCATACTAAAAAGGCCTTTTGTAGGGTGCGATGAGCGAGAATGGACAAATGGCTGAGACAGTTTGCTAAGTGGATGCTCATGGAATCTTCTAGAAACTTCTCCAATGACACTTGCCTCTCTGAATTTGCCCAGGGATGAGTAAGAGATCAATGAAATCTCCAAGTGGAACCAAGAACTATCAGTGGAATGAAACTAATAAAAAAACCAGAGTTGACTCACACCCTTGCAAGAAATCTATAAATGGATCCCTCATCTGAGAGATCTGGAGGATGGAATTTTGTAATTTGTAAGGAAGTGTTGTTGGTTTCTCTTTGAGAAGGAACATTGTATTGTTGGTTGATCTTGCTTTTCATGAGGTGAAGAGGGCTTTGATGCTGGGAGGATGATGCTGGATCAGACAGCTGGGTTGTAATTCTCCCTTCTACTATTAATAAAGTTCTTTGAGTTTTCCTCCATATAATCGTGTATTTTTGAATCTTGTTATTTGTGAATGCAATTGTATGGTCAATATATTTCTGATTCTGCATTGTTTATGATATTATAGATTGAGATGCTTTGATGGTGTTTTGTTACTCTGCCTCTACAGGTATTCTCTAAAGCAGGACAAGTAGGAGAGGAGTTGCAAGCTCTATCAAGGGAGAGGGAAATCAAGAAAGGAGTCAAGTGGAAGATCCAGGTTGGTCCCCTTTGCTTCTCTCTTATCTATCACACATAAAGGAAATCACAAAGTGCTTTGATTGCTTGTTTCTAAGATAGCTACCCTTCTTAGTGGGACTAGCAAATCGAAAAGACACTAGTTTTCCCGGAAACAAAATGGCGACTCCACTAGGGAACGAATAGTTTTTTTGTTTGTTTGTTAGTTTTGTTTGCTTTATAAACTTCAGACGGAGCCTGAAGTTAGCTAGATAGCCTTCAAACTACTCTTGCTTTGCAATTGCAAAGTAGATGAATGTTGCTTCAGTCAATCTCCAGGTTAGTTTATGAATTGAACATCTGATTTACAAACATCCTAAATGCCCTTGTGGTAGCTCAATAACCTCCTAAGATCATACCCCTGTACTTTGTTTTCACTGTCCATCATAGCTCAAATTAAATCACTGAACTTAGATGCAAATTTTGAGCAAAAACCCAACTCAGTTTCGCTCCTTGGCCCATCGCATTGTCTGTAACTGGAAACCAATATGCATCGCACCTCCCGTGTGTATCAGGTGTGATGCATCCCTGTTTCTGAGAAGCACAGGTGCGATGACTAAGTAATACTATTTCTCTCTTTGAAATTTGGGTTTTTCCTCCTTGTTTTTAGCTCTATTCAGTTGTTTTGCTGCTTATGATTAGTATCTCATTGTTGAAGCCTCCTTCTTTTACATTATTCAACCTTCATTGATTAGGATTAGTAAATTTTTTTATGTATTTGTCCATCATTTACAGTCCTCCTTCAAAAAGTAGCTTAATTGAACCATTGTTTTGATGCAAAATTGTGTCGTAATTGTCATTTTGGGTAAAAAAGAAGAGTGTCGTAAAGTCTTCCTCCTCTAGATAGTTGATTGTACTTTTGTCATTGTATTTGATTTGAATTGTTAATATTTGAAGTGTCGAAAGCAATTTTCTATTCGAAATCGAAAAGTGTCGTTTTAGTCTTCCTTTCGTTTTGAAAAATAAATTGTTGAAATGTGCTCTGAAAAAAATAGTTCAGATATGTACTTAGTTTTCCTCTTTTGGCATTCTCACATTAAGGAAACAAAAAACAAATACATGCATTTGCATTTGAATTTACACTGCATGAGAAAGATGATTTAGGAAAAGTGCATTTAGCGTGTGCTCTTTGCTCTTTTTTGAAAGAATCGTAATCTTCTAAGTAGCTAGGATTTTAATTGCTAAAAAATAAACGACTGTTTATCATTTTAGATTGCATATTTAGGAATTTTACATATACATCACACGGTGAACCTTGAAAAACA
Organism: Pinus tabuliformis; assembly: GCA_031772625.1. Taxonomy (NCBI): domain Eukaryota; kingdom Viridiplantae; phylum Streptophyta; class Pinopsida; order Pinales; family Pinaceae; genus Pinus; species Pinus tabuliformis. The sequence continues at coordinate 449,543,785 of CM062809.1, read as the reverse complement.
AACTTCTAAACAAGATCAACTCTAAAATAAATCTCAATGAACTTAACAATGCTTTGGAACCTAACGCAACACATCTAGAAGTCTAGGCTAGAGACGTGTTCCAGTGTCGTAAAACCTGGTAACTATCGTTTTCATCGAAGGTTGGGTGATTGCTCCTCTTTGATACGACAAGTGCTAGTATGGACTTGTGCTCCCTATACCATCGAGTATATATTGGGAGACCATAATAGGCTGATACCCTTTATCCATAGGAAGTTGTGTCTGCCGCCCTATCGATCGCAATGCACTGAACACAACATTTGGGAATATTGACTACCGTACATAAGTCCTTGGTAATTTCTCTTTAATTTACCACCAAGGTGTATATTGTAGTTTTGCGATTGGTTTGTTAATCCCTCTGTCTAGATTTCCAGAGTAGTCACTTTCGTTCCTTTTTGACTCCTTAAAAGAAAAGGTCCATCTGAGCACTTGTCACTTTAGGCTCATTAAAAATCGAAGGCGACTAGAGTCATCTTTAGCTTTTTCTTGACTCTTAAAAATTGAAAAAACAAATTTGTGTCAAAGCGTCATTAAGATTTATTTAATTCGGAATAACATCATTTTCCCCTTAATTTTGAGTTGACCAAGTAATCTGCAATCGTGGAAGAAAGTCAATCGAAACCCCGTCGTTCGGGAAGACTAGCGAGTCAACCATCTTTGACTTCGGAAACAAAACCATTCTGGGCAAAACGGTCTCGTTTAACTGAGTCCAATTCTCCTGGTTTATTTGAAACTTGTGTTTCAACATCATCAGAGACTCCAGTTACTCCGATCATTTCTGGTACATCTGCCTTTACAGAAGAAGCTCCGCGGTTACAAGAGGACATTAGAACTGATCCTAGTGTAACAATAGACACTTCTATACCTGAAACAACTCCATCTAGAGCTGATCCAGAAACTGAAGTCCACTTACCTGAACATCTGGAAGTTGAGTTCCAGAATTCAGAAGGTGTCACCCCTCCAGTATCTGTCACTGCAGAAGCTATACCTTCTTCAGCTCCAGAAATATTTTTACGGACCTGACGGTCTACCTCTTCCACCCGGATTGATTGCCATAGAGGAGATAGTAGAGGATATTCCATCCAGTACTCCATTGCATTTTGGAACTGGGATCCACTTATATACTTCTATTCTTGAAGTTAGTTCTTTTAATCCTCCTTCATCGCAAGTTCCTGTCGAATTGCTAGAAATCTTTTGGATAGACTAAATATGTCTGAGCAACCATCAACATCTAGGACTGTGTCGTCTGACACAACAACATCAAAACTTCCTGCTACCACACCTACGATGTTTGTTGGTATACCATCTGTCCCAACTAGTTATCAATCACTAGATGGAGTCCAACCAGGGACTGTTTCGACGACATGGTCTGTTCCTATGTGTTCATCCGGAATCCTATCTGGCATTTCTTATGTTGAAACTTAGCAAATTGTTCCTACATACCAGTTTCAATTTTGGCAACCCAGTCTTCAAAGACCGATCTATCCTTTGAGCACTAGATTGCCGCCATATAGGAGGTAGTATGCTTTTTCAATGTTCCCTCCTAGAGAACAACCATATGAGAGGTCACAACAAAATTCAGGTCAAATTGGAATTACATCTAGTGGTTGGGTACCAATACTGCCTCAACATCCAAGAGTTGTATATTCAATGCAACCAACTCAACCTGTGTCGAATATTCCCACTACACCTGCTATTGTGACTGTGTCACAAGTACAAGCACTGCCTATTGTATGTCAACCTCAAGTCTCTCAGGTTGCAATACAACAACCTCTTGTCTCTACAGCTCAATCACAACCTCAGGTTAGTGTTTCCTTACCTGGAACGACTCAGGCTCAAATGGGTACTATCACCCCGCATCTTGGTCAATCATCCAGTATTGAGCAACAACAAATGGTCCAACAACCATGGCTAGTACAATATCAACAACCGCAATGCTAGCAAGCTTACCGAGGACCTGAGCAACAAGGCTTTGTAAGTAATGGACAACCGTATTTTCAAAACGATTATCAACAACCATACTATAATGGTTATGCCCATCAACCTTATCAAAGTAATTAGCATCAGATACATTATGCTGGTATGCAAAGACCTACTGCTCAGGCGATCCCATCTTATCATGGGTATGCTTCGCCAAACCTAAATCAACAATTGCCTTTTGTGGCAACTCTAGAATTACCAGATCTGAACCGGCTAACGAATGATCCAATTGCTTATGCCCCTTGGTGGCCAACGATTCCTCATAAACTTCCCTCTGATATTCCTAAATTCATTGGAAATCCAGGTGAAGATCCATCAAATCACGTAATGAATTTTCATTTGTGGTGCTCATCTAACACCCTAAATGATGATTTGATTAGGCTTTTCCTTTTTCAGCGAACGCTAACTGGTTCGACAACAAAATGGTATATTGAATTTCCTAGAGCTTCGTTTGATAACTTCAGCGCCCTTGCCACTACTTTTCTAACCCACTTTCAGTTACCCATAAGGTACGAAACATGAACAGAACTCCTTACCAACTTTAAACAAACAACAACCACTCACATATCTGATCATATTCATGAGTGGCGATGTCGTGGTCTAATGGTGAAGACGTATGTTCCTGATCAGCTTCTAGCTTAGTGGTTTATCAAGTCATTATTGCCTTCTATTACTGAGGATGTGGTGAAGGGAAGAGTTGTCACTGAAGAGGAAGTCATTGCTCGTACTCAATATTTAGACTTGATCTATACTCAGTCTGGCACGCTCTACGACAAAATTCCTAACGCTCCTAGACCAGAATTTTCCATTCCTCCCCCTCCTAAATCGAACAGGGACTCTCATGCCGACGATGGCGTGATTGGTACCTCAAGTACGCAAACCACAAAGGCCCCATCTGGTAAAGCCCTTACAATTTCTAGTCAAAAAGCAAATGATAAACTTCTTGCCTCAGAGGTTAATATTGTGTCATCTGACAAGGGAAAAGAACCAAAGCAACCAGGGGGCAAGAAGAAAGGGAAAAACAAAAAGAAGAAACAAGAATATTCGTCTCCTGAGAAATCTTATGGAAAACCTACTGGGCAAAAGAAACCTAATCAGCCATGTTTCATATACGATGAGGACCATTATACGAGAGATTGTCCACATCGAGCTGAGGTGATGAAATTTTTAAAGACTTCAAGTACCTCGGTGGTATTGACTGATCCATTTCCAAACCCAAAAACTAATCTGGTTGCTATCGATCATGCTTCTCCATCCCAAGTTCTTATGCTATCCATCTCGAAACAACAAAATGATGCTTTGATATCGACAACGAATAAAGATTACTGGTATCCCCAGTCATCGAACAACAAGGCTACAAATCAACCCAGTAGTTTGACAACAGCTTCACCAGAAGTTGTTCCGCCCATCATTCCAGAATTAACTATAAAGCCGCCAAAGGGAGTAGTACATAAATTGACATTTAATCCTCATGCTCAAGCAACACATAATTATAATATAGTGGAGGATTTGGCTCAATCACCATCCGCTATGTCGACACTTGAAGTACTGCAGAATTGCCCCTCCCAAAAGTAGGCTTTGTTATCAGCAATAGGTGGGATTGATCCAGCAGATTCCAATCTTGTAGCCTTTAACCATAAAGGATACGAACCTCAGTTACTAGCCCAACTCGCTTTCCTTATACAGGTAAAAGCCCTCAATAAAATTGTTCATCAAACAATCATTGATGAGGGGGCATCTACCTGTATTATGTCAATGAGTTGCTGGAAAACTTTAGGCTCGCCACCCTTGTCACGATCATCAACGAAATTAAAAGCGTTCGACGGAAGAACATACACGCTGTATGGGATTTTAAGTAACTTGTAAGTCGAACTGGGGGGAAAGATAGTAGAAATTGAAGTCGAAGTCATTGATTGAAACCTTGACTACAATATCTTACTGGGAAGGCCCTAGATTTATGCTATGGCTACTATTGTGTCAACATATTTTAGAAAGATTTCATTTTCCCTTCCAAAGCGTAATTACAATCGTTGACCAACTAACATTTTTCCCCAACAGTTCACAAGCTACTGGAAGCATTCCGTTGATCCATGGAAGTTCTCAATCGCTTAAAAATGTCGGAGTAGGTCTACTAAAAGACCCTTCCTTAATGGGTACTTTTTCCCTCCCGCCTCCGAGTAATCTGGCGGAAGTGGCCACAGTGGAAACCTGTCATATGATATCTTCTACATCATCGAAGATTAAGAAGAACTCTGACCATTTTGATAGTGTGGATCATTGCCAGGTGTTTCCCCCAAGCCCCATAGAAATTTTGTAGCAATCAATTTTCTGGGCCTGGGCGGCGAACCCAAATCAACACTCAACAAGTGTTTGGATAGACAGGTCTCTAGAGTATGGCACCTCTTCCGATCCTTGGTCTCGTATACATTCTATAGACGAAGGAATCATTCAGTCGATGATGATAGGAGAGGTGCCATGGGAAGATTACCACCATCGTTCCCATCTTCAAGATAACAACGAAAATTATTCTAGCGACCTTAATCATCCATCAGTTTTTGATTTTCTATCAAATAATGTAAATAGGGTGGATTCTGAGTGAAATCTGTCTAATATTGAGCAAACTATCACCATTAATATCTCGACCAAACCTAATGTTGTAGAGAATATTCATGTTGGAAAATCTCGTTCTCCTTCAGAACTAGAAATATATTGCGCTCTCTTTCGTGAATTCAAAGATTTCTTTGTATAGTCATATGAAGAAATGCTAGGCATTGACTCGAGTATTGTTGAATATGAAATCAAGATGTATCCAGATGTCAAACCAGTACGGCAACAGCTTCGACCGGTGCACCTGAAGAAAGTCGATGCCATTAAGGCAGAAGTTGAAAAACTTTTACATGCTAGTTTTATTTACCCTATTCCTCTAACTGATTGGGTATCGAATATTGTTCCTGTGATGAAAAAGCAAGGAACGACTAGAGTGTGCATCGATTATAGGGATGTAAATCAAGCTTGTCCAAAGGACAACTACCCTACACCCTTCATCGACCAGATAGTTGATGAATGTGCCAGATGCGAAATATTTTCATTCATGGATGGATTTTCTAGATATAATCAAATCAATATCCACTCATAGGACTAGTCGAAGACTGCATTTATATGTCCATGGGGCACATCGCGTATCATAAACTACCTTTTGGTTTGAAGAACCCAGGAGAAACTTTTTAGAGGGCAATGAACTATGCCTTCCATGACATCAAGTACATCGTTCAACCGTATCTCGACGTTCTACCAGCTCATTCACGAAAGTGGACTGATCATCCGCAACATTTGAGAGCTATATTTCTATGTTGCCGACACTACAAGGTACGACTCAATCCACACAAGTTTGTGTTTTATGTTGGTTCTGGTCGATTACTTGGTTTTTTAGTTTCTAAGGACGGAATTCAAGTTGACCCATGTAAAGTTCAGGCAATCATCGACATGCCTCCACCTTCAAATTTGCTTTAGATTCAAAAACTCCAAGGGAAAACAAACTTTTTAAGGAGGTTCATTCCAAATTACACCAAACTTGCTAAAGGTTATACACATCTTTCGAAAAAAGAAGTAACCTTCAACTGGGACCAAGTTGCGCAAGCTTCCTTTGATGCTTTAAAAGGTTCCCTAGAAAAAGCATTATTAATGTATGCTCCTAACTATAAAAAATACTTTAACCTGTATCTCGCCACTGCAGATACAACCATGGCCATGGTTTTAGTACAAGAAGACAATGGAATAGAACATCCTATGTATTATTTAAGCTGCAACTTAAATGATACAGAAAGCAAGCACTCCTATGTTGAAAAGATGGCTTTAGCAGCTATTCAAGCAGTACAAAGATTTCGACACTATCTTACCAATTCAGTGTGAAATTTCATCTCTCAAGCTCGCAATCGATCTACTTCCCAAAACTTCGGAGGAAGAGGCTCATTTCTTGGAACTAATCCACTTGGATGAAACCCGTCGTGACGCCGCGCTGGCTAACAAAGCACATAAGAAATGTGTCAAAGAACAATTTGACAAAAATTTCAAGCCTCGTGTCTTCTTGGAAGGTGATCTGGTCTTGCTCTACGATCAGGACTCTGATAAATTGGGAGCAGGTAAGTTCGAACCATTATGGATGGGCCCCTACATTGTTAAACGAGTATTGACAAAAGGAGCCTATGAGCTAGTGGATTACGATGGGATTCCACTGTCGTAACCTCGAAACGGGTTGTATCTTAAGCGTTACTATGCTTGATTAAGTGTAGTAATCTCTTTACAGATATGCTTTTGTTACATTTTTGTTTTCGTCATGAGTTGTCATTTTGGTTAGGTAATCCACTTTGCATTTGTTGCATATGTCGGACCCTTTGGAATCATTCGTTGGGTACACCGACGGAGCTAGTCGTAGTATGCAGAACCTATCTTCTGCAGCCTGGGCCATTTTTGCTCCAAGCGGCAAGTTAGTGAGTTTCAGAGGGATATGTATTTGTCAATCAATGAACAACATCGCTGAATATAGCGCGTTGATGGAGCTTCTCTCTGATGCCATTTCACATGGCATACGCTGACTTGTTGTCAGGCTAGATTTGTAACTCATCATTCTACAGCTTACTGGCTTTTATTCTGTTCGGAACCCAGCTATTTATCGCATGTTCCTAAGGGTCAGGATTTTGGAAAGACGGATTGATTCCATTCAATATCAACACATTTCTAGAAACTTAAACACATTAACTGATTCATTAGCAAATTATGTGTTAGATAGAAATTTGTAACATTTGTAAAGAAAAACATTTCACATTAACATTTACATCAAGATCACATAACTTAACCAAAATAAAACTCCGAAAATAAAAAATATATAACTGTTTATAGTTTTTACAAAATGTTTTGTGTTCAAGACAAAATCGGTCATATGACCAAGAAACTCAAAAATGAATGCAGAAAAGCACCCTAGACTAATGGTGCTAGTGATAGCATGTCACCGCCTATGCGATCATACGCAAGAGCCTAGTTCATCGACTCAGCACGCCAGTAGTATGGCACTGTAACCTCAGAGGTAACTTGTTGGTCCTCACATCCTGAATACCAAGAGTAAGACCCTCGATCTGATCCTGCAGCACTGCCAGGATCTCCACTATGTCCAGATCGTGAAGGACAACCCTCTCTACAGCCTCTCTTGCTAGAACGTGAGTTGTCACCCTTGGGCATGCCGCTAGTCGCACTAGCCCAACATCTACACAAATATATGAGTTTGATTAGTCTTGATAACATTCAAAAACACAAAAAAAATATAAAAAATGATAAACAAAGATATGGTCAAATCATTTTACCCATAACACTCCACTTCTCGCCAGCTGGTAACGCCAAATCCGGGTCGTCTCGGAAATCCATCCCAATTTATGGATACTCCGCGAAGACCATCTCTTGATGGTCAAACCACTCAAAGAAGGCATCAGAGAAAGAAATCTATGACTGACCAACATGTTTGGCCATGAGATCAACCCACCTCTGCATCCGTGGTTCCCTCGGTGCTGACAATCCTAGTGAAATGTACTGAGGTTGCATCAGTGGAATCCTCTCCAAGGTAAAAGCAGTCAAAATGGAACTATAGCCAAAGTTCTTGGATCTTCCATTCTTTACCTTGGAAAGCTGTTCTTTTATGACCGGAAGTACTACCTCACACTAGTTGAATACCTTTGGTTCCAGGCATTCCAGGGCGTACTGCATATAAGATCTGTTGGCCAAATGAAGAGCCGTGCTACCAGCCAATCTAGCAAAGGTGAATAAAATGGTCCTCAATGGCCAATCAGTGACATCTCGGATATTGATCTTGTTGTCCCTACTAGGCTGAGATCCATCTCTACAAAATTGGTGAATATAATCCCTCATAGATTCACCCCCACGGGCAGATCCTGGTAGTGAGAGAGGGGCACCACGCCTCGATAACCCCGTCAAAAAGTAGATATCCTCGACTGTAAATGGAATGGATTTTCCTCCAATCTGGAATACCTGGTTGAATGGATCCCACGCATCAAGAAAATACTGCAACAAACTGATTCGTTGCCTCATGCAGGATATGCGGAAGAATTTGAGCAAACCACAGTTTCGTAATGCAGTAATTGTGCCCTGATCATGTAAGGAAATCATGTCCTCTTCTTCATGTTCAATTTCACACCATGTGATGACCATCTTGATCCAATAAATCTCTGAAACACAAACAAAAGATGAATTAGGATCCTGATTTGAGCAAAAACAGGCAAAAATTTCATGAAAAATCACTGTGTAAAGTTTCCCTTCTGCGCCCATCGCACCCTGCCTGTGAGCAAAGTGAGATGCATACTGACTGCCCAATGTCCAGCTCAATATGCATCACACTTTTCGATGCAGACTAGGTGCGATGGATGGAGAACTAGTTCTTCAAACCCCAGGGGCCCAGAAGAAGGGAAAAACTTGCTCAAAATCAAAGAAGGATGGAATGAAAATGAAGAGCTCAGGGTTAGCTCCTACCTGGTCCTGACAGCGTGGAGAATAGTCCACTGGATCTCCCGAAATCAGCTGGTAAAGATTGAGGGGGAAAACCACTCCAGAGCTCCAAAATCCCAAATTCAAAATGAAATGGTAAAAATGAGAAGTAAAACTACTTTTTATGTTACTATTCACGTACTTCAAATAAAATGTTAGTTTTTAATTCATTTTTTAGACATGTATATGTATTTCTAATCAATTTGATGGAGCAATTGAGCAGGTTGTACGACCGTCAAAAGAATCTAACGTCTTAAAAGGTAAATTGAACGTCTTTGACCATTATAATGAGCAATGTTTCCGCAAGGTTCAAGCTCATTAAAAAATAAACCTGCCACTGAGCATAGTTTCTTCCGATTCAAGCTCATCAAAAAATGAATCCACCCTCGGTAAATAACCTTTGTGATTGCCTTGTTATCATTCTTTTGAACCTTGGTTGTGTTCCTGCTGTCACCTCCATTCTTTTGGCTGATCATACGCTTCCACTTGATTGTTTACCTTTTTGAAGAACAGCTGCGATGAGTGATTTTGTTAGCCACCCTCTTCACACCGCCATGTTTTGAGAAGTTCCAAACTTACCTGGAACCAGTTGCTACCTAAAAACACCACTCGTTCCTCAAAAATGAGTCTCTTTTAAGCTCTCTTTAGATTAAAAATACTAAAATCCCAATGGATTATGAACCCGGGGAATAATATTAAACAAAAGGGACTAATATTATAAACCCAAGCTATACAAACCCTAACATAAATATTAAAAATACTAAAATAAACATGTTTTAACTAATAAAGCCTAAGAGTTAATATTTTAAAATAAAAGGAATAATAAACCAAAGGAAATTATTAATATTATAAATCCAATGAACTAATAAACCCAACCATTTAATATTATAAACCCAAGGAATTAGTGAACCCAAGGGATAAATATTAAAAACCTAAGGGATCAAGAAGTGCAAGATATTGATATTACAAACACAAAAGATTAATAAAGCTTACTATGATTTATACTATAAACCCAAAGGATTAATACTAAAACCCCAAGGGATTATGAACCAAAGGAAATATTATTAAACCTAAGGAACTAATATTATAAACCCAACATTGGTAAACACTAACGTAAATATTAGAAAGACTAAAATAAACATGGTTTATTTTCATGGTGAGACAATCCTTGTCATAATGTGACATTCAACCATGGCTAACCATGGCTAGCTATGATTGTCAATGATTGACCATGATTGATATTATATACCTAAGGGAATAATAAACCAAAGAGAGTGATATTATAAACCCAAAGGAATAATAAACCCAAGGGATTGATATTATACACCCAAAGGAATAATAAACCCAAGGGATTAATACTAAATCCCCAAGGGAATAATATTGAACCCAAGGGAGTAATATTATAATGCAACATTAGTAAACCCAAATATAAATATTACAAACACTAAAATAAACATGGTATGTTTTCATAGTGAGACAATCCTTGTCACAATGTGACATTCAACCATGGTTGACCATGGTTGGCTATGATTGACAATGGTTGACCATGATCGATATTATAAACCTAAGGGAATAATAAACCCAAGGGATTGATATTAGAAACCCAAAGGAATAATAAACCCAACAGATTAATACTAAAACCCCAAGGGATTATGAACCCAAGGGAATAATATTAAACCCAAGGGACTAATATTATAAACCCAACGTATATAAACCCTAAGATAAATATTATAAACACAAAAATAAACATGATTGACCATCGTTGATTTTCATATTGAGACAATCCTTATCACAATTCCATGTTGGACTATGGTTGACATCATAATAAACCATGGTTGACTGGGGAATAATAAACCCAAGCGATTGATATTATAAACCCAAAGAACAATAAACCCAAGGGATTAATACTAAAATCCCAAGGGATTATGAACTTGAGGGAATAATATTAAACAAAAGGGACTAATATTATAAACCCAAGGTATAAAAACTCTAAGATAAATATTAAAAATACTAAAATAAACATTGCTGAATTAATAAACCCTAAAAACTAATATTTTAAACTCAAAGGATTAATAAATCAAAGGGATTATTAATATTATAAACGCTAGGAACAGTAAGCCCAAGGGATTAATACTAAAGCCCTAAGGGAATAATATTAAAGGCAAGGGAGTGATATTATATACCCAAGGTATATAAACCCTAAGTGGAGATAATTTTTTTCATAATGTGAGATCAAACCATGATTGACCACAGTTGACCATTGTTGGTTATGGTTGACCATGATTGATATTATAAACCTAGGTTAATAATAAACCTAAGGGATTGATATTATGAACCCGTGGGAAACATAAAAACAAGCGATTAATACTAGTACTCAAGGGATTATGAACCTAAGGGAATAATATTAAACCCAAGGACTAATATTAAAAACCCAACATTGGTAAACCTAGATATAAGTATTACAAACACTAAAATAAACAAGGTTTATTTTTATGGTGAGACAATCCTTGTCATAATGCGACATTCAACCATGTTTGACCATGGTTGGCTATAATTGAAAATGGTTGACCACCATTAATATTATAAACCTAAGGGAATAATAAACCCAAGGAATGACATTATAAATCGAAAGTAACTATAAACACAAGGGATTAATACAAAAACCCCAAGGGATTATGAACCCAAGGGAATAATATTAAACCCAAGGGAAAAATATTATAAACTCAACATTGGTAAACCCAAATATAAATACTACAAACACTAAAATAAACATGGTTTATTTTCATGGTGAGACAATCCTTGTTACAATGCGACATTCAACCATGATTGACCATGGTTGGCTAATATTGACAATGGTTGACCATGATTGATATTATAAACCTAAGGGAATAATAAATCCAAGGGATTGATATTATAAACCCAATGGATTGATACTAAAACCCCAAGGGATTATGAACCGAAGGGAATAATATTAAACCCAAGGGACTAATATTATAAACATAACCTTGGTAAACCCAAATATAAATATTACAAACACTAAAATAAATATGGTTTATTTTCATGGTGAGACAATCCTTGTCACAATACGGTGTTCAAATATGGTTGACCATTGTTGGCTATGATTGAAAATGGTGGACCATCACTGATATTATAAACCTAAAGGGAAAATAAACCCAAGGGGTTAATATGAGAAACCCAATGGATTGATACTAAAACCCCAATGGATTATGAACCCAGGGGAATAATATTAAACCTAAGGGAGTAATATTATAAACCCAACATATATAAACCCTAAGATAAATATTATAAACACTAAAATAAACATGATCGACCATCGTTGATTTTTGTATTGAGACAATCCTTATCACAATTCCCTGTTGGACCATGGTCAAATATTGTAATAAACCATGTTTGACTCGGGAATAATAAACCCAAGCGACTTATATTATAAACACAAAGGAACAATAAACCCAAGGGATTAATATTAAAACCCCAAGGGATTACGAACCTAAGGGAATAATATTAAACAAAAGGGACTAAATATATAAACCCAAGGTATACAAACCCTAAAATAAATATTAAAAATACTAAAATAAACATGGTTGTATTAATAAACCCTAAGAATTAATATTTTAAACTCAAGGGATTAATAAACCAAAGGAACTAATAAACCCAACCGTGTAATATTTAAAACCCAACGAATTAGTGAACTCAAGGGATAAATATTAAAAACCTAAGGGATCAAGAAGTGCAAGGGGTCGATATTACAAACACAAGAGATTAATAAAGTTGACCATGATTGATATTATAAACCCAACCTAATAATAAACCCAAGGGAATAATATTAAACCCAAGATACTAATATTATAAACCCAACATTGGTAAAACCCAATATAGGTATTACAAACACTAAAATAAACATGGTTTATTTTCATGGTGAGACAATCCTTGTCACAATGCGACATTCAACCATGGTTGACCATGGTTGGATATGATTGATAATGGTTGACCATGATTGATATTGTAAACCTAAGGGAATAATAAACCCAAGGGATTGATATTATAAACCCAAAGGAATAATAAATCCAAGGGATTAACACTAAAAACCCAAGGGATTGTGAACCCAAGGGAATACTATTAAACCCAAGGGACTAATATTATAAACCCAGCATATATAAACCTTAAGACAAATATTATAAACACTAAAATAGGCATGATTGACCATCATTGTTTTTCATATTGAGACAATCCTTATCACAATTCCATGTTGGACCATGGTTGACCATGGTTGACATCATAATAAACCATCGTTGACAGGGGAATAATAAACCCAAGAAATTGATGTTGGACAATTGTTGATCATGGTTGAACATGGTTGTTTATCATTGAGCATTGTTGAATAATATTAAACCCTAGGAATATGAACCCTTAGATCAATAAACCGAAAGGATTAATATTATAAACCCAAGGGATTAATAAACCTAAGGGATAAAAATTATAAACCCAATGCATATAAACCCTAACATGACTATTATAAACCTTAAAATAAACATGGTTGACCATGGTTTATTTCCATATTAGATTAATCTATTGTGATATTGGCATAATCATAAATAGTTGGACAAATATTTAACCCTTAATATTGGGGTTTTATAAAACCAAGAGATTACTAATATTTTAAACTCAAGGGATTAATAAACCAAAGGGATTATTAATTTTATAAACCCAAGGAACTAATAAACCCAACCGTTTAATATTATACACCCAATGAATTAGTGAACCGAAGGGATAAATATTAAATACCTAACGGGCCAAGAAGCACAAGAGATCGATATTACAAACACAAGAGATTGATAAAGCCTAGGAATTAATATTCTAAAAACAAAGGATTGATAAAGGTGCATGATTATAAATATGATAAACCTAAGTGATCAATAAAATTTAGACATGGTTAGTGTTATAAACCCAAAGAATAAATAAACTAAAGGGATAAACATTATAAAACTAATGGATTAAACCCTTAATATTGGGGTTTAATAAACCAGAGGCATTATTATTATTATAAATACAAGGGATTATTAATATTATAAATAAAAGGGATGAATAAAACCAATGCATTTCTAATTTTATAAATCCAAGGCATTAATATTATAAAGACAAATGATTAATAAACCCAAGTAATCAATAAACCCAAGGAATAAATAAACCCAACAAACTAATATTAAAATCCTAAATTTTTTTTTTTTTGTAAGCTAGGGTGGGACTCTCCGATTTACATGTCCATTATGTACCCCTCTACGGGGGAAGGGTAGCCCAAGATTTGAACCCAAGACTTCCGGTTCGGTGAGACTTCATTTCCACGGCCCTTGCCGCTTGAGCTACCCCATGTGGACATTAAAATCCTAAATTATTAATGAACCCTAGTAATTAATATTTTAAAGTCAAGGGATTAATAAAACCAAGGGATAAAATGGTAAACCAAAGGAATTATTAGTATTATAATCTGAAAGAACTAATAAACCCAAGGGTTTAATCTTATAAACCCAAGAGAAAAATATTATAAACCTAAGGGATCAAAAAATGCAAGGGATCAATATTAAAAACGAAAAGGATTGATATTTTAACCCCAATGGATTAATATTATAAATCCAAGTTGTTGAAATCCCACGATAAGTATTATAAATCCAAAAATAAATATCAATAATCATCCTTAACAATCTTTGATTTTCATATTGAGACAATCTTTGTTATAATGCGACGTTGGACCATGGTTGACCATGATTCACGATGGTTGATTATGGTTTTCATCTCAAGACAATCTTCGTTATAACGCAATGTTCGACAACACTCACAATGATTGGTTTTGAAAATGAGAGAATATATGTCATATTAAATATTTTAAAAACCCTAAGCACTAAATCGATGGCATCAATATTATAAACATAAACCACAACCAATATAAGAACCACATTGTAAACCATAAAGCATTAAAACATGATAAATCATCATCACATTAATAATAACACATTTATATCACTACATTATAAACAATAAATAAATTTTAAGTCATAAATACTTTGATAACAATACATGAATGTATTAATAGTATAAATCTCAAGAATATTGATATAAACAGCTAGAACATGAAATTCCAACAATAATATTATAAATGTAAACAATATTTTCATTTATGAAAGACATGAACAAAGTGAAGGGATCCACACAAAAGACCACAACAATTACAAATGCAAGAGAAAAAAATAAATTAGTAACACTGCCATTGGAGCAAAGGAACATAAATGCAAAAAACACATCTAAATTGCACACATTGGATTTAAAGAAGAACAATATAATAGGAAATTCTAAGACCAGAGATATACAATTTTCTACATAACGACAACAACGAGAAAAAAATTCAATTTAACCAACATTGCAACCATAGAAAGAATATTGAGTCCTAACATGTATTTTTTGTTTCCTTTACATCAAATGATTCCACTACAAAATTGAACTTGAAACACTTCATCAAAAGTCATCTATAGAGTGGCCTCTTCCAAAACACAACCAGACCGATGACAAAAACAACACCAATTCAAATCAACAGGATAATGATAACGACACTTAATGCTTTCCAACCAATTCCTTCTTGTTCTTCTCCCAGAATCTCTCTGGTGCACATGTAACAAGTATTTTACATGTGTTTTCGTTTCATCTGGCATATGAAGATGATCATCAATAAAAGAAGGTTGGAACCCATGTTTTCTATCGAACTTGTTCTGAAGATATGAAAGAAAACTTATCACTCCAACAATATTGTGCATTATTATGGAATAATAGATGACATCATTATTGTCCAATTCTACATTTGAAAGACAAAAAAGCAAAAGAAAAGTCAATAAAGACATGCACAAATAAATAAGCACACACACACATATACATAAAACATAACACCCCATTTGTACTTATGTTGAAAAACTTAATTTTATAATGTTACATGAAATAAAACAATCTAGTGTTACATGAACCAAATGATATAAACATTTCTATAAATGTAAGCCTCATTTCATAGTACAATAGAAAAATCCATGGAAATAGAATAAAACCATGGCCAATATAGAAAATGAATATTGGCCATGGCGATGGACAATTCAAAACCTCCATTTTTGCATTTCATGATGTAATATGAATCCACAATATTAATATCAATATGAACCAGTTATAAAATTATTTTGAATGATTGGTTCATATAACTCGTTGTTTATGTCTAAATGGTTTGTTGCAAAGAAAAGAACAATAGGCACTTAAGAAAACTAGTAAATTGAATAACATGAAAAAATATGTAAACAACTTTCTCAAATATTAATATGAATATGATGAATTTATTAATCTCATAAATATATGAAAATGATTATTATATTAAAAGTAAATCAAGAGGACAATAAAAGAAATTCAAAAAACAAACTATAAAGAAGGTCACAATGTCATTAGTTGTATGTCATAGCGATATGGACTTCAATCACTCCTCTTCTTTCTTCCTAATTGTAACATATGCACTATCTTTCATCTTGGCATAACGTTGAAAAGAGAAAGGCGGTGAAATGCGTAAACCATCTATTGATTTCACTCTTGATATGGATGAAGGTAAGGCCTTGTTGCTCTTTATTCACGATATCAACTGACGCTCGTTCTAAAGTCAATCCCTGTGAATTGTGGATTGTAATAGCCATGCCATGTTCAAAGAATTTGTTTTTGATTTCCTCTTATCACTGGTGTGATAGGCACAATGTTTAGATTGCTTGCATCAAATGGAACACCAACATACTTATCAAAAACAACAGTTGTGAACATTGGAAGTTGAGGTGGCTTAGAGGTAGGCGTATAAAATATATCCTTAACATAACCAAGTGCACCATTCACCAAGCTAGCTTAAACCCATAAATTACATGTCAACATAATACGCTAACCATGACACAACAAAACTTCACAATCTAATTGATCATCATTAACACCAATGATTTCTAAATGACTTGAAGCTCAACAATACATCATGCAATTGGAGAATTTAATGATTTTAACATGTGCCTATTGTGGAAGGAGACCAAATTATTTGTTGGAAACATGTAAACTATTGCATTAAATAAATCTATTTCTCTAGGATGCAACCTCATGTCAGCCCATGACATAAGAAACTCCCAATCTTCAAGAACAGGTACTACATTTCTTATGTTATTGAGGACTCTACGAAAACAAGATTGTTTCTCATTATTCCCTTGTTGGCAAAGGATTGTGTCAAGAGTGATAACACTGTTGAATTTGTTCCACAAGACTTTCCCTGTTGTATTACCTGCATACAAAGGCTTATCTTTCGTAGGAGGCAATTGGCCAAGGTTGCCCACAAGGATGATGGATCTACCACCAAAAAGACAACTCTTTTTCTCTGGAAATGCTTCTCGTAATCAAGCATCTATTTGCATAAACAACCTTGATCCTAGAAAGCTCATTTCATCAATCAATATATATCTAACATGTCGCAAGTGACTACCCGTCTAGTGGCTGCATATCTTTAATTGGAATTTTTAGAGTTCAGTGTATTGTTTTTGCATGTATATTAAAAGAAGCTATTTTTGTTGGGGCAAGAAGAAGCAAAGGGCTTATTCCATTACTTGAAAAATTAGAAAGAGCTTCAAAAATACAATGGATAAGGAAAGACTTCCCAGTGTCCGCGATGCCCTGAACAATCATAAGAAGAGATTCACGAATCTCATATTCAACAAAGTGCCTTAAAACAATTTCAAAAGCAAGTCGTTATTTTTCCGATAATGAATTTGGAGATGCAAATGTTCTATTTGAAAGGTCGACAATATCACCCCTTGATTTTTCATTCCTTATAAAATTAATAGCATCATCAGAAATAGTTGTACTTTCCCAGTGAAACAATATATCAAAGTACCTTCGACCAAGGGTGTGAAGATCAGAAACATTCACATCATTTGGTGGAACCAAGTGATAGGAAATATGCCATTCTTGAAAATCATCTTCAAGATTCATTTCCTGGTTAGAAAAAACACCATCTTCTTCATCTTCAATATTGTCGACAATTGATGGATTTCGATCAACATGCCTTGCTTGATATCGGAAGTTCCTCCAATTTTCAATAATAATTTCAGCTGAAAGGACAATTTCTACAGGAATGTCACGAAATGGCTTGTATAAGAGATTATGTCCAACAAAAGGTTTCAAATTCGTCTGAAGCCTCACCAAGAATATAATAAAACCATGCCAAACTCAAACAATAGCATGAACATCTCTAGGCTTCCATGCATCTTGTTTACGCTTGCTATCAAATGTCCAAGATCTTGTTGTTTATATCAATGATAGATGTTCAAGGAAAAAAGGAATCTTTTGACAATGTTGAAAAAAGTATTCTCAGATGAACATTGCAAGCCATCCCTTGAGATTTTCCTGAAAACCTTTCTTCCAACATTTACGGAAACAAATTTTCGACTACAAACAACAAGAGGTAGCTTAAGCAACATATGGCATGTTTCTTGTGCTCGAATTTCGCGGTCAATAATCATTTCTATAAGAAACCTTCTATATGCACATAAAGCATGATCCTCAGAGCCAATAGAATTTGAAATTCTAGTTAACATATGATGATAACTTTCAAACCTTTTTTCTGCTTTTGATGCATACTTAGCAATATATTTCAAGACAGCATAGCGAGAAAGCATTGGCTGGAAATCAACATTTGCATGCCACATTGTTAGAAGGTCAATGTTATGTACATTAAGCCTGTCATCATTTCTTGTTGGCTCATATTTTTTTCTTCCTTGATCATCTATGAACAATCTTGATTCATCACAAAGATCCCATGGAGCATTGTACTGACATGTCAAAATAGTGCCTTTTTTTTGCAAACAAGAATCTACACTACACTTTGTGTGCCTTTGGACACGGTTTAACAATTCTTCATAATCATTATGAGGATTACAAGAGAAAATATTACCAGTATTCAATAGGAAAGGGTCATCATTGAGGCTTCGTGGAACCATTATGTTGCGACGATGTATGTCACATGGATTCCATGCAGTTACATATTTGTCAAAGAATCTCTTTGCAAGTTGTACATCAAAACCATTTGACCAATCAAGTCTTTCCATGTCAGGAGCGCCTTCCAACCACAGGAAACCATGGATATGTGCTGAACCTATATGTTTCCACTCATATCTGAGAAAATGAAGATATAGTTACTACAAACAATAGAAATAGAATCATAATAAAAGTTGACAAAGTATAGAAAATAAATTCAACAACACAAACTTGCACCAAAAGTCCTTAGATTTAAGATATTTTTGGATAACTTCTTCTCGAAAAATATTGAATCTATCATGCATAATGTGGCAACAATATGAGGGTACTGGATAACATTATCAATTTTCATACGATGCTCATTTAAAGAACGAGAATGCAAATTTATGGGCATGAAAACTGGCACCTATCTACTTACGTCACTTAAGCAAGACACTACGACCCATATCTCCAATTACATCCATGAATGGATATGTCGACCTCACCTGATCAAGTTTGGAATTACTAATCAGTTGTTGAAAAAATGGTTCACAAAATTATTCATCAACAAAATTGCTAAGGACATAGCTATGGGTGGATGTGTTACTAAGGAGCAAGCCATCGCTCGTGCCTAGTATTTAGACATCGTCTACTCACAATCTGGCACATTGTATGATATGTTACCCTATGCTCCAAGACCATCATCCTATCTGATAACATTGAAGTCTCTAGATACGTCCCCTGTTGATGGAGTGATTGGTTCTATGTCTCAGACCCCCGTGAAATATTCTTCCAAGCAGAAAGTGGTCTCGAACACTGGCTCCAATGATCCCTCTCGAAATTCACCTGGTCCGGGTAAAACCTCTAAGGTTCACGCTGTCCAGTCTACCACAGCGGACAAATCCTCTAAGGGAAAAAATAAGGGCAACGACAAGGCCAAAGTCGATGCCCTGAAATAGGGCCCTCCTAAGTCATCTGCTAGCGATGCTTCTCAAAGAAATCTAAAGTATCCATGCCTCATCTGTGAGGATGATCATTACACTAAATATTGTCCTCGACAATCTGAAGTTAGTCAGTTGCTTAAAGGGAGCCCGACTATCTTAAAAGAACCCTTTCCATCCCAGCAAACCCAAATGGTAGACCAACATCAGTCTTCCATTCCCTCATGTTCCCAAATGTTTATGATGAACACGCCTATAAATGTGGCTACCAGATATAAAGATTATCAAACCTCAACAACGGGGAAAGAGAAAGAAAGTACCCCTTCCTCCTCTATCCTGTCGACCTCTGGTCCTCTCCATATAGAGAGACCTAATCCTGATTTTGTTGTCTGACCAGCCTCTCGAGGTGTGATGCAAAAGTCCTCGTTATAAAATTGCTTCAACGATTCCCTAATATTCAATTTTATTTATTCACTGTCGATTGTGCCAACAATAAGAGTTATTGGTGGGTAAGTACTTTTACCTTGGTTGCTTATAACTCTGTTTTCAGCACTCCCGGAATCTTTATCTCATGCCTTTGCAAGAAATGTGATCCTCAAAATGAATTTTAGGAAACATGTACATTCTTCTCTCCATAAACTTCAAACCTACACCTCCCTAAAAACAAACTTAGTAAGCATGGAGTATATAAACAACTTAACTGGGGCTTTGAACTCCACAATGAAAGAACATCATATTAATGATAAAACCACTTATTTATACATGTGTAGTCTAGGTACGACACAATTGTGTCTTGGTAAGAGACAATTGTGTCTTGGTAACTTATTAACTATAAAAAGGGAATATGAAATTAATTACATATTGTAAAATAGCAATCCCGAAGGATTACTTAGTAGAAAGAAAGAAAAATATATCATAGAACACATTTAAAGAGATAGCTGATTTCTTTAAGAGTTTCAAACAAAAAAAAAGTTGTTTCTACAACCCAGTATAGGTTAGATGTGTAGATGTAATGTAAGTATGTAAACAATTTCAAATGTAGGTCCAATTAAAAGATAAAAATAAAAAGTTGAAAGTGATATCGGGGATGAGTGTAAACATTTAAATGTTGCCTCAATTAATAATATAAAGTTAAAGTAATAAAGTTATATTTTGATTTTGTTATTAACTTTTGAATAGGCTTTGTTACAATACCATGGCTTATCAATAATACCGCATGGTCAAAAACCATAACCTATTTCACAAACAAAATATTTTATAACAATAAAAGATTCTTACCATGGATATTCATCCCCACTTTACTGTAGATATTATTAACTTGAAAAAAATAGGCTTTGTTACAATACCATGGGCCAATACCATGGATTATCAATACCACTTGCCAAAATCACATAACTTATTTCATAATCAAGATATTTTATATCAGTATGAAAATTTTCTTAACCATGGATATTCACTTCCACTTTACCATGGATATTATTAACTTGCAAAGATGCTTTATTACAATACCATGGCTTAACCATACCACATGCCCAAAAAACATAACTTATTTAAGTATGAAAGTATTCTTAACCATGGAAATTCACCCCCACTTTACCATGGATATTATTAACTTGTAAATATGCTTTGTACAATACAGTGGCGTATCAATACCACATGCCCAAAAAATGTAACTTGTTTCATAATTAAAATATTTTATAACAATATCACAAGATCCTTAAGCATAGATATTGACCCCCACTTTTTCCATTGATACTTGTGAATATGCTTTGTTACAATACCATGGGTTATCAATACCACAATAAAAATATTTTATAACAATCTGACAATATTCTTAACCATGGATATTACCAGCCTAGATCCATCTTAACTCGGATCATATTTTATAACAATCTGACAAGATTCTTAACCATGGATATCACCAGACTAGATCCATCTTAACTCGGATCTATCAAGCGTTGAGAGGGATCTAATCTCTAGATATGCAACCCCCTTTTTTGACTGCAAAACTTGATGAAAAGTTTCCACCTCGAGAGATTTTATCCTTCTCGGCGCTTGATAGATCCGAGTCAAGATGGATCGTTAAATTCATTACCAGTAAAGCCTATTATGAAAATTGGAAAATTTTTCCATTTCAAATGTGACAAATAATTTTTTATTTTATTTTTTGTTTCTGATTTGAGGGTAATGCTAACTTCAAATTTGAATCCCTATGGCAACACACCAAAGTGAATGCACTTCTAGATGGGCCCTAGGATTGGATGGGTAGGGTGTGGAAGGAACTAGTTGGACCAATAAGAGAGGAAAAATCTTCATGTGGCATTGGATACCTTGGTTCAAGGTCATAATCTATAGGATCAAAGGGCAACTAAGTGGTCATGCTTAAATATAATAAGGTTGTGCTTCTGTTTTTGGATCAATTGGATTAACTAAATCGACTTGAACTAACATTGAATTCTCAGTGGTAGATCATGACAATAATGCAACAGGAAGATAATGCGAGCATCACTTTCTGAAATAAATGTAAAAAAAACCACTAAATGCTACCTAAAATATATTTTTCTCAAGAACTTTGTGAAGTTAGTAACTGTGTTAATCTAAATATTATAATTATAATCTACATGGAAGATTTATGAAATAAATGTAAAAAAAACCACTAAATGCTATCTAAAATATATTGTTCTTAAGAACTTTGTCAAGTTAGTAACTATGTTAATCTAAATATTATAATTATAATCTACATGGAAGATATGGATCCTTGCTTTGGCAGAATACGTAGAGAAGTCAAAGCATCATATCTTCATTGAAGAAGGTCAAAGCATGATATCTTCATTGAAGAAGTTAAGGTCATTGCAAGGATTGATCATTTTCATCACTGGAAGTTTAGGGAAGCCTTGGAAATTGAAAGGAGACAAGTATCATATCTTCATTGGAGAAGCTAAGGTCATTGCAAGGATTGATCATTTTCATCACTGGAAGTTTAGGGAGGCCTTGGAAATTAAAAGGTGACTTGTCTAAATAGACACGATGGTTGGAGTATTAGCAGGTGTTTGGCTTATCTTCGTGAGTTTTTTTTTTTTAACCTCCTCCCCCTATTAATCCAGTCTTTTGATTTATCTTATACTTTTTCTTATTATTGTTTATTTTCACTGTTTAAAATATTTATTTTTTCAGTTTCCATTTTTAGTTATATAATAATTCTAATAAATAAATTTAACTTAATTATTTTTATTCAATTCATTATTTTCGACTATTTTATTCACTTTATTATTTGATTTTTATTAATTTAATATTATTATTGATTTTAAGTTTTCAACTTTGCTTTTATTCATAGACTTAATATTTTTCTTAGTTTCATTGTTAATTAATTTTTATTCCAATTGAATATTTTGTTCTTAGTTTATGGCCTTTTTACTATCATTCCAAAAAAATTTATTTATTTATTAGTTAATTTGATTGGGATATTTTTAAAAGTTTAACCATGTTTAATTATTATTTTTTCTTATTGTAATCAAACAATTTGTCTTTATTGTTCAATTAACTTAATTTCATTTTTATTTATTTATATTGGTCTAATTCTAAATTTTTGACTAGATTTTGACTAAGACTTAATAACTATTTTAGTTCTTATTTTTTTTATATTTTAATCTAATTAATTAACTTTAAAAATCAAAATTAAAATAGTATTAAATTAATTAATTTCATATTTTATTCTATAAATTTGGACTTAATCTATATCTTAATAGCATTTTAAAATTGTTAAATTAATTTAATTCTTTCTTTTATCCAAATTTTGACTTAATCCAAATCTTGATATTTGACTCAAGCCCCTTTTAACATTCTCAAAATTCTTTTTCAAAATTAGTTGTTATAACCGTTAAAAATATTAAAAGTCTAAAAGTCTCTATATTAATCTCTTTATTTAATCTCGTGCCAATGAATTTCACTCTTTCCACCATCTGAATCTCCATCTTGTCATGTCCATGAAAACACTAGATGGTTCCAAACTAGATGTTGGACAAGATATGAATCTCCATCTTATTATGACGATAAACACAATAGATGATTTGCAGCTAGATGATCAACAAAATATTTATCATGTGATTTTCACTCAAAAATAATTAAATAATTATATTATAGATCATAACACCCTAAATTCAGAAGTTATAATTATTTATTAATTCTTAACATGCCACTAAAATGCAATAGAAATTCATATAGAATTATTGAGTTGAGAGGCTCATTCTAGAGCTTTATGATGTGTAACCTTGTCATTCCGTCATCAAGGTTGAAATTTTACTCATGTCTACCCAAATAATTTTTTTAATAAATTTTAAAATAAAATAAAATAAAATAAAAAAACTATACAAAATATTTAAATAATGTGGGTTCATAAAAAGAAATTCACATGAAGAAATTGGATCCCTCTAGGCTCATGGTAGATCTGTATTTAAGATGGATCTATGATGGTTTAATGCTATAATGCATGTGTATTGATTATAAAATTTAAAATTATTAAATCTAGTGAGAATCAGAATTTTGATTTAATTTATAATCATTTATTTAAATATTTTACAAGTTGGAATATATGAAAGGTTTATGTTATTTGATTTTAATTATACAATTAACTTTAAGTTAAATGTTGTGAAGTAGAACTTGTACTAAAATATAATAGAAATTCATATAGAATTATTGAGTTGAGAGGCTCATTCTAGAGCTTTATGATGTGTAACCTTGTCATTCCATCATCAAAGTTGAAATTTTACTCATGTCTACCCAAATAATTGTTTTAATAAATTTTAAAATAAAATAACTATACAAAATATTTAAATAATGTGGGTTCATAAAAAAAATCACATGAAGAAATTGGATCCCTCTAGGCTCATGTTAGCTCATGTTAGATCTGTATTTAAGATGGATCTATGATGGTTTAATGCTATAGTGAATGTATATTGATTATAAAATTATAAAATCATTAAATCTAGTGACAATCAAAATTTTGATTTAATTTATAATCATTTATTTAAATATTTTACAAATTGGAAAATATGAAAGGTTTATGTTAGTTAATTTTAATTATACAATTAACTTTAATTTAAATGTTGTTCAATGTAAGTAGCCAATTAATAAGAAGGAAATCTATCTATTTCTCCATTGAAAACCACAATGGAACCCAATTTACCCCTAAAACCTATATATCTGATAAATTAACAAATATTTGGAGTTTAGGCTATTTAACCATACATTTGGAATTTAGGCTATTTAACCATAGCCATACAATTCGCCCTAAATAATCAATATTCCAAAAGATTATCTTACACACATCCGAAATTTAAGCTATTTAACCCCAACCATACAATTCACCCTAAATAATCAATATTCCAAAAGCTTATCTTGCACTTCTACTAGTTGTAAAATTACATACGAGAATTGCAACAATTCAACTTAAAAATTATTCAATTTAAATCAAATTACCGCAAATTTTATAATTTATTCTCAATTTAGTTTAGAAAGATGATATTTAACCTAAAATTGCAATAAAATTACCTAGATGCTAGAATTACAAAGAATTAACATGAAACTATATAAACTATATGCAATGAAATTGTAATTCCAACAATTTTACTTGAAATTTTACAATTTAAACAAACACAAGATATCAAATTTAAATTGAAATATCCGTAAATTGATCTTTAATTAATTTATCTACTCGGAATGATTATCTTGTAATTCATTGAATTTATTAGTGTAAATTACGATATTACCATAGCAACAAGTTACATACAACTTTCCTTAAAGCACACCGGAGTTTCCATCACTATAAAAAGGTGTTACTGCAACATAGAGTTGCCATACTATAACATGGAGTTTCCACAACTACCAATCATAGCGTTGTCCAAATCTCCCTACTAAAACACTGCAATATTTTTTTGAGTGATTTGGATGTTTTAAAAGTTTTATAAAAACACGATTAATAGTTTTCTTTTTCTCAAATTATAAATAAATAATAAAAATAAATATGGATGAAATTACTAAATTTTTAAATAAATCACAATACTTCTCACATTCCTACCCAGACTACTAACTACACAAAATAAAACCATCGTTTATTGATACATCAACTCTAAATTTGAGATCTTAGGAGTGCATAAGCACTTGCTATGGGCTATATTTGCACTCAAAAACTCTTTCTGGCTCTGGTTTTCCATGACTTCACCTCCGTTGTGTAGCCAATGTGAACATTGAGGCCATCAAGATTATGCAACTCTCTTTTCAGTTCGTTTTCTACTTGTTCAAACTCAAATTTTAGCATTTAGGAAGGAAAATCCTTTCCCTCATCTCTTTCAGACTTGAATTTTAACGGTCCAGCTTGCAAAGCCTTTCCCTTCTTTCTTTGACTTTGACCTAAAAGAAACCAAATATTCATCTACTTGCTATACCTAATACATACACTATCACGAAAGGTAATGAAATGAAGAGTAGGAAGAAATCAATTTGATAAATGATTAATTAAACCAACCTAGGACTGTTTTACAATATCTTTTGATAAGTGGCTTGCACAGGACCACAAGGCTTTGGATCTGGTCCCTATTGCTTAACCTTGGCTGGGACATCAATTCTCACAGTTTTGCCGATCTTGGAATCTACCCAATAGATGAAACCCATAACCCACATGATCACCTTCTCTCTGCATTTACAAAAAAAATTAAAGTGTATGGTTATTCATGAAATCCACGAATTTGAATCAGGTAAACAATTTTTAAATTCAAATTTCAAATCCCGATAATAGCCCGCCACTGTTTCAAATTTGAAATTGAATTCGATGGATCCATGTATCGACAAGGATGACATATGGTAGATCAAATTGAATTCTATGGATCCGTGTATCGACAAGGATGACATATGGTAGATGGGAGTGAGAAAACAGAGGTTGGCAAACGGGGAGACCCAACGGTGGGAGACGGTGATGGAGCGAAGGCCAAAATTTTGAAGTTACCGGAGGATGATGGCCGGTGGAGGAAGGTGCAAAAGATGAAGTCGAAATGGTACTCTTTAGACGAGGGCATTAATTTCCACCACCATTTGAAAGGATTTGTTATTTTTGTATTCAAGTTTCTATGATCCATAATGAATTAAACAGAATCTTTCTGCAGAAATCACATCAGAGAATTATTTGGTCTATGGATTCAACAAGTGTGGTTCATGATGAGGACCAAATGAGCAGGGAGACCATGGCAAAGGGTTAAATAGAGAGCGACATGATTTCAAATAACCTCAATATTAAATGGCAAATTTTAGAAAAAATATTTAAATAATGATATTATTTGATTAATTTATTAAAAATATTAATAGATAACCGCTATATTAAATGACAAGTTTTTGAAAAATAATATTTAAATTAATCTATTAAAACCAAATATTACTAGTTATTGAAAAATAATATTTAAATAATGATATTAGTTTATTAATTTATTAAAATATTAATATGTATTTATTAATTTACTAAAAAATATTAATAGGTAACGGCTATATTAAATGGCTAGTTTTTTAAAAATAATATTTAAATTAATTTATTAAAACCAAATATTACTGGTTCTTGAAAAATAATATTTAAATAGTAATATTAGTTTATTAATTTATTAAAAACAAATATTAATAAGTTACCGCTATATTAAACACCTAGTTTTTAAAATAAATAATCAAAGTCAAACTTTAAAGGAGGGGAGTCAAAAATTATAAAAACGAGTGAAGACCCTAATCGAGACAAGGTCCTTTGATATATAAAATAACTAATGGAAAAAAATAAAATAAATTAAAAATAATTAATGGAAAAATAAATAAAATAAAACAAAAATATACACAAGTAAATATATATATATATATATATATATATATAATAAAAATAAATAAATAAAAAACAGAAACATATATATATCCAAAGAAAAATAGTCAATAAATAAAACCTGGTCAACAATAAAATATGGGGCTCATGCCCATTAAACAAATAACAAAAATACTAAAATGAGTTCAGAACGAATACGATGATAAAATACATAAAAAACATGAATGATCAAGAAAATAAACTCTAATGAAGAATAAATCAACAACAAATACTATAAAAAAGATGGCAATACCTTAAAAAAAAAAAAAAAAAACTAGGAAGACAAAACAAGGACCCAACTTCTACTAATATTCCAACCATTGTCTCTATTCAAATTCTTGGGTCTTTTTTCAATTTTCAGGGCCTCCCTCAATTTACAATGATGAAAATGACTAACCTTAGCAACGACTTGGGCCTCCTCAATGCAGATGTGATGCTTAGATTTATTTGCATGCTCCGCCAAAGCAGAGGAGTGGGTCTTGCCATGCTTGATGTCAGCAACATGCTCACGAATCCTTTGATTAATCGAGCAACCAGTCTCACCAATATAGGGAGTCCCACAAGAGCATGGGATAACGTAAACACCCTTCATATTCTTGGGGTCCACTGGGTCTTTTACAAAGCTAAAGGAGCTCCGTATGGTATTTAAAGGCCGAAAGGTTGAAGCCACTTTATGCTTCCTTAGGATCCTTGCAATCTTGTCAGTGGTCCCTTGGATAAAAGGAAGATGAGCACCAAAAAATCGATCCTTAGTATCTTTCTTAGCACTAGGACCTTTTTCAGCTCTGAGGAAAGCCTTAGTACATTGGTGTCTACTATACCCATTATTAAAGAAAACACTTAAGAGATGTGCTTTCTCTTCCTTGAGATGGTTCTCATCAGAAACTCTTAAAGCTTTTGAGAAAGGATTTGTCATTATTTATTTTCCCCTTTCTTAGAGACTTCTCAACTTACTCTGGTCAATTCAGCAAAGAAACGATTAATTTCCACGACCACCTAAAACGATTTGTCACTCATTATTTTCCTTGCTTCTTCTAAGATTTCTCAACTCACTCCAGTGAATTAGGCATTGAAAAGATTAATTTCCATGACGACTTGAAACCATTTGTTACTCCGTTCAATTCGGCAAAGAAACAATTAATTTCCATGAACACTTAAAATGATTTGTCAGTATTTATTTTACCTGTTTCTTCTAAGACTTCTCAACTACTCTGGTCCAGTTTCCACGACGACTTGAAACCATTTGTTTCCCCAGCTTCCTAGAGACTTCTCAACTTACTAGTCATCCTCCAATGATGGGAGAGTTGGAGTATTTATATGGATGCCGCACACATTGCATCAATGCATCTCACAAGCAACGTAGTTACTTAGAGTCGGGGAAGATCGAGAAATGGATAAAGGTTTTATGTCGATGTTGCTTATGTGTGTTGTGCTAATGGAAACTTTGGCAAATACCATCCTTGCCTTTGATGCTGCATCCATGAGTTACCATGCTCATCCCTTCGACCGCATGGCGAGTGGAAGTACCTCTTTTCAACCTAGTGAATTTGTTTTGAACAAAGTTGCAATGAAGCTGGAGGACTCTGAGTTGACATCACCCATCAACGCACTTCACGCCTTAAGGGACGTGTTGGAACTTTTATCGTTCAAAGATGTGGTCATATCTGATCCATCTGGATCCCTTCTCAGCTGGACACTACAAAATTCATACAACGTGTGCTCTTGGAATGGGATCCGCTGCAGAAACGACACAAATAGAGTGGTTTCCGTAACACTTCCTGGCTTCGAACTGAAAGGTAGTCTCTCACCATCTCTAGGTACCCTTTCGTTATTACGCACTTTGAATGTCTCTCGTAATAATTTCATAGGAAGAATTCCACCAAAAGTGGGGCAACTTAAAGCATTGAGCATATTTGACCTCAGCGCTGATAAGAAGTCTGGAGAATTCCATTGATTCAAATGTTGTGATCTATATTTAATTCATTCAATGAAGGTTACATTTATACTTGAAAACAATAACTGAAAACAGTTATAACTAGAAATACCTAATTTATAACTAAATCCCTAACTATACAGAAATCCTGAAGGATTACAACATTTCCCCCCTTAATCTGAAGGGACATCTGACATACCAAGTAAAGATCTAAATTTTTCGAACTTTTCACGTCCTAATGCTTTAGTAAAGATATTTGCAATTTGTTCTAATGTTGGACAATGTGTCAGATGAATTGTTTTGACCTCTACATGATGTTGAATCAAATGATACCTGGTGTTGATATGTTTGGTTCGATCATGAAACTTTGGATTCTTGGCCAATTGAATTGCAAAAGAGTTGCCAACAAATAAAGGATTTGAAGCTTTTTTGTTTCTCCTACAAATCTTCAAGTATTTTCTGAAGCCAAATGATTTCCTTAGTGGCTTGAGCTGCTGCAACATATTCAGCTTCGATGGTAGAATCAATAGGAACAGATTGCTTGCGTGATCTCCAACTAATGGCTGCTGATCCAAGATTCATAAAATAGCCAGAAGTAGAGACTCCATTCTCTTTATCTCCATCAAAATCGAAATTTGAATAACCAACAAGATGGAAGTCTAAAACTTTGGTATATTTGATGCCATAATTTTGGGTTCCATTTAAATATTTCAGTACTCTTTTTGCTGCTACCTAATGCCCCTCACAAGGATGATGCATAAATCTAGAAAGTATTCCTACAACAAATGCTATATCAAGACGAGTAATAGATAAATAAATCAAACTTCCAACAAGTTGCCTATACTTTGTTGGATCTTCAAATGATTTTCCTTCTTCTGAAGTAAGTTTCAAATTCTGCTCCATTGGTGTAGCAACAAGATTACAATCCATCATACTATATCTGTTCAATAACTTACCAACATACTTCTTCTGAGAGATGAAAATATGTTGTGGTTTTTGATCAACTTCAATTCCAAGATAATAATGAAGTAAACCTAAATCTGTCATATCAAAAACCTTTTTTCAATTCCTTCTTAATAGATGATATATATTCATCATTGTTTCCTGTGATCATCAAATCATCAACATATACAACTAGATATACAACTGATCTTCCAACTTTCTTAACGAAAAGAGTTGCATCATCTAGGTCAAAATGTTTATAATTTAACTTTAGAAGATGTTCAGTTAGTTTCTCATACCATGCTTGTGGCGCTTGTTTCAAGCCATACAAATACTTCATTAGTTTGCAAACCTTTTGTTCTTTCCCTTTAACGAAAAAACCTTCTGGCTGAAACATGTAAACATCTTCTTTCAAATCTCCATTTAAAAAAGTAGTTTTGACATCCATACGATGAATTTTTCGTTCTTTCTAAGCTACAATAGCAAACAAAGATCTAATAGTACCACATTTAGCTGTAGGAGAAAATGTCTCTATATAGTCAATACCCTCTTTCTGTGCATATCCCTTCGCTACAAGTCTTGCCTTGTGTTTGTCTAGTGAACCATCAGCTTTATACTTAGTTTTATAAATCCACTTGCAACCAACAGGTTGGACGCCAACAGGAGGATCCACCAGCCTCCATGTGTCATTTTTTATGAAAGCATCATATTCCTTTTGCATTGCATCTTTCCATTGATCATAACTAGTAGCTTCTTCAAAACAAGTAGGTTCACAATCCACAAAAAAAAGTTAAATTCACAATGAGAATAGTTACCTGAGGAACTTCCAGTCTTAAACTCATCATATTTCTTCAAAAATGTTTGAATACGAGATGATCTTCACAAAGTTTGTGTAGGAAGTTGCTCATCTTCTTCATTTGTCTTAGTTTTTGCTATTTCTATCCTTTTCAACTATGTCGCCATTTCTGTCCCGATCATGTCTGTAGAAACACTTGCATCAACCAATTTCTCATCAATAGCAGAATTATCATCATTGAGAGAAGGAAACTCCACTGAATAATCTAATATAGGTATCCCCGATTCAGGATGTGGAAGTATATTATCTGGTTCATAATAAAACTCTTGAGGCACAAACTTTTCTATCTGATTAAGTTGTCTATCAATAGTGAGGGAATCTTTATCAGATTCAAGAAAAATTACATCTCTTGACAAAATAAATTTCTTGTTCTCTTCATCATATAATCGGTATACCTTATAAGTCATAGAATACCCTAAAAGAATACATTTTCTGCTCCGTTCACTCAACTTATTCCTCTATTGTTTAGGAATCAAAGCATAATATTGAGAACTGAAAACTACGAAATGGTTAACAGCAGGAAGACGATTATACCACATTTCATATGGAGTTTTGTTATTAATGATAGAGGATGGGTACCGATTTCTAATATATGTTGCATAGAGCATTGCTTCTCCCCAAAACATCAATTTTACATTCTTAAAAAACATTATTGACCTTACCATATTAAGCAATGTTCTTTTCATTCGTTCTGCATTGTTGTGGATTATATGGCATTGTGGTATGGTGTTTGATGCCATTCTCTTGCAAATATTTTTCAAAGTCATGTGAAGTATATTCTCCTCCATTATCAGTTCTTATAGTACCAATATTTAGTTGAGCTTCATTTGTAATCAAGAGATGAAATTTTTTAAACACATCCAAAACTTGTGATTTTTCCTTAAGCAGATAAACCCAACACATCCTTGAATAATCATCAATAAAAGTCAGTATGTATTTATTGCCATTGACAGTTGGTACAAGCATAGGTCCACACAAATCAGAGTGTATGAGCCTTAATTTTCTTGTAGCTCGAGAAGTAGAATTCTGAAAAGATTGTTTTTGATGCTTACCCAATATACAAGCATTACATGGGGTCAATTTTCTAGGAACTGTTGGAAGTCCTTTAATCCCCTGCTATCTCATAATTCTAATACTTTCATAATTAATATGACCAAAGCGTGCATGCCACAATAAAGAAGATGACAAAGTATCATTTTGTTGAACCAAATAATTTGTGTTCAATGTAACAGAGGACACACCTTTCAATTTCAACAATTTATCTTCTTCTACACCAATCATTACAGTTTTATTGTCGGCTGCTCTTCAAATTTCCACTTTACCATAAAATATGTGGATGGAATGTCCCTGTTGTCTTATTTGTACAAGAGATAATAAATTTCTTTGGAACTAAGGAATGTAAAGAACATCATTCAAAGTATAATCAGAAAGTCCAAGAATTTTTAACTGAATAGAACCAATCCCCGATGGTTTGATTTGAGACTTATTAGCAAAATACACTACTCCATCAATATTATCACTGAATTGTTCAAACAAATCTCTTCTAAAGGTCATATGACAAGTGGCACCTGTGTCTAAAATCCAACTGTCATGCCATGAAGAAAAAGAGGTACTAAATATATCTTCCATATGAAAATTACAATGAGCAACAACATAATGTGCATTCTCAGAAGACTGTCCTTTTTCTGGAATTAGATGATCTTTCTTTTCAAGAATTTGTTCTCTTCTTTCATTAATTTTCTCCCAAGGAATTCTACAATTTGCAGCTGTATGTCCAATTTTACCACATCTAAAGCATTTTACAGCTGTTTTATCAAGAAAATTTCTTTGTTTATCATTTTGTTGTCTATCTCCTTGAATATTTTTGCCCCCCCTGCCTCTATAATTCTTCCTACCTCGACCTCTATTACCCTTAGTATTTCTTTCAGATTCTTCTTGAGGTTTTTGATCTTTATGAGCAAGACATAGGGTTTCAGTATTAGAATTATGTGATGTTTCTTTCTTGCCAAAAGCCTTCTCTCTTTCTGCAATTTTCCCTATTAATTTATCAAAATATAAATATTTTAACTGCCCACTAGCTTGGAGAGATTCCAAGTAGTGTGAATGACTAGGGTAAAGAGTTTTTATAAAGGCAGTGAGTTGCAGATCAACTTTAACTCCAGTAAATTCAATTTCATGATTGATGGCTTTAATTTCAGAAGCAAGTTTTAGAGGATCATTATCTTTCATTTCCAAATTAAATAACTTCAACAATAACTGAATTATCTCCAATTCAGAATGTGAATCATAAAGCTCTTTTAGTTTTGTTATGACATCATATGTTGTTTTATTCTGAGTAATGTATTCGCTTACCTCTTCTGAGACTGAAGTGGAAATTAAGGCATAGGCCTTCTTATCCTTACTTTCCTAGATTGTTAATTGTTTCTCCTCGTCAGGCTGATCTGGTGAATTCCCTTCTTTTCCTTCATAGGTTCCATCCCACAAATCATTAAAAATAAGTGTATTTTTTACCTTCCTGAGCCATTCCTAATAATGTTCCTTTCCAGACAGAACAATCCCAATTAAAGATACCAAGGAGTTCATCTTTTTTTTAGATAATGACAGAATTCTTAAAAAAATTGTTATGATTACAAGAACAAAATTATTTTAAAAAAATTATGTTTCAATCATTACAGCATAAATTTCCTTTTTTTTTTAAATATTTTGCGTATTAACTTACAGAAAAAAAAAAAAACAAAAAAACAAAACAAAACAAAAAAAACATAACAAAAAAAAACAAAAACAAAAAAACTAATAACAACCCAATGGTTGTATATTAAAAACAGCCAGAGTAGAGTCTCCACCAACGCTGCTAACTCCACCAATGTTGTTGTGCACACTACCAGGTCACGCCTCTACCAACGCTACTAACTGTTAAGTATTCAGGTCAGCAAGCACATCTTCTTCGCTGGTTTACAACAATGGAGGATCTAGGCGTTCTGGTTCAATGGAGTTTGATCCAGGCTCTAATATCATTGATAAGAAGTCTGGAGAATTCCATTGATTCAAATGTTGTGATCTATATCTTAATTGATTTAATGAAGGTTACATTTATACTTGAAAACAATAACTGAAAACATTTATAACTAGAAATACCTAATTTATAACTAAATCTCTAACTATACAGAAATCCCAAAGGATTACAACAAGCTCTAATATGCTTTGTGGTCATATTCCAAAATCATTGTGCAAATGCACACATCTTCAATCGATCAACCTGTCAGTTAACAGTTTGACAGGGACTATTCCAACAGAATTCGGCCATTTGTGCAAGTTGGAACATCTTCGTTTGAAGAAAAATTACCTTACTGGAAGCATCCCATATTCTCTGAGCAACTGCATGTCTCTTCGACATCTGAACATTGGACACAACAATCTCACAGGTCCAATTCCTCTTGAATTGGGCTCACTGCAAAACTTAGATTACCTGGCCGTCGAATAAAAAAGAACAAAAAGTTAAGCAAAACATGAAGCACAAAATAAAATGAGGGACAAATGGTAAAGTCTGAGATTTATAACCAGGTGGAAGGCATAAATAAAACTTGCTCCCCCATTTCTGCAACATGTTTTTCAGATCCTAAAGGGCATTTTGAGGCATTTTCACACCAAGAGATAAAATGCCCATAGAGTAACCCTACAAGATTATTTTTAAGGAATGAAAACTTGTCCACCTTATTAACATTTGAATAAGTTTGAAGTGCCACCAATACCTATTTCTAAAGTTAGCCTCCCTCCGCCCCAGTCGAGGAGAGTCTACAATAAGTACAATTGCTTTAAATCCAGCATTCTCTGCCCTTCTAATAAGTTGTGCAACGAGACATCTATCCTTGAGTAACTGCCATCACCAAACATAAAATGGGAAAAATATTTTTTTTTCTTTAACATGAATGTGTACATTCTGTCTTGACAATCTATATTTATCACTATTTCACTAAGCATAGCAATTTAAACAATTAATAACAAAGACTTACTCATTTATTCATGAATGTGTGATGTGAAACAATCTTCTTTCTTTTTATATCCAAGTTTCAAATTTCCATAAGACTCGCTATATCTTTCTCTCCAAATTGCCAGATTTCTATACATACATCTGCATCCCAACCTCATACCCTCCTAAACATTTTCCATAAGCATGGCCATATGTTTCTTTGAAAATTGCCAACTTTCTGTACATGCATGCTCAGTGCAAACTCAGGCACTCCTAAATATTCTCGGACTACTTTGGAGAGGGGAGAATAGAAGCAACTCCAGAGATAAATCATAATGAAAGGGTGAAATTGATGGACATTTAATGAAACTGGCGAACACATGTTATTTGGAATTGGACAATTTCGAAATACACCTTTCCACTACTATGACAAGTGTATGTATAACATTTTGTAATCTTCTTTTTCTTGTTATGGTAGGTGTGTGTAATTTTTTTTAGTCTTCCCATTCTGGTTAATCCATAGGTGTCAATTAACAAATGGCATGGTAAATTTTTAATCAAAATTTTAAAAAATTAATTTAAATAAGGTTTAATCATGTGATTTAGATATGTAGGGAAGTTAGTGGTGTGAATTCCATCCATTGATATTGTGGCAATGATGAGAATATACTTGCTTCTTTAAATTTAAACCGTGCGATCAATTTTTTTAATTATTAAAATGATTAAAGAGCCCAATTCCAATAGGGGGGAAGCCTATCGGCGTAAACATATATATCAAAATAATATACCTTGATAATAAATTTATATAACTAACTTTTAAATTGACTAGTAAGATGTTTTAGAAATTAATATGACATAGATGTTGATATGTAATAACGTTTTAAAACAATAAAAATAATATATATATATATATATATATATATATATATATATATATATATATATATATATATATGAATGAAGTTTATCATATTTTTTTAATAGTACATCATATTTTTTAAATATATTTTTTGCTTTTATAGTTTCCAATGTGATAGAAACTTTTGGTCGCCCCAAAATTTGATTGGTAACTCTGACTTAGTAGTTAATAGTTAATAGTAAGTTTTAACATTACTAGCTTTCATGTCTTTCGTTTTCTACAATTCAATCATTTTTTTATTTAAGTTGATGATGAGTTGGCCCAACTTTCTAATAGTCCCCGTGCTAAAAGATAATGCCAAGGTATCGATGCTAATGTATTGCCATAATTGTCCCTGATGTCTCTGAAAGCACATCCCAAAATAAAATGATTTTTTGAGTCCACTGCCCCTAGAAGTGCAAAAGGTTCACACCCGTTCTTCCCAAGCATCTTTAGGTCTTTTCCACCTTCCCATTTCACATCGAAGTTGATGTGAGTTAGTTATTAATTAAGCAATAAGAATCTTTTATCTCCATGAAATGCCAACTCCAATGAACTCTTTTTGTTGGAGATCACATGTGGGGTTGAATTCCGCAACATAGTACTTCTTCTTTCTACCCAACCCTTTTCCCCACCTTCCCATTTCACATCGAAGTTGATGTGAGTTAGTTATTAATTAAGCAATAAGAATTTTTTATCTCCACGAAATGCCAACTCCAATGAACTCTTTTTGTTGGAGAATGTGGGGCTGAATTCCGCAACATAGTGCTTCTTCTTCCTACCCAACTCATTTCCCCATATATACTTACTAAACTTCTCTATAACAAAATTATTTAACTCCTTGCTATTTTTGAGACATGCATTGATAGATATATATATATATATATATATATATATATATAGATATATATATATAGATATATATATATATATATATATATATATATATATATATATATATATATATATATATATATAATACATAAAATAAAATTTAAAAATTATGAATAATAGTGACATTTATCTATGTAACATTTAAAAAAAAATGAAAATAATATATATACCTAAATAATCAAATTTAATACTGGCGGAATTAAAAAAAAAAAAATTACCCCTCATTGTGTTTGAGGTATTTTTGTTATACTTCATAGATTTCAATTCAAGATTGATTTAGGTTAATGGCGTACTAAGAATTGATAATTAATTTATTTACGTTATTGGCATATTAAGAATGTTACAACTTGTATCGTCTCTATATATTCAACTTGGTTGTTATGCGGGGCCGACTTGACCAGGACTCCAGAAGTCAGCAAAAACAACAAAGAAAGACAAAAGGTTTCGCGTGGTCCTGGAAATTTCTCTAGGGTGGTGTGTGTTGGAAGCATTAATTCCAATCACCAAACCCATTAAATGCTCAACCATCTAGAGAGTTCAGGAGATGACCTCGAGACTTCTGGAGACTTTAGGTAGCGTCTTGAAGAAGCGACCGACAACTAGAATCCAGAAACTTCTCAGCTATGTATAAAAATCATTGCTTGGTAATGGAATGGGTAAGTTGTGTTTGTGTTCAATCCAATGTGTGCGTTCTCTGATTTGGTATCAGAGCGAGGTAACTCTCAAGAGCTTGAGGTTTTGTGTGAGGGATTAGAGTGAGAGTGAAAGATCCTTGAGGGTATCTGCAGAGAGTCTATGCATAGCAAGCTTTCCGTGGAGGGCGTATTGGCCGGAAGCTTCTCGTGTGTAGCAGATAGTGTGGAAAAACACTGAAGAAATTTTCTTGTGTGCAGATAAAAGAGGAAACACTGTGGAGAGCTGTGGTCTGTGGAGGAAACAAGGCTCTAAACGTGCAGTAAGCAGCGTGTCTGTAGCAGAGATGTTGTCTGTGGAGTAAATAAGGGCGAGGACTTTGTTTTTGAATGTCCAGGAGTGTGCATTTTGATTGCTGGAAAATAGCTATAATATAAGGGTATATTTCAAGTGTGTATACATAATGGTTTTCTGGTGATATTCATGGTGCTTACACGCTTTTTATTTTGCCCTGCATTTTCTTTATGATGAAAAAGATGATGTTAAAAAATTCGAGTGTTTCATGAAGTTAGTATTAAAAAAAAAAATGAATACTAGTGGTAAAAATACATTTGTGGTAGTTGTTTGGAAGTTGGGCTCTTAAGTTTTGTGGAAGTTTGCAATTAAGTGAAAAGTGGAAGTTTGGTGTTAATTAATGAATGGCCTCCTAACTTTTTTTTAATATTGGTGGTTGTTAAGAAATATTGATGGTTGTTTGATGAAATCATGTTTTGTTTGTTATTATAAAAATTATATATATAACTGAAAAAGGAGGGAGACACATCGTTCAATAATATTTTTGATTTGTGAAGTTCAATATAACTTTATGACTTTTGCTTGAGAAATAATATTTGTGATTAAGGAGTCATTAAATTTATTGGTTGGAGAATCCATAAGATTAATATTATGGAAAATGTATTAGCAAAGTCTTATCTATCGGATTCTAAAAAGCTAGATGGTGAAAATTATGCAAATTGGAAGTTTAAGTTGCATAATTTGATGGAAGGCTACAACATATGGACGATTGCATCTGGAGCTGAAGTCAAACCAGTTTCCCCTCAAGCCACAGATGTTGCAATTCAAGATTGGGAGCACTGGGAAAACAAAGCGAAGGTGCTTTTGCGGATGTCCGTTAAGGACAACATTATTCCACACATTAGAGAGTGCAAAACATCTAAGGAGACATAGGACACTCAAAAATTTGTATCAAGCGAAGACTGCAAATTGAATATTGTATTTAAAGAGTAAGATTCTTTCAATTAAGATGGAAGAAAATGAAAGTGTTTGTAATTTTATTTCTAGAATTAAATATCTAAAGTATAAATTAGGTGACATTAGTGAATCTAGTACAGACTTGGTTACTGTGACATTAAATGGAATGCTTGATGAATATCAAATGTTTATCACTGGTCTTTCAGCTAGAGAGAAGGCTCCTACTTTTGATGAGTTGGCAAGTATACTTATGCAGGAAGAAGAGCGGAGAAAAAGTCTTAAACAAAAATCTCCCAGTTCAAATTTAGCATTGATGGCTAAAGGGAAGCAGTTCTTCAAAGGAAAACAATGGGAGAAAAATAAAGGCATAAAGCCATAGGTAAAATCATTTCAAGGTACACCTTTACCAAGGACAAATGCCAAATCTAGTATAGATAATGTGTGTTATTACTGTGGAAAACCTGGTCATTTTGCTAAGAATTGCATGAAAAGAAGATCTGATCAATTCAAACAAGGAAGACATTCAAGAAATTATGTTGATAGAGATGAAGCAATTAGTCATGACTTTAGCAATATTAAATTGTTTGTGTCCAACGTTGCCTTATCAGTAGAAACTGACGATGATAATGCTTGGTTTATACATTTTGGTGCATCAATACACATGTCATGAAAAAGAGATTGGTTTGATACTTATCATGAGATTAATAATGGCGGACAAATCTATTTAGGAGATAATAGATCATATGAAATTAAAGGATATGGTGATATAAGTGTTATGATGCCTAATGGATAAGAAAAACAAATTCAAAATGTGGTGTATGTTCCAGGATTAAAGAAGAACTTAATTTCAGTCTCTACTATTACAGATCAACATTTAAAAGTTGAATTTGTGAAATCACATTGTTTGGTAAAGGATGTGCAGGACAAATACAAGGTTGTTGCAAAAGGAATGAGAGATGGAGGCTTATACAAGTTGGATGTAATGAAGAATGGGCATCAACCTTTGGCATCAACAGGCATGTCAAATATAGAGCTTTGGCATCAAAGGTATGGACACTTAAATCATAATGACCTAATGTTACTACAAAAGAAATTGATGGTAGAAGTTCTTCCAAATATTAAGGGTGAACACTTTGAATGTGAAGGTTGTGCACTAAGAAAACAACATAGAGAAAAATTTCCTGTACATGAAAATAGAAGAAAACGTGAAATACTTGAACTAGTGCATACGGATGTATGTGGTCCAATGCAAACTAAGCCACTTGGTGGAGCATATTACTTTCTTATATTTATTGATGATAGCACTAGATACACCTGGGTGTACTTTATAAGAAACAAAAGTGATGTGTTTGAATACTTCAAAGAATTCAAGAGTATGGTTGAAAAGAAAACAGGAAAGAGCATTAAAATTCTTCGATCAGATAAAGGTGGTGAGTACACTTCAGGAGATTTTATCAAATATTGCAAACAAAATGGAATTATGAAACAGCATACACCTCAGCGAAATGGAGTAGCTGAGAGAAAGAATAGAACATTAGTTGAATGTTCTCGTAGTATGTTAAAAAGTAAAAGACTTTTGAATAGTTTTTGGGCTGAAGCTATTAATACAGCGTTATATCTTAAAAATAGAAGCCCTACTAAGTATCTTGAGCACAAACACCATTTGAAGCATTTTATGGTTTTAAACCTAAAGCTAGTCATTTAAGGATATTTGGATGCAAGGCCTTTCCTCATAGTCCTAAAGAGGATAGGAGAAAGTTATATGCCAAAGCCATCAAATGTATTTTTATTTGATATTGTTCTGATCAAAAAGCATATAAAATGTATGGTCCAAGTACTCACAAGGTCTTTGCAAGTAGAGATGTTATATTTCATGAGCATGTAGATAAACAAATAAAAGTAGATGAACATAATGTATGGCAGCCTTTGTTGCACAGTAGATCCTCCTACATTAGGGTTTTGGGGCTTAAAGCCCGAGTTTTGGTCAATATAATGTAAAGACACCATGAAGTACGAGCACAGAGCGCAAGAGTCTAGGATGAGTCATAGGGTTGTCTGCCCTAAAATAATGTAATTTAATGTAAAGTTGTGTCGGCCTACCCATGGTCCGCGGACCATGGGATTGTATAAATAGAGCGAGGCTCTAAATGTAAAGTAAGTTTTAAGAAAGGAAAAGTAATAGATAGATGTGAATGCATGGTTAGAAGGTAGAAGTGGATATGAAGTGTATTGGGTCGTAGTAGGAGGTAGAGGCTCTGCAACTGAGTGCGCAGAGGCCTAGTAGAGTCCGCAACTGAGTGCGCGGACCCTTGCAACTGAGTGCACAGGGCGGAGTCGGGTCTATATTGAAATGAACTTGAAAAGGATCATTAATAAAGCTAAGTTGATTCGGCATATTGTGCATCTACTTCATAGATCTATATTTTGATGTTATGCGTTAGTGGTATCTGTTTATATGTGCGCACTTGTATGTATGCTTATGTATGAAAACCTTCTAAGTAATTAACGAACAGAACCTAATTAAGGAAGACTTGGGTAATTAACACTGGTCGCACTACGGCTGGAGCTGCGCGAAGGCAGTCCCACAGAACGCAAGGAGCTCACTGGTGCGCATAACCTAGTAAGCATGAAGGTTGAATCGCGTACCTATCGCCCCATATCAGACATCCCCAGGGTGTGGAAACCTGGTTCCAACACCCTCCCATACTACTTCGGGTGAGACCTCAGTCTGCGCTCCGCGGACTGTTGTCGAAAGGGCCAGTAGTACCAGGATTTGCTTGGCTAAATCACTTTTGAACCTGGGTCAGGCCCCACTAAGCCAACAAATGGTTCCATTGCCGGGACCGGGATCTGCCTAAGGGATGTCTGATGTCGTGCCACTGGAACCCAACAAAGAAGGAAATTGAAGAGTGGTTGGACAAGAAGATTCACGATTTCACGACACAGGAAAATAAAACTCCGCAAGTATCTGAGAAAAGGTGGCTAGATTGCTACATGTATATGGAAATCCACAAGATCTTCTTTGCATCCTTTCCTTCTAAACTGTATGAGTGGATCGTGAGGCTAGTCGACAACCAGGGAAGGTGTAGGCTCGACCAACCGATAGTGTGGACTCCGGAATTAGTGCACAGACTAGAGGCATCAGAAGATAATATTACGTGGGTTGTGGACCATTGGCTCGACCGGATAATAGGGGGATTCATCACTGAGTTCGTAGTAGACACAACCGTGAGCTACAATGAAGCAGAATGACGTTTTCTCAAGGGACCGTGAGGTAAGTATATTAAATATTTGAATACTTGGATTAAGATGTTGTTATGTGAAAAGTAGGTTATGCGAATACATTAATGTTTGGGATGACGCGGAGCGGAAAGATCTACAAAGGTAGCGGGGAATTAGAAAATAGTCCCTTAATTTCACCTTCGCGAGAGAGCGAGGAAGAGCTCGCTCAGGTCTCTCTGAGAAGTGCGGTCAGTTTGATAAGGTAGTGCATTCCGCAGTTACCACCTCCACCCACGCCACCACCTGCTTCACCTCCCTCACCTCCATCTCCACCCACTCCACCTCCACCACCCCCATAGTTTAGCATGGCGAGTGCAATCAAACTACCCATATTCAGAGGTGTAGGGAATGAAGATCCGGACCAGTTCTGGTTCGTGGTAAGGGTAGTATGGGAAGCGCAAGGTGTCATAGACAACAATATTAAGAAGGCTACATTGGTAAGCGTGCTACAGGATCATGTGTTGACATGGTATATCAAGCACTCTAATGACCACCCGAACGCAGGAATAGTGGAGATCCAGAATGCGTTGAATAGAGAATTTAGCCAACCAAAATCAAAGACACAATCAATCATCGGGATTAAAGAGATCGTGATGTTTCCACGGGAGACCCCCTGAGATCTGGATCAACGGCTGAAGAGTATGATCCGTGAGGCCAATATGATGCTAACAGATGCCTAGCA
Source organism: Pinus tabuliformis (assembly GCA_031772625.1). Lineage (NCBI taxonomy): Eukaryota > Viridiplantae > Streptophyta > Pinopsida > Pinales > Pinaceae > Pinus > Pinus tabuliformis. Next base: position 449,500,988 of record CM062809.1, on the reverse strand, counting down.
TCGCGCATGGTTTGTGGCATCCCTAACACCGCACTCGAGGATGACGCTGTCACAACAGATACTTTCCACCTGGGCAGAAGCATTGGAAATGATGATGAGGTTGCATGAGACCTCGATACAAGACCCCGGGTTGGGGGTTCAACAAATCCACGCACAACTACAGAATCTATGCCTGGAAATGTAGGGTTTGAAGCAGGATAGGGCACTGTGGCCAGAGGCATGCGAGGAGGTATGGTGCATAAAATGCAAACGCCAGGGCCATGACAAGGACCACTGTCCAGTATTCGCGAACTACTTGGTAGGAGGGGGGCCAATGCCATTGAGACCAGAGGCACAGGTAAGGCCGAGTGGAACACCCACATTATGATGCGTGATCTGTCAGATAGGAGGAAAACACATGACAGATAATTGTCATTTGTTGCAGAAGTATACACAGACTCCCCAGCAGTTGTTTTGTAATTTCTACAGGTCAATAGGCCACGACGAGTGCAATTGTCGTAGCTACGAGCTAATGATGGATCGGACCCCAACCTATAGGATGTAGACAGAAATACGAGCCCTTAACCCAACTGCAGAGATGACGCGCGCTAGATTTAAGGGGCGAGGTCGAGGACGAGGAGGAATGGGACTAGGAAGGGACTGTGGATAGTTAATTTGCTACAATTGCGGAGGACCAAGGCACTATGCCCACGATTGCACCAACTCAACGAGAATATCCTGTTCGTATTGTGCTCAGTTTGATCATGAAATGATAGATTGTCCCACGCTAATCAAACAGATGTGCAAAAAAGGGGTACTTGAGCCTCCTCCAACTCAGAATATCCAAATGATGAGGTTTGAACCACGCGAAGAAGACCCAAATGTGAACATGATGCTCAGAAGCGGTGAGACCACGAGGGAAGATAAGGGGAAGCAGCCTGAGGAAGATATATGGGTTCGCAAGGCTTTTACAAAGGAACCTGAGTTTGACTTAGAACGCACAAAGGAGACGTTTATGGAAGCTAAGAATAGCTTCACAGAAGCCTCCACTTCAGGTAGTAAGGACCAGCCAAAGCCAGGAATGGATCCTTTAATCCTTATTACCTTTCTAGAGACCTGCATGAAACTGTTGCGGGACAGCAAGGTAGTTAAAGGACTACAGGAGCTGATCACTAGGTGTGTAGCATTAGGAGAACCGCACGTAGTCTGGAAACTAGGAAAGCATGCATTGTGCACTGGGAGGGAAATGAGATTGACTGTGCAGATTGGTGAGTATGAAATGGATCAGGTCATCCTAGATCTGGGTTCGGACGCGAATGTGTTACCAAAGCAAACATAGGAATGCATGGACAGGCTCGTGTTGTAGTGGTCCCCTATTCAATTAAGAATGGTGAACCAACAAAATATTTTTCCCATGGGGAGGTTGTAGGGAGTAACAGTTGATATTGAAGGCACAAGCACACAGACGGATTTTGAAGTAATAGAGATTGTTGATGACAACAATCCTTATCCCGCGTTGTTAGGAATAGACTGGGCCACCGATATGAATGGAGTCATCAACCTGAAGAAGCGGAAGATGATATTCGAGAAGAAGTCACTACGCATAGTAGTCCCGCTAGACCCAACCGAAGGAGCGCGCTACATTGAACCAATGTGCGACAATGAGCTAGATTGTATTTACTAGATAAGGACACGAGACCAGGATCGGGTGAATCTGACTGCAGATGGGAGAATCTCATGGGAGTGCGAGAGCTCCTATACCATGGATTCAGACGAAGAAGTAGAGCATTGTCAGAACCGGTTGCATGAAGTGACAATGCTGAATTGCAACATGATGATTAGATCATTGCATTGCATAACGATAGAGGCAAGGGAACTGCCAACATATGATGGGTGACAACGGTGGATGATTTCCTGGACAAATTTGAAAGCACAGTATCGAAACAACAATGGTACGGTGTGTGGGAATGGGCACTGTGTGCAACACCCACACGATGGTGGAGTACACATCAGGAGACTGTTGTAAACTGGTGTGAATGTAGAAGGCAGACGCGCTTACGGTTTGGAAGCCCCCAACGTCGAACGAGAACTGTATAGCGAGGACGAAGCAGCTTGCGTGCCCATCTGTGTCACTCAGTGCAAACGTGTGCTGAGCAGTCCACACAAGCACACCCTAGACTAAGGATCAAAAATCGGAACTAGTATGTCGCAGCAGGAACCTTCGAGGCCGAACAAACGTTACACGCCTGTATGGAAAACACCTTTGTGTTGCCCTAAGGCGCGCTAGCAGCAGCAAGCGAGGGTGGCTGGGCTGCGATAAGCAGCATGAAAGGTGTCAGCTTGAACTTGGCCGCCCTTCTGTATGAAATTATGTATCAGCAGCAGGATGGGGTCAACACAGAGCTCCACGCCCGGGAAGGCCGAGCGATCCAGGTCTTACATGAGCAGAAAATCAACATGGACCTGCTCAGCATCCAGCAGGATGAATTAGTTGCGCAGGCTCGCGAACTAGAGCAGGCCATAGAGGATGCATGTAGGAGCGTTCCAGATTTGGTCATGCTGATGGAGCTACCAGCAGTAGAGCGGGTCCATAGATTGGCAGTTAGAGTCCGCAAGGCCCGAGAGGAAATGAAAAAGGTTCAGTTGGAGCTAAACCTGCAGATCGTCGAGCTACGATTAAAGGCGCAACCCTCCACACCCCCAGAAGTCAGAGAGCAACGCACTCGCGCTATCTAGATGGGGTTGGAACAGATTGGCCAGGCGACACAGTGTTGCACCAGGATGTTGGAGCAAGCACTAACCATACTTACGCACCTGCAGGTAGACCCGAATCTACACTGCCTAGAGACAGAGGCGCGCGAGTTGTAGCAAGAGTACGACAGTGTCTGGGGCACTGTGCAAATGGTTGTCCTTACTCAACAACTCACCAGACTATAGCAGGCAAGGGCACTGAAGGACCAATTAGACGCTGCGTGCCAAAAAGAAGCCTTGCTTAAAGCATGCATCCAACCATGGATCGATGAAGCCTTCACAATTACACTACCATTGAAGGGAAGATGGCATAGATGCAGGAACTTTATGCGGTAGGATAGGAATGCGACCCTTCTCGCGAAGGTTCAGAGATACGTGTGCAACAAGTTACAACGGGTAGCAGAATAGTGTGTTATTGACACCCAAGTTGCGCAAGACCTGCTGCATGGACTTCACGGAAAGATCGCCGCACCAGCAAAGTGACTCCAGACGAGTCACGATGATGGTGTTGGGGGCCTGTTGGGCAACAGATCCCCCCACAGTAGGGTTTTGGGGCTTAAAGCCTGAGTTTTGGTCAATATAATGTAAAGACTCCGCGAAGTACGAGTGCGGAGCACGAGAGTCTAGGATGAGTCATAGGGTTGTTCGCCTAAAATAATGTAATTGAATGTAAAGTTGTGTCGGCCTACCCATGGTCTGCGGACCATGGGATTGTATAAATAGAGCGAGGCTCTAAGTGTAAAGTAAGTTTTAGGAAAGGAAAAGTAATAGACAGATGCGAAGGCATGGTTAGAAGGTAGAAGTGGATTTGAAGTGTATTGGGTCGTAGTAGGAGGTAGAGGCTCTGCAGCTGAGTGCGCAAAGGCCTAATAGAGTCCGTAGCTGAATGCATGGACCCTTGACGTTGAGTGCGTAGGGCAGAGTCGGGTCTATATTGAACTGAACTTGAAAAGGATCATTAATAAAGCTAAGTTGATTTGGCATATTGTGCATCTGCTTCGTAGATCTATATTTTGATGTTATGCGTTAATGGTATCTGTTTATATGTGCGCACTTGTATGTATGCTTATGTATGAAAACCTTCTATGTAATTAACGAACAGAGCCTAATTAAGGAAGACTTTGGTAATTAACAGTGGTCGCACTACGGCTGGAGCTACGTGAAGGCAGTCCCATAGAATGCAAGGAGCTCGCTAGTGCACATAACCTAGTAAGCGCGAAGGTTGAATCACGTACCTATCGCCCCATATCAAACATCCCCAGGGTGTGGAAACCTGGTTCCAGCACCCTCCCATACTACTTCGAATGAGACCTTAGTCCGCGCTCCACGGACTGTTGCTGAAAGGGCCAGTAGTACTGGGATTTTCTTGGCTAAATCACTTCTGAACCTGGGTCAGGCCCCACTAAGCCAACAACCTCCTTATGAAAGATTTAAGGAAGAAGAAGAAGTTGTGGAATCAACTCAAGATCAAGAACACATGGACATTCCAGAAGACATACCAAAAAGTCAAAGCCCACAAAGAAGTGATGAAGGCACTCCACAAAGAAGAAGAAGAGAAGGTACTCCACAGTGTAATGAACCTCTAAGAAGGTCAACACGACAAATTCAAACCCCTATCAGGTATAAAGATTATGCTTTAATGTCTCAAGTAATAACTGTTTTTGAGCATTTAAATTATGAACAAGATAAAAATCATAAAGAATGGATGGAAGCTATGAAAGAAGAATATGACTCTATAATGAAAAATGGAACTTGGGAATTAACAAAATTACCTGAAAATAAAGTTCCTATAGGATCAAAATGGTTGTACAAGACAAAATTTAATGCAGATGGTAGCATAGACAAGTATAAGGCAAGATTGGTTGCAAAAGGTTATTCACAAAAAGAAGGTATTGATTATGAAGATACCTTTGCCCCGGTTGCTAAAATGAATACAATCGGAATAATGATAGCATTGGCAACTAAATATGATTGGAAGCTACATCAATTAGTTGTAAAGTCATCTTTTCTAAATGGTGACTTAAATGAAGAGATTTATATTATTCATCTAGAAGGATTTGTAAAGAAGGGTCAAGAACATCTTGTATGCAAGTTAAAAAAGGCCTTATATGGACTAAAACATGCACCTAGATCTTGGTATGAAAAAATTGATAAATTCTTCTTTCAGCAAGGATTTAACAAAAGAAAAAATGATCCTAATTTGTATGTCAAGATAGATAGAAATGGGGATATAGTATTACTCTCTGTATATGTTGATGATTTAATAATCACAGGGAGTGGTGATAAATTGATTAAAGATATAAAAATGAAGTTATCACAGGAATTTGAGATGAAGGATCTTGGTCAGATGCACTATTGTCTAGGTCTTGAAGTGTGGAGAGATGATGGAAGGACCTTAATCACACAAACCAAATATAAAAATGAAGTACTAAAGAGATTTCATATGAATGGATGTAAAGGAGTGAGTACTCCATTGGAACAAAATATCAAATTAAGAAGTGATGATGGAACAAAAGAGGTGAATGGAATATTATATCGACAATTAGTGGGAAGTCTGAATTATCTCACTGCCACTAGACAAAACATTGCTTATGCAGTAAGAATACTTAGTCAATTCATAGCTAAGCCTCATGAAAGCCATTGGATAGCTGCAAAAAAGGTCCTTTGATATTTAAAGGGAACTATCAATTTTGGCATTGAATATACTAATGCTTGTAATGTTGAATTGACAGGTCATTTTGATTCTGACTGGGCTGAAAATCTAGCTGATAGGAAATCCACCACTGAATACGTCTTCAATATAGGATCAGGAGCTATATCATGGAGCAGTAAGAAATAGGGAACAATTTCCTTGTCATCAACTGAAGCAGAGTATAAAGCATTATGTAGTGCCATCTGTGAAGCTATATGGCTCAAAAGAATACTTGAAGATGTTGGTGAAGGTCAACAAGAACCTACAATGATCAGATGTGATAATCAAAGCACCATCAAACTGGGGAACAATCCTGTATGTCATGCAAGGTCAAAGCATATAGACACACAATATCATTTTGTAAGAGAAAAGGTCCAATCAAAAGAAATTTCTCTAATATATTGTAATACAAATGAGAATGTAGCTAACATATTCACTAAGCCTCTTGGGAAGGCAAAATTTGAGTTTTGTAGAAGTTATGTGTTGTAGAAAATTCAGATTATGTTGTAAGCCTAGCTGAGACTTAGACCAGCATGTATGTCAATTCAGAATATGTCTGTGTCTTATGCATTGCGCTATAGTGTATTTTGTGTGTTTTTCATATGGTTGGAATTAAGGGGGAGTGTTGGAAGCATTAATTCCAACCACCAAACCCATTAAATGCTCAACCATCTTGAGAGTTTAGGAGATGACCTCGAGACTTCTAGAGACTTCAGTCCTGAAGAAGCCACCGACAACTAGAATCCAGAAACTTCTCAACTATGTATAAAAATCATTGTTTGGTAATGGAATAGGTAAGCTGTGTTTGTGTTCAATCCAATGTGTGCGTTCTCTGATTGTGTGCCGTAAATTATTCCTCGATTGTCGGATAAATACAAAATAACCAAACAAATCATTACCCCTACCATTTTAGCATACTTTTTAAATTGCACTCTCTTGTTTTTAAATATATTTTTCGCTTTTGCAGTTCCCCAAGCCCCAAGGGACCTTTTGGTCGACCCCAAAACGGCCCTTTGTTGTGTATTTTCTATGTGGAATTTGGTGGGTAGGTCGTGTTGACATAGATTCAGGGAAAATTTTAAGAACCCCCCCTAAATTTATAAATATAATAAATGGGCGAATCTCCATGGTATATAGGAAAAATGGAAGGTGATTTTATCAATAATATAATATGTATATATAATTTTTTGGCGAATCTCTCACTAGACATGGCGAATATTTTACTCAATTATAAAATCTTGTAAGATCTTGGCGAGTCTTTCAATAAATAATAAAACTTTGTAAAGTCCTAGTGGATCTTAGCATAGGCTACATGCTGGTTTAATTCCCCCATTTAAATAGGCTACATTCCAGGTGAATACCATGGGTCAATACCATGTGCCATTTTGGTGAATACCATGGGTCAATACCATGTGCCATTTTTATTTTTATTAATTCTAATATTAGGGTTAATAATGGTTTTTTGCATGGTATTAATAACAATCTAGTCCATGGTATTTGTCCCATAGTATTTTGGCCATAGTTTTCACCTAAATATAACCCATTTTTTGAGTGTTAGTAAATATAACGTGACTTATGGAGTAAATATAAAAAAATGTTTTGTTTGTTTACCATACCTCTCGTTTATTTATATTTTTATTAATTTACCATACCTCTTTTACAAATATGGTATTTGGCCCATAGGATTCACTTAAATAAATCCTCTTTCTTGAGCCTTCATAAATAGAACGAGGGTTATGGACTAAATATAAAAAGAGGTTTTATTTATTTACGATACGTCTAGTTTGTTTATATTTTTATTTATTTACCATACTTTTGAGTAAGTATAAAAAGACGTTTTATTTATTTACCATTCCTCCACTTTACTTATATTTTTATTTGTTTACACCCTTACATGTATATAAGGTGACTTATGGAGTAAATATAATAAATGTTTTTATTTATTTACCATACCTCTCATTTATTTATATTTTTATTAATTTACCATACCTCTTTTATAAATATGGTATTTGGCCCATAGGATTCACTTAAATAAAACCTATTCTTGAAAATGGGCAAATGGATTCACTTAAATAAAAACTATTCTTGAAAATGGGCGAATGGAAGGTTGTAAGTCATAATTTCAAGGGCTAAATTTACTTTTTTTACCCTCTCCCTTAAAATAAGGTGGCTATTTGAGGTGATTTGTAAAAATGTACTATGATACAAAATATTCGCCCACTAAAAATTTAAAATCCCTTAATTTTGCCAAAGGGCGAACATTCGCCCCTAAAATTATCCTTGCATGGATTCAACAAAAATAAAAGATAAATTTGGCCCCAAGGGAGCTTTTGGTCGACCCCAAAACCTCCCTTTGTAGTGTATTTTCTATGTGGAATTTGGTGGGTAGGTCGTGTTGACAGGGATTCAACAAAAATAAAAGATAAATTTGGTCTTATTGGTAGGGATTCAACAAAAATAAAAGATAAATTTGGTTTTAACACTGAAATTTTATTTTGTGTAATTTTTATTGAAAGATTTTATTTCAAAATGCTAAATTCAAATAAGACAAATTATTGGAAAAAAAAAAATTATGTGATTTTATTGAAAAAAAAATTTGTCAAATATATTATGCATCTCAAAAAACTGAACAAATTGTTTGAAATGTTCCAGCAAATTAACGTTTTCTATATTGAATTTGGTGGGTATGCCATATTGAGCGCTACGTTTTCTATATTGAATTTGGTGGGTATGCCATATTGAGCGCTACTTTTTTTTTCTAAATTTAGTTAGTATTTAATTTATTATTAAATTAATAATTAATAATTAATTTATATAATTAATTATTAAATTAAATAGTGAGATGCTCTATAATCTAAATATGATATAGATGTCAATATTATGTAATAATGTTTTAAGCTAAAAATTAATTATATATATATATATATATATATATATATATAAATTTTAACATTTTTTCTCATTGTAAATTATCTTTTAAAATATATTTTATATTTTCACAGTTTCCCAATTTAATAGAAACCTTTTGATCAGCCTCAAAACTTTTCTCTTCGTTGTGTATTTTCTATGTTGATTTGGTTAGTAGGCTTTATTGATTTAGACTTAATAATTAATAATAAATTTCAAGGAGGATGTACAGTGATGTGTGGTTATGGTAAATTTACTTGGGCGAAAACTAGGAGACTGTAGTTCAAATTTCATTGTTAACACTGGCTTGCTGTGGTGATAACTAGAAGTGCAGATATCAACTTGTAAGTAGTTAGATGTACTCCTGGTGTTATCGAGACAGCTACAAAGATTGATCCTGGATCTCCCATAAATTAGCACTGGCAGTTACAGATTCACCATGTGATTAAAAAAATTTAAAAAAAAAATTCCAAGTAAGAAAAATAACAAAAAAAAAAAAAAATAAAAAAAAATAATAAAACAAATCGTTTGGACCCCTACCATTTTAGCGTACTTTTTTAATTACACGCTCTTGTTAGTCCCTGCCCCTTCGGCACTGCAGGGACTCTTGTTTTAAACATATTTTTCGGTTTGCAGTTCCCCAATCCGGACCCAAAACATCCCCCTTAGTTGTGTATTTTCTCTGTTGAATTTGATCGGTACGCCTTATTGACCGGGACTCAGCAAAAACAATGGACAAATTGTTTGAAATGGTCAGGGAATTAATCTTTCCTATGTTGAATTGGGTGGGTATGCTGTATTCACCGCCAATATTTTTTTGGAATTTAGTTGGCATTCAATTTATTAAAGGGTGTTAAACTTAAAAATTGTTAAGGACTTTATACAATTATTGAGTTAAGAGTAGTGAGTGCTCTACAATCTTCTAGGACATAGGTTTTGACATTTAGGTATGTAATAACATCTTAAAAATATGGAAATAGTGTATATACATGAACAATTAAATTTAATAGATTATATAGAATTAATAAAAAAATTGAACTCGTTCCCTACTTAATAGATTTTAGTTAAAAATGGATTTATGTTAATGTCAAGTTAAGAATTTATAATTAATTATAAATTTTAGTTCAAAATGAATTTATGTTAATGTTATGTTAAGAATTTATAAATAATTATAATCAATGCCTTAAAGTTGATTCAAGTAATCTGATTGATGTAAGAGCAAACACACAACCTTATTATACTTAAAGATACCACTTGGTAGTGCATAGCTTATTATTATACTTAAAAGACATCACTTGGTTCTGTTGTTCCTTCTATTAATCCTAAATTAAATTAGGACTTTGAACTAGATTATGGAGTTATCTATTTATCAAATACAATTTCAAATTCTTTCAAATGTTGTAATAATTTTTTATTAAAATTACAAAAATAAATATTAAAATTATTTTAAATTTTCCACCAATCTTGAGTTAATCTTAAAAATTTTTAGTTTTAAATGTTAAAATTATGAAGCTTATAATTTTGAAATTCTAAAAGACGCTTGTAATATATATGTAAAGTTTATATGTCTTTTAAAATTGAGTTTGGTGGATAAGGTCCAATGGTTAGTGGGGAGGTTTGGTCCTCGCAAGTCTTGTGATCCAATCTCGGGTAGGACTATGTATGCCTGAAAGCTGCTATGGGCACCATTTCTTTAGTTGAAAAGAAATAGAGAAAGACAAGTCATCGTCTTCAATGAGACACAAAGGTGAACTAGATGTGGAAGTTAACATTTTATGTTGAATTTGGCCGGAACGTCAAATGACAAGACATATGTTAATATTCATTAATTTAATTTAATGTGGAATTTATGGTGTTGTTTAACTATTTTGTGTTTTATAAAAAAAATCAACTAAACAATTTTTAGTGAGATAATAGTTTTTTGTTTTTTAAAATATTTTTTTAATACATAAATAGATTTAATGCACCACAAAAAATTAACTTATCTTGTTATTCCAACAAACCCTAACCAAATTTAAAATATATTTAACCAAAAAAATGCATTAAAAAGCTCCAAAACATGAAACAATTACACTATCACGATATTTTTTAGGACATTATGGATATGCGATTTGGACATTATGGATATGCAATTTATGTTTAAATGTATTCTATGAATTTAATTTGTTTTTTAAACTTTCAACCTTACAAAGAACTTTTTGAATAAAAAAAGTGTAAATATTAAGGTTGCAATTTCAAAATTATAAATCTTTAAATGTGCTATATTCCATTTTATATTATTAATAACAAATTTAAAATTTCAATTTAAAAAAAATAATAAATAAAGAATTGATAATCAATTTTATTTTTTAAATTTAATGAGTGAAAAAGTTGTGAAAATATAATTATTCTTTCCACAATTTTATGTAAACTTCAAGCACCACACAAAATAGTATGATGAACCTATAATAGACACTGTGGAGAATAAGGAAAACTAATAATTATATATATAACTGTGGAGAATAATGAAAATTAATAATTATATATATATATATATATATATATATATATATATATATATGTATGTATGGGGGGAGTAATGAGGTGTTTTACACCCAGTATGGTATATATGTTGACATGTATGCATGCAATAATATTTAAACAAAATTTGAAATAGTATATAATAAGAAATTTACACTTCAAAAAATTTGAGCCCTTTGCATACTTAATAGATTTGTGTTTAACATGGATTTAAGTTGGTTCATTTTTAGTGGTGGCATACTAAGAATTGATAATTAATTATAATATCTAAGTTAACATAGTTACTAATTTGACAAAACTCTCGACAATATTCTTAGTTGATTTAAGATATTATTAATTATAAATACAAGACAAAATACTATTTGGAAACACTTTATTACATATAATTTGATTCATATTACACGCTTGTAACTAAGTGACAATATTTTTCTACTGCTCTTCTTCATCCAAAATTGAAAAATATAATTATACAAATGATTAAAACCATCTTTTTGTTGGACATAAAAACAAATTTATTCATCGATAGGTGTATATATTTCAACATTCGATGGAAGTCCATCGAGTGAATTTCATTTTTGTGATTTATGAAGGTTTAGGATCGATTGTTGGCCTAATATTCTTCGTCTAAGAGCTCCATGGACGGATGTGATGAGAGGCACTTCGAAGGGTCGTCTGACAGCAAAGGGTGTGCATGGTCGCGAGCATGGCGTGTCAAAAGAGAACACCATGTTATGAACAATTGGAACGTTTCAATACCGAAGAGAAGATCAATGTTTTAAAGATGAAAGAGAAGAACGGTTTATGGTGTTGCTTAGCTAAGTTTTCTTTTGTATTGCTGGACTGGATTAGTATTCTTTAGCTGCAATTGTTCATATTTGTAATTGAAGCGAAGGGATAAAGAGCAGGGACTGCGTGCAGACATAGGAAGAGGTGAGTGGTTGCATAATTGTGCACAACGTATGATTCTTGTTTTACTAAAAAGAAATTTTGCTTTTGGGTTGTCTCATCTCAGCATACCGATAGCATAAAACTGGTCTCGAAATTGGTAAAGGTGTCAATTCTATTGGTGATCATTGGAGTGTTTTTCTTGCAGGGTCTGGATGTAAAAAACGTGTTAGCGATCTTGTTCAATTTGCAGTGAATTTGCTCGCATTGTCTGCGAGCTACAAAGTAAGAGTAGGCATTATGTGTTTGTTTAGATGTAGAATTTGTTATGAGTTGTTTAGAAGAAGCACCCTTTTTTTATGTAATGTCCACTGAAAAGTAAAAAAAGGAATTTACGTTTCAAATTAGGAGTGGGAACATCAAATGGAAGTTCTTTCTTTGTAAACAAATACAAGTTTCAAAGGAGCAGTATAAGGAGGGTGCGAAGAAGAGATTACAAAATAGAAAGCAGAATGGAGGAAAGCAGAAAATTTTTGTTAAAAGACTGCCGATGGGCAACAACATATACGACGAGACAATGGGGAAGGTGTAATTCAAATATAGGTGATTGTAAGAAAGTAGATGAAAGTGAAAGTTGCGATGAAAAAAACATAAAAACAAATTTTTTAAATGCAGTCGGAGGTGAACTTAGTCGGGTAGTCGGAAGGTGGGATGGGAATGCACACGAGTTGGTTAAATTCATGACCCCAACCTCAACGTAGAAGGTGTTGTGATGTATTGGTGGTCGGAGGTGAACTCAATTGGTTAGTTAGAAGGTAGGATGTTCTTGGATAGAAGTTAGTGGGCGTGGTGCCAAAAAAATATTTTCGATTTATTTTTTTACGACAATGTTGTTTTTGAAGAATTGTGATTTTGAAGAATTGTGAGTTGAAAATATGTTTTAAAAGAGAAGTGATTTTTTTTTTGCAAAAAAATGATTTTTCTTTCAAATTGTATTGATATAATTTTATTTTAATTTTTTTTTTTTGTTTTAACAAATGTTTTGCGAAGAATATTTTTGGGCATGTTCAATATGAAAGTTTGCATGTGTTAAAAAAATGAAAGTAAGAGAAAGTGATTGGTGGCAAGAATATAATTAAAAAAAAATATTGGTGGTTGAAAGTGAAGGCAGTGGGTTGGTCTGAGGTCAGGATGGTGTTGTGTAGAATTTAGTTGGTGGGGAGGCCGACCGTGGGGTGCGACATTTTCACCATTCTCGCGAAATATTTTTTGTTAATTGTTTTTTTCGGCGATGTTGTTTTACAAGAAATGTTAGATGAAAACATGTTTAATAGGAAAAATGAGTTTCAGAAATACATTTTTTTTCGAATGTTCTTGAAATAGTGTTTATATTTTTGTATTGTTTTTTAGGGGAATGTTTATTTTGAAGAACAATTAGTTGAAAAGATTTTTTGAAAAGAGAAATTATATATATATATATATATATATATATATATATATATATATATATATAGATATATATATATATATATATTTATTATTTTTTTTAACAGAAAAAAGGAATATTTTTCCAAGTTCTCGAGATACAATATTATTTTTGAGAAATTGTTTTTTGTTTTCAGAAATGTTCACGAAGGATATTTTTTAACATGTTTAGAAAGATGAAAGTAAGAGAAATTGATTGTTGCGACGAAAAAAAAATAAAAAAAATTGTATTGGTGGTCAGAGCTAAAGAGAGTCAGGTAGTCGGAAGTTGGGATGGTGTTGCGTAGAAGTTAGTTGGAGGGGAGGCCGATCCCAACGCACAACTTTTTCGGCATGCTCGCAAAATCTTATTTTAAAATTGTTTTTTTGGTGATGTTATTTTACAACAATTGTTAGTTGAAAAGATGTTAAAAAAGAAAAATGATTTTTTTTTTTCAAGAATGGGTATTTCTTTGTAAATGTGTTGATATAATGTTATTTTTAAGAAATTGTATTTTTTTAAGAAATTTTTGCAAAGGATATTTTTTAAGCATGCTTGATATTGGAAGTTTAAGAAGATGAAAGTAAGAGAAACTGATTGCTAGTGCGGAATTCGAAAAAAAAAAATATTGTACTGGTGGTCAAATCTAAAGACAATTGTTTAAGGGACAAAACTATCACCCTTAGGTTTGGTGGCTAACTTAGAACAATAGAGAGACAAGGAATACAATGCTTTCCTTAAAGTAAATAAATGATGGTATGAAGCCTACCTAGAATCCGTTACGGGCTTTGCTCATTCTTTAACTTCAATGCTCCAATTCCAGCTCTAATTGCCCAAATTAGAACCTGCATAGTCATATGACACAAGCCAAGAAACTACGAGATCTATGTAGTACCACCTACATACTCTATTCAATAGATCAACATGGGATTGAAATATATGAAATAACGTCACATATAAGAAAACATAGAATTATTTGCATTAATATAAATGGAAGGAGTTTACAACCATAAATAGGTGTTCATCTTGTAGAAGAGCTCCTCCAAGACTGACTTGTCCTTTCCTTGTCACAATGTGCACTTCCAATAACACTAAATGCATGAAATGAAATCTCTCACCACAAGAGCATAAGGGTAAAATAACTCTCCAAAAACTAACCCCTTGCATATGGAAGGTTGTAAATATATAAAGGAGTGGGGTAAGTTGGGAGTTCATATCCAATTACCAATCTAAGGTTTTAGATCCACCTTTGAAGGGAGGATGGGATAGAAGGATAAGGGAAGGAAACTCCAAAGTAGGGTAGAATAGGATCCAGTGGATTTATCTGAGGTAAATGGTTGTAACAAATTTTGGAAGCTTATGGAATAGGAGGCTTCTAGAATTTCTCTCTTTTTCCCGAATTTATAGAACCAACGCAGGTACAAAGGGGAGCAACTTGTAGGTGATCAACGTAGGCCACAGTGGAGCAACCTGGTTTTCAACGTTGTCCAGTGGGAGGCTAGGGAGCGTTGGTCCTAAAACTGGCTCAAATGATGTAGTTCAGGGCATAAACTCTCGAAAATGAAAGGTACATGTTTAGGGATTTCTGCAATGATGATGAAAAGGGTGAATAGGATGTTGATTGATCCCATTAGGAGGCCTGTTAATCGAATGTGACAAAATGGCCTATAACAGGCGCATTCGCAAAATCCTATTGTTTGTTTTTTGGGTAATGTTATTTTCCAATGATTGTTAGTTCAAATGATGTTTAAAGAGAGAAAATATTTGTCTTTTTCAAGGATGTGAATGTTTTTGAAATTGTTTTCACATGTTTACGAAGGATATTTTATAGCATTTTAAAACTGATTGTTTGCATATTTGATAAGATTACTCTTTTTTTAGGATTTTATCCTTGGAGATGTAACGTACAATCTTGGGTTTGGTTTCAAGAAAGTCATTGACTTTCTGATGGATCTAATTATTTGGAAGTTGTTTGAGATTCTTGAGCTTGTATTTCATTGTCTTCCTCTAATAGTGTTGATCAAATTTCGGTTGGTTTGTAAAGAATGGAGTCTTTTGTTGGAAAACCCAAGTTTTCTTGCTTCTTGCAATCAATGTAGCAACAGAGAATTTGGATTTATTTATTTTCCAGCTGGTATCGAGGAAAGCTACTTTATTGGATCTTACATTAATGAAAAAGGACAGATCTCTCGATTGGTTTTTTCTTTTCTGGACTCTGGGTACAAAATTCAATGTACAGTTGGATCGATGGTTCTATTCATTGTGCCTAGAGGGTCTTTTCATTTGAAAAATTATTTCATATTAAACCCTTCAACAAATACCTTTAGAAATATTGGGAGTGTGAGTGTTGGAGAGTGGGGATTCTTCTCTTTGTTAGAGAAATTTAGTGCATGGAAATATGATTGGGTTGTGCTTAAACATGTGTGCAAAAACATGGAATCACATTTTTTTATTTGCACCAGTGTAAACATGGTTTGAAAAAGGACAGAACCACCTTTTGGTGGTGTAACAACCCCAAAGGAGGTTATCTTTCACAAAGGGAATTTTTTCTGGTTATATTTAGACAAAGATTATGATGATTACCCTTTCTATGGCTACATTATCTATTGGTTGGATGTTATAAGAAACAAGTGGGGTTTTTCATTTGTTCCTATCACTGACATACAGTGTATGGCATTAGGATTGCACGTGAACTAGTTGTTTTTTCTTGTAAACAACGGTTCAACATTAATTTGGTCGCTTGAAGAGATAGAAAATTTTAAGTTTGGCCAAGTTTCAATTGGACAAAGCTTAGATTATTTTGAAGATGAGTGGGGGTTCAGTTGGAGATTGCTTGATATTATGTCAATGGATATAAATAGTAAATGCCCAGGCTACATACCTTTTCGTGTAGTTGAAGGAAAAGTACTTATGTTGGGTTTTATGGAAGTGCAACTAAAGGTATATGATATGGTGACTAAAATTTGTACACCGGTAATTGCGGATGATCTCTCCCTATCAGAAAGATCGGGGTTCCAAGTGGAGTCGGTTGAAGGTTTCAATGATGTTATTGAAAATGGAAATGTTTTCTCGCTTTCCCAAAACACATATTCTATTGGAAATATAACCCACTGCCTGTGGATAACCTGATTTAGTGTTTGAGGGTTCAAGAAGTTTTTTTGATGGACATTATTGCGGATGTCATGTTTGTTTAATTATGGAGATTTTTTTTGGAGGTGACTCACATACGATTTTGGAGTGCTTAATGAAAACATGGCCATGTGAAATTTCGATCATTTTTGTTGGAGATTACATGTAATGATGTGTTATTTTGTAGCTCCCACAATGCAGTTAAATGTGATATTTTTTCCATCCATATGTGGATTCTATGGAGTCTTTTGTTATATATAATGTATTTTTATTATATATTTTTAGTATTTTATTTGTAGAGTATCTAGATTATGGAGAATTTATAAGTGCAATTTGTGATTCGAACAAATGTTTATAGAATTATGAAGCGATTTGACTAGAAACTAGCACAACCACATTTATTTAAATAAATGTGGTTGGTATATGCTGATAAGCATATATCAATCAATCACATGCACAACCACATTAGGAAATGTTGTTGAAATACACGGATAGGTGTTAGTTATAATTGTTCATAATAATAATATTATTATTATTATTATTATAATTTTTTTTTCATTATTCATTATTAATTAAAATATTTATCATCATTGATATATTAAAGAGTAATTTATTAATATATTGATCGTTAATTTTATTAATATTTTATTTATTATTATTATTGTTCATGTATTTATTAATATTCTTAGTAATATAATTAATTGATCTTAGTAATAAAAGATATAATATATTTAATATTATTATTAAAATTTTAAACAATATATTAATTATTATTATTACTACTAATATATTAAAAATATTATTATTCTTGAATTTAGGATTTTGTGATCCATATTTTGGAAGATGAAATTATGTTGGTAAAATTCACAATGAAATCTTTTTATTCTACGCGTTTCGAACTTTCTAGTGTCGTTTATTAATATAATTCTTTCTATCTTCATTAATATATAAAAAAATTATAATTATTATCATTTAAAAACATTTCTTACAATTTCTTTATATATTTATGATTATCATTATTATTAAAAAACCTGTAAATGAAATTAAACCCCAAGGATTTATTTTTTTGGTTCAAAACTTCTAAAAAATAAGCATTCCAACATAAAAAGTAATTATTCAGAACTTAAAAAAACATTGCAACGTAAAAAGCAAAAGTTTAAAATATAAAAAAATTATATTTTCAGTATTTTATTTCTGGAGTATCTAGATTATGGATAATTTGTAAGTGATATTTTTTATTCGAACAAATGTTTATAGAATTATGGAGCAATTTGACTAGAAAATATGCGTGAAAAACTGGAAAATACAAGGAAATAAGTGACTTAGCAGTGTTTATGGCAAAGCATGTAATGCATAAATAGTATAATGAAGCACATGATAATAAAGGAAAAGTGGTAACTTTGAGCTCAACTCCATTTAATTTTAAAAGCTTAAATTTACTGAAAAACAACACATATTTAAATATAAATAAGTAGGTGGTCATGTTATTAGCCATAGTGGAGGCCGCAAAACTATGGATGAAACATTAAAAGAAAACAGACACTTGAGAAACCCATTTATTAATGTAAAATGTTACATGTAGACCACCTGTATGGGAGGGGTCTCGGTGTTCTTCTCGACTCTTGATTTGTTTCTTGTAAGTTGTGTTCGGGTAAAGAGAAAGTGACATCAATGTTGATGAAGTTATTTCTTCTTCTGCTTGTGATGGTGCCTCTAGGCACTTGAAGGAAGGCTTCGCCAACCTTGCATTATAAGAAGACTGGGTATCTACCACTAGCATCCTTTCCTTGGTGGTTGGCGAAAGGAAGGTTTTGCACAATGACATGGAGTTTCTTTCAAGCTCGAGAAGGGTCCTCAGAAAAATGGCCTATGCAGGGAGAACTTTAACCCTTTCAAGAGTCCAAGCCAAACTCGTGGTGAATAATGGCCACTGGAGCATCAGAACCGCCATTCGTGGAAGTCCCCATTCAATTTCAGGGAAAGCAGGGAGGGCCAGAAGACATTGATGAATGTATGGCCGAATCTCAGGAGGGGTAGCATCAAAGAATGTCTCAAATACTATTGTTGGGAGGAAGTAATGGTGTTGATCTAGGGGTCTATGGAACCTCTCATGTAGAGTCATGTTCAAGGAAAGCAGGTCGACATGATGAATGTAGAGTTGAGACCTGTTTCCACAGAGGGCATCAAGGGCTTCCTTTAATGCATTCGACATGGGGAGGAAGAGACCCCTTACTCGATTCATGGTGAAATTAGAGAGCCAGTTTGATGCGACTAAGAGATTAGCATTGTAGCTTTATAGCGTAGATTGGGCAGAGGTTGCGAAACCCTCGAGAGATAAACCATACGCGTGGTGATTTCTGGTTGGTTGGTGTGATGGGTGAGGGCATTGGATGGTCAGAAAAGGGTCATACGTGTGGTGACCCCTGGATGGACAAGGGTGGTGGTTGGTCAGAAAATGACCATAGGTGTCGTGACCCATGGCAGGTTGGTGGGGTGGCACAACTCGATGGTTTGTCATAAATGGACCGCTTGCGAAGCCAGGCTATAAGGCTGAGGTCAGAGTCAATGGTCAGGATGGGTGGTGAATAATAGCTACATGGGAGAAGAGAGTCGACCCTGACTATGCCAACTGACGAAGAGGAAGATTGTGGTAGGTCGAGTCCTAAGAGAGGTTAAAGGTCAAAAGTTGGGCTCTAGGTGGGGAGGTTTATCTGGAATGATTATAGCAACGACGATGCTGAGGTCAGAGATCAGGGGTTGGACTAAGAGAAGCTAGAGGACACTCAGGAAGTGAGAATAGGCTACTCCATGGATGTGACTAATTCATGGCCCTATGGCACAATGCCACGTGGGAAAGTGAAAGAGCTTGAAAAAATTAGTTTGTTGTGTGGAAGATCTCCCAATGTGGGGGCACTGTAGAGGCATGATTTCACATGACCAATTTGGTCTTGTAGAGATGGGCATCATGGCACAGGTCAATCTCATTGTAAGGGAAAATGTGCAAAATAGAAAGTAAAAAATTGGAGGTTACGTTCTGATAACTGCATGTTGGGAGAGACAGTTGCACAATGGAAACCCCCCTTGGTATGGGTAAGTGGGCTTGGGAACGTCACATTTCTACTGTTTAATGAGGAGACAATGACGTAAATTTTTCATTTAATTTGTTGGATGTTATTTCGGTTAATCTTCTATTTTTCAGATCGAACAATGTGCTTCAATGTCATTTTTTCTTATGTATGTGTGTATTTTGCAAAGTCATTTGCTATAACTTACATGAGACTGTGCAAATGGTGGTTTTCTATGTACTTTAGTAATTAAGATGTTGTTTATATATATGTATTTCTTTGTAATATGCAAGGTTGATTGTAATTATTTTAAGTTTTTTTAGTATTAAAATTTACTTCATGTGTAAGGTCTCTAAGAATGAACACTTCAACTTGTTGAGCATGTGGGATGGAAACAAGATTAAAGAGCCAAATTAAAATTGTATTGAAATTTGGTGTAGAAATGTTAAGTGAAGGAACAAGAAAGAATGGTTCAAAAAGAGATCAGTCTCTTGGTTCATGTGAGAGAGGGAATGAATATCATTGGAAATGGTATCGACAAAACAAGGATGCAGTAAATCTATGTAGAAGAGCCGCGTACTAGGAAAGGAAAAGAGACTCAATAAATCATCAACATGATGGAGTGGAAAATGGTAGGTATGGGAATATGAGTAGTATGATGGGAAGAATATTTTCTTGAAATTGTTCCTTTGCGCTAATGTTGAACATGTTGATATTTGTTTGTCGAAGCAAAATCTTCTTACCCTTTTTTTAATGCAAACATTTTGTTTGCGAAGAAAGCATTCATGTAGGCAACAATGATGGCTCCTCTGTAGAAAATGGTAGAAATGGAGTATTGGAACATGGGAACATTCATGGAAATGAGCGATTTCTAGCATTGGGTTTAGTTGGTGGTAGAAATATGGTTGATGACATGACAGGGAATTTTGGTCACTCTTGTGGCAATGTGGGGTCAGGCATTCCTTTCGGAAACTATATAATGAATATCATGACTCCACTGGATTCTATTCGTGCTCGGTCTCTTGGAAGAGAAGAGGCGGCTGACGTATTTTTTTTTTGATAGTATTTTTACATGTGAATGGAATATATTAATTGTTATAGGTTTTTCCTCTTTCATTTCTTTGTGTAGAACAATGTTGGAAGGAATATTGGTGGAGAGACACGGGTAGAAGGAATAGAGACTTTGAGAGTTCGTCAAGTTGGATTTCGGGAATCTGAGGCTTTTGTTGATAGTAGTATGTTTGCTGGGATGGTTGAAAATTTATGATAGTCAGTTGCTAATTTTGGAACAAGTGTTTCTGGAAGCATGTAGACAATATTGTTATTAGTAGAGAATTTATGGAGAACCACTCTCATCAGAAGGGACAAGTCATGCAAGTAGATTTATTTTCCTCGGATTTGTGGCTGATAGTAGTATGTTTGTTGGGATGGTTGAAAATTTACGATAGTCAGTTGCTAATGTTGGAACAAGTGTTTCTGGAAGCGTGTAGACAATATTGTTATTGGTAGAGAATTTATGGAGAACCACTCTCGTCGGAAGGGACAAGTCATGCAAGTAGATTTATTTTCCTCAGATTTGTGCATTTCAATATGTATTTGGGAATTTCTAGATGCATCTTTTAATCCAATATTTTTTTTTGCAGAGCAATATTTGAGTGAATAGTGCTCGAGGAGTAAATTTGGAAACAAGGCAAGATTTGTTGGATGGTCAAGTTTAGCTCCATCGGTGCATTGGGCAAGATAATGTATGCTTTTTATGTGTTAAACTTAGCAAGTTCACATTTTTTATATGTTTCATTTTGGCATTATGTTTTTTTGTTTATGCAACCAGAACGAACTAAACTACAACCAATATAGAAGAATGGATTCCCATGAATTTATCGAAAGAAATGTTTAATCCAATGCTTAAACATGACAGGTTGCATCAGATTATCCTTAATCTGGATTTTTGTTTCACAAAGAAAGTGGAAGTGGTTGCCATGATTAGCAAAGATATGATTGAGGTGCATAAAAAGTTTCGTTGCAGGATTGCTACCTTGTCTGTTGTGGAAATGTGTTGAGTATGTAATGAATATTATCCTGGTATACAAGTTGTGAGATGGCATGAAGGCCCATTTGTAAAAGATGTAAGGGTGATAGAGGTGCTCAGTTTTCATATTATTAGGGGACGCGGTGTTGAGTCAAAGCATTATGAATGCTATGTCAAGAGAAAATGTGTGTTGGATGCATTGGTATACAAAATTCATATGGATAAATATTACAGGGATGTTGAAATAGATATGGATTTTATGGCTTCTCTATCGGATGGACTCACTGATGGGTTTAGAAGGTTGTAGTATGTTGATATTGATCTGGGTGAAACAAGGAGAGTTGATGAGGACATTGAATTGTTGGGGGCTAGTGGTTTGCATCGCCATCCATCATTATTTCTTACTCACCTGACTAATAAGTGCAGGGAAGTGGAACACATAAGAAGATTCATTGAAAGTGCAGATTCTAGAAGCGATGAAGCATTGGAATGGCCAGATATTTCCACATCATCCATTAATGAATATAACATTGAAGGGTTGCTAGACATGGCTGTTGGCTAGTTGAATTGTTTATTAATTAACAATCAAGTAACACATTAAATTGTCAACCTGGGAAAGTCTTTTTATTTCAAAGGCTACTGCGTACTGTATGTACTTAACTCTAAAAGCATTAAAAAGCTGTAGTATGCGTAATTCTCACGTTATGTCATAACAGTGTACTGTAAATATAAAATGAAAGCAGTTAATTTAAGATAACAAATCCAAAAAGAAGAGTGATGGATGCTCTGTTATCAGAGGATCAGGACCCTATCCTCCAAGAAAGGACGTTCAGCACCTGCCCCTGTAACCAGATTGCTAATACACACTGAAATTCTAATTCACCGGTGAAGTACAGCTTCAAATGATTAACAAAACAGAGTGCCAGCAAAAAGGAAATTATCAGAGGTAATGCTACAGAATCCAAAACAGAGTATCAGCATAAAGAAATCACCAAACACACTTACACACTTGACGGAAAAGTAAATGGGTGAATCTTGTGAAGAAGGTGGGCCCAGTCCCTCTCACAAGATTCGCTAGAACACAACTGTTGGATTAAGTACTCAAAACAATCTTCTATTCATCTGCCAAAAGATTCAGTACAATAAAAGTTCAGACTTTGTTGTTGTCTTTCAAAATTCCCCTTACAAAACTATCTCCCCCCCTTCTCTAATGTAGATGTCTCCTCTTTATAGAGGAGACATCTATTACAATAGATTATCACAGTTCATTCAGTTAGCCAAAAATAAGAATTACAGAATGCTGTTATAACAGTGCAACAGTGTATTCTTCCTTGAGTTTATTTCTGTTACACAGCTGGTACCCGAACTTCGCCCGTGCTCTTGGGATCCTCGTATTATCCTTCGTCATTTCCCCATGGTTGCTGAATTAGTAAACCCGTGTTGTTCCTGATACTTTAGCAATCGTAACTGTGTTTTGCCCTTTTTGGGCAGTTGCTGATTATGCCGCGTCATCGTGGAATTCTGGCAATCTCCAGATAGTTGCCGTTTGTTATTTCCAGTTGTTGCAAAAATAGCATTCTCCTGCTTTAGATGGTTGTCGTTGCTGGCTGTAGCAACTGCGTAGTTGCTGCTTCTGGTGTTGCAGCAACTGCGTAGTTGTTGTTTCTGGTGTTACAACAACTATAATTATAATTCCTGCAGACTTTAAACAGTCCAACGATTATTTGGAAACTTAATTAACTTTTCCAAAGATAAATATAAAGATATTCATGAATATGCAATGAAAAATTAAACATATAGATATGCGGAGAGTTACTTCGTACCTTGGGGTGATTAAGTCATTATAAAATCAAAGCTTTCAACCTATGACTGAAAAAGGATAATATTATGGAAAAAATATAAGGTCAAAATTGGTCAATTCTGAGTCCTAACATCCCCCCCAACTGAAGAGATTGCATGTCGCTATGCAATGCTTACTCTGAGTCTGAGTCGGAGTATTGGGATGAACAATGTAGATTACTGAGACAATAGTTATAGGAAGTGGCATCAAACTTCTTCCTGAACCCACAGACAGTCTGTATTTGCCTCCATGCTGTTGTTTCTTCCTTGTTGGATAATCCAAACTGGCCCTTGTATTGTTCACCAGATAACCATAGAAGTGGAAATTTAAATCTGTAACCCATCCAATTTTCAGCACAGTGTTGCATGCATCTAACATAGTGAGGTACCCTTGAGAGTGCTACCTGTAAATTAGGTGGATTATAAGGGTGATATTCCTGCCTCTCCTTGGGGCAGTTTTCCCAAAACAAGTTATTTGCCTTGACAGCCAAGGGTGCCTTAGTTCTCACATAATGTTGACAGTCTCTCAGGACCACTGCTTGTAGTTGTCTGACGTGGTCCTTCATTTCAGGATCACTTACCATTCTTAGATGTTGTGCAATGAAGGTGGCTGCGTTCTGCGGTTCAGCTCTAATCCACAGAAGACAATTCTGTTCATTATGTTGAGCTGAGGTAAAGGCGTTCTGCCATGTAAGTTGGTTAGCTAAAAAGGAGATGAAGGCTCTCAGCTGTATGTCGCCAACGACAGGTATCATATTCATGTTCCTTTCTTCGGACATGGCTTCATTATGGAGATAGAGCTCGCATAACAAATTTTGATCATTTTTCGGTGCCTCTGCAAAGGTTTGCATAAATTGCTCTGATGTAACCACCTGATGAGGTCTACCTTCTCTAACAGCCTTTATCTGTAAGAATGTGAGTCTTTCCCTAAAAAACGTTGCATAATTGAAAGAGGGTTTCCTTGTGGCAAGTATTCTTTGGAATAACTCAAACATCTGGGACAATCTGGCTTTTAGCTCCTTAATTTCTTTGTACTGAGCTCTACACTGCTCAAGTGCTTCCCAGTTCTTATATGCATAATTGAACCAGGTCCCCTTTTGCTGTTGGAATGCTTTGCCTTGTGACAGCTCATATTCTCTCCACCATTTTGTTTTTAGTTCCTGAAAACTATCTATTTATGTGCATGCATCACTAACAGAGGGAAGTTCTGTTTGTGTAAAGGCATCAACAAGGGTAATCTGCTCTGTGATAATTGGAGTAGGCCGGGATGATCCAATGTCTTCCTTTCCATTTCCAGCTACTGTTTCTTCTTCATGTTCTATATTCTGTACTGATTCCTGTGTATTTGATTCCTCTTCTTGTTCTGTGGCGATTTGGGTGGGCCGGGGTGAGTCTATATTTTCTTCTTCATTTTCTTCTTTTTCCATGGCAGTTTGAATAGGCTTGGGTGAGTCCATGTTTTCTTCTTTTTTTTCTTCTGTAACCAATTCTTCCTCTTGGGTAGGCCGGGGTGAGTCTATGCCTTTTTCCTCATTTCCTGCTGTAACTTCTTTTTCTTCTCGTTCCATGGCAATTTGGGTAGGCCGTGGTGACTTTTCCTCTTCTTTATTCTCTGTTACCTCCTGCATAGTTTCTGGAGAGCTTACTGGTTCTTGTGTGTCAGTAAGTTCTTCTGTTTTCTCTGGTGCAGTTTCTGGAGAGCTTACTGGTTCTTGTGTGTCAGTAAGTTCTTCTGTTTGCTCTGGCACCTTTTCTGGAGAGCCTGTTGGTTCTTGTGTGACAACAGGTTCTTCCGTCTGCTCCTGCACCTTTTCTGGAGAGCCTGTTGGTTCTTGTGTGACAACAGGTTCTTCTGTCTGCTCCTGCACCTTTTCTGGAGAGCCTGTTGGTTCTTGTGTGACAACAGGTTCTTCTGTCTGCTCCTGCACCTTTTCTGGAGAGCCTGTTCGTTCTTGTGTGACAACAGGTTCTTCTGTCTGCTCCTGCACCTTTCCTGATGATCCTGTTGGTTCTTGTGTGACAACAGGTTCTTCTATCTGCTCCTGCACCTTTTTTGGAGAGCCTGTTGGTTCTTGTGTGACAACAGGTTCTTCTGTCTGAGCAGAGGGTTGTGGTGTTTCCATCTGTGTAACAACAGGTTCTTTTGTTTCCACCACAACAGCAGGAACTTCATTCATTGGTTCTGCCACTACCTTGTATCCTGCTTGAGTAAATATCTCACCACAATTGGCACACACATATTCATTGTCCTTACTCTTCTCTGCTGCAGATGCTACTCGTGCTAAAATATGCAGGTTAAATTCATTTTGATAGGCTTCCTTGACCCTTATTATTTCCTCCTGGTAGTCCTGAATCTGGGACTTCAGAAATTCAATTTCTTCCTACAGAGCAGCTATGGTCGGCTGAGCTTGTGGAGTAGCAGGTTCCAGTGGAGGCAGAGGTTGTGTTTCATCATTAATTTGATCCCTTATACTCTCGACAGGTGGTTCTTGTGTGTCACCTGGGGTAGTGGCTGTTTCTTGAGTTGCAGCTTCTTGGCCAATATTACCTTGGGTGTCGGCAGCTGGTTCTTGTGTGTCAGCTGCCTTAAAATATGATGTCACGAAACTGTGAACACTCTGCATCTCGGCCTCCGAGGGTGAGGGAGAGGAGTTTCGAGGGCTGGTGGAAATGCGGGTTTTCAGGGTGATGGGCGGTGAACTGGGAGGGGTATGGCTAGGAGATTCAGCTATTGCAGACGACCGAGTCCTTTGCTTGGGTAGAAAAGCAGGGAATTCAGGCTTTTTTCTTTTCAGACCGGCTTTCTTTAGGATAGGGATAGTGGTAGAAGTAGTAGCTGCTTTAGCCGAAGCCCTAGTTCTTCTTCTTTTTGGTGGGGTTTCTATTTTCCTCTGCATTTTTCGTTTGAGCAAGGTAATAGGGATGTTATCATCAGAGTCATCGGTAGAAATACCAAGTATGGGAATGGATGGATTGGTTCTATCAGGGGGTGGGGTTGTTTCCGCGGGTATTTCTACTGCTGATTGTTCATTTTCAGCAACTTGCGGGGGTGTTTGCTGGGGGACTTCTTTGGGAATTTGTTCAGGGATGTCGTCTGCGTGCTGAGGGGTTTCAGGTATTTCCTCAGGAATATTCTCTGTTTGCTGAGGGATTTCTTCATCTTGCTGAGGTATTTCTTCATCTTGCTGAGGTATACCTTCAGCTTGGTGAAGGATTTCCTCTTCTTGATGAGGGACTTCATGTTCTGGCTGGGGAATTTCTGCCTCTTGATGGGGATTAATGGGGGGTGGAGGGTTATTTAAAGCAAGGCCTCTATTTATCAGCAATTGAGCTAGACGGTGGTGTTTCAAGGAAAGAAGCAGACGCTTTGCATTAACAGTATAACGTGACATATTTTTAAGACATCCCAATAAATAATATGGCATGTTTATCAACTGACGATTTCTCAAATGATTCAACAAGACAAAATCGTGCTGGTAAATTACCTGGTACCGGCCTTCGCACGTCAGGTATTGCTTTACAAATTCAGCAACTTTCGGCCATGGTTGAGGCAATGACTGAAGTGCTACACCTCTGCCCTTCGGTTCCACCTGCTCGCCAGGTTGAAGAAAATCCTGCTGCACATTAAGGATCAAGTGCTTTCTACTGAACCACCGTATGCCATTAGCTGGTAGCCCGGTAACTTGGGCTATGACTTCCTCCGTGACTGGGATTTGGACTCCTTGAACAACAGAGAATCCTTCTGTTAAATTGCATGCAAATTCGAGGACTTGCTGCTCGTCGAAGTCTGGAAGTCTCCGGAAATAATCTATCCATCCCGCTTGCAGAAAGATCTGATAAACCTCAGGATAGAGCTCAAGAAGTGCTGTTGTGCCAAGTTCATGTGTAATGAGGTTTCCTCCCATAGCTGTTATTTCAGTGAATTTCACAGTTCAGAGCCGAGCTTCCGAATTCAGTTCAGAGTAAACCGTTGCAAATGGTAACATGCCGTGATAAGGTGACTTTTACATATTGCTAGGAGAGTTAAGGACGATGGCAGTTGGCGTAGTATGTAATTATGAGAGCGCTTTGGTAATCCCCCCTACGCGTAAGTGATATGATTGGAAGTACAATTATTTGGTAGTCCTATCAGCTTCTCCGCATTAACTATTATTTAATGTCCATACATAATCATGTGTACCTTTATGTTTTACCTTTTTGGTTGCTGCGTCAAAATTCTTGTCTTATCTTTTGCTGGATCATAATGATTACCACAGGTCTAGGAGCATGTGAATACCGGCGATTTCTAATAATAATGACGGGAAGTGATAGTGAAGGATTTTAATCATCACAAAAAGTGGTGTATTTTAAAAAAACTCGTTTCTTGGGGGCTGAGGTGACAAGACTGGTGTTTTTGTAAATGAGAGGATTGCTAAAAAGGTATTACGGGATCGGGAAGTGGTGTTGCAGCAATGGGGATCGGTTTTGCAGCCACTGGGAATGATGTTACGTCATCGGGAAAGGATGTTGTGGTAACGTGAAAAGGTGTTGCAGCAACGGGAATCGGTGTTGCAGCAACAGGAAATGGTGTTGCAGCAACGGGAATGGTGTTGCAGCAATGGGAATTCCAAATCCGCAAAGTGATTCTTTTAAAGCTTTCGTTCTCAGCTATTTCCCACAGCTCAAATCTGCAAAATACTGAAACATAATATGGTAACCCTTGGCAGGGATTATTAGTAATTAAATAAAAAGAATATCTAATCTAAAAAAAATGCATAAGTAAACAAAGATTTAAGTGCTTTGAGGGACAACAAGTTCCCCCGGAAAAGAATACTGTTTAATTGCCATGCAAGTGGCTTTAAAATCTTCTTTAGAAACAGGCCTCTGATATAACCGAAGTCGATAGCCATTCACTAGTAGCGGTGTTCTGCTTCCATCAATTGTTAAAAGTCTAACTATCCCATTTGGAAAAACAACATCCACTTCATAAGGCCCTAACCACCTTGTTCTTAACTTACCTTGGAAATTCTCAAAACAGGAATCATAGAGTAGAGCCCAGTTACCTTTCTGAAACTGCTTTTGCTTGATGGTTCTGTCATGCCACCTGCTCCTTTGTTGCTGTATCATGGTTTTCTGATGGATGGCATCCAGTCTTTTCTCGTCCAATTCTTGAAGTTGTTGTAACCTGGCTATCTGTGCATCAGTCAAATCAAGGTTAACAGCTAAAGCAGTTCTTAAAGTTTTGATCTCAAACTCTACAGGGAAAATATCATTCTTTCCAAAAACCAATTCATAGGGTGAAAAACCTGTGGTATTCCTCCAAGTAGTTCTGTAGGCCCACAATGCCTCGAGCAACCTTTGAAACCAGTCCCTTCTATTTTCCTTTATTGTTTTTGTTAAGATGGCTTCTATGACTTTATTGGTGCTTTCTAGCTGCCCATTTGCTTGGGGGTGATAAGGTGTAGTCATTTTGTGCTTAATATGATATTTCTGAAGCATATTTTTGAAGCCATGAGAGTTGAAAGGAGGTCCTCCATCTGTGACTAATTCTCTAGGAAATCCAAATCTAACAAAGATTTCTTCAAATAAAAATGTTAATACTGCTTCTTCATTAGCTTTCAGGAGTTCCTTAGCTTCTACCCATTTAGTCATGTAATCTGTGCATACTAATATATACACTCTTTGGTTGGATGGAGGATTAATGGGACCTATAAAATCTAATGCCCATTTCTCAAAAGCTTCAAGAATTACCTGGGGGTTGAGAGGCATTTCATCCCTATATTAGGCTGGCCCATTCTTTGACAGCTATCACAGGCCTTGACATATTTTCTAGCATCTTTAAAGTGTGATGGCCAATAATAACCCATTCTGAGTACCTTGTGTGCTGTTCTTTTATCTGCAAAATGTCCTCCACAAGGGCCATCATGACAAGCTTTTAGTACATCATAAATTTCATCTTCACCAATGCACCTTCGGATTTCCTGATCAATTCCTGTATGGAAAAGACACCCGCTTATCCAGCTGTACCTAGCACTTTGCTGGATGATCTTTCTTCTTTCCCTATGTGATAGGTGTGATGGTAATTTTCCTGCAACTAGATAATTGGCAATGTCTGCATACCAAGGTGAGTGAGCAGATACTGCAAATAAATATTCATCAGGAAAAGAATCATCTACTGGAGCATTTTCATCAGTTTTTAATCAAGAAAGGAAATCAGCAACTACATTTTCTTTTCCTGGCCTATCTACAATTGTGATGTCAAATTCTTGCAATAATAACAACCATCTGGTGACTCGGGCATTTGTAACTGATTTATTCATCAAGTATTTAATGGCCGAGTGATCAGTATGCACAAAAGTAGTGTAGCCAGTAATATAATGTCGAAATTTATTTATTGCATAAATAACTGCTAAGAATTCCTTCTCAGTGACTATATAATTTAATTCAACTGGTGTCATGTTCTTACTAATAAAATAAATGGCATAGGGAAGACTATTTTCTTCCTGACCCAAGACAGCTCCAATTGCAGTGTCTGAGGCATCATAGGATATATGAAAGGGTAGTGCCCAATCAGGTCCTCTCAAAATGGGAGCTGCAGACAACTGATGTTTAAGCTAATTAAATGCTTTTTCACAATCATCAGTCCACTTAAATTCAACATTCTTTGTTAATAACACAAATAAAGGAGAAGTTATTTTGGAAAAATTCTTAATAAATCTTCTATAGTATCCAGCATGTCCTAAAAAGCTTCTTACATCAGTTTGTGTTTTGGGGATAGGGAGAGTCTGAATTACCTGTATTTTAGCTGGATCGACTTGAATTCCTAGGAATGAGACAAAGTGACCCAATACAATACCTTGATTCATCATCATATGGCACTTTTCAGTGCTTAAGGCAAGGTGTGCTTCTATACACCGCTTAAGTACTTTTTCAAGATTCTGCAGTGCATCCTCAAAAGGCACTCCATAAGGAGTAAAGTCATCCATAAATATTTCTAATGAATCATTTAACATATCAGAAAAAATCCCTATCACTGCTCTTTGAAATGTTGCTGGAGCATTACATAGCCCAAATGGAAGTACCTTGTAAGCAAAGGTCCCCCAAGGGCTAGTAAACGTGGTCTTGTCCTGGTCTTGGGGTGCAATTTTAATCTGATTATATCCACTGAACCCGTCCAAGAATGAAAAGAACTTCTTACCTGCCAAATTATCCAATACCTGATGGATGAATGGTAAAGGGAAATGGTCTTTCTGAGTGGCTTTATTCAGTGCTCTGTAATCCACACATACTCTCCATTTACCATTTTTCTTGGGTACAATTACAAGCGGGGAAACCCACTCACTATCAGATATAGGGTATATAAATCCTGCATTCAAGAGTTTCTGAAGTTCCTCCTTCACAATTTCCCTTAGATTGGGATTCATTCGCCGCTGGGGTTGACAGACTGGTTGGGATCCTTCTTTAATATAAATCCGGTGAGTGCATAGCTCAGGGGAGATCCCTTTCATGTCTGTATAGTCCCATGCAAATGCTTCTTTATTTTCCTGGAGTAACTTTATTCATTGTTGTTTTTCATTTTTAGTTAAATTAGGATTTATATTTAATGTTTTGCCAGGCTCAATTTCTATTGTTGTACTTTTGGAGGGGCTGCCTACTGCTGTCTGAAATAAATTCTTATCTTCCAAGTTCTGCTGAGTTTCAGATTCCAAGATTGCAGTAAAGTGACTGTACATTTCTGGGTTGACCGAAGAAGGTTCAGAAATGAAGCTGCTGATTAATTCATCTTCGGTAGAATCTTTGAAAGTTAAAGCTTGTCCGATAGTCAATATAGGTTGGGTTTCTTCATCCTCATAATCCACCCATACAGAGCTGTCATTATTAATCATGGGTGTAGCATGAGGATAAAGGGTAAGCTGTTTTGTTTCCTGTCCGTTAGAGATGGTCATTGATCCTGATCTACAGCTAATGAAAGCATCTACTGTAGCCTGCCAAGGTCTTCCTAGAATCAGCGGATGACCCCCCAACTTTGTTTTAATCTGTAACACCACAAAGTCGGCTGGGTAATTCCAGGATTCTACAGAAATTATTAAATCTTCAATGACCCCCTCAGGTTTAATTGTAGAGCGATTAGCCAGTTCTAGGATGGTTGGTGTTTCCCTAATAAAGTTTTTTAACTGAAGCAATTGTGCTGTTTCCAGTGTCATAATATTTATTGCAGCTCCTAAGTCTACTAGAACTTTGGAGACAAGAGTTTTTCCAACCTGCACTGTTATTGTAGGGTGACCAGGGTCACCATATTTCACAGGAGGATCTTTTTCTGTCATTAAAGCAGTCAGTTCTCCCATCACATGAACTGTGAGGGGGTCCTTAGCTTTTCTTCTAGGTTTTTTTATGCAGATATCTCTAACAGTCCTAGCATAAATGGGAACATCTCTTAGTGCTTGCAACAATGGAATTTTAACGTATAAATTCTGTAGTTCACCCAAAAGGTTAAAAGCAGGTTGCTCCAGTGTTTTAGTGAGAGCCAATCGTTCAGGGAATGGTGGATCTGCTGTCTGATCAATGTTGTTAGATGTTGATTCGACTGTTTCAGCATTATTGTTAGTAGGTTTTTCTTTTCTAACTTCCTCTTTATCAGAGTCAGTGATGTCATCAATGATGGGTTCAACAATTCTCCCTGAACGAAGATGGATATCGTTACATTGCATGGGGAAGACAGACTAATTTTGAATATCAATTACTTGCAAAGCTTTATTATTATTTGGGTTGGGGTTGGGTTGCACAGGCAGTTGTTGTCTAATTTCCTGGTTATTTGGGGGAGTATTAGATGGTAAGGAAAGAGACTGTTGTTGTTGAGGAAATGGCATCTGTTGGGCTGCCTAGCCTAGGTTCCATTGATTGAAATATGGTTGCTGGGGAGCCCACGGATTCCATATGGTAGGATCAGGAAAAGGGAGATTTGGTTGTTGCATAGGTGGAAAACTCATTGTGTTAAAGGGTGGGTACTGCATTTGGTTCATGGGTGGGTAATTTGTTTGAAAAGGAGAATGATTATTCCAACGATTAAATGCTGTGTTAGAATTCATACCTTGTCTTTGTGGCCATTGCCTCCTCTGTGTCATCAGGTACACTGCTTCAGCCTCTTCTTCGGTTGATTGTAATGCTGCTTTAATTCCAGGCAGAGAGGGGCATTGCTGGGTCTCATGGTCCTTTTCGCAGATCGTGCAGATTGGTACCTTATCTAGTGGGCATTCCCTGAGTGGGTGTTTTTCTCTGCATTTGGAACAAAAAATAGCTAGGGCAGCTTCTGCTTCTGCTTCTGCCTGTTTCTTTTTTACCTGCAGAGCATCAATTTGTGAAGCAAAAGAGCTTAACATCTCAGTTTTAAATTCTTCTAATAAATTACCTATTTCAGCCCTTGTTGCTCCTCCGCTTGCTGACTTCTGAACTCTTGAGTATACATTGTCCCTGCTTTTTGATCTGCTTACTGCTCCTCTTGAACATCTCATGCAGAGATTGATAATTTCATCAAATGGTTCTTTGGAAATGTCCCCTTTTCCCAGCATGTTTAACATGTCCAAGCAGTCATCTTGTACCCCTTTCAGCAATATAGTCTTCATAATATCTTTACTCATATTAGGATGGTCAGACCGCTGCAGATTATACTGCAATCTTTCCACAAAATCTTCCACATTCTCGTCCTCCTTCTGAACCATTTTAAACAATTCTTCCTTCCTTTCTCTTGTCCGGCAGTAATCTTGATACTTAGCCAGAAAGCTTTCTTTCATCTGATCCCAGGTAGTGATTGCCTGAGCTCCTAAGCTCATAAACCGTCTTAACGCATCCCCTTTCAGTGTTGCTGGAAACAGTTTTAGTTTCTGATTAGGGCTCACATAATCATAACTTCTACATAGTATGTCGAATTCAAAGAGGAATTCATCCGGGTCTTCAGAGGATAACCCATGAAAGTTTGGTAATGCTGAGAGTGGAATGTTTTTCATGGGAGTTGCCCCTCTCAGGAGCTCCCAAATAGGGAATTCTAGGGTAGAGAGCGAATTTTCCCCTCTTCCTTCTGTTCTGTTATCCTCCATTGGTCTTTTTCCTGAATCACTTGCTTTATCTTCTGTATCTTTTGCTTCTTCAGGTTCTTCTACCGGTTCCTCAGTGTATTCTGGTACTTCCAGCTTCCTTTCAGGTCCCAGTACTTCCTCTGTCTGTCGATCTGTTTGTGAGGAATACTGGATCTGAGGTCTCCCGGAAGTTGTCCTCTGCGATGTTTCAGCCTTTGAGATGATTTCGTCAATATAAGTTTTTCTTCCTCCTCCGCCTTTGCCGCCTGTGAAATTAGGTTTCTTGCGTCCTCTCATGCACCTGTTATTCTCAAAAAGAAATCATTAATGCCTTTAGAAATCTCTAGTTGCCTTCCCTGGCAACGGTGCCAAAATGTTGGCTAGTTGAATTGTTTATTAATTAACAATCAAGTACCACATTAAATTCTCAACTTGGGAAAGTCTTTTTATTTCAAAGGCTACTGCGTAATGTATGTACTTAACTCTAAAAGCATTAAAAAGCTGTAGTATGCGTAATTCTCACGTTATGTCATAACAGTGTACTGTAAAGATAAAATGAAAGCAGTTAATTTAAGATAACAAATCCGAAAAGAAGAGTGATGGATGCTCTGTTATCAGAGGATCAGGACCCTATCCTCCAAGCAAGGACATTCAGCACCTGCCCCTATAACCAGATTGCTAATACACACTGAAATTCTAATTCACCGGTGAAGTACAGCTTCAAACGATTAACAAAACAGAGTGCCAGCAAAAAGGAAATTATCAGAGGTAATGCTACAGAATCCAAAACAGAGTATCAGCATAAAGAAATCACCAAACACACTTACACACTTGACGGAAAAGTAAATGGGTGGATCTTGTGAAGAAGGTGGGCCCAGTCCCTCTCACAAGATTCGCCAGAACACAACTGTTGGATTAAGTACTCAGAACAATCTTCTATTCATCTACCAAAAGATTCAGTACAATAAAAGTTCAGACTTTGCTGTTGTCTTTCAAAATTCCCCTTACAAAACTATCTCCCCCCCTTCTCTAATGTAGATGTCTCCTCTTTATAGAGGAGACATCTATTACAATAGATTATCACAGTTCATTCAGTTAGCCAAAACTAAGAATTACAGAATGTTGTTATAACATTGCAACAGTGTATTCTTCCTTGAGTTTATTTCTGTTACACAGCTGGTACCCGAACTTCGCTCGTGCTCTTGGGATCCTCGTATTATCCTTCGTCGTTTCCCCATGGTTGCTGAATTAGTAAACCCGTGCTGTTCCTGATACTTTAGCAATCGTAACTGTGTTTTGCCCTTTTTGGACAGTTGCTGATTATGCCGCGTCATCGTGGAATTCTGGCAATCTCCAGATAGTTGTCGTTTTTTATTTCCAGTTGTTGCAAAAATAGCATTCTCCTGCTTTAGATAGTTGTCGTTGCTTGCTGTAGCAACTGCGTAGTTGCTGCTTTTGGTGTTGCAGCAACTGCGTAGTTGTTGTTTCTAGTGTTACATCAACTATAATTATAATTCCTGCAGACTTTAAATAGTCCAACGATTATTTGGCAACTTAATTAACTTTTCCAAAGATAAATATAAAGATATTCATGAATATGCAATGAACAATTAAACATATAGATATGCGGAGAGTTACTTCGTACCTTGGGGTGATTAATTCATTATACAATCAAAGCTTTCAACCTATGACTGAAAAAGGATAATATTATGGCAAAAATATAAGGTCAAAATTGGTCAATTCTAAGTCCTAACAATGGCCTTCCTAACTTTGTTTCCTACTGGTGATTTTGATTGGTTGCAACCACATATTTATAATGTTGAAATGCATGAATATGGTTTGCATCTACTTAGGCATTGAAATCAAATATTTGGAAGCCATCCTTAGTTTTGGTATTTCTTATTGAATATGATTATGCATCATTGTAGTGAGGGAACAACTTATTTCTTCTTGAAAACGAATATCCATGAGACTGCACCTGCAACTATTCAAGAGTTACGTCAACAGTTCGAGGATTTGTCTGATAATAAATTAGCTAAAAAATCAATGCATTTTGGTTGTTTCCTTAGGGTTACAAGGGCATATTAGACAAAATGTCAATCTGACCTGGCCATCATGAGCAGGCAATTGGGTTTCCCAAATTTATTTTTTATGTTGAGTGTGGCTGACACTAAGTGGCATGACTTGCATTGTGATATTCCTTCAACGACACGTTTTCATCCACGAAATAAACATGTAAAGAAAATTGAGAATGCTATTCAATACTCGCATATAGTTGCTCTGTACATGCAACAAAGATTTAATATATTTCATGAATTGGTTCTTGAGAAGTATGTTGGAGCTAAATACTTCTAGTATAGGTTCATGGTTGTTTCTTTTGACATATTTTCTTGGGGTTTGGAATGATGTGTCTGTTATTATGGTTGGTTTTTATATGCTAACTACAAGTTTTTTTTTTTTGGTAGGTATGAGTGGTAGCATAGGGGCTCAATGCACATCCATGGTTTCCTGTGGCTGCAAGGAGCTTCAAATATGGAAACACTAGATTGGAACAACTGTTTAGATGTTGATGAAGCCAAGTCCTACTTTGAAAAATATGTAACAATATGGAATCCAGGGGACATACACCTTTGTAATGTCATGGTTCCTCGAAGTGATAATGATGACCTGTGCCTTTTGAAAACCTCACAGATTTTTTCATGCAATCCTAATGAAGATTATGAGCCTTTGGTCATTAGAGTGCAAATAGACACAAAATGTAGTGTTGATTCATGTTTAAGGAAAAATGGGTCTATCCCTTCATGTTGTTACAATTCTCCATGGGAGGTTCATGCTGAGTTTGCAATGTACATAGATGAAAAATGGAGAAAGAAATATGAAGCAACATAGAATAATGACCATTTAAATGTCCACAATGCGGACCTTCTGATTATATGGCAAGAAAATGTTGATTGTAAAGCAGTTGTTTCTTGACATACATTATTGAAATATATTTCAAAATATGCTTCGAATGTAGAAAGAAGATTTGAAAATTATTATGAGATGTTGAAAAGGGTAGCAAGTGCAGGTGGATCTGACGCTCCTGCATTCTCTGCATATAGAAGGTTTCTTACATAAATGCTTGTTGAGCGTGACATTGGTGTGCAAGAAACATGCCATATGTTGCTAAAGTTTCCTTTTGTTGTGTGCATTCATAAATCTGTTGCATTGAACATTGGAAAGAAAGTGTTGAAAATATTTTTAGTGCAGTATGATGAAATCTCATGTGATAAAACATTTCTCTAACTATATCAAAAGTGCCCCCATTTTCTAGAGCATTTGTGTCTGGTAGAAATAGCTAGATCATGGAGCTATGATGGGAAGCGAAGGAAAGAGCCATGGAAACTACATAAAGTGCATGTTATTATTTCTGTGTGGTCTCATTTCTATGTTATTCTTAATGAGGGGTCAGAAGAGTTTCAAACATTTTTTTTTTGTGAGTTTCTTTTGTACAAGTCATTTCGTGACATTGCTTAAGATATAGGAAATTCAAGCGAAATTATCATTGAGAATTGGAAGGGTCTAAGACAACATGCATGGAATGTTGATCGAGGCCCTTTGGCAAATGAGAATGATGAAGAGGATGTCGAGCCCCTTTTTTATGAATACATTGTTGACAATGATTCTGAAGAGTGACAGTTTCTCTCCTAGATTATTCCTCCAAACAGTGTAATGATTTCCGATCTTGACAATCTTAGTAGAATGGATTAGGATATTAATTATAATTGGAAATAAATAATGGTGCCAGATGAAATTGTGGAACATGCTATGCATTTCATAAAATATTCTCAGTGGGCAGGTGTTGTTAATGGTGACTTGATTGGGGAGACAATAGTGCTACCTTTCTCTTTATCTCAGCAACAACAATTCTCTTTTGAGATTGTTTTACACCACTTTGTTAATGTTGAAAGGAATGATGTTTTGAAAATGATTATTCAAGGAATAGCTGGAACTAGGAAGTCTTCTCTTATTCACTATATTTTTCATGCTCTTTCTGCTTCTGCAGTGGGTGGTAGAATTCCACTATTATTTCTCTCTCCCTTTAGCATTGTTTCTTTCAATATACATGGAAAAACAATACACTCAGCTTTAAAAATTCCTATAAGAGATATGAAACTGTTGAGTGGAAATCACTAGCAACATTTCAAGAATAAACGAGGGACATTTTTTATGTTCTAATCGATGAGATGAGGTTCATAGTTCTGAGGTTGTTTATGCAGATAGATGCACATTTGCAAGAAGCTTTTCTTGAAAAAAGGACTCTCCTTTTGGTGGTAGGTCGATGATTCTTGCGGGTGACCTTGGGAAGCTGCCTTCTATCAAGGATAAACCTTTGTATGAAGGAAGAATAATAGGGTAAGTGTTGTGGGAAAGCTTCAATATTGTTGTTAATTTGGATAAAATCTTTAGGCAACAAGGAGATGATCATAGAAAAGAGTCTTTTTGAAAACTTTTAACCAATATCAGAATTGCAGAGCCTACTCTGCATGACTGGGATATTCTCATGTCATGTGTTGACAATTGTCTGCATCCAGAGGAAACACATTTATTTGATTCCTCGGTTCACTTGTTTGTAACAAATAATTTGGGCGACCTGAACAATCAAAAGATGATCAAATCATTGAATTTCCTAATTGTGAGGTCTGTTGTAGAGTAGACCAGAAGAGTAGAAATAATTGACAACAAGAATGATGTGTTGGATCATGAGGTGTCGTTATGTCATTGAGAGTGTATCATGTTGACATGTACCTTGTGGGTTGAAGTTGTGTTGGTAAATGGTGCACTTGGATATGTTGAGGATATCTACTATATGCCTAGTTTAAAGCCTCCTAAACTTCTAGTGTTTGCTACAATTATTTTTGAGAAGTACACATATGTTCCATTTGATATAAATTATCCAAATATTGTGCCTATAACACCAAATGTTAGATCGAATATTAAATAGATGACTTTAAAGTGGCATGGGCGTTTAGTATACACAAATCATAGGGGATGAATTTGCAACGAGCCATTGTTGACATAGGAGATAGAGAGAGGCAAGGTTTGACATTTACAACTATATCAAGAGTGAAATAGTTGGATCGTTTGAAGATTTCATCGCCTTGTTCTTTTCAATGTTTTTCTAAAATGAAAAACAATGCATATGTCACACTTAGGAAGAAGGAGGAGGAACAGTTAAAGACAATATCATTGTAACGAATTTATTTTGTTCAATTACAATATTGTAAAACAATTATTGTTGCATGTATCACCAGAAAATACATTGCTTGGAAAGAAATTTTGTTTAGAAATAGACCAATTAGGTGCATTTTTGTTTGAATGTCAGGCTTCACAGCCAAAAATATATGTAGTTAGACAACACATATTTATTTTGTTTAATTACAATATTCTAAATAAAATATTATTGCATGTATCACTAGAAAACACATTTCTTGAAAATAAATTTTTTGGGAAGCATAACAATTAGGTGTATTGTCCTTTGAATGTCAGGGCTCACAGTCAAAAATATATGCAGTGAGACAACACATAACAATGTGCTCGGAGAGAGAAAAGAAAGTGTGAGATATGATAAGAAGTGTTGAAAAAAATATCATTATATATAGGCAGAGCTACACATGAATAAAGTCAACATATGAGTAGGAAAAACATGCACCAACAAAATAAATTGAAGACGAGAAATCTGCATGATAGCTAAATAGGAATTCAACTCATGCTTTTGTTTTCCAAAAAGGTTTCACTGCAACAATTGATACGGAAATGAAAATGTTGTTCCAAAAATATATTTGCTTGCGATGACAGGGAAAAAGTTACCTGAAAAGAATTTATGTTTAAAACATTAACAATTAAGTGCAATTTAGTTTTAATAAGAGGGTTCACTATGAAATACATATGCAGTCACAAAACAAATAACAAATTGATTTTACAGAAAGAAATACATAGCAAGATATGCTGATAAGTGTAGAAGAAAATATCCTTTTATCCAGGCACAAATATACATTAATAATGTTAAAAATTGAGTACAAGATATGTTCGTTAAGAGATAAAAGGCATGACAACAAATGAATATGGTGGGATAAACCACATTGAAGTTATCGTTTTGTTCTACATAAAGTTTAAACTTGAAAAATTTCATGTTGAAATACAAACCTTGTTCGGAAAATATATTTGCATGTACTGCCAAAAACAAAAGTCACATGAAAATAATTTATGTTCTAAATGAGAGTGACTATCTGCACTCTACTTTGAATAAGAGGGTTGATTATGAAATTGATATGGAATGAGAGAAGAGATGATATTTTCCTTTGACATCGGAAAAAAAGAAGTGTAACATATGCTGTCAACTATTTAGGATAATATCTTAATATTCAGCTAGACACAGACATGGGTAAAGCTAAGAGATGGATAGCAAATGCATGCATTGAGAAGTTAAAGTGATGTCAGGAAATTAACATTATAGTTCAATACACATTCAAGTCCGACTTTTGTGCTGGAAAATGCTATGTCTTAAAAAAATTGATTAGAAATACAAATCTTTTTGCATAAATATGTTTGCATGCAATGACATAAATAAGAAACTTGAAAATATACTACCTTGAAAACATGAATAGTTTAGTGCAATATAGTTACAATGTCATGATTTAGTGCAAAAGAGATATGCAAGCATAGAGCAGAAACCAGTTTCTTTTGACAGAGGAAAAATAATAATGTGCCATATGCTAAGGAGTCTTTAAGAGAATGTGGAAATATTTTGCCATAGATATACATGAATAAAGTTAAGAATTTAGCAGCATATACATCCATTTAAAAATTAAAGAGATCAGAGGGAATCAATCCTCCAAGTCAATACGCATTCAACTGGGAGTTTTTTTTTGAAAAAAAAAATTACTTTAAAAATTGCTTCGGAAATACAAGAGATGTTTGAAAATTATATTTACATGTAAACCCAAAAATGTAGAGCTTCAGAATGAACTATGTTGAAAATGATAGCAGTTTAGTGTGCTATATCTTCAATAGGTCTTGATCCAGTTCCAGGCTTCCCTTCAAGAACTACGCAATCCTTAAGGGCAACTAGACTTACTCTTGGGAATTGCACAATCCAAGTTGTCAGTGAGCCTTGATCTCAGGAATTGTGAAACACTGGATGGTAGCCAACCTTGAGGTAGGAAATTATGTAGAACATGAGAGGCAACCCAGATCCACTCAATCCAGAAATTATTCAGACCTCACCACGTTCAAAAACTATGTAGTACATGAGCCAGAGAGTTGCCTAATCCATCCTAGAACTGTATTTTTGGGCAATGCAAGGCAGGTTTCCCCTAAGAAAAGAATGAAAGAAAAAGGTAAAAAAGAATCCCTAGGAAGTAGGGATCTATTATTAGTTTCTCGAAGGTGGAACATTGTTATCTTTAGAAGTTTCCACAAAGTGGCTCTATTTTCCTTGATCTCAGGCTTGCGCATCATAAATTATAATTTTCTCAAATATATGTAATGGAAACCTCTAGAGCTCATTTGTACATTCGTTCATCAAGCTCCAAAAACCCCGAGGAGATCAAGGATCCTTCAGTGCATTGTCATGTTTTACCACTTTCTTTGTCACTATTTGTTGTTTAGCTTGTGAGAGCGATGTTTCACATATTTTGGTGAAAGCCTGTTGGCTTTTTAACTTGTTTTGTCTTGTAGATGTGTTGTTCCAAGTTTTAGATTTCCTTTCTAAAGTGTCGCATGTACTTTCCCGTTTTTGCAACAATGGTTGTCGTTGCGGCAACTCCCTTCACATGCTTCATTTTTCTTCAATTTTCTTGATTCTGACACTTGTTTTACTTGCATGCATCATCACTTAGTAATATCTGCACTTAGCCTCACACCATATTTCATATCTTCTTGTTTTTCACACTCCCTTGGGAATATTTGGGTTTCCCTTACCCATATCTCACTGTGCACAACATGCATTGTGCAATCTAGGGACTCAAACCTATGGCTTGGCCTCTGGGATTTCACAAATCCTGTCCTGGGCTAGCTCCAACTACACATTGTGCAGTTGCAGGAGCCAGTCTCCGAGCTTGGCCACTGAGACTATGCAATGCATAGTCTCTCCCAAGCCTTGGCCCATACTGAACTGCACATTGTGCAGTTCCAGCCATCAAGCTTCCACACTAACTGTTTGGACTGTGGAGTGCGCAGTTCCCATATTCAGTCAGTCATCCCTATCAGTCAAAATTTTAAAATACCTCTCATCAGTTGCCCTGATTACTGTTTGATCATGCTTTGAAGTCATATTTTCAAGATCTAATGTTTGCTTTCCATGAGTGCCCTTTCTGTCCCACAGGTACCACACTCGTGAAGCACTTCTCTCCAGCAGTCACTATACCATGGCACCAAAGAGAGCTACTTCATGAAAGAGCACTAGAATAAGTACTGGGGAATCAGTTGAGCAAGCATCCGTTAACTTGCCAATATATGTGGACACTCAACAGTTCATAAAAAAAGAGTCAACACTAACATGGAAGCAAGTCCAACAGCGGTAGCTGAATGCAGTAATCTAGTACAAGATCAGGGAAAGAGGAAGTTTCTAACATAATAGAGGGAGAACAAAGTTGTAGAGTGAAAGAAGATTCAATATTCATGGATGAAACTTTAGTAGCAAAAGCAAAAGGAAGTAGAGGACACATAAAACATAGCGGAGGAAGAGAGAAAAGCAGAGCTTGCAGGTAGCAGAACTAAGATCGTAGCAAGCAGAAAAAGAACCAAAGGAAGAATGCGAGCTGAGGAGGAAATAACATGAAGAGAAGCAGAAGCAAGAAGAAGAAAAAAGGAAAGGTGCGATGACGGAGGAAAAAATGCACATACAAGTTGATGAGCTAGAACAACCAGCAGATGAGGGAGAGAGTGAACAGATGCAGGATCAGGAGCTTTCTCAGTAGATTGAGCAATTGATTGAAGTGAAAGACATGGAATTGGAACATGAGCCATAGAATGAATACTGAACTTATGCCAAGAGCACCAGAGGTCATCTCTCAATCTCCAACACCTCGTGTGTTAGAACCAGTCCTGAGCGAGCAAGGGGATATTGTTCTCCATGAGGATGATCCAGTCATGGATGTGTATAATCTATCGTTTGACGAGTTGTAGAAAAATATTTTACAGGCATGAAGGAAGTAATTTCTAGATGATCACGCATTACCCGAATTCATCAAGGGAATGATGATAGTGTCAGACACCAAGAAACATCCAAGTACCCTCGCCAAAGCCAACTTGGCCTATGTACAAGAAACAAGCTTATATGTTAAGTACCTGATGGTCGAGAATGAACAACTGGAAAACAACTTGCAGGCTTCCAGGCAAGAGGCAGAACAACTCCGAGCATCAACGCAGAATACAGTTTCTCCATTGGGGGAAATGAAGACAATGATACTTACTGAAGTATCAACACTTGAGGGTACCATGCAAAAGATCTATGATGGATTTTTCACCGTGCATAAAGCAGTTCTTTGTGTTCATTGCCTACAATAGTGGAGAAATTTTTTTTTTCAAAAACTCGAGAACATACATGATGCCATTGCTTATGTACAAGAGTGGACAATGTGGTATAAAGGGGCCCTACTTGACTTAGTAAAGAAGAAGAAGCTACAAGCAGAGCTAGAGAAAGAAAAGCTCCAGATATTGATCCAGAACTACGAGTAGCTCGCCCCATTCACCAACATCATATAAGCCTCATATGTACATTTGTACAATAGATTGGATGTCATGGTGACAAAGCACAAGATCCCTCAATCATTTCCTTCACTGATGTTACACACAAAAACCATGTTCAGCTAGAGATCAATGAGTACATGGAGTAGCTAAGATGAGAGGCCACCACGGAAGACTTGGAGTTGAACGCACACAACATGCAGAAGTACATTGGTGGTCCTGTCAAGGTTAACACCAAGCTATACATGCTTCAGAACGAGTTGGATACAGGTTCGAAGACCATATACCCAGATGCCATGGAGGCAAGAGTTTGCTTTCATAAAGATACCATCAAACATTTTAGGGACACCATCATGCAGTACCAAGCTTGGCGCCAATATGTGACTAAGAAGATCTTAGTGGAGGTTGCCAATTTGGTCTTTTCCCAAACTTCATAATCATAGTGTTTTGTCTTGTTAGGTTGTATCTAAGTTATTCTGTCTCACATGGGTACATGTGGAAAATGTAATATTATTTGTAAAAATGTTGTAAGTGAAATTCCAAGTGTCATTAGTGGAATGTGAAAGGTCATCATGTTATGTAATGAGTTACTTGTAAATAATTTGAAGACTCATGAGGGTAGTCAAAGAGTCACAAAGGGGAATGTTAAGGGTCACCCAACCATTTGTTATAAATAGAACCTCATAACTCATAGAACAGGCTTTTGGGAGCCAAGATATTGGCTAGGCTTAGGCTTAAAAAAGGCTTGGGAGTATTGTGACAAGCCTTGGCTTCTCCCCAACGTAGAGAGAGTATACTTCTTTGGAGGAGAAGGTGTTATTGACTGTAATGTTCCGCTATTGAGGCTAGTGGTCGTAAATGGTGTATGTTGGGAAAAAAGCTAAGAGGGCAGGGGGGCAGGTGAATCAGTATTTAAAAACTCACAATAATAAATTTATTTTCTAAAATGTATACGCAACTTGACTGAACTCAACTAGCGTATATACATGATTGTTGTAAAAGAAACTAGTGTATTCTTAGTAAACTTGTAAAATAACTAATTCTTTATCTGTTAAACTTGAATCAAAATGTAAGAGATTTATCAAGCATTTGATAAGAAATAAACAGGTGCATTAAGAACATAATAAATTGTTACACATAAGTAACACACATGAACACCGGTATTTTAAGGTGGAAACCCAATGTGGGAGAAAACCACCATTGTTGTCATCGCAGTCTTCAAAACTTATTAATATCAAAAACTTCTTACATTCTTATACTCATGCACACCCACCAGTCTGCAAGCACCCACCTGCTGAAGGATACAACCTTCACTCGTTCTCTAGCTCCTACTGGAAGGGAGCTCCAACTCCCTCATCTGATCGCCAGCTACTACTGGTAGGAAACTTCAACTTCCTCACTGAAGGCTCCAACCCTCAGCAACATCCATGGACCACGTTTCATATATTTTCACTCTCGATCCAACATCAACACTTAAGCTCAAAAATCAAACTGTAACTCATCAATTTCTGACACAACTGAATCAACCAATCACTGAAACCCAATCAATTGGC
This sequence comes from Pinus tabuliformis, assembly GCA_031772625.1. NCBI lineage: Eukaryota > Viridiplantae > Streptophyta > Pinopsida > Pinales > Pinaceae > Pinus > Pinus tabuliformis. The sequence goes on along the minus strand of CM062809.1, from coordinate 449,456,396 downwards.
TCTTAATCGAAAATCAACCAAGCAACTGTAACAATTAGATCGTTGTAACCAGTACAAAGAACTGAACTCAGAATACTTCTTCAACACACAGAATCAACTACAACCCTGATCATTCAAATGCAAAAATGTATACGCTACTTCACTTAAGGCAACCTGCGTGTATACACACTTTTCTGTAGAGAAACTCACGTACATAATTTAATATACTGAAAATAAAAACTTGTAATTTTGAATCAGACAAAGAGCTGAACAGAGATATTTTGAAATATTTTGTTAGCTTATAGAACCCTCATACAGTCAACAACATCAATAATTTTTTCAACCAATCAACATGTAAACAAATTCAACTTCATCATTCAATTAGTTCTACTTCAATCATTATCACTCAAACTAGATCAACATGAGGAAATCATTGACAGACAGGAGAGAAAAAACAACACTGATAAAGTTGATTAGTCATTTATGAACAAAAACCCTTACTTTATATACGCAACTTTGAATAAGCGAACCCGCGTGTATATGCGCTTTTCCAGAGACCAACCAGCGTATAGATCTGCAAATTTTGACCTAAAATTGTGTAGTTCTTCAAAACTCTATAAAGACCCAGATCATAATATTCAAAGATAAATACATGCGTCAGTACTTAGATCTAGTCCATCCATGAGTACATCATACAATGATTTCATGTCTCATGGTCCTGATCCATCATTGTCTTAATCAGTGCATAATTATTTAAGATCTATGTGAAAATTATGGCCCTTACAATGCAAATATACTTCATATTGAAGTATTCATCAAAAACCCTTTCACTTGCACACCTAGCACTTTAATCTTCACCTCTTTATATAATTTAGCCCTTATCCAATACCATGGGTCAAAACTATACTAGTGACGATGGTAATCTTTGACGTGATCAATATCGGTTGTCACGCTCATTACTGTGGGCCAATACCATGGTAAGACCCTTGTTTTTTAGAATACCATGGTGCAAAACCATACACTACTTTGCTTCACCAAACTTGTGTGTATACGCGACTTGGCCTTGATGAACCTACGTATAGATTTTCAAATATTCACCTGTATCAAACTTCTGATTCTGGTCTGTAAACCTTTGACCCATCATTCTAGTATTTTGTTCCATCATTTTGTCACCTTTGAACTGACCTGTGGATTCATCTACTTACCATATACTTGTTCTGTTAAAAGTGAGTTACTGTCAAGGAAAACACATGCATAATAATGCCAACAATCTCCCCCTTTGGACTTGATGGCAACCATGTTGGTGTTGATCACCTCAACCTATAGAAACCTATTAGATACATAAAATAACCATTATTCAAACACCAAAATATTCTCCCCCTTTGACGTCAAGGGCAAAGGGTGGACCAAAGCTCCCCCTTTGGATCTGATTTGCACTATACTATTCATGCTCCCCCTGAGCACATGCTGAATCTTTAGAAAGATTTTCAAATGAAGAACGTGACTCTATAACTCAACTGAGTATGACCTTTCTATCACCAAGGACTCATACTTACATCAATCATTCCACCAAGTGGGGATACATATTTGACTCTACCACCCAACCAAGTGGGATTACATATTTGACATGACCTCAAAAGTCCATACATGACTGAATTATTACACCATAGGTCCCCACATGGCCTTTACATCAAATGACAGATATGACATTAATAACTGAGACTAAAAGATCTTAAAAGTAGCATAATTCAGCAACTAGAATGCCAGCAATGCATTATATTCTTCAAGGCTAATGCTCCCCCTAAATCTGTGCTACATGATCATTTTCAACAACTTATTCAGCAAAGTATCTTCATCAGTCGGATAAATATCAATGAGAAAAGCATAACTCAATACCATATCAACAGACTGTACCCATCAACACCAAACCAAGAAAAATCAAATCATAGCTGTCAGAAGCATGTCAGAGGTTGATCTTGAGTCTGTCCCACTATTTTTCTATCATAGAAAAACATACATGACTATCTGCAAAGAAACTCGCTATATACGCGACTATACTTCATGAAACTCGTGTACAGAAAGAAACCTTCTGAATTTTCACTTGTAGACTAAGCAGACTAGATTAACAACAAAATGAGGCAGAGGCAACTCCTAGTTTTTATCTGAGATATTCAAATGCTTCTCTAGGAAGAGGTTTAGTAAATATATCAGCAACTTGTTCTTTGGAGGGAACATACTCCAATATAACCTTTTTCTCAAGAACTTGTTCTTGTAGAAAGTGATACTTAATAGGAATATGCTTGGTCTTGGAGTGCATAACATGATTTTTTGAAATACTAATAGCACTTGTATTATCGCATAGGATGGAGATGGGTGGAGAACATTTGATTTGTATATCCTATAACATTTGCATCATCTAGAGAAGTTGTGTGCAACAAGATGCAAGAACTACATATTTTTCTTTTGCTGTAGATAAGGCAATGGAACTTTGTTTCTTTTTGAACCAAGGTACCAATCGAGGCCCCATGTAAAATGCACCTCCACTAGTGATTTTCCAGTCATCAACATTTCCAGCCCAATCCGCATATGTGTATGCATGAAGGGTAAGATCTACATCTTTAGGATACCATAGACCAAAGTCTTGGGTTCCTTGGATATATTTGAATATTCTTTTTACTGCATGAAGATGTGATTCCTTTGGATTGGCTTCGAAATGCCAAACAATCCCAACTGCATGCATGATATCTGGTTTGGTACCTGTTAGATAAAGCAGACTTCCGGTTATGAAACCAGCTCATAAAAAGATAGAAAATATACATGAACGCCTTAGAAATAAGCCTCCTAGAGGGGACAACCTCCTTTACATTAAAAAAATGAACAATTCTTGGATGATTCAAATGACAAAACCTCCTTTCTATATATAGAAGTCTAAGGGGTCACAATATAACCAAGCCGACCTAACAGTAATAATATAAGGGCACAAAAATAACAATAAGGGATAAAACGACAATATCAATGGGGGAATCACTAGTATTCTAGGGACCTAACATGCCCCTCTTCTTCAAAAAATTGTTTTCCTCAACGATTGAGTAGTTCTAGATGCTTCTGTACAAAATTCTCATCCTCCCATGTGGAATCTTCAACGGGTAAGTTCTTCCACTTGATGAGACACTTTGAAATTGATCGATTTCGCAACTATCGAGTTCTTATTTCTTTGACTGCTTTAGGTTCCAATATGATTTTTCCTTCCTCATCAAGTTTTGGCAATATTGTTTGAACTAGAAGCTTGTCACCTATAACCTTCTTTAAGCATGAAACATGGAAAACTGGGTGTGCTCGGGAGGCTGCAGGAAGCTCCAATTTGTATGCCATATTACCTATGTTTTGCAACACCTTGTATGCACCATAATACTTTGGTGATAATTTATTATCCTTCTTAGCTTGCTTGAGGGACATTTGTTTAAATGGTTGTAGCCGTAGGAATACCCAATCACCTACATCAAAACTTCTTTCGTTGCGATGTTGATCTGCCTGCTATTTCATTCTATTTTACGCCAAGGTGAGGTTATCCTTTAAGAGTTAGAGAACTTGTTGTTGATACTCGATGTGATATTCCACTGCTTAAACCTTAGAATTTTCTCTTAAATATGATGTTATGGATGGTGGATGATATCCATAAAGTGCCACAAATGAGGTCATTTTTGTTGCAGTATGGAAGGAAGTGTTATACCACCATTTAGCCAGAGGCAACCATTTGACCCATTGTGCCTGTTTATCAGATAAAAATCAATGAAGTTATCCTTCCAAACATTTGTTTACTATCTCAGTTTCCCATCAGATTGAGGATGATAAGATGAGCTATGAGCTAACTGAGTACCAAGGCAAGAAAATAATTTTGTCCAAAAATTTCTAGTGAAAATGGGATCTCTGTCACTTACAATAATCTTTAGGTTTCCATGTAGTTTTTGAATTATTTCCATAAATGTAGTAAAAATTGTACTCACTTTAAATGGATGAGATAATGCACAAAAGTGTGCATACTTGGTAAGTCTATCAACTACCACCATGATAACACTCTTTCCTTCAGACTTGGGTAAACCTGTGATAAAATCCATTGAAAACTCCTCCCAACGTTGACTTGAAATGGATAAAGGTTGTAAGAGTCCTAGGGTCTTAATTGTTCCAACTTTATTTTGTTGGCAAACCAAACATTCCACCACAAAATTTTGAATATCCAATTTAAGGCCATCCCAAAAAAAATCCTTCTTAACCCTGTGGTAGGTTTTTAGAAATCCTGAGTGCCCTCCTAAGGGAGAGGAGTACAATTCCCTAAGAATCTTTTGTTTGAGTTGGGAATTATTACATAGGTATAACCGATCCTTGTACCATAACGAATCATTTTTCCAGCTAAATGTATCAGATGTACTGGGATCTTGTTGTATCTTTTGAATGAGTGCCCACACTTCCTCTTCATTCTTCCATTCATCCCTTGCTTCGTTTATCCAATCTGGTTGGATAATAGAAATGGCACAAAGAAATGATTCCACATCCTCATCCTTTCTTGAGAGTGCATATACCACAACATTTTGCTTCCCTTTTTTGTAGATGATTTCAAAGTCATAACCCAACATCTTTGTGACCCATTTTTGCTACTCTTCTGAAGATAATCTTTGTTCTAAAAAGTATTTAAGACTATCATGATCTGTTTTTACCTTGAAGTGTCTTCCCTTTAGGTAGGGTCGCCATTTCTTAAGTGCATGTAGTATTGCCAACATTTCCTTCTCATAAATAGCTTTGTGTAAATACTTTCCTTTGATTGGACGACTTTCGAAAGCAATGGGTCTTTCTTCTTACATTAAAACAACATCAATTCCATTTCCTGAGGCATCACATTCCACAATAAAGGTTTTCGTGAAGTCCAGTGTAGCTAAGACTGGTGCTTGGCACATTGCCTCTTTGAGATGTTCAAACGCCTTCGTTGCTTTTGGAGTCCATGAAAATGCATCTTTCTTCAATACTGTTGTTAGAGGTGTTGATATCCTCCCATAATTCTTAACAAACTTAAGATAATACCCTGTCAACCCAAGAAATCCTCGTAGATTTTTCATGGATGTGGGGATTTTCCATTTCTTAATGGTTTTAATTTTGCTAGGGTCTACCTTAACACCTTCATGAGATACAATATGACCCAAATATTCCACCTCTTGTACTCCAAAGAAACATTTGGAGATTTTTGCATATAATTTCTTCTCCTCCAATAGTTTGAGCACCATGTCAGCATGTTGGACATGATCCTTCCAAGACTTGTCGTATATTAGTATATCATCAAAAAATACTAACACAAATTTTCTAAGGAAGGGTTTGAAAATGGAATTCATCAAACCTTGAAACGTAGAAGGTGCATTGGTAAGGCCAAAAGGCATGACCAAAAATTCATAATGACCCTCATGAGTTCTAAATGTTGTTTTTGGAATGTCTTCTATCTTCATTTAGATTTGATGATATTCTGAACGAAGATCCAACTTGGTGAAGTAAATTGATGCATGCAATTCATCCAATAATTCATCAATGACAGGAATGGGAAATTTATCTTTAATAGTGAGCTTGTTGAGCTCCCTATAATCTGGACACATGTGCCATGATCCATCCTTCTTGTGAACCAATACTACTAGACCAGAGAAAGAACTTTGACTAGGCTGAATTATACCAGCCTCTAGCATTTCTGCAACCATACGTTCAATTTCACTCTTTTGGACATAGGGATATCTGTAAGGCCTGATGTTTGGAGGAACACTTCCTGGAATCAAATTAATAGCATGATCATGATCATGAATAGGTGGGAGGCCTTTGGGAGTCTCAAAAGTCTTGGAATGATTGTCCAAGACTTTTTGGAGATCTGGAGAAATGGATGATTTTGATGTGGGAACCTCTAGTGAGCATAATTGTGAAATTATGCCTCATTGTTCTTTCTTTAGAAGCTTTGTCATTCCATTAGAGCTGATTATCTTTCTCGGTTTCCCTGCAATACCCCTTAATTCAATGTCCTTTCCTTCTGAAGAGAATTTCATGAAAGGTTCTTGAAAATTAAAAGCTATTGTACCCAAGGATTGTAGCCATTGTACTCCTAGTACAACATCAACACCACCCATTGGATTGGAAAGCATTGGGCTATTCAATACATATTCTCCCATGGATAGCTTGATATTATGACACTTTCCTAAGAAATTTATGGTTCCTCCACTTGCAACCATCACTTGACACTCTAGTGCTAGATATAGGAAGAAATTCAATTCCTTGGCTATCTTACAATGAATAAAATTATGGGTACTTCCTGAATCAATCAACACTATTACCTTTTTCTTCTTGATATGCCCTTCTATCTTGATAGTTTGAGGAGTGAAAATTCCAGCCAATGCATTGCAAGATATTGTCGGATTCATTTCTTATTTTTATAGAGTTTGTTCTTGGTGTATATCTTCTTCTTTTGACATTTCTTGTTCATTTTCTTCCTCCTCTTCACAATCAATGTAAAATAATTTCTTCTCTGCACACTTATGACGTTTAGTGTATTTTCAATCACAACTATAACAAAGCCCTTTTGCTCTTTTTTCTTCCAATTGTTGTGGTGTAAACCTTGTAGGTTGTGGATGGCTAGGGGTAGTAACACTTCCATCTTTATGATTGTGAGTGGTAGGATTCCTTGTTGCCATAATTTTTTTTTTCCATTTTTCTTTCCAACCTGAATGCCTTCTCCAATGAATCTGGTTCCCAAAGGTGAACCTCATGTTGGATTTTATCTTTTAAATTCCCTATGAACACATCAATCCTATGCTCCTCTGGAATATCTTTTACCCTTATATTCAATTTTTGGAAGTCCTCAATGTGCTCCATCATTGAACCCTTTTGTTTGAGATTTATCAATTGGCTAAAAAAAGTGTTGCTTTTTGTATCCTCATAATGTGCTATCATTTCATCCGTAAAAATAGCCCAAGTGACAATTTGTTTACGAGAGAAAAGCCATCGATACCATACAAACTGATTTGGTTCCAAATATAAAGTTGCAATGCATACCTTTTGTGTGTTTTGCACATTATAGAGATCGAAAAATTGCTCCATCTGTAGTATCCATGTTCCAAGATCCTTGCCATCAAACTTCCTCATATCGATCTTTGGAACATGGTGGTTATTCAATCCAATGTTAGAGTCTATGAAATCATGATTAACACTTATTTTTTTCTCATCATGAGTTCCCTTTCCTACCCTTTCGCCATTAGTAAGTATTTATTGTAGAAACTTTGTCAAATCTGTCCTCAAATTTGTCTGCAAATCTTCCATGCCCTTCTTTAAATCATCCATCTTAGCTTCCATGCCATCCATCTTAGCTTCCACGACATCCATCTTAGTTTCCACGTTATTCATCTTAGCTTCTATGCCTTTCTTTAAACCATCCATATTAGCTTCTACATCTTTCTTTAAACCATCCATCTTAGCTTCTACATCTTTCATTAAACCATCCATCTTATTTTCTGTTACTTTTTCTGCGAGTGAAATTTGTTGCACTTGTTCTCGTAATTTTGATATATCATGTTGCATTTCTTCCTCTTCTTTATGAGTCATGCTAGAGCTTTCAGGTTGCTTACTAGGTGTTTCCATTTTCTTTCTTTGGGGCATCAATTACCGATAATAATGCTTCACTATGCCCTGTGAATTCCTTCAAATTAATTTTTCGAACCAAGCTTATGCAAAATTTAAAAAAAACGACTACACACCTTTTTTCACTTTGTAGGAGCTCGATATTGAATCTGATGAATCTCTGTAATTTTGGATCTCCCAGGTCTTAAATTTCTTCCTGTGGTAACCCTCTGAGCAATCTTTCTAACCCCGCTAGTCTGATCAAGATTGGATTCTCCAACAAAGAGCTATGCCAAATCTCCCACGATGACCTGAGTATAGACTGGTTCAGTAGAGCGAACTTGTACGACATTCTGCGGGTCACTGTTTCAACCTTAGGTTCTTAAAATTATACCCACGACAACTACAGTCTGTTCTCTTTCTGTAACTTCTTACGAAAATTGAATATGATGCTCAGAGTGAAAGTTATGACAATTTTCCCAAGGTGCCCTGTTTGGAATGTAATTCAGGGTCTGCAAAAACCCTAACTTCCTCAGATTATATCTCCAAAACTATAGCCAGATAGGATCTGAATTTTGGATCGGAGGTTCAGTGTGATTTCTTATCAAATGGGTTTTTTTTTAGCTTCTAAAATGTCACAAAAAAAACATTATAGTGAAAATGCCACGATGACCTGTTTGGAGCAGTGAAACCCTAGAATCCAAAGCTCTGATACCAAATCTTATGAAACCAGCTCACAAAAAGATAGAAAAGATAGATGAACGCCTTAGAAATAAGCCTCTTTGAGGGGGCAACCTCCTTTACATTACAAAAATGAACAATTCTTGGATGATTCAAATGACAAGACCTCCTTTCTATATATAGGAGTCTAAGGGGTCACAATATAACCAAGCCGGCCTAACAATAATAATATAAAGGCACAAAACTAACAATAGAGGGATTCTATGGGGCACAATAACAACAATATGGGGACAATAGGGGCACAACAATAACAATAAGGGATACAACGACAATATCAATGGGGGAATCACTAGTATTATAGGGACCTAACACTTCCAATCATAGACCTGTACTCTTGTTGGTTTACTACGGGGGAATTATCAATAGAACTGAGGCTACATCCTGTCATCATGGGAGTACATAGAGGTTTGCAATATTCCATCCCATACTTCTTTAGAATATGCTTGAGATATTTTGTTTGTGAGAGAAAGATTCCATCTTTTGCTTGTTGCACTTATAAACCAAGAAAATAGGTTCGTTCCCCAAGTAAAGACATTTCAAATTCTTTCTGCATAAAAGAAGAAAATTTTTGACTCATAGATTCTTCATTACTGCCAAATATGATATCATCAACGTAGACAACAATAATTAGCAGTTTATCACCCTCAATTTGTTTGTACAAGTTGTTGTCTATGGATCCTTTTGTGTAACCCTGTTGTTGAAGATATTTGTCAAGACGATAATACCATGCCTGTGGAGCTTGTTTTAGCCCATATAAATCCTTTTTGAGTTTATACAAGGTTTTGATCATTCCCCAAAATGAATCCTTCTGGTTGTTCAATATATACTTCTTCTTATAGATCTCCATTAAGGAAAGCAGATTTTACATCCATTTGATAAACTTTGAAATTTAGAAAACTTGAAAATGCAAGAAACATTCTTATGGCTTCAAGTCTGGCTACTGGTGCAAATGTTTCTTCAAAGTTTATACCTTCTTGTTGAGCATAACCTTTACAAACAAGTCTAGATTTGTTCCTAATGACCTCTCCATTTTCACTCAACTTCCCAATAACATTTTTATCATGAGGCCTTGGAACCAATTGTTAGGTATCATTCTTTTCAATTTTATCAAGTTCTTCATTCATGGCCTTAACCCAACATTCATATTTACTAGCATGATTTACATTTTGTGGTTTAATGGTGGATAATAAAGCTAGATAACTAGAAGATCCTACAAGGGTTCTTCTTTTTTGTACCCCAGATTCCTTCTCTCCTAGAATTTGAGTCTCTAGATGATTCTTTTGAACATACCTGGATGGAGCCTTTTCTTTGTCTAATGTATCTTCTTTTGCTGCTTCATTAGTTTCTTCTTCTATATCATTGCGATTTGATGTCGGAAAGAATTTATCATCATCATCCTCTTTTGTTGATGTTACCTTTTTGGGCCCAATGCATGCTTCATCAATCACAACATCAATGCACTCAACAATTTTCCGAAGTCTCTTATTCTAACATTTGTATCCTTTGCTTCTAGATGAGTAACTAAGAAATATTCCTTCATCTTCTCTAGCTTCAAACTTACCAAGTTTTTCATCATTATTTTTTATGAAACATTTTCTTCCAAAAACTCTACAATGCTTTACAATGGGAGGCTTACCATACCAAAGTTCATACAGAGTTTTATCACTATTCACATGAACATGAGCCTTGTTGAGAATATTTACTGCAGTATGTGCAGCCTCACCCTAGAAGGTTTTAGGAGTTCCAGAATCATCAAGCATAGGATGAGAAATTTGTTGAACAGTTCTATTCATTCTTTCTGCCATGCCATTTTATTGAGGAGTTTTAGCTACAGAAAATTATCTTTTTATGCCATGTTGTTCACAAAAATCAAAGAATTCATTTGATATGTATTCTCCTCCTCGGTCAGATCTGAGACATTTGATTTTTATATCTAATTAATTTTCAACTAATTCCTTTAAGACTTTGAATTTATCAAATTCTTCATCTTTGTGTTTCAATAAACCGATCCAACACATTCTAGAAAAGTCATCAATGAATAAGATATAGTATTGTTCTCCACGAGGTGAATTTTTTCTTACTGGTCCACACAAATTAGTATGTTTAAGTTCAAGAGTCTTACTTGTTGATCCTCCTTTCGCATTGAATTGAACTTTGGTTTTCTTACTAAATTGACATGACTTACATATGGTAATTTCTGGTATGGTGATGTAGGGTAGATCACAAACAACTTTGAGCCTGCTTGATTTTCTTATTTGAGAGAAGCTTAAATGTCCCAACCTTCTGTGCCATAACTAGTTTTCTTTGTAGGTTTTAACCCCGTACAGAAATTACCTGCATACAAATTCTAAAACGCATAAAACAAAAAATGTGAGATCACAACACATATACACAGAGATTTTCTTCTGGATCCCAAAACCGGGACTACCAGCTTGATTTTTCATTATGTTCCTGTCAATGTTATAATACATATTTATACATGCCAAAGCATCCAATACCATGGACCGAAAACTATCGCGTCCAATACCATGGACCAAAAAACCATCGCATCCAAAAACATCTGCGAAAATCATGCACAAAACCATAGGTGGGTTTGCCCAACCTAACATAGGTTCCAAAACCAAAATTTTCTGGGGTGCTGCCCCAGACCCCATAAAGTGGGGTTATGGGTACATCTCAAACCCCCTGTGAAACACCCCACCCCCACTACACAATCGATGCAACGAAGGGGGGGCTCCGACCCCCCTCTAACCCCCAGTTAACTACATGGGCTAGTTGTGGAAAGAATATAACACAACCCAACATTCTCCCACTTGTTGTTTTCTTTCCACAAGGAGCCACAAGAGAGCTTAGTCATTTTTCCAGCCCTGAAACGCCCATTGTCTCTCTACACCAAGAGAACTTCTCAAAGCTCACATATTTTGTCAATGCATCTGCAGTATTCTTCAAAGTGTCCACCTTTACCAGCAACACCTTTTTGTCTTCTATCATATCCATCACAAAGTGATACTGAACATCAATGTGCTTTGCCTTTGAAGGATATGCGGGGTTCTTTGCCAAGATAATTTCACTTTGGCTATCATAGTCTATCCTTATAGCTACCTGTACTAACCCCATAGTTGAACACAATCTCTACAACCAAACCGCTTCCTTGCTTGCATGAGTGGTTGCCATGTATTTTTCCTTTGTAGTTGAGAGTGCGACTACAGATTGTTTCTTACTCATCCAACTAACTACACCTCCAAATAGGTTAAACACATACCCACTTGTAGATCTTCTCTGATCCAGATATCCAGCCTAGTCTACATCAATAAAGCCACGAATATCCAACATTTTGTCCAATCCTGGTCTTCCTTGATAGCACAAACCATAATCACTAGTGCCACACAAATACTTGAAAACCCGCTTCACTGTGTCCAGTGCTCCTTCCCTGGTTTTGACATAAACCTGCTCAATACTCCCACTGCATGTGCAATGTCTAGTCTAGTACAGACCATTGCATACATCAGGCTACTGACTGTACTTGCATATGGAACACGGGACATGTCCTCTTCCTCTTCTTATGTCTTGGGACACTGTTCAGCAGATAACCTCACACCTATAGGAATAGGAACCTTCACTGGTTTACTATCCTGCATATTAAACCTCTGCAGTATTGTCTCGACATACTTCCTCTGGTTTAACCAAATCTTCCTCTTTGCCCTATCTCTTTTAATTTCCAAGCCCAAAATATAGTTTGTAGCACCAAGATCTTTCATGTCGAATTTGGAGGACAATTGGGTCTTCAAATCCTGGATAATGTCTTTGTCATTTCCAACCAGCAACATATCATCCACATACAAGACCAGATAAATAATACGGTCACCAATTAATTTAAAATACACATAGTGATCTGCTTTACTTCTGGTGAAGCCAAGTCCCCATATAAATGTATCAAATTTTTTATACCACATCCTTGGTGACTGTTTTAACCCATACAGAGACTTCTTTAACTTGCATACCAGTTCTTTCTTACCCTTCACTGCAAAGCCTTCAAGTTGCTTCATGTATATTTCCTCTTCCAGATCCCCATGAAGAAATGTTGTCTTCACATCCATTTATTCTACCTCAAAATCAAAAGCAGCAACAATAGATAAAAGTAATCTAATAGAAGCTACCTTGGCAACAGGAGAAAAAATATCACCAAAATCAATTCCTGGCACCTGTGAATAACCTTTTGCTACCAACCAAGCTTTGTATTTCTTCGCCTTTCCTTCTGCATTTGTCTTCTTCTTGAACACCCATTTGCTGCCAATGGGTTTCCTTCCAACTGGCAACTCCACCAGATCCCAAGCCTCATTTTAATGCAAAGATGTCATTTCATCTACCATGGCCTCTTTCCATAGTTTTCCATCCTCTGAATCTACTGCTTCCTTCATAGTTTTGGGATCATCATCAGTAACAGACAGAGAAAAATTTGAACAGAAAGAAGATGGACTATACCTTTCTGGCTACCTTCTTTCTCGAACTGATCTTCTCACACCCGGAGTTTGTGGCTCTTCATCTTCTGAATCCTCCTCTGCTGTAGAGTCTGATTCTTCCTCCTTTCGCTCAAACTCTATCTTCTCAGGTTCCTTTAGTTGGACTTCATGTTTAATAACATCTTTCACCTCTCTGAACACCACAACTCGGTTGTACACAACCTTCCTTGTTACTGGGTTCCAAAGCTTATAACCCTTTAAACCATCCTTATACCCAATAAAGATGCACTTTTCAGATTTACTATCCAACTTGGTTCTTTTCTCCTTTGGAACATGTACATATGCATCACATTCAAATACCCTCAGATGTGAAAGAGAGGGTTTCTTACCAGTCCATACCTCTTGTGGAGTCTTATCCTCCAACATTGATGAAGGTGATCTGTTGACCAGGTAACATGCTATCTCCACCACCTCTGCCCAAAATTCTTGTCCTAACCCAACACCACTGAGTATGATTCTTGCCCTTTCCATCAACGTCTTGTTCATTCTTTCTGCAACTCCATTTTGCTGAGGTGTATATGGAGTAGTCTTCTGCCATGCTATACCACACTTCTTACAGAATTCTTCAAATTCCTTACTGCAAAACTCTCCACTGTTATCTGTCCTCAGCACCTTTATCTTCTTTTCTATCTGGTTTTCCATCGGAGCCTTAAATTCTTTAAACCTGTCAAAGACTTCAGATTTCTTCTTAAGGAAATATATCCATGTATTCCTTGAAAAGTCATATATAAATGATACATAGTAGACAGACTTACCCAGTGATGGAACCTTCGCAGGTCCAAACACATCACTGTGCACAAGCTCTAATATATGTTTCACCCTCTTACCACCAGAGGGGAAACTCACCCAATTCTACTTCCCGTATACACAATTTTCATAGAAATCAAAATATAGAGAGCTATTACTCATACCTTCTACCATACCTTTACCATGAAGTATTCGAAGGCCCTTCTCTCCAGTATGTCCAAGCCTTTGATGCCACAACATGGTCTTCTCTCCAGAGACCACTAGATTTTCTGCTTCACTTTCAGGAACCACAGAACTGTTGCACCCATCAACAACAGTGCTACCTTGCAGCTTGTACAGAGTTCCAATCCGAACTCCCCACATTAATGCAAGTGCTCCCCGAACCATCTTGTAGGTAACCTTCTCGAACATTGTTTTTACACCTGCATCATCCAGCTTGTTTACAGAAATCAAATTTCTAGCTAATGCAGGAATATGCAGAACACCCGGAAGTGTTCTAACCCTTCCACCTTGCAACTTCAACTTTACTTTTCCACGACCAATGACTCTAGCCTTCATGTCATCTCCCAAGAAGACATCACCACCATCATATTTCTCATACTCACAGAACCACTCTCTATGGGGAGTGAAGTGAAAGGATGCACCTGAGTTAATCAACCATGCCTAATGATCTACATGTGTACTTGAAGAGGCCAAGTACACATCCCCACCTTCATCTGAGGTGGTTTTTGCCTCTGTAGAAGGACCATCATCAGATCCCTTTCCTTTATCAGGAGCTTTAGATTTACAGTCCCTTTTGTAGTGCCCTTCCTTTCCGCATTTCCAGTACACCACCTTTACAGGTTTTCCTGGAGATTTAGATCTCCCACTCGATGACTTATTTTTGTTTCTGTTCTAGGACTGTCCTCATACAAACAAGGCATCACCCTTCTGTCTCTCCATATTTTTCCGTCTCATCTCCTCTGTCAGTAAGGATGAGACTATTTCATCAAGTTGCAAGGCAGTTGCATTGCTACCTATTGCAATAACTAGACTATCCCACGAATCTAGCAGAGAACACAACAAACTAATGCACTTATCTTGATCTGAAATTTTAATATCAACAGATGTTAACTTAATTACCACAATATTAAATGCGTTCAGATGCTCTGTCACCAAGTCTCCATCTTTCATCCTCAAGTTATACAGATTTTTGCGTAGGAACAGTTTATTCACCAGAGACTTAGATTAGTACAAAGTCCCTAACTTGTCCCACAAAGCCTTTGTCATAGCTTCCCTTGATACATTCAACAATACTGAATCTGAGACACACAATCGTATTGTGCTCTTTGCCTTTTGATCCAACTTCTTCCATTCTTCATCGGACACTCTCGTTGGTTTAGTACCCGGAGCTACCGCGATCCACTAATCTTTATCCACCAACAAATCCTCCATATTGAGTTTCCACAACTGAAAACTTTGACCATTAAATTTCTCGATCTCTATCTTTCCACTACTCGCCATCTTCTTTGACCACCAGAATCAATCTCGCAGATCTCCCACTGAACAGGGTCTACCACAGGCCCGAGCGAAACCCCTCAGCAACAAAGGTGTCCCCTTGAATCCAAAACTGCTCTAATACCAAATGTAGGTTTTAACCCTGTACAAAAATTACCTGCATACGAATTCTAAAACACATAAAACAAAAAATGCAAGAGCATAACACATATACACAGAGATTTTCGCCTGGATCCCAAAACCGGGACTACCAGCTTGATTTTTCATTATGTTCCTTTCAACATTATAATACATATTTATACATGCCGAAGCATGAAATACCATGGACTGAAAACCATCGCATCTAATACCATGGATCGAAAAACCATCGCGTCTAGAAACATGTGCGAAAATCATGCACAAAACCATAGGTGGGTCCGCCCAACCTAACATAGGTTCCAAAACCAAAATTTTCTGGGGCGCTGCCCCGGACCCCATATCATGGGGTTACGAGTACACCTCAAACCCCCTGTGACCCCCCCCCCCCCCCCCCACTACACAATCGCCGCAACGAAGGGGGGGCTCCGACCCCCCTCTAACCCCCTGGTTAACTACGTGGGCTAGTCGTGGAAAGAATATAACACAACCCAACATTCTTCTGCCTTTCCTAGGTAACATTGTTCATGGCCACCTTTTAATATATACAAATTGCTGAGGGTTCTTATTCCTTTTATTATTGTCTTTCCTGTCAAAGTTCATGAAACACACATTCTTGTGATCAGAATACCACGTCATTTCCTTGGTCACACATTTGGCTAATACTCAAAAAGTTATGCTTTAATTCATCAACATACATAACATTACCAGCTTTAACTTTTTCTTTTAGAAAAACAGAACCTTTACCCTTAATGACAATAGGTGAGTCATTTCCAAAAGTGACATTCTTTTCTTTCTCTAAAGCATTGTATGAAATAAGTTTATCTTTATCACTTGTCATGTGTTTTGAGCATTTGCTATCAATGTACCATTGATTTTCTTGTCCTTCTGCAAACAATTCTATGCCACAACTTTTAGATTGTAACTCCTTCCTTTTCCATACCTTAGAATTTGTTGATATTTTCTCCTTTTGAGATGTTGGCTGTAATTTTCTCCTGCACTCAGATTCTTCATGTCCAAATTTATTGCAAAATGAGCATTCAATTTAATCTATAAGAGGTGAGAATATATATAAGTGTTCTTCTTGACTCCTATCTCATTCCTTTGTTTTATTGCTTCTCTAGTCATGATATTTTTGTATGCAACACATTGAGCAAGCTTATGACCAAAATTATGACATGAGAAACATTGTCCATTAAAGAAGAAATTTCTGTTATCATAAAATCTTGTGGTGTTGTTTACCTTTTAACTGATGCTTTTGTTGTTATTCATCCTTGAATTGGAGTGAACATGATTTACCTGTGAAATGCCTTTATTATATTGTTGAGGATTGAAGCTTTGCTGACTGGTTTTTGCTGCATTTAGATAGCTTTCAGTGGTGGTTGAAGGATTTTCTATTTGAGATGTTTCTCCAGTGTATCCAAGACCTGTCTTCATAAGAGGAGAGCGTTGTACCTTGATAATTTCATCTAAGGTTTCAGATCCTTTAGAAAATCCAAGATTCAGAGTTTTTATTTTCTCAAGTTCCTTTCTTAGAATTACTACTTAACATTCGAACTTCTCATTATGCTTTTCCTTTTCTATGAGTTGATGCTTCAAAGTATCTATGGCTAATTTGTTTTCTTCCAAGAAAATTTTGAGTTGAGTGATTTCTTCAAAGAAATTTGTTTCCGCTACAACATCCACAAATTTATCATTAGACTCATTAGTATTTTTCTCAAAATCCATGAGTAATTTAAGCTCTTGATCAAATTCACCTTATTCACTATTTGACAAGCCATCACTATCTTCATGAGTATAATAAATTCTTCTAATATCAAATTGTCTCCTATTACTTTTTGCAGTATCCTTCCTTTTGTCATGGTTGTCTTTATGAGGACATTTTCCAGCATAATGACCAACTCTAACCACAAGAAAAACATGTGAAGTTGACCTCTTAACCTTCCAGTGCCCAGTTGAAGTTTCTTTACAAAGTTCACCTCATATTATTCTAATATGTATCCTGCTTCATTGCATTCTTCCTTTTCTTTTTCTTTTGCATATGCTTTAAAGGAAGCTTCTCTGACTTCTGAGGGACCTCCTTTCCTCATTTCAAAAGCAATCAGGATCCCATGAAGTTGAATAACAATAAGAGTCTACAGATCCTTCTTCTCTTCAATGGTAGCACTTTGATCTCAATATTTTCTCTACTAAAGTAGTGTCCTTTATTTCTTCACCTAGATTTTTCATGTGATTTACAATCTCATCTATATGTAGAAAGAAACTGGCAATACTTCATCATTATGCATTGATCCAAATGGATCCAAGAGAACTCTCTAAGTCTTCATAAACTCTTTAAGAATAATTCCAAAGATCAAAATCTTTTAAAAGATCAAAGTTAACGCAGAGGAAACACCCTTAGTAGGGCAGATAAACACTATCGGAAGGCCCAAAACTCATGAAATTGTGAATAAAACAGAGTATGGAGGCGTGGAACAAGTGATGCATAGTAATCGTCCGATCTGGCCGATCAACGGTCCAGATCGTATCGATAATTGCTATTGGTGGTGACCTTCGACAAAGATCGGCAGGATCCACATGAGTCTTGCGACTACGATCGGCGGATCGCTATCGGCGGTGATTATCGACGTTATCGACAAAGCCCACATAAGAGTTGCGACTGCGATCGGCAGGAAACTTATAAGCGATGCGATAGTGATTGGCAGGGTCAATGAGGACCGTCAATCAAGCGCGCAGATCAACGGCCTGCACTGCATCGCCAGATCGCAATCGGTAGATCCACAAGAGCGGGGATATGTGTATACACATATATGCGATCCGATGGACGGATCCGATGAGATTATGAGCCAGCTTGTAGGGATTTTGAAATCTGCCAAACACCATGTTTTAATGTATTTTCGCAGTTTCATTTGTTAAATGAAATGCGAAAGGGGAGAGTGCCGATGCAATGAGCCAGGTTCGAAAGGGTACCTTAAGGCTATTACATATGATTTCAAGTCTAGGGAAGAGCCTTTTCCAATGCATTCTCGCAATTTTAAATGTATTTACGAAATAGAGGGACAGAGCCATTGCGATAAGCGACAGCGACCGATAAGCGGACCCAATAGGGAAATGAAGTGTATTGAAGGACTTTTGAAGTCTGACATATCATGTTTTGGAAAAATTCTCTATTAGAGTGCATTCCCACTGTGGAAATGGAGTGCAACAATTTCAAAGGTTCGAGAGGCTCGAGGCATTCTTACGTTACGGAAATGGTGGCCACCTTCCCTTTGGGGCATTAAGTGATGATTCCATAATGTTGTAAGAGGGATTTGAAGCGTGCAAGAGGCAAAGGATACTGAGAGACGAGGATATGAAGCAAATAGGTAGCGCGTTTAGCTTTAAATGCCACAGACAGAGAGAAAACAGGCAGGCAGTGTTGCAAGAAAATGCAAGGTAGAGTTAGCACAGAGATTTAGAGTTTTGAGGGAGTCTACGTACTTAGAGGAAGCTTGAGGGATTCAAGTGAGGCTCTTGTAAATGCATCTGTTGTGTGTGAGGCTAAAACTGAGCTCACTATTGTAAAAAAACTCTGTTTGAAGACTTAATAGAGAGGCCACCACTAAAGGCTAGACCAAGAGATGTAGCCCAGGAGTATTGGGTGAACTCCTTATTAAATCTACTGTGTTTTTATGTGTTTGTCTATTATAGTCTTTTACTGCTTCAAAGTCTATTTATTTCACAATTTGATCGATCCATTGCATAAAATAACAAAGGCACATCCATGCACATAAGTCTGTAACACCTTATCATTGTCTTAGATCTCATTACAGATCAAGTGGTATCAGAGCTTTAGGTTGCTAAGGTTAGACAAGCTTGTGTTGGACTATTTGTGAATGATAACTAGATCAAAGCTTAAATTAGGAGAAGGAGAATTGATTGAAACTAACCCAGAAATTGGTAGAGTCTATCCTAGGAGGAAAATGGCAAAAGAAATTCCCTTGGAATCAAACTCTTAGTTCATGGACAGCTTCATGACCATGAGAGCCATGGTAGAGGAAATGTACCAAGAATTTAAGAAAGGTCGAAGTGAAGATTCTTCTACTTTCAAACAAGACAAAGGAATAGAAGAATCTCTTATAGATGGCCATTCTAAAGGCAAAGGGAAAGGAAAAGAGATTCCTCTGTCCACACCTCCTGATAGCCCTGAAAATAAAAAGAAGAAAACATCTTTGATTAAACTAGATGTTAAATTTGATTTTCCAATATATGATGGAGAGTTAAATGCAGAGAAGTTAGATAACTGGATTAGGTATATTGATGTGTATTGTAGGGTGAAAAATATTGACTCTGACAGAAGTAAGATTCAGTTGGCCAGCCTACGCCTTGGAGGAACTGCCTTGGTATGGTGGGTTGGCAGAACACAAGCTGACTTGAAGAAGCATGGTAAAATTCTTTTTGTCTGGAGTGAATTTGTTTTTGCAATTAAAAAACAATTCTATCCACTAGCTTATATGTAGCAAGCTATGATGAGTTAGAAAACTCTTCACCAATTAAAAGGGCAAAGTGTATAAAGCTACACCCAAGAATTTAGAAAAAGAGCTTTGATTCTAGGCATTTCTTTAGACTCACCTGAAACTTTGCTAAAGTATATAGGTGGTCTACATAGTTATTTGAGACATACCATTCTCATGTTTAACCCTACTAGCATAGATGAGGTATCTATCCAGGCTACCCATCTAGAGGCTAGAGGCAAGAATATGAACCCAGAGATTAGGGGATCATCAAAACCCATTGCAAGAAAAACAAGGAAAAGAGGAAGCAGAAATGGAAAGAGAGGAAGGCAAATTCTGTATAGAAGGCCAAACCTTCATGCACTCACTACAAGAAGGATGGACATGATGATGAACATTGATGGTCTTTGCATCTGGAGTTGAAACCCAAGAAGTTCGATGGCAAGAAGAAGAAGTTTGCTACTGCTATACAAAAAGATTTGGGTCGGACTCAGGTGATGAAACAACAATTGCAGCCATAGGTATAAAAGGTAAAAATTCTGAAGCATCTATTAGTAATTATGCAAAAACTATTGATAGTTAAGGAAAGGAGAGAAGAAGACATGAGCTTTTTCATATTAGAGTTATTTCCAAGCATCAAAAGATTGATACTTTGTTTGATATTGGCTCACAAGTAAACTTAATTTCTGAAGCAATTGTAAAGAAATTGGGACTGCTAACCACACCTCACAAGAAGCCATATCCATTTGGTTGGGTATGTGATAAAGCAAAACTACAAGTGACTAGACAATGTAAACTTAGGTTTCTTTTGGGTCAGCATTTGTGGATGAGGTCGAGTTAGATATTGTTCCCTTGGATATATGTGGAATTGTATTAGGAAGTCCTTACTTGTATGATAGAAAAGACATATTCTATAGAGCTAAAAATAAGTACCAACTTGTTAAAGATGGAATAGAATATATTGTAAGAGCTCACAAACTCAAGAATAATTATACTCTCATAAACTCAGGGTAGATGAAAAGAATTGTAAATTCATGCAAGAAATTTTTATTGATGGTTGTAAAGGAAAAGAAACCTGATAAAACCAATGTATTTGAAGGTTGTGATGCTAAATAGCAAGTTGATTTAGAAAGAGTTGTTTCAGAATATGATATCTTATTTCAAGAACCTAAAGGTCTACCACCCAAAAGGGAAATTGTACATGATATTAATTTGCAGCAAGATGCTCCACTGCCTAACATCAAAATGTACAGGTTATCCGCTTTAGAGAATGCAGAAATCAAGAAGCAGGTATAGGAGCTACTCGAGAAAGGGTTCATAAGGCCAGGCACGTCACCATGCGGATCTCCAATAGTGTTGGTGAGAAAGAAGGACGATTCGTGGAGGATGTGCATTGATTACCAAGAACTGAATAAAATAAAGATCAAGAATCATTATCCCCTTCCTCGCATTGATGATCTATTGGATCAGCTGAAAGAGGCCGTTTACTTTTCCAAGTTGGACCTACGTAGTGGTTACCATCAGGTCAGAGTAGCAGAGCAAGATGTATGGAAGACTGCTTTCAAAACAAAGCAAGGGCTGTATGGGTGGCTAGTTATGCCTTTCGGCTTAACTAATGCTCCTGCCACTTTCATGAGGGTTATGAATGATGTACTCAGGCCTTTTATTGATGATTTTGTAATAGTATATTTGGATGACATTCTTGTATTTAGTAAAACATGGTAAGAACATTTAAAGCATGTGAAGCAAACTCTAGATGTTTTGAAAAAGGAAAATCTCTATGTTAAATTATCAAAATGTGAATTTGGTAAAACATCTTTGAATTATTTGGGTCATATTGTAGGGGTGGTGAATTGAAGATAGTTCCCTCTAAGGTGGCAGTCATTGTAAATTGGCCTAAAACCAAGTCTGCTACAGAAGTTAGAAGCTTCCTAGGGGCAACACAATATTGGAGAAAGTTTATTGCTAACTTTTCCTTAATTTCAGCACCCTTACATGCTTTGACAGGATTGAACAAGGTGTTTCAGTGGGGAGGAAAACAACAGAAAGCCTTCGACACCTTGAAAGAAAAAATTAGTACAACACTAGTACTAGCATTGTCAAATCTTCAACAACCATTTGAGATCGAAATAGATGCCAGTGATTATGCCATGGGAGAAGTGTTGATACAACATGGTAAACCCATATGCTACCATTCAGAGACTTTTAATTCTGCAGTAGTTAATTATCCTAAATATGATAAGGAATTGTATGCATTAATTCAGAGTGTGAAGAAGTGGAAGCATTACTTAATGGGAAAAGAAACAATTATACATACTAATCATTAGCCACTTCAGTACTTTCACTCACAAACTAAGTTGCAACAATCAAGACACTATAGGTGGATGGGTTTCCAGCAGCAATTTCATTTACTCATCAGATATAAAAAGGGCATACACAATAAAGTTGCAGATATGTTGTCCAGACCAATTATAAATGCATCTACTATACTTAAGCATAACTCAGTACTGCATGAAAGCTATATTGAACAATATGCTCAAGATATAGACTTTAAATATGTGTATGCAGCTTTAAGTAATGGAAAAAAGGTAGAAGAATTGGATTACTATATTAAGGACTAACTCTTGTATCATTTGGGGAAGCTATGCATTCCACAAACAGAGAGAATTAACATAATTAGGGAGGCACATACTTCTCTGATATCAGGTCATTTTGGGGTAAGAAAAACAATTGCACAACTACAAAGATACTGCTATTGGCCAAAAATGCATGAAATAGTTTCTAGATATGTAAAAAGGTGTACCATGTGTGCTAAAAGCAAGCCCAGCACTAGAAAACTAGGCTTGTACACTCCACTGCTAGTTCCCTCCCATCCTTGGGAAAGTGTTTCCATGGACTTTGTTGGGGGATTGCCAAAATCTAGAAAAGGACATGACTATTTATATGTTATTGTGGACAGGTTCAGCAAAATGTGTATTTTAATACCTTGTAATAAACATATTACAGCTGGACAAATAGCGAAATTGTTCTTTCAGCATGTCTGGGTGCATTTTGGGTTACCCACTTCCATAGTATCTGATCGAGACTCCCGATTTGTTGGGATGTTTTGGTCAAGTCTATGGGAATTAATGGACACCAGACTGAAGAAAAGCACAACCTTTCATCCACAAACACATGGCCAAATAAAGGTAGTCAATAGGAAAGTGATCCAGTTACTCAAGGGTTATTGTAGCAAGCATCCCAAGCTTTGGGATGAACATTTATGTTATGTGCAACATGCTTACAACCATGCTAAACATTCTTCTACATAAAGATCTCCTTTTGAGACTTGTTTTGGTTTTATACCAAGGTCTCCCTTGGATTTTGTCTTTGAAAAAGACATAGCAGTTGCTGGACACAGTGATGTGGACAAAGCAACCAAATTCATTAAACAAATCCAAGAAATTCCCCAGGCAGTGCAGGAACAACTGGAAAAGAGCCAAGCCAAATACAAGGCAAGGCATGATAAACATTGGGTGGAACACAACTTCTAGGTTGGTGATTAAGTCTGGCTGTATATCAGCAAGGACATAATGCAAGGTGAAGGAAAGAAGTTGAAGCCAATAAGGTATGGGCCTTTTAAGGTACTTGAGAAAATTGGTGAGAATGCTTTCTACCTTGATCTACCAACACACATGCACATCTATTCATTAGTAAATGCAGAAAATTTAAGACTGTTTGAACCTTCATTAATTGAAGATCCTAAAGAGAAAAGTCAATTGCCTTCCATTGATGATATGTTGCCTGAATACCTCAATACGCTGCATGAAGATACAATTTTGGATAGGAAGGTGAGGACAACACGTAGAGGAGATGTCGAGTACTTAAGAGTAGGACTCAGAGGTTCAAAACCCAGCAGTGCAAAATGGATAGAGATTGGGCAAGTGAGGCAGTTGTATCCTCACTTAAACAATGCTTGAAACCCAAATTTTGGTGGTCCAAAATCCTTTTTCAGTGGGGAGGTGTGATCCAAATGGATCTGAGAGAACTCTCTAAGTCTTCATAAACTCTTTAAGAATAATGCCAAAGATCAAAATCTTTTAAAAGATCAAAGTTAACGCAGAGGAAACACCCTTAGCAGGGCGGAGAAACATTATTGGAAGGCCCAAAACTCACGAAATCATGAATAAAACAGAGTATGGAGGCGTGGAACAAGTGATGCATAGTAACCATCTGATCTGGCCGATCAACGGTCCAGATCAGATCGGTAATCGCTATTGCCGGGATCCACATGAGTCTTGTGATTGGGAATGGCGGATCGCTATCGGTGGTGGCTATCGACGCTATCAGCAAAGCCCACATAAGAGTTGCCACTACGATCGGCGAGGAACTTATAAGCAATGCGATAGCAATTGGCAGAGTCAACGAGGACCGTCGATCAAGTGCACAGATTGACAGTCCACGTTGCATCGCCAGATCACAATCGGCAGATCCACAGGAGCAGGGGTATGTGTATACACATATATGTGATCCGATGGACAGACCCGATGAGATTATGAGCCATATTATAGGGATTTTGAAATCCACCAAACACCATGTTTTAATGTATTTTCGCAGTTTCATTTGTTAAACGAAATGCGAAAGGGGAGAGCGCCAATGCGATAAGCCGGGCCCGAAAGGGTACCTTAAGGCTATTACATATGATTTCAAGTCTGGGGAAGAGCCTTTTCCAATGCATTCTTGCAATTTTAAATGTATTTACGAAATAGAGGGACATAGCCATTGCGATAAGCGACAGCGACCGATAGGGAAATGAAGTGTATTGAAGGACTTTTGAAGTCCGACATATCATGTTTTGGTGAAATTCTCTGTTAGAGTGCATTCCCACTATGGAAACAGAGCGCGACAGTTTCAAAGGTTCTAGAGGCCCGAGGCATTCTTACGTTACGGAAATGGTGGCCACCTCCCCTTTGGGGCGTTAAGCGATGATTGCATAATGCTGTAAGAGGGATTCGAAGCAGGCAAGAGGCTGGGGAGACTAAGAGCCGAGGATATGAAATGAATAGGTAGCGCGGTTGGCTTTAAAAGCCACAGACAAAGAGAAAACAGGTGGGCAGTGTTGCAAACAAATTCGAGATAGAGTTAGCACAGAGATTGAGAGTTGTGAGGGAGTCTGTGTACTCAGAGGAAACTTGAGGGATTCAAGTGAGGCTCTTGTAAATGCATTTGTTGTGTGTGAGGCTCAAACTGAGCTCACTATTGTAAAAAACTTTGTTTGAAGATTTAATAGAGAGGCCACCACTGAAGGCTGGACCAGGAGATGTAGCCCAGGAGTATTGGGTGAACTCCTTATTAAATCTGTTGTGTTTTTATATGTTTGTCTATTATAGTCTTTTACTACTTCAAAGTCTATTTATTTCGCAATTTGATCGATCCATTGCATAAAATAACATAGGCACATCCACGCACATAAGTTTGTAATACCTTATTATTGTCTTAGATCTCATTACAGATCATGCATTCTGAGAGTTTCATATTGAATTATGAGAGTTTTGAGTTTCACACTTTTTACCTTGGTATTGAATTCATAGCTTTGAATGATTCTTTCCCATATTTCTTCTTTTGTGTTTAGCTGCATAACTTTGACAAATTCTGATTTTGTCAAACTTCCCAATAATGCATTGACAACTTTTACATTGGTTTTGTACGTCTTCTTTTCTGCTGCATTTGTGGGAACTGCAGCTGCATATTGGTAACCTCCTTCCACAATTACCCAAACATCTACTCCAAGCGACTGGAGATAGGATCTAGTTCTTGTCTTCCAATACATAAAATTATTTCCATTGAAGAGTGGTGGTCTGATAGATGTCATTCTGTTTTGATTTCTCATTTTGGGAGATCTTCCTTCAAGCGATCAAGCTTCTTTTGAAGGACCTTCTCTGATACCAATTGTTGGAAAAAATACTGAGAGGGGGAGGGGGTGAATTAGTATTTAAAAACTCACAATAATAAATTTCTTTTCTGAAATGTACACACGACATGACTGAACCCAACTAGCGTATATACACAACTGTTGTAAAAGAAACTAGTGTATTCTCAGTAAACTTGTAAAACAACTAATTCTTTATCTATTAAACTTGAATCAGAATGTAAGAGATTTATTAGGCATTTGATAAGTAGTAAACAGGTCCAATAAGAACATAATAACGTATCACACATAAGTAACACACATGAACACAAGTATTTTCAGGTGGAAACCCAATGTGGGAGAAAACCATCGTTGTTGTCATCTCAGTCTTCAAAACTTCTTACATTCTTGTACTCGTGCAGACTCATACCAGTACGCATGCACCCACCTACTGAAGGCTACAACCTTCACTCGTTCTCTAGCTCCTACTAGAAGGGAGATGCAACCCCCTGATCTTATCACCATCTACTACTGGTAGGAAGCTTCGAATTCCTCACTGAAGGCTCCAACCCTCAGCAACATCCATGGACCACGTTTCATAAATTTTCACACTGGATCCAATATCAACACTTAAGCTCAAAAGTCAAACTATAACTCATCAATCTCTGACACAACTGAATCAACCAATCACTAAAACCCAATCAACTAACTCTAAATCAAAACTAAACCAATCAACTGAAACAGTCAGATCACTGTAACCAGTACACAGAACTGAACTCAAAATATTGCTTCAACACACAATCAACTGCAACCGTGATCATTCAAGTGCCAAAATGTATACACTATGTTGAGCCTCAAAATTACTCTTTCCATAGCAACCCTTTTCATTAATTTTCCTTGTTTGCCCATGAGAAAGTTGCATTCTCATCACCAATAACCAGTATATACTATCTTAAGGAGGAAATTTAGTGATTTACATGTTATGATTTTATGTTTTGTTGTTTGAATAAGTTTTTGCATACTAGCTATGGAACACAGCCTATTCTGTAGCTAATCGGTTGTTCCACAGCTACCTTCATGCTTTAACAGGTTCCAGGTGTCAGAAGGAGAAACTAACTACATGGGCAGCTTGGAAATCATCGTGACATGGACCCTGTCCTATCCACCTAGCCCAGGTCGACAAGGAAGATGGTACAAGACTATGGTTAATTGAGAAGTCAAATGCAGAGACCAAAGGTAACAGGACTCTATTTCGTGGATAACCAACACGTTTCGCAGTGATGGGAAGCGTTATCCGAAACAACTACCTGAACCTACGGACTCCAACAACCATCTGTGCAACCGAATCCAACAGCCACCATCTTGGATTTATGTCTCCAGCAGCCTAGGAAGAAATTCTGTGTACCTGTCTTCTACGTGTTTTTGGCTGTAGCATATTTTTCTCCACAAATAGTTGTATGGTTTTCTTATAAATACCTATGTAAAGAACCGAGAAATTTAGTAGTGATAGTGATAGTTTTATTGTGAAATCAAATTCTGAACTCTGTAATTTCTGGGCATTTTGTGTCCCTGTTGTTAATATGAAGACCGCATATTTTATGAGAATCTGAAGGAGTTTCTTTGGAGTTGATTGAGCAAGCATAGCCTAATCAGTTGCAGAGGGCCCCTGCACTGAAAAGGTTCCATTTCATGTTATTTTTCTTCTTTCTGCTAACTGTAAATTCCTCATTTCCTTTCACAAGTGTTTATAATCATTTTCTTGCTAACAATGTCTGTAATGCAGTTTCCATCATTCTCTTATTAACAGTGTTCATAATTTAGAGTAGCTTTCATTTGCTTAATCTCTTTCTAGTTTTTATCAGTAGTTAGAAGATGAAGTTCAGTAATGTAATCTAGTTTTCTTCATTCACTGTTTTACTAGTCTTTAAATTCTCAATTAGACTAATCAGTGCCATTTATCGTCTTTTGCCATTTTTTTTAAGTTTACTAACTCATGGTGTGAATGAATGTCTCTAAAAAACCCTTCAAGTTGATAATTCATCCTAAACTAAGTGGTTGAGCATTTCATTTATGCAATGAGTCTTTGTTGCATCTCTGTATTTGCTTTCTGTTAGATTAATGAAGTACAAAATTTCTCAAATGTCATCCCAAGGAGACTTTCTCCCAAAATTGAGAGGCAGAGTAACTAAGTATTTCATTTAGTTTTATTTCTATAATTAGTTAGGCATCAGTTATAAATTCCACTTTCAGTTCTTAAATCATGATTTGGAAATAATAGTAACACAAGAATAGAAACTCTATTTTCATTTCTTGTCTAAGCTTTGCTTCCAAGTCTGTCTCAATTTTGTTTTCATCTCTTTCTTAAAAAGCTCTGTTTTCATTTCTTAGATCTTGAGTAGTCCTTACAAAAGTTAGATTTAAGTTTTTGGATAATTACATTGTCAATCGTTAGGTGTTAAAAGACCAAAAACCCCCAAAACAACATAAAACATAAAAACAACGAAGTAAGAAGGGTTATCTAGCACAAACAGTGCACTACACTTCATCAGTTTACGATACCCGGATTGACAATTTATGTAGAGAAATTTAAGACACTAAATTGACCAAACACACTACTTCACTTAAGGCAACCCGTGTGTATACGCGCTTTTCTGTAGAGAAACTTGCGTACAAATTTTAATATACTGAAAATAAAAAACTTGTAATTCTGAATCAAACACAGAGTTGACCAGAGATATTCTGAAATGTTTTGTTAGCTTACAAAACCCTAATACAGTCAGCAACATCAATAATCTTTTCAACCAATCAACATGTAAACAAATTCAACTTCATTATTCAATTAGTTCTACTTCAGGCATTATCACTCAACCCAGATCTACATGAGGAAATCATTGACAGACAACACAGAAACAACAACATTGACCAAACATTTATGAATATAAACCCTTAATTTATATACGGGACTTTGAATAAGCGAACCCTCATGTATACGTGCTTTTCCCGAGACCAACCAATGTATAGATCTGCAAATTTTGACCTAAAATTGTGTAGCTTTTCAGCACTTTAGAAAGACCCAGATCATAATATTTATAGATAAATACATGCATCAGTACTTAGATCTATTCCATCCATGACAAAATCATACAATCAAAAGTCATTTCAAGTCTCACAGTCCTGATCCATCATTGTCTTCATCAATGCATAAGTATTTCAGATCTATGTGAATATTATGGCCCTTATAATGCAAACATACCTCATATTGAAGTATTAATCAAAACCCCTTTCACTTTTAGACGTAGCACTTTAATCTTCATCTCTTTCTATAGTTTATCCCTTATCCAATACCATGGGTCAAAACTATACTAGTGTCGGTGGTAATCTTTACGTGATCAATATTCGTTGTCACGCTCATTACTATGGGCCAATACCATGGTAAGGACCCTTGTATTTATAATACCATGGTGCAAAACCATACGCTACTTTGCTTCACTAAACTTGTGTGTATACGTGACTTGTCCTTGACGAACCCACGTATAGATTGTCAAATATTCATCTCTATCAAACTTCTAATTCTGATCCGTATATGTTTGACCCATCATTCTTTTATTTTGTTGCATCATTTTGTCACCTCTGAACTTACTTGTGGATTCATCCAGTTACCATATACTTGTTCTATTACAAGCGAGTTTCCATCAAGGACAACACATACATCATAATGTGAACAATGTATGTATTGGTGGAACTTTCACTTATAATAATAATATTGGAGCCAACATTATTTCATTCATATTTTGTTATTGTAGTTGGACTATTCTCATTTCTTCAGAAGTGTATGTTTTTTAACTTACACATTTTCTTATGAACTTCTTTGTATGCAATTGTACGAATCATGTTGAATGTGTGTTGTTGGATTAACCCATCACTTTAATTTCTGGACTATTCCACATTTTAACTTGTGATGTCATTCTGCTCATGTGTTCCTTTAAGTTGTGTAGGTTGTTGGGTCCCTATAATACTAGTGATTACCCCATTACTATTGTAGTTATACCCCTTATTTATACTGTTGTGCCCCTATTACCCCCATATTGTTATTTCTGTGCCCCATAGAATCCCTCTATTGTTATTTTTGTGGCTTTATATTATTATTGTTAGGTCGGCTAGATTATATTGTGACTCCCTAGACTCCTATATATAGAAAGGAGGTTTTGTCATTTGTATCATCCAAGAATTGTTCATTTATGTAATGTAAAGGAGGTTGCCCCCTCGAAGAGGCTGAATTCTAAGGCGTTGATCTATCTTTTCTATCTTTTCTTGAGCTGGTTTCATAACATAGGCTTACAGGATTCTAAGGGGCACACTTCCTTTTCATTTATGTGTGTTATAACCCTCATGCATCACGCTTCACTCTCTGCAGGGTCATACACTTGCTCTCACCCAAAGTTATCTTACTTACCTCTGTGCGCTACCGAAGTCAAGGCATTACACTACCACCCACTATTGGGACCCCTAATCTAAATAGTTTGACATCTAGTTGGGACTTCTTATCGACGAGATCCCATGAATGTTGGCGGGTCCAGCACCATCAATATTTTTGGCGCTAGAAGGAGGGCTAGATGACAAGATGAGCCCTTGAAGTCTGTTTTGAATTTCTGCACATATTTCATGACTGCTGTCAAAATCACAACCTTGAAATGTTTCTCTAACTTTGTTGATTTCAATGTGTTGGTGAGAATTATAGATGACTTGTCCAAATACAAGTTCAATGGTGATAATAGAACTCCCTTGTTTAGGCACACAGTGGCCTTTCCTACCTTCTGTGATAGACATGATGTCCCCTAGGATGACATTGCCCATGGGTTGTTTGCTTTCACATTCGAAGGGCATGCAAAGAAATGGTGTCTAAGAATAGATTCTCTAGTTCCTGGGACTGGAACATTCCTATACTTAATCAAAGGTGGCGAAATTGGTTGTCAACACTCAAAGGAATTTTCTTTCCATTTATAAAAGGTGTCAACTCGGGGTGGCTAATGAATGCATGGTTTGAACTTGCAGAAAGGTCATGGTCAAAAGAGGCTTATACACGAGTCCAAATGAAGTTGGCTAAAGGCCAAAAGGGTACAAGTAGTCAATATGCAATGAAAAAAAACAACTTAACATGTGGGAGCCTCTAGGTTATAAATCCATAATAAGCAAAGAAGAAGAGAAATGAGGCTTCATCACAAAGTCATGGCGGGACTAAAGAGGACTCCCGAGCCTAAGCAATTCTTGCAGCATGGAAAACATATGCTAGCAAGGATCTAACTAGGAAGCCCATGTAAGGAATGTCTCTAACATTATGTTACAATTTTATAAGACGGTGAGTGAAAGTGATTTGAAAACCACAACATAATGGGGATGACCCTATGGAAAAATATCACGGTATGAGGTTAAGGTGAATAATGCAACGGAAAAAGTGATATATCCTAACCTATATTCCCATGACGAAAACGATACCTACCATGATAGGTCTATGATTATGGAGTCGAAGTGTCGAAAAATGTCTCAAAGTCTTCATTTACCCTGAAAAAGCAACCTCCCCCAACACTTCAAACCAAAATTAAAAGTTCATGAAATAATAAAAATTAAAAAATATGAACTTTATAAAAGTGGGATTTTAAAATTTCATTATAAAAACACTAGAGAATTTTTTATGTCTAAAATGGGCCTCCTAAGAAAAATGTACAACCAAAATAAAATTTATAAGAACCAATAGGATTCGAGATGATGATATCAACCATGGGGGATCATTCACCATTTTTGGGGTAAAAAAGTAAAAAGATTAAAAATAACAAAATAACAAAATATTTTTTCAGCTTGTATTTTACACTTATCTCCCTAAGGTTTTAATCAAATTTCAAGGAGGAGTACTCATTGGAAGAAAAATTAAATTTCTCACCCAAGGAGTACCCATGTTGCATATTTTTTATGGATCCGACTACACAAAAAATGAGAAATACATGAAAATTCGTGTTTGCAATAACATTTTTCATGTATTTCTCATTTTTCGTGTAGTAGGGTCCATCAAAAGTATGCAACATGGGTAATCCTTGGATAAGGAAACAAATCTTGCATCCAGTGATTGTTCCCGCTCGGCATTTGCATAAACCCATAGGGAGATAAGTTGAAAATACGAATTCAAAAAGTAGTTTTTTATTTTTTCCCTCTAAAATTTGATGATGTAATATAATCTTATTTTATTATTTCCACTATTATTTTATAATTTCCTTAGGAGGTGCATACTAGACCTCAAAATTCCCCTAATGGAAATTTCAACTCACCAAAACTCATTTTGACTTGCAAGTGTTGAGAGCTTGAGAGCTTGAGAGAAAATTTGGGCAACCTCATTCCATTATTTCCTCAACCAATTCGTCAACCAAAGGCTTTCAGGTAATTCTAAACTCATATTGTCATCCTATTCATGAATTTTGAATGGATTCAAATGATTTTTCACTATAGGAATTTTAATTTAAAATTTACCTTTGGGTGTATGCGGGTCAGCTCTTTGAAAATCGCATGTAGAAATCCCTACAAGTGAGTTTCCAAAGGAAAAGTCACGTGTACACGTGACTGTCATTTAGAAAAGTCACGTACATGCAGTCAAATTTGAAAATCCCACTTTCTAATGGATGAACCTTCTTAAAATTGTAGGATTTCAATTGTTTGGAAGCAGAGGGAGCATAATGAAGTTGAAAATGATGTTTTAGGAGATCCTGTGACATTGGATTCATTAAAAAATTGTGGATTGCTCAATATTTTCATGATGTCAAATATAAAAACCCAAATTTGGTTGCCAGAAATGATTTTCCATTACTGGGATCCAGAGAAGTAGGTATTCATGATAGATCAAACGCCTTTACCAATTGATGTAGAATATATTTACTTCATTACAGGGATTTCCTGAAAAGGGGATGTAGTTGATCTACAATAGAGGGCCCGGGGAGGCTTAAATGTCTTTGATTACATAGATATCTACTGCACACCAGGGATGCACAAGGTCGGATCTCAAATTCCAATCAAGGATGTGAGAAGCTTTCGAATCAAGATAATTCTGTTTGCCATTCTCATAGTGGAAGGTTCGACAACTCTACACTAGGTCTCTCGACCTGCCATGCTCTTAGCAGTAGAGTGCCTCCATCTGAAAGTATTTGATTGGTGTATAGGGATCTTGACTTGTACGAAGAAGAAATCGTCTTCAAAGAGATGAGGGAAAACAAATCACTTTGGATATGGTAGCATGCTTTGTTCCTTTTTCTTTGAGAGAGTACTAACATTCCAACCCAAAGTGTCTACCACCATCAATAGTCCTAGAGATTTGAGGATGGCTAGATGGGTTGTAACAACCCTCGTTAAAAATCCATGTAAAATATATAAGACCATGGCCATGGGACACGTATTCCAAGCTCAATGGTGGGGAAAATATTCTAGTGGTTGTTCATTCAATTTATTATGGCTAAGGAAATTGGCAAAGGCAATGGAAAAGGATTTGGAAAGGCAAGAGGTATTAATTGGCATTTTATTTATGAAAATAATGGAGATTAGGAGAAAAATGAAGGTGAAAGATAACAGGTTGCACGTGAGGAAAAAAATGAAGAAAATAGAGGCCTCATTAATAAAAAGGCTTCTGAGGATCAGTTGGTAGGATTGGTCAGTTCAGTTTTGGAGCTCCCTCTCTATTCTCTCTCTCTCATACTCTTGGATACTTAGAGTTTCTTGGAGCACTCTTGGAGGAGTGTGGAATGCTTGGATTTTTGGATTAAGAAGGAAAAGGAAGAGCAGGAAATCACAAGAGGACATCGGGATCAACAACTACATTGCATTTTTCTTACAGGTACCAAGTTACATGTATGTTTTCCTCTCTAGTTTTGCCATGCGTGGCACATGCATGTGGTTTATTGGTTATGATCTGTCATTGGCATGGAGGATGGTCAGGATTGACAGTGGATTTGCCTAGCCTTTCCATTTCCTGGATAGCCATGGATATTGTGGATGTATTTCATTATTTTGGTTGGTTCTCATGTTTCCTTAGCTTGTGTTGAGTTATTAGTCTTGGAAGCCTTGGTTGGGTAAACACTTTAGAATCCTGGTAACATCTTGGGCTAAGTTACTAGTCTTGGAAGCCTTGGTTGGACAAACGCTCTGGAAGCCCTCAATGGGTTGAGTTACTATTCCTAGAGCCTTGGTTGGAAAAATTCTCTGGAGCCCGGTAAAAGTTATGGGTTGAGTTATTAGTCCTGGAAGCCTTGGTTGGAAAAACGCTCTGGAAGCTCTGGAAGTATTAGATAGAGACCAATATGAATATGGTTTTGTGATGTCCAACCATGAGGTGTAATCATTGTTTGATGGGTTAAGATGGATGGCCTCTGGAAGCACCGGATGGTTTTGGATTGATGTGTTCTATGAGATCCCACAGTCATGCTTGGAATATGGAACGAGGGTGAATGGCTGAAGAGTGATTTGGCTCATAAATTCTATGGCCGGGTGGAACATGGAAGTCCCATCCTGGGTTTGGATTTTGCATCATCAATATGAGGTTATTTCTCCTTGTATTTCTATGAGAAATATACCGAATTATATGTGGTTTATATGGCTGTGATTTCATTGGTATTTCTATTTCTATTATGTTAGTTATATCTGTGTTTTATGACAATAGCTATGTATGTCTCTCATCATGTTTTTACTTGTAAATGAATGACCCATGTATCTATGATCTCATGGATAAAATGGCAATCAAAGTGTTGAGGCATGAATGTATCTTAGGTTTTCTTAGCTAAGTATGAGACGCCTATGCTTAGATCTAGTATATACACATGTAGATTACATATTCATGATATGTTTGATGAAATGCCTCTCATGTCTAGTAGGGTTTCCAGTCAAGGTATTATTCAAGTAATTGCATTAGCATTGTTATTTCCATGTTATCTTACTTTTCTAAAGGTATCATATAATTTTGGGCAGTGACCTGGGCTCTGGGGCTAAAAATGTGGCTTAAATCCTACGGACACTAGCATATAACTAAGCAAAATGGTCCCTAGAGGTTGGCTTGCAAGCCTGTGACAACGTCCACAGGTCCCTAGATGTTGGCATGCCCAGACGTGAGAGTGTCCAAAGGTTACATGGTCCAAATGCTCAGTGGGGTCTAGGGGATGGTTGGCAAAAAAGTTGGATTGGCTTCCGAGGGTCTTAATGATGATGTTAAATGTCTGTATGGTATGTTTCCATTGGTTCCACTTCCTTAACATGGCTTAGGAGGTCGAATAATATCATAGTAGCCTCTCATCGCATGTTTACCTAGTTTGGATGGTTTCTTGGGTAGATGTGGGATGAGGGTGTTACAGAGTGGTATAAAAGCATGGTTCACCCCTCAAACTGGATAGGTGATGTGTTAGTCATGCATTCATGTCGGTTGCATATGCGTTCCTTGTGATTGTAGTCCATGTGCTTGTTGCATATGCATGGTGTCGGTCATGGTTGTAGTGATGTCGTCGTGTGAAGGTTGATGGTGTAGTTGTGGGATGTGTTATCATGAGTGTAAGGTTGTATATGCATTTGTTATGCATGTCAGTGTCTATATGTTATTATGCATGCATTGTTATGGTTATAGTTATGCATGTATAGTAGGTCAAACATGAATTGTGAGGTCCTTGTATGTTATTAGGTCATCATGATGATATTGGTATGTTATGATGCTAATGTGTTGACTGAGATAGAGAAGGAGATGAAGATCATTAAAGTGAAGTTGCAGCATTGAACCTTGAGGGAAGAGCATGTTGTCATATAGGTTTGTATGTTGGCCATGCAGGTATGTAGGTTAAGGATTATTATGTGCATTATGGTTATGTGTATGTCTTTCATTCTATTGATGTTATGGTTACATATATGATCGATTCTATTTGATTAGTGTATTCATATGGAAATTTGTCGGATAGTCATGAATGATAGTAACATGTGCTTGTAAGCATTGTTGTTGATTGTTTCATGTTAGTTGACTTGATTATTATGCTATATGTCGTTGATGAATATGTTATATCTTAACTTGTAATTAGCTCGATGATTATGTTATATGTTGTTGATGAGTATGCTATAGGTTAACTTCTTGTTGTTATATGGTAGTTTGCTTGATGATTAGGTTATATGTTGATGAGCATGATATATAACTTGTTGTTATATGCTAGTAACTTGATGATTAGGGTTATTACATTAAGATCTTGATGTTATATGTATCAAACTAAATTGGATTGGTATATACAAATGGTTAGGGTTATGACATTCAGGTATGAGTTAATATGTTGTGATATTATGTCATACTAATCTAGGCTGACTTTGCAGAAGTGATTATTATTTATGAATGATAATTTTTTATAAGTATGATGTGAACATGTAGCTAGTGACCATATGGATATCATGACCTTATTTATGTTTGAGTTGATATGTTGTGAAGTTATATCGTGCTAACTATATTGATTGTGCAGAAAAGATAGCCTTTCCTGAGATACATTAAGGTATGAGTTTTCTTATGCCGTATATTTGGTGCTTAACTATTTGATTATGTTGTCTAGTTGATTAATTTAACATGGTATGTTTGCAAGTTGGTTGGATGTTTGATGAATTTCATAATATGAATATCTGTTCAAATGATCTTGTTTTAAGATGATTGTACTAACACATATGTATTGAGTTAGTTTATATGTACTTGATTGTAGTAGGTGATAGTTGTAGCATTATGTCTAATAACTATGAGTTGACTATGGATTATAACATGATTGTTAGTCTTGGTAAAGGTTGATTTCCAATTGATAGATATGATTGTCCAAATATTGGAAAATGTGGTTGACATGTGTAAATATCTACAGGAAACATGCTTGGTATTAGCATGACAAGGTAATATTTTATGTGTTTATATAACTAACAGTTGGGTGATATGACAGTGCATAGTAAGCCTCGATTGCAACAAGGTAAAAGGGTAAAAGAAAGGAATTGGGCAAGAATTTCTTTGGCTATCTTTGGGAACCCTAATTCCAAATGAATGAGTGCTTTGCATATAGGAATTCTTCTTAATCTTGATTTCGTCTAACATTTTGTGGATATGTTCTAGACTCATGAACATGTACTTGATAGGTATATTAGCTAGTCTCTAGTT
The DNA here is from genome assembly GCA_031772625.1 of Pinus tabuliformis. Classification (NCBI taxonomy): domain Eukaryota; kingdom Viridiplantae; phylum Streptophyta; class Pinopsida; order Pinales; family Pinaceae; genus Pinus; species Pinus tabuliformis. The sequence continues at coordinate 449,419,589 of CM062809.1, read as the reverse complement.
ACAAGTGGATCATTCAAGGGAATTGGAGTCCCTTGAGAGATGACATGGATGTGTTTAGTGGTAAGCAATGTGTTTGGCACAATAAGGTAAGGTAACTAGTATGTTGTTATGTTTATTTATGCACTACAGTTATGCGTTCATGGGAATATGATGCAGGGGATTGCATGGAAAAGAGAATGCCATGGAATCTTGAATAAGGCTGACGTTGAGCTTTCCCTTAGAAGCATTGGGAACCATGGGGATTGAGTAATGGTGTCTGTTGCTAGTCTTGTGCTTTTGGTATTTTGTGATTTTCTTATGCTTGATCTCCAGTTTTGTTATGTCTAGTGCATGATCATGCAACTTTATTTGTGGTGTCATATTGTTATTCGTTTGCATGGTTTTCTTATTGTTTGTTTCTTACGCTTGCCTTTTAAGATTTGAGTCTTTGAAATTGGTTGGGAAAGAGGAAAGTTATTGGAGCTCGGAGAGAGATGAATGAAATCCAGTACAGAATGTAAGTTTTAGATGAAGCCGATGCATGTATAAAGGAAATTGAAGGCAAGAGTATGACAACCAATTGGATTGGTTGGGCCCATTGATGTAAATAGACGATGATGGGACAATCATGGGAAAGGTAATTAAGAAAGGTAAGGTGAATAAACTTTAGGCATCATATGCCTTTGTTATATTGGGAATTGTTGTTCTTGATATGGCGCATGTGTTGCACGCATAAAGTGAGTTCTCTTAAATCTTGACCTTATGATATCTAGTAATTATGTTGTGATCATGATTATGTTGATGTCTATATATGTATGTATGTATGTATGTATGTATGTCGTTGTTAAATAGGATCATGATTGTTTAATGCTAATGTTTATATATATATATATATATATATATATATATATATATATATATATATATATATATATATATATATATATATATATATATATATATATATATATATATATATATATATATATATATATATGTATGTATGTATGTATTTATTTAAGTATCTATGTCACTGTCTAATAGAGTTGTTAGGGATCATTCTTATGGAGGAATGATTTCTTATGCAAATGAGTGGCATGATGAGGTTCCTAGTCTTATGGGGAATCAAGTGGAGAGAATAGTCAAGACCAATATACGAGGTCAGTATCATGAGGTAGTGAATTGATATGCTATGATTGTATTATTCCTATGTTTATGTTATGGCAGGTAACTCTGAGGGATACCTCAGCAAAAAGGAAGTTGTGAGACCCGCGACATGCTAGAATAAGCATGAATGGTAGACAGACACTCAAAGAAAATTTGCTTTATAGAGATAATGTGGTTTTGGATGTGTGGTACTATTGTTGTGCATATGTTGTATATGTTTTACATGTTGCATCTGTGATGTTGTGCGCATGCACTATTGTGTATATATAGTGTGTGTACATGTTGTTTATGCAATGTAGTACAAATAGCGTTGTGTGAATGTTGCATATGCAGTGTTGGGTATAGATGGTGCTATGTACATGTTGGATATGCGGTGATGTGTACATATTACATTGTGCACATGATGGATATGTGGTGTTGTGCGCATGTTGGATATGCAGTGTTGTGTACATAAGGTTCTATGTACATATGGTGTTGTCTGCATGATGTAATCTTTGTACTATGTACATATGGTCTTGTGTGCATGATTGTACATGTGGTGTTGTGTACATGATGTACATATGGTGTTGTGTGAATGTGGTGTTGTGTATATTTTGTGCATATGGTGATGTGTACATATGGTGTCGTGTACATGTTGTGTACGTCTAGTGTTGTGTACACGTTGTACAGGTGGTAATATGTGCATGTGGCATTGTGTAAACATTGTGCAGGTGGTATCGTGTACATGTGATGTTGTGCAAATGTTGTGCAGGTGGTGCTTTGTACATGTGGTACTATGTACATGTTGTACATATGGTACTGGTGTACATATGTTATTGTGTGTGTGTCGTACATGATGTGTTGTGGGGGTGCAGTACTATGTATTTTCATTGTGTAGTCATTGTATCGTGACTTGTGTATTCATTATGTTGTACTTTGTGTACGTATATGTACTCTGTGGCATTGTAAATCAGGCATAGATGGATGCATTCTGTTGTAAATTGGGTGTAGATGTATGTATTGTGTGGTGGTGTACACCAGGTGTAGGCACATGTATTGTGTTGTGCTTTAAACTAGGTGTAGGTGTATGTGTTGTGTCTAAGATGTAGATGCATGTATTGCATGGTGTTGTATGTCATGTGTGGTTGTATGTGTGTGATGCACACTATGTGTATGTGCACATGGTTGAGGAGAAGGCACTAGGTGTGTGTTGGGTGTAGAAACCAATATGGAGTGCGTACGGAATAAGGATAAAGGTAGAAGCTAAAGATTGATTAAAGGATAAGTATAAATATTTTATTTCAGTTAATTATGCATGTGGTTTATGATTCTGGTCTATGATGATTACATGTGATCTATGTGTATGGTTTATGATGGTTACATGTGATTTATGGTTTTGATTTATGATGGTTTTGTTTTGAGCTAACCTGATGTGATATTTTTATACCTGTTGATTTGGTCAAAGATGCTAGTTTGACTTGTTGTGACAGGAAGTAAGCATGATTGCAAGTGTAACTTATTGATGAGCTACCAATGAGGTACGATGTGAATTAATTTCAATTTATTTTAAATATAATGGAAGTTATGTGCTTGGTGCAAGAAGCATGTAAATTCCTGGTTGGGTGGTTGAAACTGACTACAAAATTAGCAGCAACGACAAAAGGAATTGGAACATTCAACAATATGTCAGTAAAGCGCCTCAGGAGCAGGGCCATTGTGGGACACTGGTATCCAATAGTGTCCATTAATTTCCATGAGCATTCTATGACCAGTATGATGGTTTTGAGGCAGGTATATGCCTTGGTTATTTGATATTTCGATGCGAGGAATCCTTTCCAAGGGATGGACTGCTCAAGATGGGGGTGCCAACGGAATTTGGAAGGTGAGTGACTGCATGGAAGTGGGTGACCAGATTTTCCGAGGGACTATGTAGCAGAGAAAGGAAGGCCAAGGATATAGTTTTTTTAGTCAACAGCATTTCCAAATGGAAGAAAATTCACATTCGGAGTGTGCCCTAGAACAATGAGTTGGTAATTGTTCACTGAGAGGACAAGTGGTGCAAGATTATAGTGCTGGACATTAGATGAAATTTGACCTTGCAGTGATTCTGGACTTCCAGGGAGGTAGGTGAATCCTGGTATTACTTTAAGGATTGAGGTGTGAGCCTCTACATCTCCTTGTTGTGGATGCAGGCATTGTATCCTTTTACTTGTTGGCTGAAGAAAATGTGTAGGTATCTATATGTGGTCATTATTGTAAATAACGTAATGAGCTATCTTATAAAGCTTCAGTAAATGATATGTCTATCTTGTTTTAGTAGATGGTCATTGTAAATACTACAACAACCTTTGTTATAAAGCTCCATGGGTAGTATGTTTTGTTTTCAGCAGTCTTGTTGGTTATAGGTGTCACTGAACATCGAGGACAGTGTTCCCCCAAGGGGGAGGGTTCTGTAACAACCCTGGTTAAAAATCCATGTGAAATATATAAGACCACAGTCATGGGACACATATTCCAAGATGAATGGTGGGGAAAAAATCCTAGAGGGTGTTCATTTGGTTTATTATGGCTAAGGAAATTGGCAAAGGCTTTGGAAATGCAAGAGGCATTGATTGGCATTTTATTTATGAACATAATGGAAATTAGGAGAAACAAGAATGTGAAAGGTCACAGGTTGCATGTGAGGAGGAAAATGAAGGAAAATAATGGAAAATGAAGAAAATAAAGGCCTCATTAATCAAAAGGCTTCTGAGGATCAGTTGGTAGGCTTGGTCAGTGTAAGCTTGGTCAGTTCAGTTTTGGAGCTCCCTCATTATTCTTTCTCTCTCTCATACTCTTGGATACTTATAGTTTCTTGGAGTAGTCTTGGAGGAGTGTGGCATGATTGGAGTTTTGGAGAAAGAAGGAAAAATAAGAGAAGGAAATAACAAGAGGACATCGAGATCAACAACTACATCGGGTTTTGTTTATAGGTACCAAGTTGTATGTATGTTTTCCTCACTAGTTTTGGCATGCATGGCACATGCATGTGGTTTCTTGGTTATGATATGTCATTGGCATGGAGGATGGTTGGGATTGACAGTGGATTTGCCTAGCCTTGCCATATCCTGGATAGCCATGGAGATTGTGGGTTTATTTCATTGCTTTTTTTTGGTTGGTTCTCATGTTTCCTTAGCATGGGTTGAGTTATTAGTCCTGGAATCCTTGGTTGGAAAAACACTCTGGAAGGCGTGTAACAACTTGGGTTGAGTTACTAGTCCTAGAAGCCTTGGTTGGAAAAATTCTCTAGAAGCCCTTGGTGGGTTGAGTTACTAGCCCTAGAGCCTTGGTTGGACAAAGGCTCCACAGCACGGTAAAAGCTATCGATTGAGTTACTAGTCCTAGAAGGCTTGGTTGGACAAATGCTTTGGAAGCCCTGAAAGGCTTGGATGGAGACCAATATGAAGATGGTTTTGTGATGTCCGACTATGAAGTGGAATCACTATTTGATGGGTTGAGTTGGATGGCCTCTAGAAGCCCTGGATGGTTTTTGATTGATGTGCTCTATGAGATCCCAGATTCATGCTTGGAATATGGCATAGGGGTGAATGGCTGAAGAGATATTTGGCTCAGCCATTCTATGGTAGGGTGGAATGTGGAAGTCCCATCCTGGGTTTGGATTTTTCATAATCAATATGAGGTTATTTCTCCTTGTATTTGTATGAGTAATATATTGGATTATATGTGGTTTATATGGCTGTGATTTCATTGGTATTTCTGCTGCTATTATGCTGGTTATATATGTGTTTTATGACAGTAGCTATGTATGGCTCTCATCATGTTTTTACTGTAAATGAATGAACAATGTATTTATGACCTAATGTATGAAATAGAAGTCAATGTGTTAAGGCATCAATATCTCTTAGCGATTCTCAGCTAAGTATGAGACCCCTATGCTCAGATATGTTATTTACACGTGTAGATTACATATTCATGATATGTTTGAAAAAATGTCAGTCATGGCTAGTAGGGGTCCAGTCAAGGTATTATTTAAGTAATTTCATTAGAAATGTTATTTCAATGTTATCTTACTATTCTGATGGTGTCATTCAATTCTAGGAAGTAACCTAGGCTTTGGGCTTGAAAATGTGGCTTAAATCCCTGAGGACGCTCGCACAAAACTAAGAAAAATAGTCCCTGGAGGTTGGCTTGTAGACCTCTGAGAGTGTCCAGAGGTCCCTAAATGTTGGCATGCCCATAACGTCAGAGATTCTAGAGGTCAAGTGGTCCAAAATCTCAATGAGACCCATGGGCTCATTGGCATAAAGGTTGGATTAGTTCATGAGGGTCCTAATCCTGATGTTAAATGTTTGTATATTGTATTTCCATTGGTTCCACTTCCTTAACGTGACTTACGAGGTTGAATCATATCATAGTGACCTCTCGGTGCATGTTTACCCCGGTTGGTCGATTGCTTGGGTAGATGTTGGAGGAGGGTGTTACATGGGCAGACTTGATCAGGTGACTAGGCGGGGGAAAAGTCACCCAAGAAACATTCGATGACAAGTTCTTACTTTGGTGGGAGGAACAAATCATAGATATAGATGATTACCCGCACATTGGCATGTACTACCAAGAGGACCCGGATCTGGCCCTTCTTGTGGGCGGCGCATGGGGCAAGATCGGTAGATTTTTATTTTTATTTTTTATTTTTATGTTATTCGATTTTTTTTTCTTTGAATACGATCTTAAGAAGTTAAAAATATTTTTTAGTGAAACAAAATCCTTATAAGATTATTTGATCATGATGAATATTTTGGACCAGTGTGACCTGAGGTTCTGCCTAGGCATAGGCATCATGACAGATATGCGAAGAGAGAAACAATTGAGACCTAGAGAGTCCTACATACAGTTGAAAGGAACTTGGAGAGTTTGACTCGCTAGGTTCCCATGGTAGCCATAGAGGATCTCCTTGAGGTCGTTTCAGAGGTGGGTGGTAGGAGTACCACGAGAGTGGGTGCGACTCTTCCAACAGGTGAAAAATGTGACCATCTTCTTCTGCGATGCTCATCCAGGGTAGGGCCCAAAAATTTATATTTTAGATGAATGATATTTTATGGACGTGATCGAGCTTAAGCGCAGATTTTGTAGGACATTTGTCCACATTTTGTAATAATTTAGACATATTATTCCTATCTATATACAAATGATTTCTCAATGGGTTGATCATATATACAAAAGATTTTATGGTATTTGTTATTTAATGTGATGAATGATTAATGTGCCAATCTAATGCTTGATTAGCTATAGAATCAGAAAATAAATCTTTTGATCATGGAATATGAATAAAAGTAATAAAATTAAATGATTTTTGTACTAATATCACTCTAATAAGTTGGCGATGTAATAAAGGATCTCTCACATGATACATGCTATTTAATTGACACACCACTAGTTGTTAATCCAAGTAAACCGCTAACAAATCAATACCAAAAAGTATTTCTTCAGATAGTAGATTAATGACAGTACTATATTCAGCCATATTGTTGGATGGAAAACCAATACATATGCCTCTTACAACTAACAAGTGACCAGATGAATAATATATTACCTAAGTGGTGGAAGCTAAGTTCCAAGTATTTCTACTAGCACCATCAGCGAATCCTAGATACACCAAATCACCCATTGACACCTGCCAAAGCAGACCAAAATACCAACATCACCATGAGACCCATAGACAGAAATAAACAACTATGTACAATATTTACAAAACAAAGAAAATGCTAGGCAATAACCTAGGAATAATACTTCTTAAGATAGAGCCCATTTCTGGGCTCCGACAACACATTTCTATCGATATCAACCAACTCATATGCACCTTTTTTCAAGGCCTTTTTAATGATAAAAGGATTGTACCACATGGGTTTGAAATTTCCTTCCCCCAAGGTGTCATTATCTTGGTCATAGACTAGGACAAGGTCACCTTCAGAGAAAACACTAGGATGCATAGTCTTGTCATATTCGGTTTGTATTCTCTTTTTATGAACCTCATTTATTGTGGCTGCAGCTCGACACTGCTCATCGAGATGTTCCAAATGAATAAAGTGTTCTTCAAAGCTATAAGTGTCTAGAAGAAGTTAAATTGTTAATTTAAAAGATGGGATCTCACATTCCACAGGGAATATTGATTCCAAATCATAAACTAGTTGAAAAGAAGTAAAACCCATGGCGATCTTGAAAGACATTTGGTATGACCAAAGTGCAGGATATAACATGATGTGCCAGTTGGATCTAGATTTAATGATTGTCCTTTGTAGGATAGTTCTGAGGTATTTGTTCATGGCTTAAACCTGACCATTAGATTGAGGATAATATGGAGACGAATGCTCTTGCCAAAAACCCAACTTTAAATTCGACTCATACATCATCTTATTCTAAAAATGAATTCCATGCTCAGTGACAATCTCCCTTGGAATACCGAAACATGCAATGATTTGGTTAAATAGAAAAAAAGTTGTTGTCTCACCATCATTTTTTAAAGTAGGCATAGCTTCAGCCCACTTTGTAAAGTAGTCCACCACTACAATAATGTATTTGTGACCCTTAGCCAAAGCTAGGTTAGAAGTCGTAAAATCAATACCCCACTTTTTGAAAGGATCAACAATGATGGCGGGGAAAAGTGGAGCTAGATGAGCTCACATTTTACGAGTATATACTTGACAAGGATGGAACTTTTTAACCAGTTCCATGCAATCTTTAAAAATTGAGGGCTAAAAATAGCCTGCACGCAAGATTTTTTGGGTTATAACAAGCCTAGATAGATGACCTCCAGAAGATCCACTGTGGAAGTCATTAAGAACAGACTCAACTTATTCTAAGGTTAAAAAACGTCTAAGGATTGAATCAATCCCACGGCGATATAAAGTGTCACTCATAATAATATAATTTCTAGGTAGGTGACGCAATTTTCTACATTCATCCTTTGAAAAAATATGAGGAAACTTCAAATTCTGGAGATATACTACGAAGTATCCATACGAAGGATCTTGTGAAGAGATTAGGAAGAGGTGTTAATCTAATGACTCTTCATAAACAACATCCTCTTCATAAGGCAACTCTGAAATCAATTCTGCAAATACTAAATAATTTTTGGACTTAGCTGACATAAATTTGAGATCAACTTCCTGTAATATGACAATCCATTAATTATATTTCCCCTAATCACTCGCCTACTGAGGACAAATTGAAATGGTTTTACATCAGCCAACAAAAATAACATTCTCAGCAGAATATAGTGATGAAGACACTCGACAACATGAATTGTTTCCAAAGCCAATTTATCTATATGAGAATACCTAATTCTAGGATTGACTAAGCCTTGGCTCATATAATGAATCACATGCTCTCAAAGAGCATGGTCTTGCCCAGCCAAAACCATCCCAATGGTGGATTATGTCGCAACAAGATATAAGAGGAAATCCTTGCTACAATCGGGTTGACTAAAAAGAGCAACAGGGGTTAATGCCTTTTTCAAAGCATCGAAGGAGCGTTGAGCAAAATCATCCCAAAAAGATGGGAATCCTTTCTTCAGTAATCACATAAATCCTTTCATAATCTCGACGTAATTTACGATAAATCTCCTTAATACTTTTTCTTTACCTTGGAGAATCTGAAGTTGACGAACCATTGATGAGGGAGGAAACTGAAGTGTTTTCATAACCTTGAAAGGATCAACCCGAATCCCTACATTGGACACAATGAATCCCAATAACTGACCAGATGTGATAGTAAAAACACATTTATTAGGATTCAAATGGATTTTATGGTAATGACATCGTTCTGAAAACCAAACAAAGGTTTTGTGGATGATCAATCCTCTTTCGAGAACGAGTATCTAAGGCATCCAAATACGCTTCTATTATGTGATTCATGTCATGGAAAGCATAAGGCATGGTCGGTTGAAAAGTTGGTCCAAAATTTTTGACACCAAAAGGCATCTTTGATCCGGATTTAGACAAGAACGCAACAAATTACAGAGATAACCATATACACAAAGATGTAGTGGAAATAATACTTCATTTCATTAATGGAAAATACTGAAATATGCTTACAACCAGAAATGGAAATAAACCAGCTAGGGCGATGGTAGCTTATCTCTGAGAAGAGATGTGGTGGCTACATGCCTCTGAACTGTTCTCAAAAACTCTATTACAATGAGGCTCGAAGGCCTATTTATTGTTGAGAAACAATGGAAAACCCTTCACATCCCGAAACCTAACCCTAGAAGATGAAATGCCAAATTGTGGGCCCCGTTTGGGTAAATTGGTACATCAATTTCCCGGGGTCGCAACTTTGGCATTCGATCTCCGTTTGACGCGTACGATAGCTCGTTAGAAAGATCTATCCGAGTACTACCATGGACCCATGTTGCCCCACATTCCCAAAAAAACGTCGTTTAGGGCCTCAAAACGGCTCCGTAAGTTCAGGACCCAAAAAACTGCTAAAAATAGTAAACTGTGCTACAATTTAGGAAACTGAAAAGACTGAAAGAGACAGTTGTGGGGTTCCAAATGGGATAGGTGGGTGGCCACCAACATCCACCTGGATCATTCCTCCCCCCTTATGAAGAAATGGTCCCCATTGCGTTGAGTTCATCCTTGAGATGAGGAAGCTTCTGCTGAGCTAGGTCTCTGGTGAGCTATTCTGCAATCTCTACTGTGACCAGAAATGGTGGGAAGAATGGTCGGCGATGGTCCACATTGAACACTTGGTGCAAGCGAAGGAATGGAGGAATGCTGTGCTTCAAAGCATTGTTGCCCGTAGCCTTGGTACTGGTGTAAGGACCATGTCGGAGTCGCTTGAGTTTCTGATGGGTTTTGGTAAGGCGTTCTCTCTGCAGATGTAACCAAACTTTGTCGCCCACTTGAAACTTGTGTGGTACCCCTGTGGGTGAGGAGAATTTGTTCCTGTGTCTTGTCATGACTGTATCCCTTTGCTGCTGCTGCTGCATGGAGGAACCCTTTGCAGGGGTCATGGATGTGATGGCAATCTTCCCCTTACTTTGGGAGTGAACCAGACAGATGAATTTCCTGGTCTGGGAGATGAGCTTGCTACCTTTCTTAGCAGTGATCAAAGATGTGGCCGTAGGTGGGGCTACCTCCGGTATCCTGTATAATGAATTATTTAAAGAAATAATGACAGCACGAGGCCTTGACTCATACACAGCATGTCGCCTCCACAAGTATGGCTGGCCTAATAATACATCACAAACATCCAGAGGTGTAACATCACACAATACCCCGTCTGTGAAGGGCTTGATGCTGTAGGGAAGGCAGCACTGCAGGCGAACTTTGAGATCTCGTCCTTCATGAAGCCACCCGATACTATACGGTTGTGGGTGTGGTGTAGTCGGTAGGCCCAACCGCTTCACGACCTCTGCTGAAATAAGGTTCTTTTGGCTGCCACTGTCGACAATGAATTGTAGTGGCGAACCCTTCACCCACATCTGTGAGTGGAAAAGACGCTCCCCTTCCTCTGGATTTTCGGGCTCATCTTTCTGGATCTTGGCGGTGGCAACAGTGGCGTTGGGATCCGCATCAATGATCTGCTTCCCTTTTCCATTCCCCTTGTCGAGTTCTGGCTCAGGGTCGGAACATGCATCTGATTCGGAAGCCTTCAACTCAGCCACCAGCGACTGCTTGGTCCGACACTCACTTGTGTTATGAGTGGGACTCTTGTGTAACTCACACCACTTCCCTGTGTCCTTCTTCGGCTTCATGGTGTTGTTCTTTTCTTGCGGCTTCGACGAGTTGTCTTGGGTCACCCCGCCTTGGCTTTGTCCTTTGGGCTTCGGATTTGCAGATCCAAAGTCTCACTTCTTTTGTTTGAACTTTTGCTCGATTTTGACAGCGTATCGGTATGCTGTGCCGAGTGAGGAGATGTTCAAGAACCCCATCTCTTCCTGGATGTATCTGTGTAGACAGCCATGGTATTTGAGTACCAGATGCAGCTCAGAATCTTTGATACCCAACTGTGTGCGAAGGGTATGAACAATTTTTGTGAACTCCGGCACATCTTGGTCTCGTCCCTGCCGCAGTGTGGTCCATTTGATGTATTTGTCCTCATAGCTTACGACAGGGTAGTACTGCTCCTTGATGGCATCTCGGAAGTCATTCCAAGTCGGTGTGGCTGAAAATAGTGAGCCTGTACTTTCATCCTTCTGCTCGCAGTATGTTTCCCACCAATCCTTGACGTGGGGGGCTGCTTTGAGAAGAGCGAAAACAATCTTTTCCCGATTTGAAAATTCATGAATAGAAAAATACCCATCTAGCAGATTTAACCATTTATCTACGGCATCTGCGTCTATCTGACCCTCGAAGATGGGGATTTCAAAATTAACTTGTACCTTAAACGGTGTGGCGTTTCCAGAGTCGCTGTTGGAAGCCGATGCGTCGCCTCTGGGTAGCCGCTGAAGGATCTGTGCAAAGCTATCGATCATCGCGTCCCTTTGCCGCTCGAGCGCTTCTTCGAGCAAGATTTTGATAGGATCTCATGCCCCCTCGTCTTTCTTCTCATCTGCCATGGGAGGCCATCGGGATTTGCGAGGCTGGTCTTGCAAAGGTTCGACCAGTTCAAGCCCTAACTCCTTATATCCCGACCTAGTTGGGGACATGCAAAGAAAAACAGAGAAAAAGCAGACCGCTCTGATACTAATGATCCGGATTTAGACAGGAACGCAACAAATTACAGAGATAACCATATACACAAAGATGCAGTGGAAATAATACTTCATTTCATTAATGGAAAATACTGAAATATGCTTACAACCAGAAATGGAAATAAACCAGCTAGGGCGATGGTAGCTTATCTCTGAGAAGAGATGTGGTGGCTACATGCCTCTGAACTGTTTTCAAAAACTCTATTACAATGAGGCTCGAAGGCCTATTTATTGTTGAGAAACAATGGAAAACCCTTCACATCCCGAAACCTAACCCTAGAAGATGAAACGCCAAATTGTGGGCCCCGTTTGGGTAAATTGGTACATCAATTTCCTGGGGTCATAACTTTGGCATACGATCTTCGTTTTACACGTACGATATCTCGTTAGAAAGATCTATCCGAGTACTACCATGGACCCATGTTGCCCCAGATTCCCAAAAAAACGTCGTTTAGGGCCTCAAAACGGCTCCGGAAGTTCAGGACCCAAAAAACTGCTAAAAATAGTAAATTGTGCTACAATTTAGGAAACTGAAAAGACTGAAAGAGACAGTTGTGGGGTTCCAAATGGGATAGGTGGGTGGCCACCAACATCCACCTGGATCAATCTTTTTGTGTGCAAATGCACCCAGGGGAAAATAAATGTTGTCTTGTGTTGATGTTCAGGACGGATAGTTATTTTATTATATCCTGTAAAGCCATTCATGAAGGAGAACACCTCATTTATAGCACACTCATCAATGATCTAATTGATAAAGGGAGTGGGGAAATTATCTTTAGGATTCAAATCCCTAAAGTCAATGCATGCCCGAATCGTTCCTTGCTTTTTATTTCCTGGGACTGGGTTTGAGACCCATTCAGTTAAAGGAATGGGGTATATGAAACATGCCTTAAGTAGCTTTTCAACCTCAACTTTAATAGTTGTTGCTTTCCTAGGATTTACCAGTTGAAGTGTTTTCCGTGTAGGCTTAGAGTTTTCATATGTCTTTATCTCATGTTGAACTATCGATGAATCAGTTCCAGGAATTTTTTCATAAGACCAAGGAAATACATCTCGAAATTCCTTAAAAAGAACAGTATAAATCTTGATTTATTTAGGGGAACATGCAGATCTGATGAACATATTTTCGATAATATTGGGATTCATGGAGATTTTCACCGGAATGGTTTCCGAAATATTAGACATATTAGCTTTGGAAAAAATATGTGCTGGGGCCAAAGGGTTTAGAATTTTATGAACACTTCCAGATGAAGAAGGATCAGACAAATTTTATGCTACTTGGTGGAAGTCAGGGAGAAAATATGACCAAGGATGCAAATCATCCCATGGTCCTTCTACACTACTCATTACATTTAGGATTGCCTCTTCATATGGTAAGACTATGTCAAGGCAATCCATAGCTGAAGTAGATTCGAGAGTTTAGACCCGAGCCACATCACCATCCAAATCCTTTAATGGAAGAGGGATGGGATCTGAATTTGCATAATTCACTATAGATTGGTACAAGATTTTGGCTATAGATATAGGGTATTCCATTCCACCTACTCGCCCCACTTCTAGTGTGGTAGTAGAGAGCAGTAAGGGCCAAGGATTGGAAAAATAATGCATTCTGAAAGAAATTCTTTGAGGAGTGACCATGGAGCATGAAATGGCATTAACATGAGAAATAGGAGAAGGAAGATCAAAAGTACCCATCAATGAGGTATACATTCCAACTCCTAGATTCTCCACAAGTTGCTCTGTATTATTAACTAAGGGGAAGGTAGGATCAGAAGATGCATTGGGATCAATAGGAGAATAAGCCATTTAATCAATTGCAACAATTATCCCTTCATGGGGGGCACATAGGATGCGAAACAACAATGAAATAATAACATCCATTGCATATACTCAATTATGACCTAACAAAAGATTATAATCCAGGTTGGCATCAACTATTTCTACCTCAACATTAACAACCTTACCCCCAACACGGATGGGAAAGGATGGAAGAATTCCATGAGGCCTATGAGAATGGCCATCAAATGCGGTAAGGAGAGTAGGCGAAGGAACAAATTCCAGATACCCAATAACCTTCCAACATGACATTGACATGACACATGTGGAACAAGGATAATTTAGGGGCGAATGTTCGCCCTTTGGCGAAATTAAGGGGTTTTAAATTTTTAGTGGGCGAATATTTTGTATCATAGTACATTTTTACAAATCACCTCAAATAGCCCACCTTATTTTAAGGGAGAGGGTAAAAAAGGTAAATTTAGCCCTTGAAATTAGGACTTACAACCTTCCGTTCGCCCATTTTCAAGAATAGGTTTTATTTAAGTGAATCCATTCGCCCATTTTCAAGAATAGGCTTTATTTAAGTGAATCCATTCGCCCATTTTCAAGAATAGGTTTTATTTAAGTGAATCCTATGGGCCAAATACCATATTTATAAAAGAGGTATGGTAAATTAATAAAAATATAAATAAATGAGAGGTATGGTAAATAAATAAAACATTTTTTATATTTACTCCATAAGTCACCTTATATACATGTAAGGGTGTAAACAAATAAAAATATAAGTAAAGTGGAGGTATGGTAAATAAATAAAACGTCTTTTTATACTTACTCAAAAGGTATGGTAAATAAATAAAAATATAAATAAACTAGACGTATCGTAAATAAATAAAACCTCTTTTTATATTTAGTCCATAACCCTCGTTCTATTTATGAAGGCTCAAGAAAGAGGTTTTATTTAAGTGATCCTATGGGCCAAATACCATATTTGTAAAAGAGGTATGGTAAATTAATAAAAATATAAATAAACGAGAGGTATGGTAAAAAAATAAAACATTTTTGATATTTACTCCATAAGTCACCTTATATTTACGAACACTCAAAAAATGGGTTATATTTAGGTGAAACCTATGGCCAAAATACTATGGGACAAATACCATGGACTAGATTGCTATTAATACCATGCAAAAAACCATTATTAACCCTAATATTAGAATTAATAAAAATAAAAATGGCACCTGGTATTGACCCATGGTATTCACCAAAATGGCACATGGTATTGACCCATGGTATTCACCTGGAATGTAGCCTATTTAAATGGGGGAATTAAACCAACATGTAGCCTATGCTAAGATTCACTAGGACTTTACAAAGTTTTGTTATTTAGTGAAAGACTCGCCAAGATCTTACAAGATTTTATAATTGAGTAAAATATTCGCCATGCCTGGTGAGAGATTCGCCAGAAAATTATATATACATATTATATTATTGATAAAATCGCCTTCCACTTTTCCTATATACCATGGAGATTCGCCCATTTATTATATTTATAAATTTAGGGGGGGTTCTTAAAATTTTCCCTGATGTGGAATCTCCTTCATCAACTACAGTTTGAAAGATATTCATTTTCTGATATGTAGATTTAAGCTGGAAATCCATGTGATGAGGGAGTCTCTTCTTAGCACTTGACATATAAAATGTTATTACAAGAGATTTTTTCGAATCCACTTCTCCAATCACAATGATCAATGCACTCCTTTGTGCAGGACACGATTGGAGTACCTCCAACGCTGACATCACACAAGGTCTCTGAGCCAGATCTTTGAAAATAGAGTAGTTCTGAGCAGCCCTAGTGTTGGGATTAATAGTTGAACGTTTTGTAGAGCCTTTCGCCATCCGATGTATAGGCTCACCTACGAGCCTCTCGATATGGAGTGGCTCTACAATATCAAAAGAAGTCTTAACCTTAGAAGGTTCCATCTCACCATAATCATGTGATCTTGTAGCAACATCAACATGAGACCTCACCATATAGACATTCGATGTGGATTTCCCTTCATGGTTTCCCCCTATGGGGGTCCCAATATTAACATTAGTGCCAGAAAACATTTTCTTCCCTAAGGGAAAAGGGTTAGTCAACACAGCCTGGGAACTTGAAGTACCCTGTTGAGCTAACAAGTGCTGAGCATCCTGAATCTTAGGGAAAAGATGGGTAAGATGATCCCCATTGCATAACTTGCATGGGAACTTTACTTTCATTTTTTTTTCCTTCTTTCCCTCCCGAGTATCATTACTGGACTTGTTCGCATTCCCTTTCCCAACCTTATCTTTCTTCTTACCACCTCCATTCTTCTTCCCATCGAATTGTTGGTCTCCTTTGGGTTCAAAGATTGGAAAACATTAAATGCTAAAGGTTGGGAAGGCATAGCTATTGACGGTGAAACCTACGCTAGAGAAGAATATTGTAAAGACAACTGGTACAATTGACTCAACAGGTTAGCCACATTACTATCGATTGACCATACAATTCTGCCAGCATGGGATTCTGGCTTAGGTTTGGCTAAATCGATTTGCGATCAAAGAGCACCAGGAAAAATCTTATAAAGGACTCCATACTAAGAATATATGAGTTCTAACTGTCAGGCTCTAACGATAGCTTGTTCTTCAGTGAACACTCTAGAGAGTGACTCGTCCTTAGAAATTTGTGGCTACAAATATTTCAAAAACCATTCGAGAAGGAACTCATTAGGGATATAGGCCTTAATGAGTTGCTTCCTTCTGTGCAACTCTTGGATGTGGTCAGAAATATGAGTTACTTTGTCCTATTCAAAACTGGCTAGAAGTTTAGTTCTGGCATCATATCGGATAAGCAACTTAAAATGGTTTAAAAACATAGTAGCTAGTTCACCAAACATAGGAAAGGTACCACCTCTAAGCACAATACACCTATCTTGCAGTGTTTCCAATTAGGATGCATTGGAATAATGTCAACGTGATCGAGTCATCGATCAAGGAATTTGATGAGAACCATAAATAGAACGTGGTTATATGATCAGCTAGATCCTCCCCGAGCTTTGCTTCAAATTTAGGAATATCAAATGGAAGTTTGGTGGGAACCTAGGCCAATCTAGATTATATCGGATTAGATCAATTTCCAGTTTCAAAAGATCTAGCAAGGTTAAAGTTTCCAGGAATGGTAATCTCAGAGGAGCAAGAGAATTCCACCCACCAAGAGAAGAATTTCCCACATTAGGAAAAGAGTATCCTAGATTTGGAGAGGCACCAAGTTGCCATGGGTTACCTATAGAAGGAGCTGAACCATAAGGAAATCCTTATGGCCCAGAAGTATTCGTAGGGTATCCACCCACTTCCGTAGGGTTACCATACATAATATAGCTTCCTCCTAACAAAACATTGAAAGAAGGGGATAAACCCTGATAAGTATTCCATGCACTAGCTAGGGGAGGAAAGACTTGTACGGTCCCGAAGGAAGGGAATGGAATACTCCCCTATTGACCAAATAAATGGGATAAATTCCTAGCCCCTAAACCACTGATGAAAGGATTTCGCCATCCTTGACCTCCTTCAAAAGGATTAACATTCTGAACCTGTCCTAAGTTCAAAGATGGATTGGAAGGAGGGATATAACCACTTCCAAAAGAAAAACCATGAAAATATGTTGAAATAGGTACAAGGTGTAACAGTATAAATACTACGTGTAACAGTAGAAATAGAAATAGTACCCCCTCCTGCAACTGAATCAGGGGTCTGCATACCAAAAGTACTAGTAGCCATACTTGTGTGACTAACATTGGCCACCTGGAAAAAAAGAAGGAGAGTGAACAAGGCTTGTCGGCCTGTGAGTCGGGGTACCCACATATGATACAACATACGGAAGATGAGAAGGAAGGGGGGTCGAAGGAGTCATGGGGGACTCAGGGATGTCTTCAATATCAATCTTGTCTTCCAATTGGAATAGTACCCTAGCAAGAATCAATGAATTTCCATTCAAATTATGAACTGCATCAGGGTCACCCTACGAAATAAGAGCCCCTAAAGCTAGATTAATCTCCAATGTGTCAACTGCTACTATTTGAAAATCACCAGCAGAACTACTCCTATGTATTTTAGATGAAGGCTTGGCACTCGCAAGTGAAAACTCTCAAAGCCTCCTAGACCGACAAACCTGTCAATCAACCACTTTTAAATATTAAGAGAATTTTTTAAAGAATCAAAAAATAAAAAATTATGGCAATCTCGGAGCAAAGAGTGCTCACTAAAAAGTCCCTAAAGATGCAACCAAACAAGCTTCTTCTAGGCATTTCCACTCCAGGTGATTAGGACCAGACACCAAAATACGAGAAAGTGAAGATAAGGACGTTCCAAAGATAGTTTGGGATAATTACAGCCCAAGGCTACGAACAAAGGTATCATAAATAGTTACACTCACCTCTAGACAATAGCCTTTTCCAGCGCAAGTACTCTAGCTTTGCAAGGGCACCCTCTAGAAGTACTATGAAAGTGATATAACGTGTGTCTCAGGTACCACGAGTATTCCCCCCCATACTAACCTATGTGGTCCATAGGATATGCAACTAAGGTCACCAGTTCGTAATCAAAATTTGGGTGGAACAGTCACTAGTGCAGGATCGAACAAGTAGGAGAGGGGCTATCTCTCTTTCCATGTCTTCACTCGTCCTCATGCTTAACTCAAGTGTTAGAAAATATTTCCTGGACAGCTTAACGAGACTAGATTTTCACTCTTTAATCAACTTCTTTGTTTTAGTTTAGAGTGGCATTGGAGAGTTTACTCTCCACACACCTATTCGAAGGCCCTAAATTCCCTAGACTAATTGATATATCTATGAAAAAAATAAAAATCTAGTTCATTTTATATTAAGTGCTTGATTTTATTGGTTGTTTTTTAGGTCACAGGTAGTGGAAGTGAAACTTATGATGTTTTAACGCAAAAATAAACCAATAGAAAACTAAGATACATGCAAATGAAATTTATTTTTCTTCGATGAAAAGTGATCTCTACAAGGTTCTACAAGAAATATATGAAAGAAAAAAATATCTTTTTCCTTTTAAACACACTCACACATTCATCATTTATTGAAAGAGACTAAAAAATTCCTAAAATGCAAACTACCTTAATGCTTACTAGAATGCCTAAATGCAATATTCTGTGGAATGATCTAATCAAACAAATGTGCTCTTTTAATATCCTAATGTCAAAATTTAACCAAGCAAGGAGAAACAAATACCCAAGATTTTTTTTGTAAATCGAAGCAAATTCCAACCTCAAACAAATATTCACACACTTATTGATAAATAGTATGATCAAAAACCCAAAAAATAAAAGAAATAAAAGGCAGAAATAAACTTTTTGTTAACAACTTTGAATAAAAGTTTCAAGAAGGCAAAGAAATCAATAACATCAAAATCAAAATCAAGCGAAAATACACAAAATTTCATTAGCCATAAATAATCACCAAAATGATAAAACCAATGTCAGTGAGAGATCAAAAAATCATAAACCACCTGATCTAAAGGGCACATAAAATATTCAGCAAACAAAAGGTTTGAGAGGGCCAAAATATTTCACTGAACCAAAATTGCAAAGACCTTTCTCAAATAATCCAAAAATTAAATCAATAGGCCAACCTCAAGAATGAAAAATGAAGCAATGAAAATATTGGATTATAAGGCGAGTTGAGAATCAACTCACTATTCTAGAGGCATAGAATAGTCAGACACTTTGCCAAAAGGTCTCAAATCCAACCTAAGAATGAAAATTTTAAAAAAATTGCAAACCCTATGTTGACAAAATATTTTTGCAAAAAGAGATAAGGAAACCGACACCAGTGAGAAACAAGATCATTCCATACTGCAAATGACTCTAAAAGCACGGGAAAACTAGGCTACTCTCCCAAACGAAGGCAAAAAATTGAAAAAAATCATTTTTTCAAAAATATACGTGACTTTGTATAAGAAAAGTCACATGTACACACAACTGTTTCTGAAGAAACAAGTGTATATGTGGGTTTCTTTGGAAGAAACCACATGTTTATGCAATTCAATACAATAAAAAGCGTGTATATGCAGAAAAATAGGGAAAAATAAAAAGTACATGTCGGATCTAGAAGATCAAACTAATTGCCCAGATTGAAAATGAGTCAATAATACTAAAAAATCAAGAAACAATATAGAAAAGTCCATATCAAGGACAAAAAAACCCTTCTAGGAAATACAAGACTTTATTCCCCAACGAAGTCACCAGTTCTGTTGGTAAGAAAAACCTCTCTAAGGTAAAGGTTGACAACCTCAATAGATCGAAGGCAAAATATCAACAAGAAGCATACGTCCAAGAAAGCAGACTATGAAAACTACTAAAATTGGGTTAGAGAGATGTACCTGTAGGTCCTATGTTTGATGTCTATTCGTAGGGTCCAAACCCTCTGCTTCCTCCAAAGTGATTAGAAGTGCAACACAATTCAGAGAAGCATATACATAGCAAGTAGTTTAAAGTGAATTCATAATAAACATGGTGGATAATCAAGCATCAACATACAAATCATGATATATTATACATGAATCCTAAAAACATGAGATCATAACATTTTAGGAACAATAAAAAGCTTCTTTATTAATATCAGAAGATATGAGTGGAAGAATACAACCTAATCTGACCATGACACCAATGAAACCTTCCTTTGGATCTGTCCAGCCAAAGCCTCAAATATCACCCCTCAAGCATGTGAAAAAGGATTTCGTAAAATGGAATATTAACATCTCTTTAAGGAAACAAGGGTTTCCTATGACTGGGAGTGTAGGAGGCACACAGAAAATCAAACTTTATCTGGGGACAAAAGGACTATAATGTCGATAGCCTATCTCCTTCCATGATTTAGGCCTTCCCATGAGGTGTATAAGTACCACCAGAAATTAGTCGATTTAGTTAGGCCACAGGCTCCTGTAGGTGGCCTTTAGATGAAACCTATAAACCCTGCCTGAGAAATAGGAAATATTTTATTTTTTTCATATTTTAAATTCTGTACGTGGGTTATGTATTATGGTACCTGCGTGTGTACGTGCTTTTGTAAGGGAAGAGTCGCGTATGGAATTGAAAATATTATTTTTTAATAAATGATTAATTCTGAATGGGAAAAGGATGCCTAAGGCCATATTAGAGCATCATAAATATAGGAGTGTTGAATGATACTATAACACCCGTCACTTTAATTTGTGGACTATTCTGCATTTTAGCTTGTGATGTCATTCCACTCATGTGTTCCTTTTCCATCTGTGTGTCAAAACCCCTAAGTATCACACTTGACTCTCTGTAGTGTCATACACTTGGTCTCACCCAAAGTTATCGTACTTACCTCTAGGCGCTACCACAGTCAAGGCATTACACTACCACCCGCCGTTGGGACTCTTAATCCAAACAATTTGATGTCTAGTTGGGACTTCTTATCGGGGAGATTCCCTGAATGTTGGTAGGTCCAACACCATAAAAATTTATGGCACTAGAAGGAGGACTAGATGACACGCTAAGCCCTTGCAGTTTGTTACGAATTTCTACACATATTTCATGACTTCTGTCCAAATCACAACCTCGACATGTTTCTCTAACTTTGTTGATGTCGATGTGTCAGCGAGCATTATAGATGACTTGTCCAAATATAAGTTCAATGGCGATAATAGAACTCCCTTGTTTAGGCACACAACTCCCTTTGTTGTCTTCCGTGACAAGCATGATGTCCCCTAGGATGACATTTCTTGCGTTTTCTTTCACATTCGAGGGCCGTGCAAAGCAATGGTGTCTCACATTTCCCACAAAATCTATACACTCTTTCGATTGCATGTTTAGAGAATTATGTCATGCTTTCGTTCTATATGACCATAAAGCACTTAATCAAAAAAAATTAAAGTTGTGAAAATCTCCTAACGAATCTCTTGAGCATTCTCACGATCATTTTATTCATTACTGTTATGAATTTCCTGAAGATGAAGTTGACTGGAAATTTTTGAAGGAAATATTTCAATATCTAGTTCACATTTCTGAGAATCCACATGAGTTAGAATCTTTCGAACCTCTCCCAACAAAACTCAATGTTAGAGCTTCTAAATCTAATATGGACAAGGTTTCTGTCCTAAGTGACCCCCCATCCCCTTCTCATCAAATATCTCTAGCTCCAGAGGTCGAAGTGGGAGAAGTTGAGAATCCACCTATTTATCTGTCACCATCTCCTCCTACCCAACCTACTTAGGATTTATGTGCTGATTTCGATGGAGATCCTGACGGTTTTCATGTGAATTTTTCTTCTTATTGTTCATCCTATGGTTCCTTTAATCCTTCATATTTCAGTGTGTTTTGTTCATCCATTCTGGATTCCACATGTGATGTTCACGAGGATCAAGTTTTAGACGGAGTTGGTGTTGAACAGTCAACTTGCGCTATTATTTTTTATGAGTATGTGTGTGAGTCTGAACAAGAATCTGCAGTGAAGGATGGCCTCCTTCTATCCACACCTCATCTACTTTATCCTGACATTTCCACGGTTATGCCATTTTTGTTCCATCTTGTGAAAATTCATTTCCAGATTTTTCTATTTCTGATCATTCGCAGAACACGTGGGATGCCAATTCTTCATTCGATAGCAGAGAGGACAAATATCTCTTCCCGGATCCTCCCAATATCTGATCTTACCTTTCCAAAAACACAGAGGATGAAATTTATCGTTTTTCATCATCCCGTCTTTATTATTCCTTAGATCATGAGGATGTCGTTTTTCATCTTGAAATTTCTGATCATGGCTATCATGTTCTCTTCATTCACTCACCTAATCATGATTATGATTTGTCTAATGTTGATCTTTCTAAGCCACCGGTCTTTGATGATCCATCTTATGATGAATTTTAAACTCCTCAAGTTCTCGAGTCACCTCAGCTAGAGTTGATGGTTAAGTTAGGTTCTTGTAGCCTTGAGGTTAATTCCACTTATTATTAGAAATTTGTTGAATCTGTCTAGGATCCTCATCACTCTATTTTTTACACTAGAAATCAATCTATTTCACAATTTTGGCATCCTCCACCAGAATCACATGATCCTATGGCTCATGCATTGGAGCAGTCATACGTAACAAGCATTATTGCGAAACATAATTTTTATTCTTTCTTTATGTTTACTCGTATCTCAAGTTCAAAGTTGTGTATGTTCTTGTCTTCCATACACAATGTGACAGGACACCATCATACATCCACATAGTGCCTTTCATGTGCTTTCAAGATTTACTTTTTTGTGGATGCATTCAAGTTTCGAACTAGTTGCTTTACATTGGTGTATATTTCTTGCTTGGTTTTTTTGCATATCTTTGCTATCAATGATGCTCTCACTTACATGAACCAATGCACCAATGGATACATTGGAAGTATCATTTCACATGGGTTGACCTATGCTCTTCTTAGCTTGGAAGTAGGAGTAGTGTTTTATTTCTTGTTTGTTTCTTGATTTTCTTTCCTTTTTTCTCTTTTTCTTGCTTCTTTCCTTTGTTAAGTTTGCCTTTGCACCCATAGGTTAGTGTCTGAATGAAACTGTGTTTAGCTTCTTAGACAAGTAGGGTGAAATCCAAGAGGAGCTTGTACAACTATCAACACTTGGTTATCTATTTATTCCTTCTCTTTATGTGAATCCTGCATTTCTTCTAGTCGATGATACCCTACTAGGAAATATGTTCCATTCAGAGAGAGTCATGGTGGAATCACGATGCTTGCACTCTTAACTAGTACCGCCTAATCTAATCAGTTTTCTATATTCGGTTAACCCCTTTCATCTCAGTCAAGTAGAGTAAGGAGAGGGGGAAAACCTTAACAATTATGTCAGAGGTATATATAAATATAATTTTTTGAAGGGACAACCTATTCTATTCTTAATAAGTTAGGATCCCCCTTCAGCCTCATGAAATAGATAAGTTCCTATGCACAGTTCTTTGAAAAATGAAAAAATAAAACAAAGGGAGAAAAAAGAGAAAGGATTCCCGCGCAGAGAGGTGAAGCAAGTAACTCCATTGGGGTAGTGTCCAAGCTCACTGGAAGCGGAGCAATGCTTGTGTTCCTGAAGTGACTCTGTCAGGATACTGTCCAAGACTGCTGGTAGCGAAGCAACACAAGAGATGAAACTAAAACTCTGACAGTCTATATTACTTGTGCATTTATATACCCCTCATCCCCAATCAAAACAAATTAGTTTCTCTTTATCAGAAACCCATATACACCATCAAAAAATTTTGGGACACTATCATGCAGTACCAATCTTGGCACCAATATGTGACTAAGAAGAACCAAGTGGAGGTTTCTGAGTTGGTGTTTCCCCAAAATTTGGAATCATAGTGTTTTGTCTTGTTAGTTTGAGTCTAACCTATTTTGTCTCACATGGGTACATGTGGAAAATGTAATATTATTTGTAAATATGTTGTAAGTGAAATTCCAAGTGTTATTAGTGGAATGTGAAAGGTCATCATGTTAGGTAATGAGTTACTTTTAAAGAAGTTGAAGAGCCATGATAAATAGAACCTCTTAACTCATAGAATAGGCTTTTGGGAGGAAACCTTTTGTCTAGGCTTAGGCTTAGAAAAGGCTTGGGAGTATTGTAATGAGCCTTGGATTCTCCACGGCGTAGAGCGAGTATAATTCTTTAGAGGAGAAGGTGTTTTTGAATTTAATGTTCCACTATTAAGGCTAGTGGTCATCAATGGTGTATGTATGGATGGAACTTTCACTTTTAATAATAATATCAGAGCCATCACGTTTTCATGCATATGTTGTTATTTTAGTTGGACTATTTTGGTTGCTTTAGTAGTGTATGTTGTTTAAATTATGCATTTTCTTATGAAATACTTTGTATGTAATTGTATGAATATTGTTGAATGT
The DNA here is from genome assembly GCA_031772625.1 of Pinus tabuliformis. NCBI lineage: Eukaryota > Viridiplantae > Streptophyta > Pinopsida > Pinales > Pinaceae > Pinus > Pinus tabuliformis. Next base: position 449,395,054 of record CM062809.1, on the reverse strand, counting down.
GTGTTGTTGGATTAACCCGTCACTTTAATTTGTGGACTATTCCACATTTTAACTTGTGATGTCATTTTGCTCGTGTGTTCCTTTCAAGCTCTGTACTATTACAGGCTTCTAAGGGGCACACTTCATTTTCCGCTCTATGTGTTAGAGCCTCCATTCATCATACTTGACTCTCCATTGGGTCGTACACTTGCTCCCACCCAAAGTTATCTTACTTACCTCTGTGCGCTACTGTGGTCAAGACCTTACACTACCACCCACTGTTAGGACTCCTACTCCAAATGGTTTGAGGTCTAGTTGGAACTTCTTATTGGGGATATCCCTTGAATGTTGGTGGGTTAAGCACCATCAACACATCCCTAGAAAATAGGGAATCACTAATTAGTTTTCCAAAGGTGGCACAATTATTCTTTTTGTAACTTTCCGCCAAGTGTCACTTTTTCCTTGATTTTAGGAATGCACGTCATAAACCCTAATCTTTCTAGATCTATCTAATGGATGCCCCTAGAGATAATTTTCACATTTGATCTTGGAGATATAGCATTACCAAGGATATAAGGGAGACTTCATTAGGGTTTGTGGTGCTTTTCCGGGTGAATTTTTCTTTTGTCATCTTTTGTCACTTTTTCTGTCGCTTTTTTTCATTTGGTTTCGCTGAGCATTGGTTTACTTGTTTCTTTTCTTGGTTGTTGGATTTATAATATATATTAGCTTGTACAAGTTTTGTTTTGGTCCGTTGTTCACTTTTTGCAGGTGTCGCGTTAGTTTTATTATTTTTTCCCATTAGTGGTCGCCATTTTGGTGACTCTCCATGCATGTTTGTTTTTCCTCTTGCATGTTGATCTTCCACACTTGTTTTACACTGATATATCCATAATTAGTTAGATATTCACTTCAACTTGCACCATAACTCAGATCTTCTTGTTTCCCTTGGTCAATGTTTGCCTTGTCTAACTGGGCATTGCGCAAGTCCAAGGCTCAAGCTCTAAGATTGGCCTCTAAGACTATGCAATGCACAGTACCTAGATGGCCCAACTATGAATTGCACAATTCTTGGGCTTAAGCTGATCAAGGTGGATGTTGGTGGCCACCTGCCTATCCCACTTGGACCCCCACAATTGTCTCTTTCATTTTTTTTTTAGTTTCCTTAATTGTAGCACAATTTACTATTTTTAGAAATTTTTCGGGTCCTGAACTTCCGGAGCCATTTTGAGGCCCTAAACAACGTTTTTGGGGAAAACTAGGAGCAACATGGGTCCATGGACCGATGTTTCCCATCCCAAACTTGTATTCCTTGGATAGATGTTTCTAACAAGGTATTGTGCGTGTCAAACGAAGATCGTATGCCAAAGTTATGTCCCTGGGAAGTTGATGTACCACTTTACCCAAAACGGGGCCCATAGTTTGGCGCTTCATCACCTAGGGTTAGGTTTTTTGATGTTTATGGTTTTCCATTATTTCTCAACAATAAATATGCCTTCAAGCCTCATTGTAAGATAGTTCAGAGGCATGTAGCCGCCACACCTCTCCTCAGAGATAAGCTACCATTGCCCGAGCTAGTTTATTTCCATTTCTGTTTGTAAGCATATTTCAGTATTTTACATTAATGAAATGAAGTATTATTTCTGTGGAATCTCTGTATTTATGGTTATCTCTGTAATTTGTTGCGTTCCTCTTTAAATCTGGATCATTGGTATCAGAGCGGTCTGCTCTTTCTCTGTTTTTCTTTGCATGTCCCCAACGAGGTTAGGATATAAGTAGTTAGCGATTGAATTGATCGAACCCTTGCAAGACCAGCCTCGAAAATCCTAACGGCCTCCCATGGCAGACGAAAAGAAAGATGAGGGGGCAGAAGATCCTATCAAAATGTTGCTCAAAGAAGTGCTCAAGCAACAAAGGAACGCGATGATGGAAAACTTTTCCCAGATCCTCCAATGATTACCCAGGGGCGACGCATCTGCTTCTAACAGCTATGCTGGAAACGCCACACCCTTTAAGGTACAAGTTAACTTTGAAATGCCCATATTCAAGGGTTAGATAGATGCATATGTCATAGATAAATGGTTAAATCTGCTAGAAGGTTATTTTTCTACTCATGATTTCTCCAACTGGGAAAAAATTACTTTTTCACTTCTCAAAGCAGCCCCCCACGTCAAGGACTGGTTGGAAACCTACTGCAAGCAGAAGGATGAAATTACAGGCTCACTATTTTGAGCCGCACCCACTTGGAATTCATTCTGGGATGCCATCAAGGAGTAGTACTACCCTGTCAAAATCTATGAGGATACATACATAAAGTGGAACACGTTGTGGTAGGGAAGGGACCAAGATATGTTGGAGTTCACAAATATTTTTCATACCCTTCGCACAAAGTTGGATATCAAGGATTCTGAGTTGCATTTGGTACTCAATACCACGACTGCCTACATAGATACATCCAGGATGAGATGGAGTTCCTGAACATCTTCTCGCTCAACACGGTGTACCGATATGCTGTCAAGATCGAGCAGAAGTTTAAACAAAAGAAGCAAGACTTTGGATCTATGAATCCGAAGAACAAAGGACAAATCCAAGGCAGGGTGATCCAAGACAACTCGTCGAAGCTGCAAGAAAAGAATAAGACCACAAATTCAAAGAAGGAAACAAGAAAGTGATGTGAGTTCCATAAGAGCCCCACTCATAACACAAGTGAGTGTCGAACCAAGCAATTGTTGGTGGCCGAGTTGAAGGCTTCAGAATCAGATGCATGTTCTGACCCTAAGTCAAAACCCGACAAGGGGAATGACAAAGGTAATAAAATCATTGATGTGGAGCCTAGCGCCACTGTTGCCACCACCAAGATCTAGAAGAACAAGCCTGGAGATCCAGAGGAGGGGAAGCATCTTTTCCACTCACAAATATGGGTGAAGGGTTCTCCACTGCAATTCATTGTTGACAGTGGGAGCCAAAAGAACCTCATTTCAGCAAAGGTCATGAAGCGGCTAGGACTACCAACCATACCACACTCACAACCGTACAACATCAGGTGGATTCACCAAGAATGAGATCTTCGAGTCCGCCAGTAGTGTTGTCTTCCCTACAACATCAAGCCCTTCACAGATGAGGTATTGTGTGATGTTGCACCGCTTGATGTTTGTGATGTATTATTAGGCCAACCATACTTGTGGAAGCGACATGTTGTGTATGAGTCAAGGCCTCATGTTATTATTATTTCTTTGTGTAATACATTATGCAGGATACCAGTGGTAGCCCCACCTACCGCCACTTATTTGATCTCTGCTAAGAAAGGCACTACAATCATCTCCGAGACTAGGAAATTTATTTTCTGTCTGGTTCCCTCTCAAAGTAAGGGGAAGATCGTAGCGACATCCATGGACCTCGGGAAGGGTTCCTCCACGTAGCAGAAGTAGGTGGATACGGTCATGAAAGAAGATAGGGACATCCTCTCCTCACCCAAAGGGGTACCATTGCACTGTCAGGTCAAGCATTCGTCTGATCTGACTTCTGAAGCACCTCCACCAAATGGGCCGATCTATCACCACTGCATTCTGGAAAATGACAAGTACAAGCAGCGACATGATCAACATTAGGTACCACACAAGTTTCAAGTGGGCGACAAAGTCTGGTTGCATCTGCAGAAAGAACGCCTTACAAGAGCCCATCAGAAGCTCAGACCACTCCGATATGGTCCTTACACCATTACCAAGGTTATGGGAAACAATGCTTTGGATCACAACATTCCCCCATTCCTTCTCTTGCACTGAGTATTCAATGTGGACCACCCTCGACCATGCTTCCCACCATTACTGGACACATCAGAGGTTGCAGAATAGCTCACTAGGGACCAAGTTCAACAGAAGTTTCCTCATCTCATGGAGGAATTCAATGCAATGGGGACCATTACTTCTTAAGGGGGGAGGAATGATCTAGGTGGATCTTGGTGGCCACTCGCCTATCCCACTTGGACCCCCACAACTGTCTCTTTCATTTTTTTTTTCAGTTTCCTTAATTGTAGCACAGTTTACTATTTTTAGCAGTTTTTCTAGTCCTGAACTTCCGAAGCTGTTTTGAGGCCCTAAACGACGTTGTTTGGGAAACCTCAAAGCAACATGGGTCCATGGTTTGATATTTTTCATCCAAATTTGTAGTCCTCGGATAGATCTTTCTAACGAGGTATTGTGTGCATCAAACAGAGATTGTATGCCAAAGTTACGATGCTGGGAAGTTGATTTACCAATTTACCTAAAATGGGGCCCATAGTTTGGCGCTTCATCTCCTAGGGTTAGTTTTTTGGATGTTTAGGGTTTTCCATTGTTTCTCAACAATAAATAGACCTTCGAGCCTCATTGTAAGACAGTTCAGAGGCATGTAGCCACCACATATCTCCTCAGAGATAAGCTATCATCGCATGAGCTAGTTTATTTCCATTTTTGTTTGTAAGTATATTTCAGTATTTTACATTAATGAAATGAAGTATTATTTCTGTTGCATCTCTATATTTATGGTTTTTCCTATAATTTGTTACATTCCTATTTAAATCCGGATAAGTGCTATCAGAGCGGTCTACTCTTTCTTTTTTTTTCTTTGCATGTCCCCAACAAGGTCAGGATATAAGGAGTTAGGGCTTGAACTGGTTGAACCCTTGCAAGACCAGCCTCACAAATCCTGATGACCTCCCATGGAGAATGAAAAGAAAGATGAGGGGGCAGGAGATCTTATCAAAATGTGGCTCGAAGAAGCCCTCGAGCAACAAAGGAACGCGATGATGGAAAACTTTTCCCAAATCCTTCAACAACTACCTAGGGGCGATGCATCTGCTTCCAACAGCTACTTTGGAAATGCCACACCCTTTAAGGTACAGATTAACTTTGAAATCCCCATATTCGAGGGTTAGATAGATGCAGATGTTGAAGATAAATGGTTAAATCTATTAGAAGGTTTTTTTTGTTCATGATTTTTCCAGCCGGGAAAAGATCACTTTTGCACTTCTCAAAGCGGCCCCCCACTTTAAGGACTGGTGGCAAACCTACTATGAGCAGAAGGATGAAAGTACGGGCTCACTATTTTGAGCCACACCCACTTGGAATTCATTTTGGGATGCCATCAAGGAGCAGTACTACCCTGTCAAAAGCTATGAGGATAAATACATAAAGTGGACCACGCTGCGGCAGGGAAGGGACCAAGATGTGTCGGAGTTCAAAAATATTTTGCATACCCTTCGCATAAAGTTGGGTATCGAGGATTACGATCTGCATTTGGTACTCAAATGCTGCGACTAACTACATAGATACATCCAAGATGAGATGGAGTTCTTGAACATCTCCTCGCTCAGCATGGTATACTGATACATTGTCAAGATCGAGCAGAAGTTTAAACAAAAGATGCGAGACTTTGGATCTGCGAATCTGAAGAACAAATGACAAAACCAAGGTGGGGTGACCTAAGACAACTTGTCAAAGCCGCAAGAAAAGAACAACACCACGAAGTCAAAGAAGGACATAGGAAAGTGGTGTGAGTTCCACAAGAACCCCACTCATAACACAAGTGAGTTTCGAACCAAGCAGTCGTTGGTGGCCGAGTTGAAGGCTTCAGAATCAGATGCATGTTTTGACCCTGAGTCAGAACCCGACAAGGGGAATGACAAAGGGAAGAAAATCATTGATGCCGAACCCAGCGCTGATGTTACCACCACCAAGATCCAGAAGAATGAGCCCGAAGATCCAAAGGAGGGGGAGCATCTTTTCCACTCACAGATGTGGGTGAAGGGTTCACCACTACAATTCATTGTTGACAATGGGAGCCAAAAGAACCTCATTTCAATAGAGGTCATGAAGCGGCTGGGACTACCAACCATACCACACCTACAACCGTACAACATCGGGTGGCTTCACCAAGGACGTGATCTCCAAGTCCGCCAACAGTGTCGCCTTCCCTACAGCATCAAGCCCTTCACAGATGAGGTATTCTATGATGTTGCACGGTTAATGTTTGTGATGTATTATTAGGCCAACCATACTTGTGGAAGTGACATGTTGTGTATGAGTCAAGGCCTCGCACTATTATTATTTCTTTTTGTAATACATTATACAGGATACTAGAGGTAGCCCCACCTACCGCCACTTCTTTGATCTCTGCTAAGAAAGGCAGTAAGATCATCTCCCAGACTAGGAAATTTATTTTCTATCTGGTTCATTCTAAAAGTAAGGGGAATATTGTAGCCACATCCATGGCCCCCGAGAAGGGTTCCTCCATGCAGCATAACCAGATGGATACGGTCATGAAAGAAGATAGGGACATATTCTCCTCACCCACAGGGGTACCGTTGCACTATCAAGTTGAGCATTCGTCCGATCTGACTTCCGAAGCACCTCCACCCAATAGGCCAATCTATTGTCACTCCATTCTGGAAAATGCCAATTACAAGTAGTGATATGATTAGCATAAGTTACCACACAAGTTTCAAGTGGGCGACAAAGTCTGGTTGCATCTGCAGAAAGAACGTCTTACAAGAGCCCATCAGAAGCTCAGACCACTTTGATATGTTCCTTACACCATTACTAAGGATGTGGGAAACAATGCTTTGGAGCACAACATTCACCCATTCCTTCACTTACACCGAGTGTTTAATGTGGACCGCCCTCGACCATGCTTCCCACCATTACTGGACACATCAGAGGTTGCAGAACAACTCACTAGGGACCAAGTTCAGTAGAAGTTTCCTCATCTCATGGAGGAACTCAACACAATGGGGACCATTTTCTTCCTAGGGGGGAGGAATGATCTAGTGGATGTTGGTGGCCACCCGCCTATCCCACTTGGAACCCCACAACTGTCTCTTTCATTTTTTTTTAGTTTCCTTAATTTTAGCACAATTTACTATTTTTAGAAGTTTTTTGGGTCCTAAACTTCCAGATCCGTTTTGAGACCCTAAATAACGTTTTTCTGGGAAAACTAGGAGCAACATGGGTCCATGGACTAATTTTTCTCATCCCAAAGTTGTAGTCCTTGGATAGATCTTTCTAACGAGGTATTGTGTGCATCAAACGAAGATCGTATGCCAAAGTTACGACCCCGGGAAGTTGATGTACCAATTTACCCAAAACAGGGCCCATAGTTTGGCGCTTCATCTCCTAGGGTTAGGTTTTTGGATGTTTAGGGTTTTCCATTGTTTCTCAACAATAAATAGGCCTTCGAGCCTCATTGTAAGACAGTTCAAAGGCATGTAGCCGCCACATCTCTCCTCATAGATAAGCTACCATCGCCCGAGCTAGTTTATTTCCACGTCTGTTTGTAAGCATATTTCAGTGTTTTACATTAATGAAATGAAGTATTATTTCTGCTGCATCTCCATATTTATGGTTATCTCTGTAATTTGTTGCGTCCCTGTTTAAGTCCAGGATAAGCTACCATCGCCTGAGCTAGTTTATTTCCATTTTTGTTTGTAAGCATATTTCAATATTTTACATTAATGAAATGAAGTATTATTTTTGTTGCATCTATGTATTAATGGTTATCTGTGTAATTTGTTGCGTTCCTATTTAAAACTCGTGGCCACTGAGACTGCACAATACATAGTCTCCACCTCAGTCTGCCCACGAAGAACTATGCATTGTGCAGTCTCTAGCCTCAAGCTACACCACTAGCTGCTGAGACTGTGTAATGGATAGTTCAAGCAACCAATCTCCCTCCTTCACCTCAAAATTTGTGCAATTTTCTCAGTCACTCCATGTGGTTGTTTCTTTATCTTGCTTAGAAAATCATTTTGTTGAAGCTAATTTATGTCTTCCATGAGTGATTTTTCCTCCCACATGGATTGCAAGTTTTGAGAATTTCTCTTCATTAATCACTGACATCATGGAACCAAGGATATCTTATTCAAAGGATACAATAGAGAGAAACACTAGGTAGGTAGTTGAGACTACGTCAGTTTACTTGCATGTTTACTCAAACACTCAATTGTTTGTAGAAAAGGAATCAAATATCACATGGAAAAAGATGAATGGAATTTTCTCACCAAGAACCTTCAAAGAATATTTGGAAGACCAGTAGATGTATTTCAATGTCAAGCAATTAGATCTACACAAGATTGCATGCAGATATCCAACTTTTCCATGCTCAAATCATGCCATCTCGATACTATCCCATACAGATTCAAAGACTATGACTCTCAATAGTGCCAGTGGATAAACAATTGCTTCTTTTCTTACACCGAATTATCATCTTATGTACCATTTTCTGGAGCTAAAATCACTCATGGTGCCAAATGAAATTGTTGAATAGGTTATCCATTTTATAAAATATTCTCAGTCAGTGGGTGCTATTAATGGTGAATCTATTGGGGAGAGAGTAGTGACACTTTTCTCCTTATCTAAGAAACAACGAGCTTCTTTTGAGATTGTCTTATACCACTTTGTTAATGTTGAAAAGAATGATGCTTTGAAAATGATTATTTAAGGAATAGCTAGAACTGGGAATTATTCTCTTATTCACTGTATTTGTCATGCTCTTTGTACTTCTACAGTGGGTGGTAGAATTTCACTATTATTTCCTGCTCCTTTTGGCATTGTTTCTTTCAATATACATGGAAAAACAATACACTCAACTTTAAAAATTCCTATAAAAGATATGAAATCGCTGAGTGGAAAGCACTAGAAACGTTTCAAGAAGAAATGAGGGACATGTGTTATGTTCTTATTGATGAGATGAGCTTCATAGGTTTGAGGTTTTTTATACAGATAGATGCACATTTGTGAGAAGCCTTTCCTGAAAACAAGGACTCTCCCTTTGGTGGCAGGTCAATGATTCTTGTGGGTGACCTTGGGCAGATGCCTCCTATCAAGGATAAACCTTTGTATGTAGGGAGAACATTAGGGAACGTGTTGTGTGAAAGCTTCAATATTGTTGTCAATTGTGATAAAATCTTCAAGCAATAGGGAGATGATCCTAGACAAGCTTCTTTTTGCATACTTTTAACTAATATCATAATTGCACAACCTACTCTGCATGATTGGGATCTTCTCATGTCATGTGTTGATAGTTTCCTGCGTCTAGAGGAAAATCGTTTATTTGATTCTTTGGTTCACTTGTTCGTAACGCATAATTTGGTTGACCTGAATGATCAAAAGATGCTCAGATCATTGAATTTCCTAATTGCGAGGTGTGTTGCATAGTAGAGCAGAAGAGTGGAAACAGTTGACAGCAAGAATAATGTGTTGGAGCATGAGGTGTCGTTATGTCATGGAGAGTTTTTCATGTTGATGTAATTTGTGGGTTGAAGTTGTGTTGATAAATGGTGCACTTGGATATGTTGAGGATATCTACTATATGGCTAGTTCAAATCTACCTGAACTTCTAGTGTTTGCTATAGTTATTTTTGAGAAGTACACTTGTGTTCCATTTGATATAAATTATCCAAATATTGTGCCTGTAATACCAGTTGTTAGAGGGAATCTTAAATAAATGTCTTTAAAAATGGTGTGGGTGTTTAGTATACGCAAATTGTAGGGGATGAGTTTGCAACAAACCACTTTTGACATAGGAGATAGAGAGAGGAAGGGTTTGACATTTACAATTATATCAAGAGTGAAATAGTTGGATGGTTTCCAGATTTCATCAGCTTGTTATTTTCAAGGTTTTTCTAAAATGAAAAAAATGAATATGTCACACTTAGGAAGAAGGAGGAGGAATAGTTAAAGACAATATCATTGTAACAAATTTATTTTGTTCAATTACAATATTGTAAAAAATTTATTGTTGCATGTATCACCAGAAAATACATTGCTTGGAAATAAATTTTGTTGAGAAGCAAAAGAATTAGGTGCATTTTTGTTTGAATGTAAGGGTTCACAGTTAAAAATATATGTAGTCATACAACACATATTTATTTTGTTTATTATAATATTCTAAAGAAAATATTATTGCATGTATCACCAGAAAACACATTTCCTGGAGAGAACTTTTGTTGGGAAGCAGAACAATTAGGTGCATTGTCATTTTAATGTCAGGGCTCATAGTAAAAACTATATGCAGTGAGACAACATATAACAATGTGCTTTTAGAGAGAAAATAAAGTTCAAGATATGGTAAGAAGTGTTGAACATGATATCATTATATATAGGAAGATCTACACATCAATAAAGTCAACAGAAAAGTAGGAAAATCATGCACTAACAAAATAAATTGAAGACAGGAAATCTGTGTGATAGCTAAATAGGAATTCAACTCACGCTTTTGTTTTACAAAAGGTTTCACTGCAACAATTGATTGGGAAATGAAAATTTTGTTCCAAAAATATATTTGCATGTGATGACAAAAAAAAAAATACTTGAAAACAAGTTATGATTAAAACATTGACAATTAAGTGCATTGTAGTTTGAATAAGAGGGTTCACTATGAAATACATATGCAATAAAAAAACATATAAAAAATTTCTTTTACAGAAAGAAATACATAGCAAGATATTTTGATAAGTGTAGAACAAAATATCCTTCTATCCAACCACAAATATATATTAATAATGTTAAAAATTGAGTACAAGATATGTACGTTAAGAGATAAAAGTCATGACAAAAAATGAATATTGTGGGACAACGCACATTGAAGCCAGAGTTTTTTTCTACATAAACTTTAAACATGAAAGATTTCATGTCGAAATACAAACCTTGTTCGGAAAATATATTTGCATGTATCGCCAAAAAAAAACTTACATGAAAATAATTTATGTTCTAAATATGAGTGGCTATCTGCACTTTAGTTTAAATAAGATGCTTGGCTATGAAATAGATATGGAATCAAAGAAGAGACACAATTTCTTTTGAAAAAAAAAGGTGTAACATACGCTGACAAGTGTTTAGGATAATATCTTAATATTCAGCTAGACATAGACATGGATAAACCTAAGAGCTAGGTGGAAAATATATGCATTAATAAATGAAAGTGATGATAAGGAATTAACATTATAGGTAAATACACATTCAAGTCCGACTTTTGTGTTGGAAAAAGATATGTCATAGAAAATTGATTAGAAATAGAAATCTTGTTGCATAAATATGTTTGCATGCAATTGCATAAATAAGAAACTTGAAAGGAGACTATCTTGAAAACATGAGGAGTTAGTGCAATATAATTACAATACTGTGATTTAGTGAAAAGAAAATATGTCAACATAGAGCAGAAACTAGTTCGTTTTGACAAAGGAAAAATAATAGTGTGCCATATGCTAAGGAGTATTTAAGAGAATGTGGAAATATTATGCCATAGATATACATGAATAAAGTTAAGAATTGAATGTCATATACATCCATTTAAAAATTAAAGAGATAATAGGGAATCAATCCTCTAGGTAAATATGCACTCAATTGGGAGTTTTATTTTTGAAAAAGACTTTTACTTTAAAAATTTCTTAGGAAATGCATGTGATGTTTGAAAAATATACTTACATGTAATCCTAAAAATATAGAGCTTCAGAATAAAATATGTTGAAAACGATAACAATTTAGTGCATTATAGTTTCATTACCAAGCTTCACTTTCAAATAGATATGCAATCACAAGGGAAAATAGCAAATTGTTTTGAGCAAGAAAACAAGGTGTATGATATTCGAAAAACATGTGCAACACAATATGTCAATATTGAGTGAGAGATCAACATGAGTAAACTTAAGAAGTGAAGAGAAGGTATATGCATTAATAAAAGAAAGTTATCAGAGGAACAATATGCATTCAATTCCAAATTTTTGTTTTCAAAAAATTCTTTCACATCATGAGCATAGGGACTCTTACTCCAAAATAAGAGGTCATATAAATAGCATTGAATAAAAGGAAACTATGTTTGATAGTCTGGAATTAGAAAATATGTAAGATTTGTGTGCAAAAAAAGTAGAATTCCCGCTCTCAAATTTTAGTCCTTCCTGGAAGAATTTTGTGCACGGAAATGTCACAGGCCCTTCAATCTTCGTCCTCCTCATATGAGTCTTCTTTGTCCATCCTGAACAAATGTGGTGCGCTTGACCTGATGTACTTAGCCCAATATGAGAATAACTGAGAAATTGTTGAGAAGTAAATAGGATTAAAATGAGTAATATTCACTTCGCACATAGATATGAAATTTTGTACAACTCCTTTCTTTTTTTTTCACTTGATTCTAAATTTAGAATTGAATTTGATTTGCTCAAAGGGAAACTGCATAAATATTTGAAATTTTTCTTGATTCTAGGTTTTGAAGTTGTTTATTACTCTTTAGTCATATGTGGCATTATCTTTGAGATTATGTTGCATTTAGCCATATTTTACATATTTCAATGGTTTGGATCCTCACAAGTCGAATTCCACTATAAAATATGTCCCAATCTCCCATACTAATAGATATTTTTCAGTGGCCCTTTTGATGCATTCTTTGATTTCTTTTGGCTCAAATTGTCGTTGAATCAAAGAAGAAAACATTAGTATTTTATCCATTTTGGAGAATTTTGGGATGTTGTAAGGGTGGAGATGTGTTTCCCATTCAAGAATTAATGTTAATTTTTCTTTGATGTACTTGTATTCTTCAACAAAATATTTTATTCTGTCCTCAAGATCCATATTTTGTTGAAAATATCTGCAAATGTTTTCCATTTCTTTATAAAACTTAACATGGTATTTCCTCAATATTTGGTTGTCATGTATTGCCTATGTCTTAAAAATCTGTAGACTATTCTTCACTTCATGACTTTTAATTGATTGAAACTTAAGAGATTCAATTTCTTGCTTCATTGTTGTCATCATGGTTAGAATGTTGTTGTCACATTCTTCTTTCAATATTCAAATTTGTTGTGCATGTGCCTTTTCAATTTGCTGGATCTTTGCTGAGTGTTTAATCTTCAATTCATTCAACTGATTTTGGTATTCATTCTACAGGTTTTTTCTTTCAATGACGAACCCAGCTATGAGCATTGTGGAATGGTTTTTCCAACTTTCTTCACTGAAATATTTGATTTTCTCTATTTCACTTTCAATATGTTTTATCCTCTATAGGTTGTTCTTGTATGTGGTGGAAATTTCACCAACATGGCGTTGGTTATAATTAACAAAGGATCCTACAACTTGGGGTGATTCCTCATTTTTTCCTCAACATTTCTTATTTCTTGCCAACTGAATTCTGAAATGGTTTCGAAATTGTCAAAAAAAAAAAATATTCGTTCTTCTAACAATTGACATGGTTTGAGCATTAAAGTAATACTCAGTCAGGGATGGAACACTTTTATCAGCAGTTTCTACTTCAGTGACGAGTTTAAATAAAAAATACTCGAGATAGACTTTCATAGAAATTGGAGTCATGGATGTGTCATGAAAAGTCCATGGAATAGATATCTGCGTACTTTGTTCTTGCTTCTCAGGAAACTCTTTTTATCTACTAGAGAAAGTGGTCAATGTTGACATAGGGGTCCTCGTAATTTGGTATGAATCTTTGTTTTTTACAATATGCATATATGGAGGTTCCTCATGAATTTTCTACCACTTTGTATGTCCCTTGGTGGTGTCGTCTGGGCTGTGAATAATAATGATACTACCGCCAAAGCAAGTATGTTTCTGTTTTGCCTGTTATTTCTTTGGTGTTTATTGTTTATGACCTGTGACTTTTGTGTTCCTTTGAACCTGTTGGTCTATCTTGGTATTTGGCTCTTTTTCTTTAACAATGATTTCTTTTTGTGTGCTTGTCTCTAGAGTTGTAAGACAAATAACACGAACATTTTCAAGTTGGGATTATTCTATTTTTGGAGAGGAGGAAACAAGTCTGAAATAGTGTCATTGAAATTGTAATTCAAAATATCAACAGATTTGATCTATTCAATTGCAGTATTTTTATGAAGACTCTTCTGGTTAAGGAAGTACTCATAAAAAGTTTGTCTAAAATGTTGCAGTTTACTTCTAACCTCCCTACTCAATGATCTCCCTCTTTTAAAATCTTATTGAAAATGATCAATATTAATGAAAATTTCATCAAAGAGAGGTTTCTAGTGTGTGTAGGTTTTGATGTAGTTGATAGTACTATAATGGACATTTATGATTCCCCAAGGGTCATACTGATGAAGGGGCAATGAATAAAACCACACATGGTTGAGTTCTTCAGCCTTCTTAAATGCATGCCCTCGGTCCTTGAGGCAAACTTTTCCAGAGTGAATTGGGAAGGTCAGTCAGATTTTATTCTAAAGTTTGTTGAATTTCCGAGCTTGACCATTCAAGGAAATTTGATTGTCTAACTTTCTTAAAGCTATCCTTTGTAGAATATATCTAGGAAGAAGATGAGGGCCAAATTCATATCCATAAACTCTGATATATGTGAATAATACTTTCACGAACCAGTCTCCAATTTCTTCTAAGGCCTCTTTAAGACCTTCACTAACCCCGCAGGGGGTTTTTGCAAACATAATCTAGTGGAAAGGGGTCATCTCATAATTAAAAGTATTATAAAAGTGGAATTTGAGGTTACTTTCCCATAAAATAGGCGTGAAATTATGAATAAGCAGTTGTTGCTCAAGTGGGTGGTTCCATTTCATTAGAGGAAATGAAACAAAAGAAATTATAATATCAATAATATAGGCTGACATGAAAAAGAGTTGAACAGATCCCAAAGGAGAAAAAATGGAAAAAATACAGGAATGTATTAAATTCTGATAAAGAATTTCAACCCAATTGAAACACTTTGAATTGTTGAGTAGGTTATGTATTAGATCCATCCATTGTAGCTTGCAATGCTTAGGGTCTTTCCCTCCACATAGATGAGACAAAATTTTGATGAGGAACCTAATCGGTCTTTTGAAAATGGTGACCAAATATTCTTTTGATTCCCTAAGTTTGAAACCTTCCCTTCACACTTGGTGAATATCGTGTTGTTGAAGTTATCAAGTAACTAGCTGTTCAAGAAAACTTAGGGAGGAATAAGCTTGTAAATTGTTGAAATTAATTGTAGATTCCAAGAGGTTATAACATTTTTGTTGTAGTTTGATATAGTGCGAGTAGGAAAATCCAAATGTCGCATGACCCAATATCATAATAAGGAAAACTTTTTGCTCTAGAAGTAACTTTGGGGAGTTTTGTACCTTTAATTTTTTCAAATTGAGTGTTTTTGTCCTCAATTGAAGTTTCAGAATTTAACCAGCTTCTATTCTCAAAGAAATTATAAATTTCTTCCCACTTCATCATACCTACCATTTGGGTTTTGAAGGTGGAGTCGTAGATGAGATTTTCATTGACATTAAAGACCTATGGTTCAAGATTTTTAGCTCCCTTTAGGCATTCCTTAATGTGTTGTATAGCCTCCTTTGATGTCGTGGATTTACCTTTCTTTCCCATGTTGTGCCCTGAAAATGAATAATAAAAAAATTCAACTTTGTATGAGAGATATCAAATTTACTAGTGCAATTATGTATGAGTGTGCATGTTTACCAAAAATCAAAACCCTTTTTAGTGAATTTGAACTTGAAAGTTTGTAATGAGGGATAAGTTTCGGAGAACCACTGTAAACATGGTGTAGAGAAGAGAGTGAAAGATAGAGAGCAAAAATAAGGAAAGTTGCTAAATTTTGTTTAAACCCTCTAGACATTGAATAGTAAATTCACATGAAATGTGTTAATTATTCATGCAAGTGATGAAACATTTCAACCATTTGCATGCGAAAATCGAGGTGAGGTTGCATGGTCAAAGTTGAGGGAATGTTTTTTTTTAAGCATAACAGCTTCACATTTCAAAGTTTGTTTTAAAAAATAGTAACAAAAGCTAAAATATAATTATGGTTGGCACATAAACTGTAAAATAAATGATTTTATTCCTATTCAGAGAGGAAGGCAGTTTGAAGTCGTGATGTTGTTAAATTTAGCTTTCTAAGAATGGTGGTCATGATCCCAATCTCCACCGAGGTCGGGGTGAGAGGGAGTGGTGTAGCTGTTACAACCACCCTCCAAAATTTTACTAATGCTTTGATTTTCAATCCTTCCTTCTTTCCACCGGAGCCTATCTTTTATTGTCATCAAGTATTCATGCTATGATAAAAGACTTATTTTTTCATGCATTTATTTTGTTGTACTGATCCCTGTTCGATACCTTCCAAACACAGGCTAACTTCTGACTTGACCTTGCAGCATCGCTGGGCTTCCCTCCAGAATTTGCGCCATCTTGGAAGGCAGGCTAACCTTGTCCCCTAGAATTAGAAAATTATTCTTTGTAGGCCAATATTGAGAATGAAAACTATGAAACTCTGGATTGCATCCCAACCATGATGATGGAAAATGTGCAAAGCATCCCGTGAGCTCGGAAACTATATAATTCACTGAGTCAATAAGTTGCCCAGTCATCGGGAATTGCACAATCCTTCTTGGGAGTGTGCATGCAATTTTCCAAAAAAAGCAAAAGGAAAAAAATAAAAAAGAATCCCTAGAAAATAGGGATTCACTAATGAGTTTCCCAAAGGTGGCACACTTACTATTTTTTAAACTTTCGACCAAGTGTTGCTTTTTCCTTGATTTTATGCATGTGCATCATCAACCCTAATTTGTTTAGATCTATATAATGGACACCCCTAGAGATAAATTTCACATTTTAACTTGGAGGTCTAACATTACCAAGGAGATCAAGGAGCCTTCATTGGAGTTTTCGGTGCTTTTCGAGGTGAGTTTTTATTTTATCATATTTTATCGCTTTTTCTGTCACTTTTTTTCATTTGGTTTCTGTGTGTGTTTTCTTTCTTGTTTACTTTCATGGTTTCTAGAGTTTTAATATATATTAGCTTATATAAGTGTTGGTTTGATCCGTTTCTCGCCTTTTACAAGTGTCTCTTTAGTTTTCTTATTCTTTCCCATTAGTGGTCACCATTTCGGTGACTCTCCATACATGCTTTTTTTCCCACTTGAATGTTGATATTCCACACTTGTTTAGCACTAATATATCCATAATTAGTCATATTTTCACTTCAACCTGCACCATAACTCAAATTTTCTTCTTTCCCACACTCTTGCCAGGTAAATCTGCTCATCCCTTATTCATTTTTTGTCTTGTCTAGCTAGGCTCAAGCTCTAAGATTGGACTCTGAGGCTACATAATGCACAGTGCCTGGATGGTCCAACTGTGTATTGTACAGTTCTAGGGCTCAAGCCCATCCCTTGGCCACTCACACTGCGCAATGCACAGTCGCCACCTCGACCTACCCAGGCATAACTACACATTGTGTAGTCTCTAACCTCAGGGTGCACCAATAGCTGTTGAGACTATGCAATACATAGTTCAAGCAGTGAGTCTCCCTCCATCACCTCAAAAATTATGCAATTTTATTAGTTAGTCCCTGTGGTTGTCGCTTGATGTTGCTTATAAAATCATTTTGTTGAAGCTAATTTATGTCTTCCTTGAGTTATTTTTCCTCCTACCAGTATTGCAGGTGTTGAGTATTTCTCTTCATCAGTCATTGACATCATGACACCAAAGAGATGTACTTCAAAGGATACCATAGAAAGAAGCACCAAGGAGGCAATTGAGAGTACACAAGTTTAGAAAATGAATCAAATATCACATGGCAGAAAGTGAATGAAATTTTCTCAGCAAGAACATTTAAGGAAGATCTGGAAGACCGGTATGTGTATGTCAATGTCCAACAATCAGGTCTACATAGGATTACATGCAGATATTCAACTTTTCCATGTGCAAATGTTGTCAGCCGAATAATATCCCATATATATCCAAAGACTATGACTCTCAATAGTGACAGTGGACAAAGAATTGTTTCTTTTCTCGCACTGGATTATCATCTTATGTACCATTTTCCGCAGCTAGAATCACTCATGGATTCGTAATTTTATGTGATAGATAGCTACTTGAACACCAAGGATATTGTAATAGGCTATGCGAAAGATCCAACAAAGTTCCATCAGACACCTAAAAACACCTACAAGACAAAATATCTTAGGATGGCCTATCAGATCTTGATAGTTTTATGTTGCAAAAGCTACATCCAGCAGAGCACCAAGACCTTTCCTCAAAGGTGGGAATTCCTCCTGAACTAGGTTTTGAATGAGGTAAACCATTCAACTAGCTATACCTAGTGGCTCAGTAATTGCGGATCCATGTAGCCAATGCCTTGAATCCTCCCAAGGGAACAGAAGATATATTTTACATGTCTCCATATCTGTTGGATGCAATATGTGCACAAAATGCATTCCCTGGCATGAATTAGACTTGGAAACCATGAGAGCTCATCGGGTATTTTTATTGCAAGATGCTTTTGGAGTGCATCAACAAAGGAGTAATGGAGAAGCTAACTAATCAATTCCTCATTCCATTGTACAAGTTGATCTTTGAGGAATATCCACCTTGCATGTCACATGGGGCATGGAAGCAGTGTTAGAGATAATACATTGGTTTGCATCACGAGATGGAAATTTCCTCAGTTTGTTCAGCGGACAAAAGTCTTTGCATATTTTACCAAGGTATTCCATCGATAAGTTAGTCACACAAGAATTTGTGTATCATCTCTTCACAGGGTTATTAACAGCCTTTCACAGGAAGAAGAAATCCCCTTGGCCAACTCTTCCTATGCAAATCAGATTGTAGGAGATGAAGAATATGAAATTCATGGATACAGAGGGAACGACGATAGAAAATTTTTCATTCGGTACTCTAGAATTCAATCTGTACGATCCCCATAATGTTTATAGAGACCAGTGTACTAGGATTTATTTCTATTGGCTAAGCGGGACCTTTCACTAATCGGAGGATGAACCATGGAAGAATTGTTACAATACCTCAAAGTCCTGCGAGCCAGTTAGTTTTGCAAGAACTTCACATGCTACTCCATAAAAAGAAATCACTCTAGAAGCAGTACCAGCAAAATGGTGCAACCCGATGTATAAGAAGGGAAAGAGGAAAGTTTTGCACAGTCCAGGGGGAGAGCAAAGCCGCAAGATGAAAGAACATCCAGTAATACTTAAAGTGGTCATGGCAGCATAGAATAAGAGGAAACAGAGGGTGTAGGAAGCATAAAAAAAATAGAAGGAAGAACAACAGCACAAGATATTGGAGGAAGAAAGGTGAAAAGTAGTAGCATAAGAAATAACACGAGGAAAAGTTGAAGAATAAGGGCAGAACTGACAGCTATAAGAGGAGAGAAAACAAATATAGGATAAAGATCTCGCTCAAGAGATTGAGGAGTTGATCAAAATCCAATACATGGAGGAGGAAATAGAGTCGTAGAATCAAGATGTCGACCTTATGCCAAGTACATAAGAGGCCACCATTCTCGCCATATTCCGGTAGAGAAAGATCCAAGCGAGGAAGAGGAAATTGTTCCTCTCGATGAAGGTTCGATTATGGAAACGTACAATCTAACTTATGACAAACTTCAAAAAAAGATTGTAGAAGCGATGAATAAACATGTTCTAGATGACCTCACATCTTCGGCATTCATCGGAGAAAGGGTGACCGTGACACACACCAGAAGAAATCTGGGTGCCATTTCCGCAGCCAAATTGGCCTTTGCAGGTGCTACAAAGTCAAACACAGATAACCTGATGATCAAGAACAAACAATTGACAAAGAACTTGTAGGCTTCTAGGAAAGAGTTTTAACAACTCTGAGCAGAGATATAGAACGTAGCTCCCACATAGGTCTTTCTGGAAGAACTGAAGGAAGTGAGATTTGATGAAATATCAACACAGGCAAAGACCATGTAGAGTCTTTATGAGGAGCCTATTACCATGCATATGGTAGTTTTCCACTTTCATGTGTTGTAGAAGAAATGTAAAGATTATATCAAAACCATTAATTCTGTGTAATCAGCTATTGCTGCCATGCATGAATAGTCAATGCAATACAAAGGGGCACTTATTGAATTGGGAAAGAAGACAAGACAAGAGATAGAGTTGGAGAAAGAAAAGGTTCATATGCTCATCCAAAATAGTAAACAACTTGCCTTGTTCGTTTCCAACACTCAGGCCCCATATGCACGATTATACAACAACCTGGACTTCTTGGTAAAATTGCACAAGATCCCATCATTCGGGTCACTCATGGAGATCAAGCGCATGAATCAGGTTAGGAAGGAGATTAAAGAATACTTGGAACATTTGAGACAGATAGTCATCAAGGAAGATCTAGAAGTAAACAAACATAATATGAAAAAGTACATTGGTGGCCCTATCCAAATCAACATGATGCTTCTCTTGCTCAAGAAGGAAACACAAACGAATTCCAAATCATTCTACCGAGATGCCATGGAGGCTAGAGTCTGCATCGATCCTGACACCATTGCATAGTTTGGGTATGTCATCACGCAATAAAATCTTGGCAGCGTTACGTAATCAAGAAACATCAAGTGGAAGTTGTTGAGCTAGAGTTTCCCAAAACTCAAGCTTAATTGTTTTGTCTTATTAGGCTGTCTAGTTGGCTCTACCCAATTTTATCTTATATGTGTACGAGTGTATCATAATATTCTTTTGTAATTAATTTGTAAGTGGAATTCCAAGTGCCAATATTGGAATGTGAAGATTCATGACGTAATGAATGTAAAGAGATGTTGGTACCATTCCTTGACCTCCTTTTTCCTCTTCAAACACATTGTTTGCCTACCTTTTTCCTTCATACATCTCTTAGACCCCTTGGAATTGATTAGTTAACAGTATTATAGTTGTTAAATACATTAGAATTGATTTATGAGTTTTATGTTAAAGAATTAGGGATTTTTGATAAAAAGACTACAGGAAGTTGCAACATCCTGTAATTGGTTTATTGTTTGACATATGGCATGACAGCTAGGCTAAAGCAAAGGGTAGGGATGAAAAGTAGAATGTACAAGCATGGACGAACACCTATCCTACAGCAGAACCAACGCTCCTGGAGGCACGGTCAATGACGGTCAAAGTATAGCATGTTGGAGACAAAAGCAGCAATAGCATAGGGTTCTAAATCGATGTAGTTTTATTCATTTTTGAAATTGGTTCAGAATAGAAACAACTTAAAAACTATGCCATAGCAAAAGTGACAACAGCCGCATCATGAATGTACATTCATTTCGAAATGTAAATGTTGCAAAAACATATGTAAACACAGTTCTGTGTTGGCAGTTAGTATCATCATTGTATCGTTTTGAAAACAGAGTTTTTAAACTTAATACCAAAAACACGGTTGCAGTCACGATTATCATCGTTGCGTTGATTCTATAGTTGCTTGAGCACAGTCCAGTATACCTTTGAAACGCGGACGGGCCCTGCGTGGAACGGGTATACTGTTATTTTATTTCATTTGCAACTTCTGAATATTCAATAGTATGCACAGTGATTAGAGTTCAGTTATGCTTTCGTTGATTCAATTAGAAATTTGTATGAGTAATGTTTATGAGGGTAGCTTGAAAGATTAATTGCTGAGATCGTTGAATTGTATCCTGTAAGGGATCTGATCTTTCATTATTTTTAGGAGCATCTTCATGAACCCTGTTTCTTATATATTTGGATTTTAAGTGTGCTTATGATTTTAATACATTTCAATCTTTCATGAATGATAAACATGGAATGCTGAGTGTTTACTGAACAGGGGTTTTATGCACAGTATCCTGGTAAGGGGATTGAAATCTTGGTTTAAGTAATACACAGTGTTTTTAGAATAGGTAGATGAATTGAGTGACCTAAGTGTCCAGGTGATAAGGAGCATACCTCAACCTTCCGTAAATAAGTTATGTAACCTATCATCACAAACACTTAGTTAGGAATCCTTTATGTCTGTAGATTGTAGACGCATGCCTCGAAGTTTACTAACCCTGGTCGATAATAAATATAGCCTAATCTAGCACCCTAGATAGGACACTACATTTTGGCGCCGTTGCCAGGGAGGCGTACTTAAAGGATTTAAAAAAAAAAAAAAATCAATAAATAAAAACGAGCAAAAACATAGATTTAGAAATCATGTTCATTTATGCCTAGATTTAGAGACAATCAAGGTAGATTCATAAAAACCCCCCATCCAAAAACTAACCTATCATCAGGAGCAGACTCTTTAGGAAATACAACACCAGCTGAGGAAGTCACCATACAAGCATTAGAGGATAAACAAAAGTCAGGACAAAGACTTACTCTCATCGAAAGGCAAACTTTAGTAGCACATAAATCACAGAAGAAACACTTTCTTAGATTCTCCACACAAGGAGAAAGTAGCACAGTGACCGAACAATCTGTCTTTAATCTCCTCTTTAAAACAAGTGACACTGACACAGAGAAACCTATTAGAATGGTTGAGGAAGGAGATGGATCAGTACCAAATCAAGGACAAAGACATGAAGAAGAGTCAACCTTTAAGTTTCCTATACATGAACCACAAGAAGATGATGAGATCAAAATGAAAAACATACCTCCATCTGTGCTACCAAACTTTTATGGTATGGCTTCGGAAGACCAAGACTCATTCTTGTTCGAGTTTGACATTGTATGTCGAACATATGGTTACACAGATGATGCCCATAGGCTTAGACTCTTCCCAGTGACATTAAAGGCATCAGCCTTGAGATGGTTCATGAGGCTTGGTGAGCATGCGATAATCGATTGGGATGGCATGAGAAGAATATTTCTAAGGAAATATCAACCTTATTGTCAAGGAAAATTTTAAGGACGGAAAATTTTCTTGAAGTTTAAAACATTGGCGAATCTCGCCAATCCGTAATATGAAAAATATAAAATGTTTATTGATATATTTGTAACATATTCAAATTTATAATGATTTTATATATAGTCTCTATATCATGTTGGCGATTTTTAAGGTAAAATAATTCTATATTCTAAAATTTGGGCGAATTGTCTTTCATAAAAATTGGAAATTGGCGAATCTTTTTTGTGGAAAATCATGGAAAATTAGCCCACTGGGCGAACATTAGCCCCTAAAATTTTCCATGCTTATTGTAGATCCAAAGATTCCAAAGATGATATATTTAGAATGAGCCAACAAGAGGATGAAACCTTAGAGGAATACTTAGAACGGTTTGTCTACAACTTACAAAAATCCAAACACCGAACTATGCCTCTTGATCTGATCCGCACAATATTTTTGAAAGGCATCCGAGAGGAATACATGGATGATCTTAATTTGATGGGCAAAGGTGACATTTCTACCTTACCTTTTGAAGAAATCGCTGAGCTATGCGAAAAGTATTCAAGGAGCAAAGCTAAAATTGGAAAAAGAACCCTGTCATCCAAAGTCACAAAATCTGCTTCAGCAAGTGTCACAAGGGATAAAATAGGGAATCTGTTAGAAGAGTTTAAAACAGACCTGTTAAGCACCTTAGGGAACCAACTTGACACTCTAAAAGCTAAGAAGAAACAAGAAGATGAAGATCAGATAATGGCTATCTTCTGCCCAAAATGCCGGAAGAAAAATGCCTTAAAAGACTGCCCATTAGAAAACATCCAAGTTTGTGCTTTCTGTACTGAACATCATGATATATTTAATTGTCCTAAAGTTAAGGTTTTGCAGAACTGCAATACGGCAACTAATGCAGAGATGGAGAACGTGTAGTACATGGGAACAAAGAGACCATGGCAGCCAAGGCCAGCACCTCAAGGTATGTTTCCAAATCAAAATTTGCAATTTCCTGTAAATGATCAAATGTATGCTTAGAATTCATGGAATGTACCCATGCCATGGCAGCACCAAAATCACCCACAGCAACAATGGAGACCATCTCAACAATATTCTCAATCATGTCACGCATATCCTCCATCATACCAACCATATTCACAGCCATATCAACAATATCATCAACCATATTCATCACATCCTCAACCATATCAGCAGTATCCTCAGCAGCAAGTTGTTTACCAACCTCAACCTACTCAACAAGCACTGCCTGCTCCTCCACCAATAAAGCCACCACAACTGCAATTTCCATCTAACTCACAACCTCCCAGACCTACTCAAATTCCTGCTCAAACTGTCCCAAATCCAAATAACAGAGCAGAGAGGCCAGCCTACAATGTAGAAGAGGGAACCTCATATCCCACACTACCCTTGCAAAATATCAACTTGAGGTCTAGTAGGGTACTCCACAAAGATTCTCCAATAACAGATAAACAAGAAGAAAACACAGAAAATGAAAATGAAATGACAAATCAAAGAAAACCAAACGATGATACCAAAGATAAGCAGATGCAACCATTTCATCCACCTTTTCCAGACCGATTGGTCCAAATGAAACTTCCAATGTCTATACCACATTTTGATGTTTTAGATCAGCTCAAGAATGTCTATATAAAAATTCTGCTACTCCAAGCCATAAAATACATTCCCATATACACTAAATCAATCAAAGAAATGTGTCTTAAGAAGCCCACTAGGAAAAGGATTGATCCACAAACTATTCATGTTATAGGACATTTAGGTGGCCTTATGACAAATACCATCTCAATGGAAAAGTATGTTGATCCTGGTATCCCCAGAGTTACTACAATCATTAACAACATACAGATTCCAAACACTTTAATAGATCTTGGGGCCGCAATAAATGTCATGACTCTTGAAACCATGAGAACACTCCAGCTCATAAATTTGCAACACACAACGATTTTTCTAGAACTAGCTGATAGGTCTAAAGTGATTCCTGAAGGGATTTTGGAGGACATAATTGTTTCACTAGACTCCTGGGAGTACCCAGTGGACTTCTTAGTTCTTCAACCCAAATCCAATCTAGGAGGGCCCCCTATCATCCTTGGTAGACCATGGTTAGCGACTACTGATGCATTCATAGGATGTCGATCGGGCAACATGATCATTTCAAGAGGGACCGAAAGGAAACAACTCACTCTTTATCCATCGGCAAAATCACCAGCAGTAACACACAATTTATGGCTTGATGATAAATACAATGATAAAGAAGAGGTACAATCCTCATGCAAAAACAAAGGAAGCAGTGGCATGATGCACATATCAAGAAGAAGCAGTTCAAGGAAGGCGACTAGGCTTTACTTTTTGACTCTAAATTCAGAGATCATAAAGCCAAGTTTACCACCCATTGGATGGGCCCATACCAAATTATTCAGGCTTACGACAATGGTTCAGTCAAGCTCAAAACTATTGATGGATAAGGTCATTCCTTTACTGTCAACGGTCGTCGCCTGAAACTTTACACTAAGCCCATCAGCAAGCAAAATTTTCTCCAAACAGTATCTCAACAAAGTGAGGTTGAGATACTGCAGCCTTCAGCTGCAGTATCCCTGCCTTAGTTCATTTCATTTCACTTTAGAAATTAAAAATAATAATAATAATAAACAAAAATAAACAAAACAAAATCTAAAAAAAAAAGAGAAAAAAAACAAACACAACCAAAAATAATAACAATGGGTTAGATGTGAAAACCAGACTCTGGCACACTCTAACCCCGAATTCTTACTTGAAAACCAATTCGTTGGCGGGTAAGAATTCCTTTTATTTTGTTCCCTGTTTCATTTATCAACTGAATAATGACTTGAGGACAAGTCAACACTTTAGTGGGGGAGAGAAGCATCAACATTTTGTTCTCTTATCTCTCCATTGTAAATTCTTAAAGATTTCTTATCTCATCTCCTCACTGTAAATTTCCAAAGCAGTTTGTTTCAGCATTTCATATTTCAATAAAGAATTTGTTTTGTCATTGTTTTATCTCAGAGGGACAAGGTTATAAACATTATGCAGGGGGGCCTGTTCTGTCCAGAAGACCATGTTATCAACACCAGCAGTAATGGGACTTGTTTAAGACACGTAAAAGGGACCTGTTAAGAAACTGTTACTTCAGGATTACTTCAACAAAGCTTCATCAAGTTTCTACAAGGATCCACAGGTTGTTGGGCACCTAGACTTCATCAAATACCAAAGATCAAGGAACCTGTATACATATAATTCTTTCTCCGGATTTCAAAGAAGCTGCATGAACATCTTCAAGATCTCAGAGGGACCTGTTGCATTCGAATCTATCTCAGGGGACCTGTTATGAGCAGCAAAGAGTAGTCAAAAGAGACTAGTCCTACCCAGCATGCCAATGCAACGCTTGAACAACCAACAAAAGTGTAATGTATTCCTTATTCTTAACATTTAAATTCTTAGATTAATTTTAATGTTAAATTTAATAACTGTGGCTACTACAATCAATTTCAGAGACACCTCCATACCTATCACTCGTTATCCTATTGTTAATCCCTATCATCTTCCAATACTCCAACCCCTCTCATACTTATACGATTTTGTTAATCCCCTCTCATATCACCCTTTTCAATCTCTGTTAATTAGACCCTACAGCCATCCCAACATTTCAATCTGGCCGGGTACCAACAGAAGCAGGACACGAGGTGAATTTTTTGGAAACCAAATGTCATGCGGGCTTGTTCATTATGTTTGAAACGGCCGAATTATGATTTAAACACCCGACGAAGCCAAATGATGCAAACGACTAACCGGAATCATATCTCAGTACTTCATATATATGCTTCTAGCATTTCTATGATGGCATCCATAAGACCAGTACAGCCATTCCTCTGTTTCAAAAGATGAATATGTTATGAATTGAGTTAAGCCGATTATTTCATTATCGTTTTCAGTTGTTAGCATTCGACTCCTGTGACTTCATAAGTAAAGACTGAAAGTAGCAAGCGCCACGAAAGGAAAGTGCAGTTAATTGGGTTCGACCTCTATTACAAGGTAGTCAAAAGAGCATCGTTGGGTTACTAAAGGAGCTAGTGTTAAAAGAGCCAAGGACGCCACCAGGTCAGCAGCATTGGGACGGAAGATAAAAGGTAACAAATCAAACCTTCCTTGTTAAAGTTGTAGAACATAAACAAGGAAGAGTTAGAGCACAACTCTCGGCCACAATGACCAATAGGGTCGAACCAAGCCTATTTGACAGTTCCCAGTATCATGAAGATTGCATTTCAATTCTTAAAGAAATACAGTGGCTGCCCTTTTTAGAGAAGTTTCGTGGAAGTAATGAAGAGGTCACTAAACAGTTCGCTTTTACATTCAACGGAGAGAAAGCTCTGATAGGTAATTTTTCATTCAGAGTTTCGGAAGATACCATAGCTCAAGCCCTAGGGATCAGCCCTGAACAGGGAGAAGTACTTCAAGACAAAGCAATTTAAAGAGAAATCATGGACTCAATTTATGTCCAGATCCAGGGTTTCGTCCATTAATTGGAAGAAAGGCGTCCCAAGAAGTTGGCTAGTGCATCCCTGGGACGAGATGGTCTATATCATCCAAAAGTTTGTAACTTGTGAAGGCCGCTACAATATTGTTTACTTGTATCATATCAAGTTACTGTTACATTTGAAAAGGCAGTGTGTTATCAGTCTGCCATACTTCCTCTTGCAAAGCCTAACCAAAATGTCAAAGACCATCCAAAAGCAGAAAGGTAACGAAGACAAGAGCTTATATCAATTTGGGTTAATTAAAATTCTTATTGAGCATGAATTGAAGAGAAGAGGGAAAACGTGGAAGGAGTTCTTAGCTGCTAACCAAATTAAAGACAAAGAGGACAAGGAAGAACCACAGGAAAACTCAGGATTCATGAATGATATCGATGAAGAGATTCCCATACACAAAGCAAGCAAGGTACCTCCACCTGTTAGCAGTATAAGGACGAGGAAAATGAGAAAAGAGGATGCTCGGAAAGCAGAGCAAGATAAAAATTTTACCACTTATTCAAGAAGAACCAGGAGAACATCAAAGGCCCAGCTACAAGAAGACCAACCGGAATCAAATGCACCTATGCCGATGGATATTGAAAGTAGTGCCCACTCACAACCTGGACCGAGAGCTGAGATGGAGGTTGAAAGCAATAACATGCAGAAAAAGATTCACCACCTGCCATAAAGAAACAGAAGAGACTGGAGAAGCAAATTGAGAAGTTAAAGGAAGAACTAATGGAGGCTAATATGCTGGAAAAAGTTATCAAGAAAGAAAATGAAATTCTCAGAGCACAGAGTAAAGAGACTCAACAGAAGAATGAAAAGTTAAGGGAGCAAATTAAGGAACTTGAAGCTGAACAAACAGATATTTGTAAATGGGCCACTAAATGGTACAATCAAAAGAAGGTCCTCAAGGAAAAGTACAAAAGTTTAAAGCATGAGCTCCATGGTCAGAAAGATGCCCAGGTGAAGAAGAATGTGGATACATTGTTGAGGGCAGCAGAGGTACAGGCAGGGACAGAGTTCAGAGGAAGCACATCAGGGTTAGCATGAGGTCATGCTAATTCATTAAGTCGGGGAGAGATGTTGGTACCATTCCTTGACCTCCTTTTTCCTCTTCAAATACATTGTTTGCCTACCTTTTTCCTTCATACATCTCTTAGACCCCTTGGAATTGATTAGTTAACAGTATTATAGTTGTTAAATACATTAGAATTGATTTATGAGTTTTATGTTAAAGAATTAGGGATTTTTGATAAAAAGACTACAGGAAGTTGCAACATCCTGTAATTGGTTTATTGTTTGACATATGGCATGACAGCTAGGCTAAAGCAAAGGGTAGGGATGAAAATTAGAATGTACAAGCATGGACGAACACCTATCCTATAGCAGAACCAACGCTCCTGGAGGCACGGTCAAAGTATAGCATGTTGGCGACAAAAGCAGCAACAGCATAGGGTTCTAAATCGATGTAGTTTTATTCCTTTTTGAAATTGGTTCAGAATAGAAACAACTTAAAAACTATGCCATAGCAAAAGCGGCAACAGCCGCATCATGAATGTACATTCATTTCGAAATGTAAACGTTGCAAAAACATATGTAAACACAGTTCTGTGTTGGCAGTTAGTATCATCATTGTATCGTTTTGAAAACAGAGTTTTTAAACTTAATACCAAAAACACGGTTGCAGTCACGATTATCATCATTGCGTTGATTCTATAGTTGCTTGAGCACAGTCCAGTATACCTTTGAAACGCGGACGGGTCCTGCGTGGAACGGGTATACTGTTATTTTATTTCATTTGCAACTTCTGAATATTCAATAGTATGCACAGTGATTAGAGTTCAGTTATTCTTTCGTTGATTCAATTAGAAATTTGTATGAGTAATGTTTATGAGGGTAGCTTAAAAGATTAATTGCTGAGATCGTTGAATTGTATCCTGTAAGGGATCTAATCTTTCATTATTTTTAGGAGCATCTTCATGAACCCTGTTTCTTATATATTTGGATTTTAAGTGTGCTTATGATTTTAATACATTTCAATCTTTCATGAATGATAAACATGGAATGTTGAGTGTTTACTGAACAGGGGTTTTATGCACAGTATCCTCGTAAGGGGATTGAAATCTTGGTTTAAGTAATACACAGTGTTTTTAGAATAGGTAGATGAATTGAGTGACCTGAGTGTCCAGGTGATAAGGAGCATACCTCAACCTTCCGTAAAGAAGTTCTATAACCTATCATCACAAACACTTAGTTAGGAATCCTTTATGTCTATAGGTTGTAGACACATGCCTTGAAGTTTACTGACCCTGGTCAATAATAAATATAGCCTAATCTAGCACACTAGATAGGACACTACAAGAGTCATTTTCTAAAGAAGTTGGAGAGTCATGAGGGAAGTCCAAAAGTCACAAGGGGAAGTGAATAGTCCACCCCTTTGTTATAAATAGACCCTCATAACTCATGTAAAGGGCTTTTGGCTAGGATTTTAGCTTAGAATCAGGAGCTTGGGAGTTTGTGAGAGCCTTGGCTTCTCCATAGCAAGAGGAAGCATCTTTCTTTGGTGGAGCAGCGATTGAATTCATGTTCCACCATTGGGGCTACTCGTTCATCAATGGTATATATATGATTGATTGAAACTTTCACTTAATAAAAGATCAGAGCTTACACACTTTCATGCATATGTTGTGAATATAGTGGGACTATTTTTATTATGTTTGCAATGTATGTTATTTATCTTTTGCTTAGGCTTTTGAACTATTTTCTTTTCATTGGTATGGATCTTGTTGAATGTGTGTTGTTGTATACTTCCATCACTGTTAACTTGTGAACTATTTCACAGATTAGCTTATGATGTCTTTATGCTCGTGTGTTCCTTCCAAGTTGCATACTATTATAGGCTTCTAAGGGACTCACTCATTTTCCCTTTGTTTGTTAGAACCTTCATGCATTACACTTGACTTTCCACATAGTCACACACTTGTTCCCACCAAAGTCACCATACACCACTCTATGCATTATTGTAGCCAAGGCACATCATTAAAGCCCACTGCATCGAAAACCAGTTCGTATTTCGGATGGTACTCATACGCCAAATAGTGTGAGGTCTAATTGGGACTTCATATTGGGGAAATCCCCTTAATGTTGGTGGGTCCAACACCATCAACAAAGAGGTGAGCAGTTAGGAGGTTGGGTTTGGAGAACAAAAAACTTCATTTTGTTTGGCTATGTTATCCCATCCCACTATAGTCAGGAGTTGGGAAGTAAGAAACTTGTCAAATGCTTTTGTGAAATAGAAAGCCTGGCATTCGACCTCTCATTTGCACATATGAATATTTTTCAAATTTTTTTAATATTTTGTTGCAATTTTTTTTTTCGGTTTTTTGGAAAGTAATAAATATTTACAAAAATGAAGGGGAAATATACAATTTTTTTATATGTGTTGCATCTTATTCGCTACCTTCAATTTATTAATCAATCATTTGATATTCGTATGGTTTAATATTGTTCACTAGGTTTAGAAAAAAAATTGTTAGGGTTCAATAATTTTTGGAGGCTTTATAGTATCAATTTAAGAGAATTTTGCTTCCCATGGAAACCAAAAAAAAAAAAATTTGTGGGCGGGTTCTCAGAAGTGGGAACGGTGTTAAATTCGAGCAATCAGGTATTCAGAAGATGGCTAGGTGAAAGTCGGGTGGCGGTGGCTAGCCGAGTCTTCAAAAGTTCGGATGGTGTTGATCTCATGTTTTTGCCAACGAATAGCAACCCCAATGTGCAGCGTAGTTGGGGTAAGGGGGAATTCAGTAGTCGGGAGGTCAGCTCAGAAGATTTTTCTTTCATTGTGTTGTGGTATGCGGCCAGAACCCGGTTCTTTTATTGTGTTGCAGTTTGCGGCTTGACCACCGACCTTCGACCCCTGAATTTCATCTTTTTTGGTTTTTTTGCTTTTTGTGTTGCGGTATGCAGCCCAACCTCTAACTTAGATGTATTTTGTTTTTGTTTTTTAATTTTTTCTTTTATGTTGCAATTTTTTTTTTTTTAATCTAGGTCTTTATTTTTTTAGAAGATCTAAATTCAAAAAAAAAAAACATGTGGGTTCAAATTTATTTACAAGGTTTTTCATAATAATAATAATAATAATCACAAATATATAAAAAATTGTAAGAAATATATTTTTAATGAAAATAATTATTATTATTTAATGTATTAATGAAGATAGAAAGAATTATAATTATAATAAGAATAATACTAATATTTTTTAATATAGTAGAATATTAATAATGATTAATATATTAATAAATACTATTTAAAATTGTAATAAATAAATAAATTTATTAATTATAATCAATTTGATTCCATTAAATTTACTATGGAATGTGAGGTTAATGGAAGCTTGACCTTTCATGATGTTCTTATTTGAAGGAAAGATGATGATTCTTTCTCCCACCTGGTTTTTCCTAAGAAAACCCAGAGTGAGTAGTATCTTCATGCTAAATATCATCACTTTCGAGCTTAGAAACTAGGGTTTCTCAACACTCTAGCTACTAGGGCTTTTAGGGTTTTTTATGAAGACCATATAATGGATGAGAAAAACCATCTCTTAAATGTCTTCAAGAAGAATGGTTATAATAAGTTCCAAGGTTTCAGAGCCTTTTTAAAAGCTAGTCAAGGGCCTAGAATGGAGAAAGAGGTTGAGGTGGCCTCTAATCTCCAACTTCCCTTTATCAAAGGGACGGCTCACAAGATTGCTAGGATTCCGAGGAAAAGAAAGATTGCCTCCATCTTTTGACCTTTAAAAACCATTTGTAGCTCTTTGAGATCTCTCAAAGACCCTATTGATCCCAAATGCATAAAGGGTGTTTATTTAATTCCATGTTCTTGCAGAACCCCCTACATTGGAGAGACTAGTCATTCAATTTCCCAAAGGATTTAAGAGCACGCAACAGACCTTAGACACTGTAGAACCCGCTCCTCTACTCTAACAGAACATGTTGAATTAACGAAGCACCATATTTTCTAAAAGGATTCTAAGGTCCTCGCGAATGTTGATCATTTCCATCACCGAAAATTAAGAGAAGCCATTGAAATTGAAAAGATGAGTAAGACTCTTAATAGTGACGATGGATGGAAGTTAAGCAGCTCATGTGTGCCTTCACTTTATTATTAACCCCTTGGTTTCCTTCTTTCTTGATTGATGTGGGTTTTGTTCTAAGGGTATTTTTCTTTTTTTATGCTGATTTTATTATTTTTAATTTTATTTATTAAGTTTCTAAATTTATATTAATTTTAAAATAATGATTTATTAATAATATCGTGTTCCTATTCTACCATAATAGTATGGTTGATATTATTATTATTATTATTATTATTATTATTATTATTATTATTATAGTATCTATTAGCTTTTTATTAATATTAATTTTATCATATAAATATTATTTTTAATTAATTATTAATTAAAATTGATATAATTTTAATTAATAATATGTTTATATCTTATTAGATTATATATAATTTATTGTTAGAAATTGTTAAAGATATATAAAAAAAAAAAAAAAAAAAATTGTTGGGTCATATAATAAAATATTGAAATTGTTAAAGTTTATCATAATTAGAATTGAAAATTACATTAATTAAAATAAAAACTAAAAAATAACTAACAAATAAATTGATTTTTGTGCCTTAGCCTTCTTTTTATTCTTTTTCTTTTTTGACCATTGGAAATTTACCGTTGCAACTCTAAGATATATATCAGTGGTATTTTGATCTTGCTCCTCATCTTGATCTTGATGATGAACCTAGATTTAGGTGGTATTTTGAACTTGCTCCTCATCTTGATCATGATGATGAACCTAGATCACAAAAGCATCCCATCTGAGATATATTACTAAGACTAATCATTATATTACTAAGAAAATTAATAAATATATGAAGAATAATAATAATAAATAAATAAATCTTTAATAAAATTAATATATGAATAATGATAAAAAAAAAATTAATTAATAATGAATAATGAAAATAAAAAAATATATGAATTTTAATAATAGTAATAATATTAATAATCTAATAATAATAATTAATGCTTATCGGTGTATTTCAATCATATTTACTAATGTGGTTGTGCATGTGATTGATTGATATACACCTCAGCACAACTACAATGACCTTAGAACTCTTCTTTCTCTTCTTTTTTATCACAGAAATACAATTTTAAATAATTTTAATTAACCTCTTCTTTCTTAAAGTGTCATTGACCATATCTTGCTTCTTTCTTAAGGTCTCTTTGACCAAATAGACGTTAATAATCATCATTATCATTATTACTCGTTTTACGCAAAATTTAGATTAAAATTAGATATATAAAAAACACAATTAGATTGATAAATGAAAAAATAATTGTATACAAGTGTCATTTAAACGTATGAGAGACCCATCCTAAATGAAAACAACCTCCTTAATCTGGGTTTAAATGAGAGACCCATCCTAAATGAAAACAACCTCCTTAATCTGGTTAAAAATAATAATAATAAAAGAATAGTTGATCTCAAGGTGCTTTACCCATGGTAAACCATAAATGAAAAAGTGTTATTTTTTATCCATACCTTGTCAATTTACAATCTTATAAATATGTCGTGGAAATATTCACTTGGCTATAAATATTGTTTAATACTTTTAAATCCAAAGTGTTCAGTACTTTTAAATCCAAATCACAATAATATACTAACACTTTTGAATCCAAATCACAATAATATCCCATTCGTATATGGAGATTTAAGCAAATGTCAAAAATCTACAAAGTATTATTTTTTATACCTATGTTGTCAGATTAGAATGGTTATAAATAAATATGTGGTTGAAATATTTATTTTGCTATGAATATTATGTATTGTTTTTAAATATAAATTATTTATTATTTTCAAATCCAAATAACAATACTCTATGGAGTAGAGTATTAACCTAGTGTCAAGAATAGACATATAAGTACAAATCTTCCGTCATGATGTGTGTTGAGAAGCCTAAAGGCAAATTAATAATTTGATCGGTACGCCTAATTGCCAACAACTTGTTTCGTCTCTGTGTATTCAATTTGGTTGGTACGCGGGGCCGAATACACCAGGACTCCGAAGAAATCTACTAAAGTATTTCACTAGATACTTTCCCTCGTATCTCTATTCCTTTGACGGTGAATTTTAATTTCTCTCTCATAAGAATTTCTCTTATTTTTTAGAAAATTATATCTTAATTTTTTATTATTACATGACATCATCGTGTACCTAGCAATTGAGATATAGGTTGAAAGATTCACCATTTTGTATATGAAAGAGAGTATAGCTTTGATTATTCACTTTAAACTCAATTCATAAATCTAATCATAAAAATTTGAAGAAAATATTTCAAAATAATATTAGATGTAAATTTAAGTATGGGGGATTTACGCAGTGCATTATATTAGATATCATTTTTGGGATTCAACTGCGTTAAGTAAGTCATTCAAACGTATGACCATTTCCACGAGAGGTAGTCGTAACTGCGTAAATCCCCCATACTTAAATTCAAAAAGAGTCAAGGGATCTCTACTTGAATGGTTCATGAGGCACAATACTTGCTAAGGTTTTGCAAATGGGGTAGCAAGCTAAGTGGGCTTGATTGTGGGGAAAAACTCCACAGTTAAGCGCGCTTGAGCCAGAGGAGTTCTGGGATGGGTGACCTCCTGGGAAGTCCTCGTTACCGGGTGCAAGCCCCGGAAGTGATGATTGATGCTATGTGATTCGTTCTCCACATTTCACTAGTTTCAATCCCACTTCTTCACCCCTGTGAGCATCACCCGATGCAATGAGTGCTAAGTGAACTATTCAAAAATCATGAGAAATTAGTCAGTTACGACTACCTCTCATGGAAATGGTCATACGTTTGAATGACTTACTTAACGCAGTTGAATCCCAAAAATGATATCTAATATAATGCACTGCGTAAATCCCCCATACTTAAATTCAAAAAGAGTCAAGGGATCTCTACTTGAATGGTTCATGAGGCACAATACTTGCTAAGGTTTTGCAAATGGGGTAGCAAGCTAAGTGGGCTTGATTGTGGGGAAAAACTCCACAGTTAAGCACGCTTGAGCCAGAGGAGTTCTGGGATGGGTGACCTCCTGGGAAGTCCTGGTTACCGGGTGCAAGCCCCGGAAGTGATGATTGATGCTATGTGATTCGTTCTCCACATTTCACTAGTTTCAATCCCACTTCTTCACCCCTGTGAGCATCACCCGATGCAATGAGTGCTAAGTGAACTATTCAAAAATCATGAGAAATTAGTCAGTTACGACTACCTCTCATGGAAATGGTCATACGTTTGAATGACTTACTTAACGCAGTTGAATCCCAAAAATGATATCTAATTAGATGTAAATACATACTTTAATTTTACAACAAATTAACACAACCACATTAACAAATATGATTTATATATTTCTTAGGCATATAAGTAAATCTTTCTCTAAACCTTGTAAATTTTATAGAGCCAAAAAAAAAAAAAAAATTACATTTGCATAACAAATAAATTGTGGAAATTGGTGAATTTTATGAGATTAAGTTTTTCCATATAAATTTAATTAGTTTTCAAAACTCTTCAACAACTACATTATGTGAGCTGTCCATAATTGCTTATATTTTAAATATTGAAAATTCCTCAACCCACTTCCAATATAGACAGGCCTAGCTTAAAAAACTAAATTTAATTTTTAAGCCGTATTATCATATTTAATATAGAAAATAATAATGAGCTTAAGATATATTTTCCATAGAATTTTAAATATAACAAGAAAAAAGTTATAATATTTTATATTAAAAAGAAGCATATTTTTGAATTTAATATAGATTGAGAAAATCCTTAATTTGCACAATAAAAAAGAGAAATTAAGAAAATTCTATTTTGACAGTGTAAAATTAAAAATTAAAAATTTATTCATTTTTATTTTATAATTTTATTCCAGTATACTCAATGCATATAAATGTAAAGTTAGTTTCATTTAATAAAAATAATAAAATCTTTTAAAATAAGAGACACAGAATCCAAACATAATGATATAGGGTAACACATAGACCTTCAAACATATGTATACTTTTGTCTTAAGTGAAACTGAAAAAAAAAAAAAAAAAAAAAAAAAAAAAAAAAAAAAAAAAACAAGATAAGAAGAGTATCCTTGTAATATGTATGTTATGTCAGAAGTAAAAGTGAGAAGGAGAAAATAGAGAGAACATCCTTGTAACATGATAGAAGTATGCATACATCTTAATAAATATATGAGATGATATTTTTCTTGAATAATATAGACTTATTTCACATAAGAATACAATGCACATGTTTCACTAACAATTTTAGGGATAATTCTTCTATATGATATATTTTGTGATTACAACTTTTATTTGGAAGGGAAATTGGGTACAACAAACTATTAAGCTATTTAGGAAATCGATACACTCCATAAAATGGTTGTATGTGAGGGGGCATTACCCATTGTCTAGCTTTATCCCAAGTTATCATCATACCCACAACTGCACCAAACCCAATCCCCATTCCTAACTCTACTGCAGTTAATGAGACATGTTCATTCACATGACTCAACCATCCTCTATCTTTGCTAATAGTAGTGTTTCCTCGTTGCATTCCATTTTCGTTGCATGGTGGCAAAGGATAGCCACATAAGCATTCATTTCCTTCAAATGATGTCTCATTAAAAGTTTCCATCTGTGTTCCTTTTGGGATTTTACCACAGAGTCTATTCCATGAAATGTTCAAAGATGCCAACATAGTTAATGTAGAGAGCTCTTGAGGAATTGCTCCACTTAACATATTTCTAGACAAGTCCAGCTGCTCCAAAGTAGATATCTTACCAAGAGATGTAGGGATTTTTCCTTTCAATTGGTTTCCAGATAAATTCAATAGCCTTAAGCTAATGAGATTTCCTATGCTTGGAGGTATTTCTTCAGTAAGATTGTTGCTAGACAAGTCAAATATGGTGTTTGTAGCCAGCACATATGTTAACTTATACTCATATCCTTTTATTACAATACTCAAATCCTCATATAGTGTATTACCACTAAGTTTAGAAGATCACAAAATTTTGAATCCATTGAGTCTTTGAAGATTGGATGGTATTTTTCCACTAAATTTATTGTTAGATAAATCTAAAACCTGCAACTTGCTAAGATTTGTAATCCATTGAGGAATATCACCAGAAAAATTACTATAACCCAAAGTTAAAACTCTTGTTTCAGAAAAGGACGCAAGATACTGAGGAAGCTTTCCTGTAAATCCATTTTTACTTAGATCCAATAACTGAAGTTGATTGAAATTGACCAAAGATTCAGGTATTAGCTGAGAAAAGTGATTAGAATGAGCAGAAATGACTTGCATAGACACTGGAAAGTTTATGTTTAAAGGTCCACTAAGTCCATTTCCAGACACCTTGAACCTCTATAATTGTGTGCACATATTTAAAGTTGATGGTATTTTGCCTGTCAACAAATTGTCCGTTAGTGCCAAAACTAACAAAGATTTGCAATTTCCCAAAGAATCAGGGATAGTTCCATTCAACTTGTTTTCAGATAATTCAAGCTATTGTAGTTCCACACATTCTCCTATACCTTCAGGGATTGTACCTGTTAGAGTATTGTTATTTAAGAAAAGATTATGAAGCTTAGTCAAATTACCAATGCCTTCAGGTATGTTGCCATTCAAATTGTTTTTAGATAAAGCTAGCTGTTGTAGTTCGACACATTCCACTATACTTTCAGGGATTGTACCTGTGAGACGGTTGGTATCTAAGAAAAGATTCTGAAGCTTAGTCAAATTACAAATGCCTTCAGGTATGTTCCCAGTTAACATGTTGCTTCCCAGATATATGGTTGTCAACTCACTCAATTTTGCAATGGCTTTTGGTATGCCACCAATGAACCTATTTGAACCTAGATGCAGGAACTGTAGCTGAGCTAAATTTGCAATGGCCTCTTCTGGTATGCATCCAGTGAAATTGTTTCCACCCAAATTTAATTGGCTCAACTGGGTTAAATTGTAAATTTCTTTAGGTATGCGGCCTATTAAATTGTTCAGAACAAGGTTAAGGTCTTCCAGCATATTTAAACTGAAAAGGCTCTGAGGTATGCGGCCTGTTAACCTATTTGTACCAAGATGTAGATATGTCAACTGAGTCAGGTTGGCAATGGCTTCAGGTATATGACCGCTCACATCATTATCATCCAGATTAAAGGTGGAGAGGGGAAGCTGGAATAAACTCATTGGGATGGGGCCTTGAATCCTATTAACTGGTAAATCCAGCCATTCAAGATTACTGCAATTTCCTATTTCAGAAGGGATCACACCTGAAATATTACCTGGACCATAAAGAGATTATTAAACAAGCTCCCTCAACTTTCCCAATTGTGGAGGTATTTTGCCTAACAATTTGTTGTCCCCCAAAAACACAATCGTGAGGAAAGAGCAGTTTATCATCATCATTGTTGTCATCGTCATCATGGACATCATCATCATTCATGCCATTATTGTTTTTGATGATGACCTAGATGAAAATGATGATAATGATGATGATGATGACAAGGATGATGACACCAAAGATAATGCTTATGATTATGACAATGACAACATTTAAAAATTGGGAAGATTTGTCAAGGTCATTAGCATCGTCATCATCATAATCATTGCCATCATCATCATCATTGACATTGTAACCACTATCGTCTTTATCATCATAATCACAATTCATGTCATCGCCATCATCTTCATTTTCATCATTATCAAGATTATTGACATTGTCATCAATTGTTCATAATTGTCAATGCCATAGGGAATATCATCAATGCAGAAAATATGATGAGTGTTGGAAAAGGGATGAAAAATTAAACACAGAAATGGGGGCAACAATAGAAGTAAAATTGGATGAAAATTGGATGCAACATAAGTAGATTCACAACAACATGAAAAACCTGACACAAAAGTGGATGCAAAAGCAGATGCAGTTGTCAGTGCAAACTTGGATGCAAACATGAATGTAAAAGTGGAAGCAAACATGGGTCCAATGGTAGGCGTAAAACTTGGCACAAATTGTGGTGAAACAAATGTGGATGCAACAACAAACGCAGAAAAGGACACAAACTGAGATGCAAAAAAGAGACAAACATGGATACAAAATAAGATGAAAAAAGGGATGTAAACATGGACATAAACATGGGTGCAACAATGGACACAAAATTAGATGCAAAAATGGATGCAACAAAAGTTGATGCAATAGGGGATGCAGATACAAAATATTCGATGCAAACTTGAACACAAAAGAGGGTGAAAATGTGGATGCAAAAGTGGAAGCAAATGTGGTTGCAATGGTAGGTGCAAGATATGGCACAAAAAAAAGGAGATGTAACAATAGACAAAAAAATATGCAAAATAAGATGCAAAAAGGGATGTAAAAGTGGAAGCAAACATTGATGCAACAGGAGAAATAAAATTGGATGCAAAAAATGGATACAATGGAAGTAGATGCAAAAGTAGATACAAATTGAGATGCAAAACCCAATGCATAACCCTGACACAAAAGTGGATGCAAAAAAGAGATGCAATATTTGATGCAAAAGAGGATGTGAACATGGATGCAAAATTGGAAGCAAACGTCAGTACAACAGTAAGTGCAAAACATGGTGCAAATTGTGGCACAACAAAAGTGGATGTAATGATAGATGCAAAAAAAGAATCAAACTATGATGCAAACGAAGATGTAAATAGGGATGCAAAAAGTGGACTTTAAAATGGGTGCAACAATGGATGCAAAATTGTATGTAAAAGTGGATGCAATAGAAAATGAGACACAAAACCTGATGCAAATCCTGATCCAAAAGTGGATACAAAAAGGGATGCAAAAATAGATGTAAAAGTTGATGAAATCCTAGACGCAAATGAGGATGCAAATGTGGATGCAAAATTATAATCGAAAGTGGGTGCAAAAGGAGGTGCCAAACTAGGTGCCAATTATGGCACAAAAATAGTAGATGCAATAGTGGGCACAATAATAGATGCAAAAGAGGATGTAAATATGGATGCAAAACAAGATGGAAAAGTGGATGCAACAAAAGTAGATGCAAAATCATATGCAAAACTAGACACAAAACTCGATGTAAAACTTGGCGCAAAAGGGATGCAAAAATGGATGCAAAAAATGATTTAAAAAAGGATGCAAAAGTCCATGCAAAAGTTAATGCAAGTGTAGGTGCAAAAAGTGGATGCAAATGAGAATGTAAAAGTATGTCAAACAAAATTAGGTGCCAAACTTGATGCAAAACCTAGTGCAAAGGATGACACAAAAATTGGCATAAAATTTGGTGCAAAACCCGATGCAAAACCTATTGCAATACCTGGTGCTAAACTTGGTGTAAGATTTGGTGCAAAACTCGATGCAAATTTTGTGTCAAGTTTTGCACAATATTTGATAAATGGATGCAAACAGAACCAAAAATGGGCTCTAGATGCAAAAAAAGAAGTAAAAAGGGACGCTAATCATAGGGATTTGTTGTAGTGGCAAGTTGTCGAGGAACTTCAACCCGAGCTGATGGTTATGTCAGGTTCTCACAGTCTTGAGGTTAGTTCCAATCTTGATCAAAACTATGATGTATCTTTCAAGGCTCCTCATCACTCTACCGCACAAATTGAAAACCCATCTATATCTCAAATTTAGCATCTGACACCTGTTTTGCATGACCCCATTGCTCAATCATTGGAGCAATCATAACTGGTGAGCTCTGTTATGAAACATAAGTTTTCTTCTTTCTTTATTTCTACCCAATTTCGAAGTTTGAAAGTTTGTTCTTGTGTGTCTTTGAGTCGCAGTGTGTGTCGAACACCATAATGCTTCTGCGTAATGTTTTACATGTGCTTCTCATTCATATTTTTTTATGTGCATTTTCAAACTTCGAATATCATAGTATTCATCACCTTATCTTAATTATTTTTTATGGTTATTGTTGAATATATTTCTTGATATGCATTCCCTTGCCTATACAGGTGAGCCGATGCATCAGTGGTTACAATGAAAATTTCATTTTACATAGGTCTGGCCTATTATCGGTTAATGTAGGAGTAGGGGTAGTTTGTTGTTTTCATTTCTTTTTGTTTTGTTTTGGTTTGTTGATTAACTTTCCACCCTGCTCTTTTCTTTTCTTTCAGTTGTAGGATAGCTTCTGCATGAGGCCAGGTTTGGTTTTCGGAGCAAGCATGGTGAAGTTCACGAGGAAGTTGTCATTAGGGGATTTTTAAGGTCTAAAATGGGCCTCCTAAGAAAAATGTACAACCAAAATAAAATTTATAAGAACCAATAGGATTCAACATGATGATGTCAACCATCGGGGATGATTCACCATTTTTGGAGTTAAAAAGTACAAATATTAAAAAACAATAAAATAATAAAACTACTTTTTCAACTCGTATTTTCAACTTATCTCCCTTAGATTTTACTCAAATGTCGAACGGGAGTACTCGTTGGATTAAAAATTTAATCCCTCATCCAAGGAGTACCCATATTGCATATCTTTCATGGATCCTGCTACATGAAAAATGAGAAATACTTGAAAAAACGTGATTGCAATCACGTTTTTCATGTATTTCTCATTTTTCATGTAGCAGGGTCCATCAAAAGTATGCAACATTGGAACTCCTTTGATGAGGAATCAAATTCTTCATCCAAAAGGTGTTTCCACTCAAAATTTGAGTAAACCCACATGGAGATAAGTTGAAAATACGAGTTGAAAAAATAGTTTTGTCTTCCTTCCCTCTAAAATTTGATGATGTAATCTAATCTTATGTTATTATTTCCACTATTATTTTATAATTTCCTTAGGAGGCCCATTTTAGACCTCAAAAATCCCCTACTGTCAACGCTTGGTTATTTATTTATTCCCTCTCTTTGCGTGAATATTTCATCTTTTAGTCAATGACACCGTGACGGAGAATATGTTATTTTTTGGAGAAGACTACAGTGGAATCACGATTCTTGAATCTATAAATAATACCACCTATTCTAATAAGTTTTTTGACTTTTGGTTCCTTGTCAACAAAGTCGAGTAGAGTAAGGAGGGGAGGAAAAGTTAAGAAATTTTTCTGAGGTATATAAATATCCTTCTATGAAGGGACAACCTCTTCTGCTCTCAATAATTTGGGATCCCTCTTCCACATCATTAAATTAATAAGTTCCTATGCACAATTCTTTGAACAAAAAATGAAAAAAATGAAAAAAATAAAATGAAGGCAAAAGAAGAGAAAGGCTTCATGTGCGAAGAGTTGAAGCAATCAAATTTGTCAGGGTATTATCCAGGCTCGCTAGCAGTAGAGCAATGTTTGTGTTCCTGAAGTGACTCCACCGGGGTACTACCCAGGCTTATTGGAAGTGGAGCAACACCAAAGATTAAGACGAAGACTCTGACAATTCTTTTCACTAGTGTATCTATATACTCCTAATCCCCAATCAAAACAACATAGTTTGACTTCGGTTGGTTAAGTGTGTCTCCAATGAAGAGAATGGTAGGGAATATATATTTAATGCAAGCTAAGTGAAGAAGCTATGGTGATCGGAGACCTGAAAAATCATTCCTGAAGAGTTAGACATGTTTTTCATGAGACAAGATCTATACAAAGAGCTTGAGTTCTACGAGTGTGTCACCAAGTATCGTAGCTGCTACAACCACGCCCCAAAATTTTACCCCTGCCTTGATTTTGGAGCCTTCCTTCTATCCACGTGAGCTTATCTTCTACTGTTGTCAAGTATTCATGGCATGTTAAAGAATTATCTTTTATGCACGCTTGTGTTAGCTTGTTTTGATCTCGATCTAAATCTTCTAAGTCATAAGAAACCTTCTGACATGACCTTGCAACATTGCTGGCCTTGCCTCCATAAACTACGCAATCTTGGAAGGCAGGCTAAGCTTGCCTCCAAAAACTATGAAAACATTCTTGGTAGGCTAGTCACGAGGTCGATAATTGCACAGTTCTAGATGGAAGCCTTGCCTTGTTGATGGAAACTGTGGAAAGCATCCCTTGAGCTTAGAAACTGCGCAATGCACTAAGTCAAGAAGTTGCCCAATCCTCAAGGAATTGCACAAAAATCAACCCTATAAAATAGGGATCCATTAATTAGTTCCCTAAAGGTCGCACACTCACTATTTTTGTAACTTTCCGCCAAGTGTCTCTTTTTCCTTGATTTTAGGCATGCACCTCAATAAGTCTAGATCTATTTAAATGATGCCCCTATAGGTTATTTTTACATTCAATCTTGGAGCTCAGGGAGATCGAGGAGCCTTCAATGGAGTTTATGGCACTTTTTCGGATGAGTTTTTATTTGTTGTATTTTGTAGCCTTTCCCATCACTTTTTGTCGTTTAACTTCTATGAGTGTTGTTTTGCTCA
Organism: Pinus tabuliformis; assembly: GCA_031772625.1. Classification (NCBI taxonomy): domain Eukaryota; kingdom Viridiplantae; phylum Streptophyta; class Pinopsida; order Pinales; family Pinaceae; genus Pinus; species Pinus tabuliformis. The sequence continues at coordinate 449,351,449 of CM062809.1, read as the reverse complement.
CTTATTTTTATGGTTGCTAGAGTTTTAATCTATATTATATTTAACAAGTGCTTTCATTCATCGTTTACAAGTGTCACATTAGTTTTATTTTTTTCCTATTAGTGGTCATCGTTGCGGCGACTCTTCTTGCATGTTTGTTTTTCCTTTTGCATGTTAATATTATGCACTTGTTTTGCACTGATCTATCCATACTTAGTTAGATCTACACTTTAACATGCACCATCACTCAGATATTCTTGTTTCCCACACTCTCATTGGGCAGATATTCCCTTTCCTTGGCCAGTTTTCACCTTTTCCAGCTAGGCATTGCGCAAGTCTAAGGCTCAAGAACTCATCTTGGCCTTTGAGAATGCGTAATGCGAAGTCTCTCCCATTGTGTTCCCAAGTTGGACTGCACATTTCCTAGGATGTAGCCTCAAGTTGCATCACTGGCTACTAGGAATCCACAATGCGCAGTTCCCTCATTCAGTCTCCCTCCCTTCACTTCTAGAATTGTGCAATTTTCCCAGTCAATGCATGTGGTTGTGCCAATTGGTTACCAACCAAGAAATGATAAAAATTGAATTTATGGCTTCTTTGATTTGTGAGAAGATGTATTATATTCTTCACATACACTGTTTCTGTATATTCAGAACAAATTGAGGAAAGAACACATATCATATGAATTAAGATGCAAATACCAGGATATGAGTAATCAAATCTCCAAATCTCCTGATTCTTGCTATTTATTCATCAATTTTCCAATTGGTTACCAACCAAGAAACCCTGCAGTTTGAATTATGGCTTCTTTGATTTGTGATACAATGTATTGTATTCTTTGCATACATAGTTTTCTATATGTTAAATAAGTACGTCACCAATACATATATTCAGAAGAAATTGAGGCAATAACAGATATCATATGAATTAAGATGCAAATGCGGAGGAAATCAATAATTAAATCATATCGTCCATGGAATAAAATGCAAACAAAAAACGTTAACACACAAATATAATATCATTGAAAGAGCAGCAAAAAATATAATATCATGCAAGAAATTAACAAATGAAACTCCATAAAGATCAATCACAATTTAAATCTCGAATTTATTAAAGAATGAATGGAGCGCTTAAAATCACGCGGCCAAGATCAATAGGAATATGTACTCAAAAGCATCTAAATATTTAAAGACTAATTTTCTACACTGATAGTACAAGGAGAACTCGTTATATTTAACTTGATTGTCAATATCTTTAGCAATAGAAGGGCTAAATCTAATGATGAATCATTATGCAGATGATCCACTTTTCTTATTTGCGAATACTTTCCTTCCTTCATCACGGGAGGAGGAAGTACCATCAATGCCAATCCTAGAATTATCCCCCGCTAGCCACTCAATTTTCCATTTCAACAACTAGATTCATCTCGATATCCTCACCAAGAACCAATCTAACTTTCTTCTCTGGAGATTCACACATTTACACCCCTTCTTACATAGATTTACCTTTGAATAAACTCTCTCCACCATAGCTTCGTTGACACCACTAAGTTCTAGGTTAATTTCAACCCTATTTTTAAATCCAATACTTCATTCTAACTCTTCAAGCTGAGCTAAATATGCCTTGGAATTCCCATGATCACCACATCTCTAATATGAAGGATTTATGAGAAGTAAATTCATAAATGATGAAAAACTTATGAATTAATTGTGCATAAGGAACAATTTTTATTTTATTTGTTTGTCGTCATTTTGTCGAAATATACGAATCTCACCTTTAATGTTAATGAAGGATTTCTAGCAGACCTTTCATTTTCAACTCTATTGGTTGTACCATCCTCCAATTGCATTTAGGTTGAGACTTTTCTATAATATGTAAAATATCCAAAGCATATCCCTTCATCACCTAGTGCTCTATCCATATCTTCCTCGAAAGACCCATAACTAGTTCCCTTGGTGGTGATGGATCTATCTTTATAGGGATGTTTGCAACAATCAATGATTTGAACCTCATCAACAACCATGTTTTACAAAATCCTATCTCTACATTGTTTTTCATATTCATCCTCCTAAGTGTTTTCCTTCATGGAGCTTTTTGGAAAACTTTTCCCCACCCTCAAGAACTTAAAGCAACAATGAGATTGTTGATACCTTGAAAACCTCATATAAATTAAGGGGATATCCCTTACAAGCCACTTACATGTGTTCTTGAATGGGTCTAAACATCCCCTACATTTTGGTTAGAACAAACCTCAATGAGATTGAACTTGGATGGGTAGGGAAAAAGTCCTCCAGGTTTTATTATTACATCACATGATCATGTACTTAGCAATTGAGATATAGGTGCAAGGAGTCACCATTTTGTATATGTGAGTGATAGAGAGAGAGTGTGTGTATAGCCTTGATTATTCACCTTAAACTCAATTCATAAATCTAATCATAAAAACTTGAAGAAAATAAATCCTTTGAATTAATTAATTGAAGACTTTACATCCTTTTTTATTTTATAAAAAATATATATATAATTGAAAACATATTCCTTAAATTTTAATTAATTAGAAACTTTATAAAAAAAAATTAAAACATAATTAAAAAAATTTAATCATACAAAACTATTATATAGTTGAAATCGAAAATATATATCAATAAAATTAAATGTATTTAAAAAATAATTATATCATTGAAAAAATAAATTTTAAATATATCATACCTAATTAGATACTAACTTCAAAATAATATTATAAGATGGAATTAGATTTAAATAATTACTTTAACCACAAATGTGATTGATCTACCAATAAGCATATAAATAAATATTTATGTAAACCTTGTGAATTTTACAGAGCTGAGATAAGTAACTAATTACATTTGCATAACAGAAAACTTGGGGAAATAAGTGAATTCTATGGGATAAGTTTTTCCCATCCAGATGTAATTAGTTTTCAAAAATCTTCATCCCACCACACTATCCTGGCTAATGTAATTGGTTTCCCAAAAATTTCTCCAACACCATACACCATACATTGTCCCAGCGATTTCTCAATTTTTTGATTGAAAATTCTAAAGTTAATTATTTATATGTCACACTCAACTAAGTGGAAAATCTATAAGTATCATGGTATATGGCCGTATATTGTGACTATGTTACCCGGAAAATATGGCGATTTCCTTTCAAGACTTTGCACTGATATTTTGCCTGATTCTGAAGTTAATTATTTATATGTCACCCTTAACTAAGTGGAAAATCTATAAGTATCATGGTATATGGCCGTATATTGTGACTATCTTACCCGAAAAATATGGCGATTTCATTTCAAGACTTTGCACTTGATATTTTGCCTAAGCAATCTAACACCTAATATGGCGATTTGCATCAAGTTGAGAATAAAGTTTCAAACCTCTAAAACAACTAAATCAATGAGTATTCCATTCAAGGATGGTGAGTTATACCAAACTCCGTTTTCACCCTCGACCTCTTGTTCCCTCCCTCTCATGTCTTACACATCACTACAGAAACATTCCCTAATAACCCTAAAAAGAGAGAAATGTAACAAGCCCTAATAAAGTAGACCACACAACACGCCATGAAGACAAAGCAAGCATGTTAAACTTTGATCAAAATAAACAAATATCAATGATCAATATTGACATTGCCGTCATCATAAGTGAAGAGGGGGTTAATGAAAACTACGAGAGGGATATCGCTTTTGGATATGCTTATTAACTGTATTAGATATGCTAATTATCATCACAATATGTGATATACAACGATCAAAACCATATGAGATTTATTAGATTTCTGTCACCATACCTTTGGTGTAGAGCAAGTGATGGGTTACTGAAACGATGTCAAGCGGTGGCAATGTATTGAACTGAACCGATGGACACGACTTCCTTTGGTCGCGGAAATGCGTGTAGAGCAGTACACGGAGTACTCTATCCCGGGTGGTCCGGACTCGGGACGACTCATTAATGAACTCCCCATCCAGTTTCAATTCGCGGTTGATACTCGATATGTTGCTGTTGGTTGACGTAATGATGATGTATATATTTTGAAAAAAATACCGAAATCCATGTAGAGCCAACAGAGTGAAAGATTATGCCAGGTTATTAATTAATAAAAATTATTAAATAAAATTATAAACAAATAATAAAAATTATTAAATAAAATTATAAACAAATTTGACAGTCGTTATTTAATGGTGTTGTTGTGGGTTGATGTAATGATGATGTAATTTTTTGAAAAACAAAAGAAATCCATGTAGAGCCAACAGAGTGAAAGATTATGCCATGTTATTAATTAATAAAAATTATTAAATAAACCTCGTTATTTAATGGTTTTGAAACTGAAAAGCTATTTATAAACCTTGATAGGATTAGATTGTGTATTAGATTGAGAATATTTTTACTATATAGATTATTATTAATTATAAATGAATTTGCCACTCGTTATTTAATGGTTTTGAAACTGAAAAGTTATTTATACACTTTTGATATTATTGATAGGATTAGATTGTGTATTAGATTAAGAATATTTTTACTATATAGATTATTACTATTATTGTATAAAAATTTAAATTTAATTTTTAATGGTATTATAATATTTAATATAAAAAATAATTATGAGGTTAAAGTATATTTTTTATAAAAATAATTTTAATAAGCAAAGAGTTATAGTATTTTGTATTAAATATATATATATATATATATTCAATTTACCATAGATTAAGAAAATCTTTTATTTGCATAATAAAAAGAGAAATTAACAAAATTATATTTTAACAATGTAAAATTAAAAATTTAAAAGTTATTCATTTTCATTTTATAATTTTACTTGAGTATACTCAATGCATATATAATGTCAAGTTAGTTTTATTTATTAAAGATAATAAAATCTTTAAAATAAGAGACATAGAATCCAAACATAATGATATAAGGTAACACATAGACTTTCAAACATATGTATAGTAAAACGGAAAAGAACAACACAGAGAGAACATCATTGTAATATGTATGTTATTTCATAAGTAAAAATGAGAGGAGGAAAATAGAGAGAACATCCTTGTAATATGATAGAAGTATGAATACATCTTAATAGATATATAATATGATATTTTTCTTGAATAATAAATACTTATTTCGCATAAGAATACAATGCACACGTTTCACAAAAACATTTAGAGACAATTCCTCTTTACGATATGTGTTGTGATTACAATATTTATTTGGTGAGGGAATTTGGTACAACAAACTATTAAGCTATTTAGGAAATCCATACACTCCATGAAATGGTTGTATGTGAGGGGGCATTACCCAAAGTCTAGCTTTATCCCAAAGTATCATCATACACACAACTCCACCAAATCCAATCCCTATTCCTAACTCTATTGCACTTAATGACACATGTTAATTCACATGACTCAACCATCCCCAATCTCTACTAATAGTAGTGCTTCTTGGCTGCACTTCGCTTTTCTTACATGGTTGTAAAGGACTCCCACATAAACATGGGTTTCCTTAAAATGAAATCACATTGAAAGTGTCAAATTGTGTTCCTTCTGGGATTTTGCCACAAATTCTATTACATGAGAGATCCAAAGATGCCAACATAGTTAATGCAGTGAGCTCCTGAGGTATACTTCCATTTAAATTATTGTCTGACAAGTCCAACTCCTCCAAAGTGTGTATCTTACTAAGAGATTTGGGGATTTGACCTGTTAAATCATTTATAGATCAATTCAATAACCTCAAGCTACTTAGACTTCCTATGCTTGGAGGTATTTCTCCAATAAGATTATTGTTGGACAAGTCAAAAATGATGTTCGTGGCCAACACATGTGAAAATATACTGACCACATCAATCATGGATTTCTCTCTATTACTATTTGAGTAATACATAGAAATTTGAAACTTTTTGTTACATCTTTCCAAACCTCTTTTAGGAATAAAGGATTGATTTGCAAATTACCAATAGATTGAAATTGCTTCCAATAGAGCTTTCGCCAAGATTAACCTCACTCCGAATGAAATCCATGTGTTGCACTACTTGTTAATTCTCCTAATAACTTATATTCACCATTTCTAGCCATTTTCCCCATAATGATCAAGTTTTAGAAAGAAACTAAAATATCATGTTAGAAAGGGAAATATTTGGATGCACTAACCTTACATCATCCTCTTTTAGCTAGTTGAAAGAAATAAAGGCTTATGCATTTCACCATCATCCAAAATGCTAAACTAAATTTGTTGAGAGTTTCTCCTAGTTTCTTTGAAACCCTCTAAGAGACAACAAAACACACAAGGACATAATCTAAATATATTATATGATTTAAGAAAAGAGATGTTCCCAATTTTATTCCTTTTAGAACTCATATCCTTCTTCCCCTAGAATAGCTTACATAGCCCTTCAACCATTACCCAAGAAAACAATGTAGATAATGGATATCTCCATCTTTGTCCTTTAATGGGTTTTAAGAAATTCATTGTTGATCCATTTATTAAAAGTGAAAATCAACATATTAAGATAGAATCCATAAGAAAATTGCCAAGGAGATAGAGAACTATTCTTCTCAAATACAACTGCTTTTCTCTATCACATTCTTTGGATAAGTCTACCTTCTATACTAATGTAGTCTAGTTAACTCACTTAAGGGTGCATCATATGTTTTCCATTGTAATATGACTATATTAATACATTATGCATCTTCTAACGCTGTATTAATTTTCAAAACTCTTCATTGCACTAAACTGTCCTAGTTAATGTAATTGGTTTCCAAAAATTTCTCCAACACTATCTTGGCAATTTCTAGTTAGAAATAATTAATTCCTACTTGTCTATGGTTGTAATTCTCCATTTGAGGAGTTCGTTCCTACATAATAGGAATTAGCTAGAATATAGTTTTTCCTAGTTTAGTGTGTGGTTGAGAGAATCTCTCAACCACAGTACTGTACGTCTAAGATAGAATTCCTATCTTGAGACTATTGCTTGTACAAATATGTGTGTAATTTCCTTGATGTATGAATAATAGAATATATTTGAGTGTGTGTTATTTTATCTTGGTATCAGAGCCCTAAGGGTTGGCCCCTTGTGGGCTTGGCCCCTCGTGGGCTGAGGCAAATAAAAGATATATTTTGTTTTAGCTTCTGTTTGTTTGTCCATCTATATCTAAATATCTGTTGAGGGAAAACCGTGGTGTGATATATTTTGCATGCTGCATGGTGGATAGTGTGTTACTGTTCGCTTGAAGGCGCCGGATCACATTTATGGAGTTTTACCAACTGCATGGTGGTCGGATCTGTAGGATGGGGCTGCGTTAACCTTGGATCTAGAATGGCTGAGTTGAAGGTCGCGTGGTGGCAGCTTGAATCAGAGGCGGTGTGGTGAATCTGTCTGCTTCATCGATCTACGTGGAGGTGGAGACCGTGAGGCTGCAGTGGAGGTGGAGACCGTGAGGCTGCAGCGAATCAATCACGTGCTCGTGGCGGATTGGTGGTCGATCTACGTGGAGGTGGAGACCGTGAGGCTGCAGCGAATCAATCGCGTGCTCGTGGTGGATCGCGGTTTATCTGCGTAGAGGTGTAGCAATTAAATGAGCTGTTGGGGGATCTGTGGAGGCAGTTTGTTGACAACGGTGGTGTTGGAGCAATCTGCGGTTTCTTTTGAGGGATCTGTGATTCTTTTAGGTAAGAGTTGTGTGGGAATTTGATCCTCAAATCGCATCTGATCTCGGGTACAGATCTGTGTATCCAGTTGCTCTCTGTTGTGTGAGTTCCACCTCAGTGTAGAGTCGAGACAGTGAATCTTGGTGTGGCTGCCGATTTGAGATCTTGTGACTAATTTTGTGAATTAAATCAGTCGACGGTGGAGAGCCAATTTTGGCACGCTAAGTATTGTTTATACGCTGGAGAACTGCCTGCGTGGAGCTGGCTGTGTATGTCGAGTAGTCAGTGGTGAGATCGAAGGATCCAGGGTCGCTGTCGAGTCAGTTGCATGGAGGTTGGGCACTGGAGCCATCGTTTTATGTCAAGATCAAGTTGCACAGCATGAAGCAGTGTGAGTGTTTTTAAGAGATGCATGCATGAAAATATCTGCGGATTGGGTTAACAACTTGCGTGGAGAGTCGACCTACCACGTGATATACAGAGTGTGATCAGCATTGAAATTTGTGGATATGTGTATCAGATCTGTGCCTCTGCTCAGCGAATTCGTGGTGCGTCTACCAGCGGATTCGTAGTTTGTCTGCCAGTCGAAGAGTGAAATCCGAGTTGTGGTACTGGAACGTGTTTTTTGCTGCCTACACGCAGGTGGCTGAGATCACGAGATCTGCAGGGTCGAAGAGGACCGTTGATTAGATTGTTGGCAGGTGGCTGAGATCTTGAGATCTGCAGGATTAGAGTGGATCTCTGGTTTCTATTTTTGTGAAGCCCTTGTTTGAAGCATTAGATGAGTAGAACGAGTGTGCAGAGAGGAGCTGCAATGTGACTCAAGTTTGTGAGCTGCGTGGATAAGTGCACCCATGCTCGTATCATCCTGGTTGGTGATGAGAAGAGGTTGCGGCCAGCGGTGCTCATCCCAGATGTGTGAGAAGAGGGACGTCATAGACCTGCTCGGCAAACATTTTTCCCTTCGCCTGACTGCTCAAATCTAATAGTGTGTTATCCAGTCTGATCGATTTCACAGGTTTTGCGACGGTTTTCTATTTTTTGCATTCTAATAGAGCCACCATGAATGGATCCCCTTTGGGTCCAGTCTCGACCTGGGCCACTTTCTTGGATTTGGGTCGAGGCCGAGCCGACTAGTAATTTACCGCTGCTTCAGATGACCTTGAGAACAGGGAAGGCATAGAAAATCTGCATCTCTATATCTATATTTGTGGTTGAATTGTTGATTTTAATGAATTGGAGTGGATCTAGTCAATATAAAGCAATGTGTTATACCGGCTTTCCCAATAGAATTTACCCTCAGATTGAGACATTTAATGTTGCAGATTTGCCTTACGCTCTATTGGACGTATGTGAAGATTTTTATAGCTCCTGCATTGTGTTATATTCAGATCATTATTGCACTTCATTGCATTACCTGTGACAGGAAGGTAAAATGGATGCGCATAATGGAGACCAGAAAGTGGATGTACATAATTAGCCTGTAAAAAATTTGTTTGAGATAAGTTACTACAACATGACCTAGATATACATGTTTGGGCTAGAATATGGTCAATTTTCTCACATCACTTTATCTCTGCGGGAAGCCACCATGATGAGAAGATTGCTATGTATGAAATTGACTCACTAAGACGACTTCATGATCAAATCGAAGGTTGGGAGCATCAAATCTGGCTGGAGAAGTGTGTTTATGATATTTACAACTGTCGCTAATGATGAAACAGAATCCATTGCTAAAAGTGCATTTGAGAACATGGAGCAAGTGGTGTTAAAGGAAAAATAATCGTTGATTGAAGAGATTGCAGATTTGTGTGTGTTTCAGCGATTTCTATTATGGTATCGCAAATATTATTGGCATAATATTTGTCTTGATGAGCCAAGTGGGAGTTGAGCGAATGTGTTACTGTTTTGGAGATTGGACGGCCGGCAGTCCACTCCTAAGTAGATGGTGAAGGAAGATACTTGGCTATGTCAAAGGCATGGTAGCGATGGCAGTTACCTTGATGGCGATGGAAGCTAGGCACAAATCTGGCATTTCGTAGAACTCTAAATAGTTGCTGCTATGTTTGGGAAATAATCATCTTTGGGCAGAGGTAGAGAAATTAAATTTGAAGAGTTTATGTTGTATTTTCTTGGAATCATGTTTAAATATTATTGAGCCTTATTGAGCCTAGCTAACTCAATGTAGGCAAAGTTATTTTGTTAGAATTTGCAACTCTAACGAATGACAGGTTAAGCATGGAGTTCCAAGAAGTTATTTGAACAGAAAAGGATACCCAAGATGTGAACAATGAACAGATGAGGCAAAGCAGCAGTGACAACATTTATGGTGGACAACAAAATAGATGTTTGTTTAAGTTAGTGTGGTTTGTGGAATAGACTCCCTAACATGTTATAAGCAAGTCCAGTTGTTGTAATGGTCATTGTATGTACCTAGAAACTCCAGAATGTTGAATGAAATGTAAGCCTTTTAAAGGTATTTGAAAGTTCATGGTGATCTTAAAACCACTTTGTAATGGATTGTCTTCGTGGCTGGTTGGTGGTGAGCCAGAAACCATCTATAGAGTCTTAGTGGCTACAAGATTTGCCCGGAGGTGGCACATTTAAGTTCTGGATTTGCCCGGTGGTGGCAGATCGGACTTGCCCGGAGGTGGCACATTTAAGTTTCGGATTCGCCTGTGGTGGCAGATCGGACTTGCCCGGAGGTGGCACATTTAAGTTCCAGATTTTCCTGGTGGTGGCAAATCGGACTTTCCCGGTGGTGGCATATTGCCTGAGTGGCTAACGTGTACACGGGAGCTTGGTGCTCGTAAGAGCAGGTGGACTGCAGTAACACTTAGCTCACGGTCTCAGATATTGGTGTGTCTGAGCACAAGAGGGTCGACGTACTTTTCTATTTTACAGTTGCGTCGAAAGACGTAATCAGCGCAACTATTTGCGATTGTTATTTGGACATGAATATTTGGCTTAGAAAGGCACTGATCTCTCTTTGTTTTGGAAGTTCTGCATATGCAATTCGCCCGATGGTGGTGGATTTGTAGGTACATATATGCAGTGATAACGGTCGAGAGAGTCATGTATGTGAATCACTATCATGACAAGTAGTCATTAGGGGGGGGAGTTAGAAATAATTAATTCCTACTTGTCTATGGTTGTAATTCTCCATTTGAGGAGTTTGTTCCTACATAATAGGAATTAGCTAGAATATAGTTTTTCCTAGTTTAGTGTGTGGTTGAGAGAATCTCTCAACCACACTACTGTACATCTAAGATAGAATTCCTATCTTGAGACTATTGCTTGTACAAATATGTGTGTAATTTCCTTGATGTATGAATAATATAATATATTTGAGTGTATGTTATTTTATCTTTTCTCAAATTTTTTATTGAAATTTATGAAGTTAATTCTTTAAATGTCACACTTAACTAAGTGAAATATTTATAAGTATCATGTTAAATAGCCATATATTGTGACTATCTTAATCAGAAAATATGGCGTTTTCCTTTCAAGACCCCCTCTCACGTCTTGAAAGACAAAGCAACCATGTTAATATCAATGATCAGTATTGATATTACCATCATCATCACGAGCAGAATATTGCCTTTAGATATGCTAATTATCAAAACGATATGCCATATATTCCTGCAAATTCTCAATGCGATGTGAGATTTATTAGTTTTTTGTTAAATGAAATGGCGTAGCGAGTGATTGGTTAATGAAATGATGTCAAGCGATGTCAGTGTATTGAACAAATGTGCACGACTATCCATTGGCCCCACAATTCCATGTAGAGCAAACACAGTGGAAGATTATGCCACGCTATTAATTGAATAAAAATCATAAATAAATTTGACACTCCATAGAAAACTTAATACTCATAATCTTGTGAGATTATTCATTGGATTGTATTTTTATATTGTTAAATTTGAGTGGTTTATCATTACTTATATTTTAAATATGGGAAATTTATTTTTCAACCCAATTCTAACTAATATAGACCAGGTTTAGTTAAACATTTAAATTTATTTTTTAACTATATTATCATATTTAATATAGAAAATAATAATTATTTTCTATAAAATTTTAAATTTAATAAGGAAAAAGTTATAATATTTTATATATATATATATATATATATATATATATATATATATATTTCAATTAAAAATAGATTGAAAAAATCTTTAATTTGTATAATAAAAAGAGAAATTAAGAAAATTCTATTATGAGAATGTAAAATTAAAAATTTATTCATTTTTATTTATAATTTTATTTGAGTATACCCAATGTATATATAATGTAAAGTTAATTTCATTCAATAAAAAAATAAAATCTTTAAAATAAAAAACACCAGAAACCAAACATAATGATATAGTATAATACATAAAATTTCAAACATATATATATATATATATATTGCCTTAAGTGAAAATGAAAAGAACAAAATAAGGAGATCAATGTCCTTGTAATATGTATGTTATGTCAGAAGTAAACCTGAAAGGGAAAAAATAAAGAGAGCATCCTTGTAATATGATAGAAGTATGAATACATCTTAACAAATATATAATATGATATTTTTCTTGAATAATAAAGACTTATTTCACATAAGACTACAAACATGTTTCACTAACAATTTTAGGGATAATTCTTCTCTATGATATATGTTGTGATTACAACATTTATTTGGAAGGGAAATTGGGTACAACAAACCATTAAGCTATTTAGGAAATCGATACACTCCATAAAATGGTTGTATGTGAGGGGGCATTACCCAATGTCTAGCTTTATCCCAAGTTATCATCATACACACAACTGCATCAAACCCAATCCCCATTCCTAACTCTACTGCAATTAACGAGACATGTTCATTCACATGACTCAACCATCCTCTATCTTTGCTAATAGTAGTGCTTCCTCACTGCATTCCATTTTTGTTGCATGGTTGCAAAGGATAGCCGCATAAGCATTTGTTTCCTTCAAATGATGTCTCATTAAAAGTGTCCATCTGTGTTCCTTTTGGGATTTTACCATAAAGTCTATTCCTTGAAATGTTCAAAGATGCCAACATGGTTAATGCACTGAGCCCTTGAGGTATACTTCCATTTAAATTATTGTTTGATAAGTCCAACTCCTCCAAAGTATGTACCTTACTAAGAGCCTTGGGGATTTGACCTATTAAATCATTTCTAGATAAATTCAATATCGTCAAGCTGCTTAGACTTCCTATGCTTGGAGGTATTTTTCCAATAAGATTATTGTTAGACAGATCAATAATGGTGTTTGTGGCCAACACATATGTAATAATATACTTAGAGCCTTTGATTACAACCCCTAAATCTTCATATAAGGTATTAGCACTAAGTTTGGAACCATTAAGATATCTGAATCACTTAAGGGTCTGAAGATTGGATGGTATTCTTCCACTGAATTTATTGTTGGATAAATCCAACTTGCAAATGGGTCAAATTGTCATCCATTGAGGAATAGATCCATGCAATTGATTATAACCCAAACTTGAAACTCTTAGATCATAAAATGATAAAAGGTAATGAGGTAGCTCACCTGGTAATCCATTTTTGCTTAAATCTAATAATTGGAGTTGGGTGCAAAGGGCCAAAGATGCGGGCAGGGTCCCAACAAAAGTATTAGAAGCCGCTGAAAACACTTGCATAGAAATTGGAAATAATATATCCAGAGTACCACTCAATTTGTTCTCGGAGACCTTTAACCTTTGTAACTTCATGCATCTGTTTAAAGTTGGTGGGATTCTACCTGACAACGAATTGTTTGTCAATACCAAATCTTTCAGAGAAGTGCAGTTGCCTATAGAGTCTGGAATATTTCCATTCAACTGGTTTGATGACAAATCTAACTGTTCTAGCGATTCACATTTTCCCACACTGCTGGGAATTGTACCATTCAGATTTTTACTATACAAAAGAATGGACTCAAGATTGCTCAAATTGCAAATGCCCTCAGGTATGCTACCCATTATCGTGTTGTTACCCAGATGTAAATAGGTCAACTTACTCAATTTTGTAATGCTGTCAGGTATGCCACCGGCCAGCAGATTGTCACCAAAATGCAAAATGGTCAAGTGGGTCAAATTGCCAATCACTTCAGGTATGTCCCCTGTTGAACTGTTCCGATGAAAGTAAATAATTTTAAACATAATTAACTTGCCAATGCCATTGGAGATGCCACCAGAAAGAGCATTCAAAGAAAGATCTAAGTACATCAACTGACTCAGATTGCCAATGCCAGTGGGAATGCCGCCAGAAAGAGCATTCTTAGAAAGATCTAAGTACGTCAACTGATTTAGATTGGAAATGGCTTCAGGTATTGCACCTACCAGGCTATTAAGTACCAAACTCAGGGCGGAAAGAAGTCGAAGTTGGCATATAGTCTTCGGGATGGATCCCTGAATTTTGTTATATCCCAAGTCCAACCATTCAAGTTTAATGCAATTTCCTATTTCAGATGGGATAGAACCCGAAATATTGCCTGCGCCAAAAATAGACAGTAGAACAAGCTCCCTCAACTTTCCCAATTGTGGTGGTATTTTGCCTGACAATTTGTTGTCCCCCAAAAACACAATGGTGAGAGAAGAGCAGTTTCCCAGAGATGGAGGAATGGTGCCATCCAACTTGTTGGATGAGAGAACTAGGTAGTCTAAATTTTGCAGCGAGTCCAGTTCAAGAGGAATTGGACCGGTCAGATTGTTGTCCGCAATGTTCAACTCTCCGAGAGATGTGCAGTTGCTCAGAGACATTGGAATACTTCCACTAAGACTATTCTTGGGCAAGCGGAGATGTTCCAACTTGCCCAGACGGCCGAATTCTGTGGGTATAGTCCCTGTCAAGCTGTTTACTGAAAGTCGTAGCGACTGAAGGCGCGTACAATTAGACAGTGATCTTGGAATATGACCCCATAGCATATTAAAGCTAAGGTCGAGTATTCCGAGGGCTTTTAGTTGGCCAAGCTCTGGTGTAATTCTTCCTGAGAAATTATTACCAGAGAGATTGAAAGTGCGTAATAATGAAAGGCTGCCCAGAGATGGTGAGAGACTACCTTCCAATTGTAAGCCAGCAAGTGTTATGGCCACAACTCTCTTCGTGCGCTTTCTGCACCGGATTCCAGTCCAGGAGCACACATTGTGTGAGTTTTGTGATGTCCAGTTGAGGAGGGATCCAGATGGATCGGATATGACTGCATCTCTGAACGACAAAAGCACCAGCACGTCCCTTGAGGCGTGAAGTGCGTCGATGGGTGATGTCAAGTCAGAGTCCTCCAGCTTTAGTGCAACTTTGTTCAAAACAAATTCACTTGGTTGGAAAGAAGTACTTCCACCCGGCATGCGGTCGAAGGGATGAGCATAGTAACTCATGGATGCAACATCCAAGGCAAGGATGGTATTTGCCAAAGTTTCCATCAGCACAAGGCACACAAGCATCATCGACACAAAACCTTTATCCATTTCTCGATCTTCCCCGACTCTAAATAACTACGTTGCATGTGAGATGCGTTGATGCGATGTGTGCGGTGTCCATATAAATACTCCAACTCTGCCGTCATTGGAGGATGACCAGTAAGTTGAGAAATCTCTAGGAAACAGGGGAAACAAATGGTTTCAAGTCGTCGTGGAAATTAATCTTTTCTATGCCGAATTGATCGGAGTAGTTTAGAAGTCTTAGAATAAACAGGGAAAATAAATACTGACAAATCGTTTTAAGTGGTCGTGGAAATTAATCGTTTCTTTGCCGAATTGACCGGCATAACAAATGGTTTCAAGTCGCCGTGAAAATTAATCTTTTCTATGCCTAATTGAGTGGAGTGAGCTGAGAAATCTTAGAAGAAACAGAGAAAATCGTGGAAATTAATCGTTTCCTTAACGGGAGTAACAAATGGTTTCAAGATGCACGCGAGTGCATGTTGTAACGGTCGGGGCGGTGCAGTTTCAATTATTGTGAAGCTGCCCTGCAGCGTATTGGCTATTCTTATTTCAGACTCTATTGCAAAATAAATGCCCTCTGACATGGGCTCGATATAACACCATATAACACGCCGCGTGTTTTTCTCTCTCATCACTCTGCGCAGCCTGTTATATGGTGTTATATCGGGCCCATCTCAGGGGGCATTTATTTTGCAATAAGGTCTGAAATAAGAATAGCCCAGCGTATTTGGGCCCATGATGATTGTACTATGTACAGATTGTAAATATTTATTGATATATCGCTTCTTCAGTGGGGCCCTGCCCCTCCTGAAAACAAATGGTTTCAAAGTCATCGTGGAAATTAATCTTTTCTATGCCTAATTGAGTGGAGTGAGCTGAGAAATCTTAGAAGAAACAGAGAAAATCGTGGAAATTAATCGTTTCTTTGCAGAATTAAATGGTCGTCGAAATTAATCGTTTCTTTGCCGAATTGACCGGCGTAACAAATGGTTTCAAGTCGTGGTGGAAATTAATCTTTTCCATGACTAATTGAGTGGAGTGAGCTGAGAAATCTTAGAAGAAACAGAGAAAATCTTTTCTATGCCTAATTGACTGGAGTGAATTGAGAAATCTTAGAAGAAACAGGGAAAATAAAGAATGACAAATTGTTTTAGGTGGTCGTGGAAATTAATCGTTTCTTTACCGAATTGATCGGAGTAACAAATGGTTTCCAATCGTCGTGGAAATTAATCTTTTCTATGCCTAATTGACTGGAGTGAGTCGAGAAATAAGAAAAGTTGTATGTAACTTGTTGCTATGGTAATACTGTAATAGCGGCTGTTTTTTTTTTTTTTCTTTCTTCTCATATATATATAGCTTTTTGTCGTGCTGAAAAAAAAACTTGTTGCTATGGTAATATTGTAATTCACAATAATAAATTCAATGAATTACAAGATTATAAATTTAATGAATTACAAGATAATTACTATAAATAGATAAATTAATCAAAGATCAAACTATGGATATTTCAATTTAAATTTGACAACTTATGTTTGTTTAGATTTAGAATTCTATTGCATATAGTTTATATAGTTTCGGGTTAATTTCTTTTAATTCTTTTAATTGGTATTTTAAAAAATACACATAATAATTATTAATGTGGTTGATATAAATTTATTCCTGTATATCAACTACATTAGAAAATATGATTATATATATATTTCATATAAGTCTATCGACTTATATCAACCATATTAATAAATGTAGTTATGGTAGAATATAAAACAACCATTAATAAAAAAGCTCCATAACAATTAATATTCATAACTTTCATCCTTTAAAAATAGCCAAAAATTCTTAGATCTAAATACAAATTTTTCAGAAAACTAACATGCTATCATGATTCATCAAAAGAACCCATATTCATGCCTTAACACTCTCTAAAAGTAATTAGAGAAATGAAGAGCATTCCCTATAAAGCACATAGACATTTTTAATAAAGCTCACACTAGTTATGATTTCAACTTTACCTTCTTCCCCATTTGATGTTTCTAATGTCCCCATCAGTCAATTTTTCAATAAGATCATTAAAAATTTATCGTCATCATGTTCTTCGAATGGTGGGTTGATGCCATCCGATCTTTTCACTGAGTTTTTCTTTTATTACTTCAATTTTAGTTAGTTAAAGATTTCTAGGATTGTGATACCTCCTATTTATTCGGCACGGTTTTTAATAGGAAGATTTCCAAAGTTATAATATAGAGACAATATTGGTTATAACTTATATTATTATTATTTTATAGACACATAGGTAACAGGTTTTTATTATCAATTTTAATTTGGAAGTCAAATATAAAGTTAATATGACATATACATAAATAAAATATTAATAAATTATTAACAAAATTAATTTCTTTTAAAATAAACTAACACATAATATTTATCATTAAATTTTATGACCTGAAATATTAATTTGATAAAAAAAATGAACTCTTTTTAAAATGATTTATAGATACTAAATCCAAAACCTGCAAAAATAACTTTACATTATAACAAAATGTCATAGAAATATTAATTTACTGAGAATTATTACCAGTTATTAAATCAACCATCATAGAAACCATCGGAACTATCTCAATACCTTCATGATCATTAAGTCAAAACTCATAAACTGGCATTACTCGAAATTCAAAATTTAGAACCACCATTCCGTAAACCACACCAAAAGTGAGGCAAAATAGAAAGAAATGTAGATAAAACTGTAATACTTTTATAACTACACTCAACTGATAAAAGAATGTGATGAAAAATATGATCTCACATTAATTCAAGTGATAAAAATGTTTTCACATTTACGCAAATCACTAAATGTAAATGTAGGTAATATTAGTAGAACTCAAATTGGGAAGGCAACACAAGCAAGGGAATTTGGCTACTACAAATATCAATATTAACTGAAGCATATAAATTACAATGATATAGATATCAGTACTAACTAATTTTGTTTTAAAGTTTCTACAAACTTAAGGATAAGGATATGGAGACAGAACATATTTTGAGGTTATTTAGGGAATCTATACACTCCATAAAATGGTTTTGTTTTGAAGGGCATCACCCAATGTCTAGCTTTATCCCACAATATCATCACACTTACAACTCCACTGAATCCAATCACCCATCCAAACCCGACTGCCATTAATGAGACATGTTCATTTACACGGCTTTGCCATCCATGTCGTTTATTTATGCTAGTCCCTTTCACTGTATTATTGCTTTGTTTTTCATTGCATGCTTGTAAAGGATAGCCACATAAACATTCGTTCCCTTCAAATGAAGTCTCATTAAAAGTGTAGAATTGAGTTCCTTTTGGAATCCTACCACAGAGTCTATTCCATGAAACATCCATATCTGCCAACATGGTCAATAGAGAGAACTCTTGAGGTATTGCTCCACTTAAATTGTTTCTGGACAAATCTAACTGCTCCAAAATAGATATTTTGCTAAAAGATGCAGGAATTTTCCCTTCTAAATGATTCATAGATAAATTCAGCAGTCGCAGACCAGTGAGGTTTCCAATACTTGAAGGTATTACTCCAGTAAGCTTATTGTTAGATAAGTCAAATATGATGTTTGCTGCTAGCACATATGTTAGAGCATATTCAACTCCTTTTATTACAATTCTTAAATCCTCATATAGTGTGTTAGCACGGACTTGAGAAGCCCCCAAAAAGCCCTGTAGCCCACTAAGATTGGATGGTATTTTTCCACTGAATTCATTGTTGGATAAATCCAACACTTGCAGCTGGGTGAGATCTCTAATCCGCTGAGGAATACCACCATGGAGCTTATTATGACCCAGACTTAAGACTCTTAAGTCATGAAAAAAATTGAGGTACTGAGGAAGTTCACCTGTTAATTCATTTTTGCTCAAATCTAACAATTGAAGTTTTGTACAATGAGCCAAATATGCAGGAACAGTGCCAAAAAAGTTATTAGAATGAGCAGAAAGCACTGTCATAGAAACTGGAAAGTCCATGTCTAGAATTCCACTGAGTTTGTTCTCAGACACCTTTAGCCTTTGTAAAGCCACACATTTATTTAAAGATAGAGGAATTCTACCTGACAAGAAGTTATTCATCAACACCAAAACCACTATAGACTTACAGTTCCCCAGAGAGTCAGGGATAGTTCCATTCAGCTTGTTGTTGGACAAATCTAATTGTTGTAGCTCCACACATTTTCCTATACCCTCAGGAATTGTACCGGTAAGCCCATTGGTATCCAAGTAGAGATTTTGAAGCTTACTCAAATTACCAATGCCTTCAGGTATGCTACCAACTAACATGTTGGAACCGAGATGTAAGAAGGTCAAGTTACTCAACTCTGTAATGACTTTTGGTATGCCACCTTCAAGCATATTTGAACCTAGATGCAGGAAGGACAAGTGAGTAAGCTTTGTTATGGCTTTTTCCGGTATGCGTCCAGTGATATTATTTCCACCCAAATTTATCTGGATCAACTGGGTTAAATTGGCCAATCCTTGGGGTATGCCACCTGTTAAATGGTTGTTATCAAAGTAAAGCTTTTCCAGCATACTTAAATTACCAATACCCTGAGGTATGCTGCCCTTTAACCTATTTGTACCAAGATTTAAATAGGTTAACTCATTCAATGTGGTAATGGATTCAGGGATGACACCAGAGAACATATTTAATCCCAGAGCTAGGTGGTTCAGCTGACTCAAATTCGCAATGGCTTCAGGTATATCACCGCTCATGTTATTCTTAACCAGACTTAAGGTCGACAGGGGAAGCTGAAATATACTTTTCGGGATGGAGCCCTGAATATTATTGGCTCCTAAGTCTAGCCATTCTAAACTGCTGCAATTTCCTATTTCGGAAGGGATCACACCTGAAATATTAGTCGGACCATAAATAGACAGTTGAACAAGCTCCCTCAACTTTCCCAATTGTGGTGGTATTTTGCCTGACAATTTGTTGTCCCCCAGAAACACAGTCGTGAGAGAAGAGCAGTTTCCCAGAGATGGAGGAATGGGACCCTCTAACTTGTTGGATTCGAGAGCCAGGTACTCTAAGTTTTGCAGTGAGCCCAGTTCAAGAGGAATTGGACCTGTCAGATTGTTGTGTCCAATGGACACCTCTTGGAGAGAGCTGCAGTTGCTCAGAGAAGATGGGATGCTTCCAGAAAGATAATTTTCCTTCGAGCGGAAATGTTCCAACTTGCCCAAACGGCCGAATTCTGTTGGGATAGTCCCTGTCAAGCTGTTTACTGAAAGTCGTAGCCATTGAAGGTGCGTACAATTAGACAGTGATCTTGGAATATGACCCCATAGCATATTAAAGCTAAGGTCGAGTATTCCAAGGGCTTTTAGTTGGCCAAGCTCTGATGGAATTCTTCCTGAGAAATTATTACCAGAGAGATTGAAAGTGCGTAATAATGAAAGGCTTCCCAGAGATGGTGAGAGACTACCTTTCAATCCCAAGCCAGGAAGTGTTACGGCCACCACTCTGTTCGTGCCCTTTCTGCAGCGGATTCCATTCCAGGAGCACACATTGTGTGAGTTTTGTGATGTCCAGTTGAGGAGGGATCCAGATGGATCGGATATGACCGCATCTCTGAACGACAGAAGCGCCTCCAGGTCCCTTGTGTCGTGAAGTGCGTCCATGGGTGATGTGAATTCAACAGAATCGTCATCATTGGGCTTCTTCATTGACGAACTAACAGTCCCCAGCGCCATGAACGCAAACCACAGAATCATCGACATTTTCATCATCACTTCTCTCTCCATTTATCAACTCAGCGTCTTTAATGGCTTCTCTGCTATGCAACCCGAAGTGCGAGGTGTACATATAAATAGCAAAAGGTATCCAGAAATTGAAAGGAAAAAAGGACTACCGTGTTGGCACTGGTATTCTGTCTAATTGTACCGAAGTCGCGTATTCCACGACCAAAGTTGAGGTAATTAAAGTAATGCCAAAGACAACCGCGTAGGACATTGCTTGGTGGGTGCACTATCACGGTAAAGATAATAGTCATGCTAAAGATAATAGTTATGCAAATCGGATATATAGATACATACATAAATATGAGAGGTGCCCGAATGACAACTGTGCGGTACAGTGAGTTGAAAAGTGTAAGTCTAAAGCAATAGCAAATGCCAAAATCAAATCACCGTGTAGTGGGGACAGACATTAAGTGGGACATTGATGTATTGTATCGCACAGCATTAAGTGGGACATTGATTGGTTGGGGCAAATCGCGCATTCACTCTCTCGTAATGTAGACAAGGGCATTAATCTTCTCTCTCGTAATGTAGACAAGGGCATTAGTCTATTCTGTCATTCTGTCTCATTGAACCGAAGTAATCCGAAAGACCACCGCGTGGGGACAGATGGAGAGGAGCATTAGTTTATTCTGCTTGAACGTACTCTATTCTGTCCCATTGTACCGAAGTCGCATATTCCACGATCAATGAAGGCCGACAGGGAAGACGCACTGTCATGATTGGAGGAAAAAAAAAAATGGCGCGCTTTATATTTCGCTATCGCCCTCACATGTCAGGGCGCATTAAATATGAATTTGTGGTGGAAATAGGAATCGCGGGCGACCTCCGCGTGGGGACCGACGGAGAGGTGAGGAAATTAATGTATTCTATGGCAAAGCATTAAATGGGACATTGATTGGTTGCTGTAAGTCGCCTATTTTCTCTATCATGGGTTAAATTGGGCGGGTGGCTCTGATGGAGAGGTGAGGAAATTAATGTATTCTATGGCAAAGCATTAAATGGGACATTGATTGGTTGCTGTAAGTCGCCTATTCTCTCTATCATGGGTTAAATTGGGCGGGTGGCTCTGATGGAGAGGTGAGGAAATTAATGTATTCTATGGCAAAGCATTAAATGAGACATTGATTGGTTGTTGCAAGTCGCCTATTCTCTCTATCATGGGTTAAATTTGGCAGATGGGTCTCCTATTCATTATGGAATTTTTATGGAATTTTTTTATGATGATTTTATTTTTAAACGGCTTGTTATATGATTTTTAATATTTCTCCTTATGTATGATTTTATTATTTATTTTTACAAGTTTTTTTTAAATAGGCTCAATATGATTTTTTGATAGATGTTTTATGTAAACTAGAGAGTAGGTGGATTTGTGAAAATAATTGTTTTTCTAAACTGTGCTAATAGGTGATCTTTTTTCGAAAAATTCACTTAAAATTTGCATCATTCCCTAACCACAAGCAAACCAATTATGTAAAGGCATAAATATAGTATAAATATATTGTATTTAGATAGGTTTTTCCTGCCAACATGAACAAGTGGGATTGTGACAGCAATCTTTTGGCTAAGCTGTTCGGTCATCTACTCTATCAAATTCGTCCAAGACTTTTATCTGCCCCTTAAGAGAATCTAATATATCGTCTCTAGTTACTAACATAAAGGATACAGACTCGCAGGCAAACTTCCGAGTATCCAATATTCTATTTAAGGTTCTTTCTCATATTGGTTGCAAGGGCTATGGGTAAAGACTAGAATATTTTTCCCCAAAGCAATTGAAGTGACATAAAAGATTTAGGATTTGCTTTGTGTACTCCCAGTGCACAACAAAGTTGTCGATGGAAGCTCTCTTAATTTAATAGGCCCTTAATATACTACAAAACTAAAGAGCTAGATTATGAGATTCACCAAAGTACCGAGTTACAACTTGACTAGCCACAAAATGGGATACTTAAGATGTTGAAACGAGATGCCTTAAGAGATGTGAAGATATTTGGGAAGCTCAACTCTGTGCTCTTTTAGGAATAAGGCACTTGAGTGGTTGGTGTTTAACAAGCATCGTGAGTCAAGATATTCTCTACCATTCAAGAATAATATATGGTTGCCTATTAGAAAAATTTGTTGAGTTTGAAGTAAACTCAACATAATGTCCACCATTTAGGAAGAACAAATGGTTGCCTAGTAGAAAAACTTGTTGAGTTTAAAGCACACTCGTAAGTCAAACTTAACTCAGCTCAAAAGAATGAGATATTTTGACTTGAGGGCAAGTCAAACTCACTGTGCCGGAATCTGACTTGAGAAAAATGAGTTTGCTCGCAAATACTTATGGATTAGACTCTGACCTAAATACCTAAATATATCACTAAGATTTTAACAAGAAGGAATAATTAATGAAAAAAAAAGACAAACATATAAATAAAGAAATAAAACATTATCAAAATGATTTGAAAGGAAAGATATAAATCAAATCAAATCAAGCTTTAAAATCAAGAAAGAAAGAAAGGGTTAAGCCCATCACTATGAATAAAAGAAAAGGGAAAAATTATAAACCTAAAAATTAAAATGAAACTGAAGTAAAAAGAAAGGAACATACCACTTAAAATAAAGAAAGGGGGATCAAGAATGAAGACCCTTAAGAGGATAGGACGAGGATCCAACATGTGCTAATATTCCAACCATCATCCCTATTTAGAGAACTAGATCTTTTGTCAATTTCTATGGCTTCTTTGAACTTTCAGTGATCGAAATGATCATTCTTGGCAATGACCTGAGAATCTTCTATACGAATATGGTGTTTTGTCTTCTCAGCATGTTTGGCTAGAGTTGAGGAGAAATTCCTACAATGTTTGATGTCGGTTGCATGCTCTTTAATCCTTTGTCTTATGAAATGATTGGTTTCTCTAATGTAGGGATTCTCACATGAACAAGGGATTACATAAACACCTTTCAAATATTTAGAGTCCACAGGGTCCTTAATTGATCTAAGGGAACTCCAAATGGTGTTCAAAGTCGTAAAGGTAGAAAGGACCTTGTGCTTCTTAAGAATTTGAGCAATCTTGTTGATGGTTCCTTATATAAACAGAAGTTGGACTTTGGTAACCCAATCTCCAGGCTCTTTCATTATCTTCAAACCATTGCTTGTGTTTAAGAAAGATTTGAGACCTAGGTGATTATTGTAACCATTATTTTTTAATATTTCAAGAAGATGGAATTTCTCATCGTCCAGGTGACTTTCATTCGAAACCCTCAAAACTCGAGTTTCTAATGTGTTGAGAACTCCAAGTTTTTAGGCATGGTAATGGTGGGAACTTGCACGAAGATATTGCTCAGTGTGAGTCTTCTTAGGAAAGACGATTAGAAAAAAACCATCATCTTTATTAGACACGAACACATAAGGGAAAACAAGTCTACCATTGAATTTGAATTCCATGGTAAAATTGATGGAGCTAGACTAACTATTAAGATGCTAAAAAGATAGATCTAATTTTTCATGCCTGTGAGGCCAGATGATAAAGGCATCATCTACAAACCTTTTGCACAATTTGGTCCATAATTGGGATGAAGTGAATGCCTTGGATTCAAAATATTCCGTGAACAAGTTAGCAACGAAAGGGGATAGTGGATAACCCATGGCCACTTCACAAGGTTTCTCATAGAATTCACCTTCAAAGTTTAAAAGGGTAGAGGTAAGGTAGATCTTGACTAACTTGGCTACGTTGGTATCAATAACTTTATTGATCACCTCAATAACCTCCTTAATGGGGATATTGGTGTACAAAGAAACCACATCAAAACTCACACGAATATCATTATGCTTAAGCTTTAAACCCTTTAACTAATTGACAAAAGATGAAGAGTCCTTAAAAAAGGATTACATGAGGCCAACAAGGGGCTTTAGCTTCCAGGCTAAATGTTTAGCTAGAAGGTAAGTTGACCAACCTATTGTCTTAAGAATGGGTATAAGGGGGAATACATATTTATGGATCTTGGGAAGCTTATAGATCCTAGGAGTAAGAGAGTTTCTCTTGATAAGCTTGAGGCTTATTGAATTAATGGTGCTATTAGATTTAATAAATGAAGCAAAAAAATTTGATATTTTCTTTAAAGGGTTCTTAGTAAGCTTCATGTAACTACTGTTGTTAATAGGGTCATCCAACGTTTTTCTACGGTAGTCATCCTTATCTAAGAAAACGACTACCCCACCTTTATCATCTTTGAAAATAGTAATGGTAGGGTTCATGTTCAAGGACATAAGGGCTTCGAATTCTGACTTGCTAATGTTTCTCTAAGGAGGATTGGATTTTCTAAGGACAACCATGAAATATTTCATAATAACATATTGAATGCTATCATGTAAGTCCTTAATCCCATATTCAACATCACAAATGATTTCCTCCACTAGGATATTTCTCGGAACAAAGGCGAAGTTTAACCCTTTTTCCAAAAGTTTATTAACTGGAGGATCATAAGAAAAATTAGAGAGGTTAACAACTCTCTTATTAACATAGGGGAAACTAAATTATTGTTGAGGGATGAAAAAGGAGTGGGGATCCTAGAACAAGGGTAAGATACAAACTTAGTAATGACAGGGGATTTTTTTATAGTGGAGGAGTAATCTAGGTTTGAAGGGCAGTCTTCAACAAGGGAGGAAGTTGCATGACCAAGGGTAAATGAGGAGGGATGGACCACGATGGGGACCAAGAATGAATTCAAAGGGGAGGATGGTAGGGATTTAAATTTCATGGAGTATTATAAAATATTCTTAGTAATAGTTACAAATATAAGATTAATCTCAAAAGTAATTATGCAATTGTTGCCCTTTAAATGAAACCGATTGATTAAAAAAAATCATATGAACAAGTATCATATGAGATGAGTTATAGCTTTTTTGGCATGTAGTATTTGTAAGCCATGATATGATCCCATGAGATTCTAACAAAACTTATTCACAAGTTAAAAAATTCTATTGTTCCCCATAGTTAAGAATCTTGTTCGATGTTTTTCTTTTTTAAATGTATATATTTTAACTCATATATTAACTATTTTAATAATTAATAACAATAATAACTTAAAATAAAGTTATAATTTGGCAATGTCCCATGGGGCTTTAGATGATAGTGAATGAGTGTATTTTTAGGGCACTCCATGACCCACAAAAAAAAAAGGTTACAGTTTGGAAACGTGAGATGTATCGTAAAGTAAGTGTTTTGATGATTGTCATGGATCAATGTCTATTGTCATTTACCAACCATTTAATTTACATGGTTGCGTTATTTGTAGTTTAAAGTAAGTCGTGAATAGAATATACTTTTGGATAATTATATATATTTTCATTTAATTATATATATGCCTACAACCACTTTTGTTCATGCCTGATGAACTCATGTTCATTGCAGCTAGAGGGTTCCTCACATTCTAAATCAAAATTGTCACTCCTTCCTTATCTCCTCGATGCAAGAGCAACCCTCTTCTTAGTTTTCTAATCTTTCTAAGTACATTCTTTTAGAAAATAATTTATCTCAAATGGGACAAAAACAAATACAACTAAAGATCAATTTCTCAACATAACCCTTCTATTTACTTTTTCCCAATGTTTGCAAGTATGTTCCTTTAGTAGATCATTACTCCCAAATGACGTAACAACAAATACAACTAGAGATTAATTTCTTAGTATGTTGATATATAATGGTATCCAAGGATCATAATGATAAAATGTCACACAATCCTCACTTATAGGAACTAAAAGAATTACTTATTAACCTTCTTAACATTGATCAATCTCTTGCTAGACAGTGTTTCCCAATCTCTTACTATACATTTTTCCTAAGTGTCCCCTCATGATCCATCTAAGAGGGTCACTCAATTACTTGAAATAATATTGAAA
Source organism: Pinus tabuliformis (assembly GCA_031772625.1). NCBI lineage: Eukaryota > Viridiplantae > Streptophyta > Pinopsida > Pinales > Pinaceae > Pinus > Pinus tabuliformis. The sequence continues at coordinate 449,324,693 of CM062809.1, read as the reverse complement.
CAAGATGCCTAGTTTCTTAAAATCTCATTTATAAGCTAAGAGAAATACAAGAAATATGAAAATTGTTGTTAAAAATGTTTTTCTTCCTTTTTTAATCCCATAATGCAAAAGACCTAAAATGTGAAGTATATAAAATAACCTTTCATACCAGAGCAAGTGCAAGTGGAGCTTGAAGAACTCATTAAAAAAGCACTCAATAGACCTTCGATGGACATGGCATGTGAATGAGCTATAGGATGGCAACATGAATTGAATACAAAGTGGGACAAACAAAATGACTTGGAAGGTGGGTTCCATACATGTCGACAAGTAGGGGACCACAATTTGAAGAAATGATATCCCATGAAAAGCCTCCTTTCTTGTAATGAACTTTACTTGACATTAATGTCTTTAACCTTGTTACCTTTAATGTAATTAACTTAAATTTTATTAGTTTTGCATATTTGTTAAGGGATATAGCTTAATGAATTGTCCATTTCTAATCTGACCAAAATGACAATAACTTAAATTAGACATTTCATTGAAACTAGAAATAAGTTTTTTTTTGTTTAATAAAATTTCATATCCAATCTATGGATTGTAAGAGGGGTTTTTGAAGCTAATAAATTTATATATTCAATTATAATTTATAATTTTAGTTGAAATGATGGTGGATTTTAACAAATCTTGAATTAACATATTTTGAGAAAGAGAAAGATGAAAAGGAGAAATATTTTGAACTATTATCATAATCCCAAAGGAAAAATATTTGGTGTTATATATATGCTTTGTTTTAGAGAAAAATAAACCCTAAATCATATAGATATTTTACAAGGCAATTTAGTGATATTTTACAACTCTTTACGGATGAGATGTGTAATGTTTGCTAACCAAAATGAAGTTTTTTTTAAGGCTCGTAACATAGAAGTGAAAATGTATGACCATAATAATAACCAAAACACATCCATATAAACCCATATTTAAGAAATTAGAGAACCAAGAGCACACCAAACCCCTTGAGGGTTGAGAGGGCCTATGGAAGGTGATTGGAAAGAGAGGAACTTGTGGATGAGAAGGCTGAGTAGTCCTTAGACCCCTTGAGGGATGCTAGAGCCTATGGAAGGTGGTTGGAAAGTGAGCAACTTATGGAGGAGAAAGTTGAGTAGGCTTCAGACCTGTGGTTGGTCAAGAGGGCTGAGAGGGCTATTGACCCAAAAAATTGTAGTCGTATGTGGCAAAAAAAATTCCATTGAAGAGTTATACTTATGTCCCTACACACTCTTTCCTTTTATACAACACTTAGCTGATTTCCCATTATGTGGAGAGACTTCATGCACATGTCTCTCCACACATTGTTCCTCTACGCTCCGTGTTAGACGCACATGGAATATGAAGAGACATGAATGATATAATAGTTAATTGCCTTTATTATTAACATAGATGTATATTTATAATACATTCTTGTGATTGTTGGATTCATCTTCGAACGTCTCTTGGAATCCCTTTGACAGTCCAAATTCCCCACCTTAAGCCTTGGCAGATTAGGTGTCCAACATTCCCCCCTTAATCTGAAGGGGTACGTATGAGTCCAAGAAGAGAGATGTAATACAAAATGTGAAAAAATGCATGGCAACGGTAGGTTGAGTGTGCTCCCTAAAATGTTTCCATAAGGGGGTGGTAAAAAGGATGACCACCAACATTGGAACTTCTCTTTCCAGATTTTGTCTATCATTTCTCTATTTGGTCAGTCGATTATAGAAATAATGATACTTTGCTCCACTTGGGCACTCCTCTGCTCTAAAACATGACATGTTTGCCTTCTCCCCAGCCTATGAATTACATCTGTTTCTATCCATTATCTGTAATGCTCCATTTAATTTAATGTCTGTCAAAAATCTGCTGCCTCTCCTCTTTGTACCTTTCTTGCTGGCAATGTTCATACAACAGCGTAATCGTCATTCGTGGCTCTCCAAATCACCTATCCAAATCATGGTTTGGTGTTTTGTGTCGAGCTTGACTATCTTGAAACACGAGACTGGCTATGCTTCTCACCGTTGAATTGAAGACCATATGAATGTTGGATTTTGTTGAGTTGTTCAAAATATCTCCACTCTCCTACTCTCCCCTTACCATACCTCTCCTTCCTTTTCTTTATCTCGCGGTTGTGATCCTGAACAACTCCATAAAATTCGGTCTTCCATCTAATTATGTTTATGATGTAATCTATTTTCTGGAAATCATTATGCCTATGCTCTAGAATGTATCTCCTTGAATGTATCTCCAAAATTTATTTACGGATTTCAATACATTGGTCTACATTTGTGTCGCTCAAGCCTCTACGTGTAAGATCACTGGTGGCTTGATTTTCGATAGTCAATGCCTGTAAATTGAAGGTTGGTTTTGCACGACCTTGAGTAGAACAAAAATACAGACCTGCAACGATTCACATTCTTATTCATCTCAAAATCTCTTTTCAGTGGTTGAGGGACTCGCTGCAACATTATTTGATAGTTGAGAGACTGATACGAGTGGAGTTCATGCTAATCATTAGCAGGGTGTGAATTCCCGAAGTTAATCTTTGATTCTTTGTTCTAGTCCAAAGTTCTGCTCAGTGTTTTTTGGGCTTGCACTGTTGGTACAGGTGCACAGGAAACTTAAATAAACTTAACACAGCAGAACAATCAAGCACATAAGAGACAGTATTTAACGTGGTTCACCCAACCAATCTGGGCTACGTCCACCAAACATAGGCATCGGGAATTTATTAATCAAATTGGAGATTACATAATGAAAACCTCATAAAACTCTCACCCTCTCAGCAAACCATCCGAATGGTTGCCTGTTATATAGCATAAAGAATCTAATAGCCTCATTAACTCCCTCACATCAAATATAGGAGGCATTAACTCCCTCCCAACAACCTGGAGTTAATCTAGGACCTGAATTCTATTGTTGTCATCAGCTGAGATTTTTCCTATTTTGCTACAAACAGAAAATCTCAACAATCTCCACCTTGACAACAATTCGCCTGATGCCCTGTTATTATTATTTTATCTTTTCTGCAAGCCAAGAGAAGCCAAACACCAGTGTAGCTTCTCCAACACAACTGGTTTCGTGAACATGTTTGCACAGTTCTCCTTTGTATGCACCTTTTCAAGAGAGACTCCCCTTTCAGTGATAACTTGTCTTACAAAATGGTACTTAATTGGAATATGCTTTGATTTGCTATGATAGGCCGGATTCTTAGCCAAATGTATTGCACTTTGACTATCACAAAGTAACCTGATGTTGTCCTGTAACCTACCAAACTCACCAAGCAAACCTTTCAACCAAACCGCCTCTTTGCAAGCATGAGAAGCAGCAATGTATTCTGCTTCAGTAGTGGATAAAGCAACAATATTCTGTAGCTTTGACATCCAACTTATAGCTCCACCTGCAAGAGTAAATACGTACCCTGAAGTTGATCTTCTCTTATCCAAATCACCTGCAAAATCGGAATCAACATACCCGCAAACAAATTCACTACTCTTATTGTAAGAAATACAATAACTACTTGTGCCTCTCAAATACCGAAGCACCCATTTCACTGCTGACCAGTGTTCTTTAACCGGATTTTCCATGTACCTGCTGACAACCCCAACTGCATGTGAAATATCTGGTCGAGTACAAACCATCGCATACATTAAACACCCTACTACATTGGCATATGGAATTCGAGACCTATAATCCTTTTCTTCATCTGTATTAGGACATAAACTCGAAGAAAGCTTAAAATGGGAAGCTAAAGGGACTGACACAGGCTTCACATTATTCATACCAAACCTCAAAAGTATTTTCTCAATATACTTTTGTTGTGATAGCCATAGCTTACCATTGCTCCTGTCTCTGAAAATATCCATGCCCAAAATCTGTCTTGCTGCTCCTAGATCTTTCATATCAAACGTCCTTGCCATCTGAGTCTTCAACCTGTTGATTTCTTCAATGCTTTTGCTTGCTAAAAGCATATCATCAACATACAACACTAAGATAATGAACATGCCATTATTTAACTGCTTAAAGTAAACACAATGATCATATTCACTTCTTACATATTTCTGACTCAACATGAAAGAATCAAACTTCTTATACCACTGCCGAGGCGACTGCTTCAGGCCATATAATGACTTCTTGAGCCTGCAGACAAATTTCTCATTGCGATGCTGAACAAACCCTTCCGGTTGTTCCATATATATTTCCTCATCTAAGTCTCCATGTAGAAATGCAGTCTTAACATCTAATTGCTGCAACTCTAAATCAAACAAAGCCACTAATGCTAACAAAATTCTAATTGAAACAATTTTAACCACTGGTGAAAATATCTCATGAAAGTCTATGCCAGCTTTCTGAGAAAACCCTTTTGCAACCAGCCTTGCTTTGTACCTGTCTACCGTATCATTCACACCCCGTTTCACCTTGAACACCCACTTTCATCCCACATTTTTCCTGCCTTTAGGAAGTTCAACCAGATCCCACGTGCCATTCTTACCTAAGGCCATCATTTCTTCCTTCATGGCTGCTTTCCATTTGTCACTATTTGAACCTTCTACAGCTTCCTGATAACACAAAGGTTCATCATCATTAGCGATCAAAGCAACTGAAGTAACATGATCATCATACCTTCTTGGAGGACGTTTGATCCTTGTAGACCTCCTTAAGAATGTTTCTGGCGCTTCCACAATTGGCTGTCTATCATCTGTAGGAACTTCTTCATGATCGCCATCTGAGACCTGTTCATGACCTCCATCTGAACCCTGTTCAAAATCTGATTCTGAAACCTGTTCATGACTAGCATCTGAACTATGGTCGTTATGACTATCATTAGAAATGCTGTCAAACTGAATATGCTGGAAATCAAATACATCATCCTGTTTCAATCTACTATTTACATCTAACTGTACAAGAGAGGATTCATCAAACTTTACATCTCTGTTGATGATGATTTTGCGGGTAGTAGGATCCCACAATCTATATCCCTTTGTTCCATCACCATACCCAACAAAGACATACCTTTTCGATTTCGGATCTAATTTAGTTCGCTGATGTTTAGGCACTAGAGCATATGCATCACAACCAAACACTCTGAGTTTAGAATAGTCACAAGGGTGTCCTTTCCATACCTCTTGCGGAATCTTGCAGCGTATTACCGTTGATGGAGATCGATTTATCACATAACAAGCTGTTGCCACTGCTTCCATCCACAACTCCTTTTGCAACCCGGCGTTACTCAGCATACACCTTGCTCTCTCTAGAAGAGTCCTGTTCATGCGTTCAACAACTCCATTTTGCTGAGGAGTATAAACCGTGGTCTTATGCCTCTTGATCCCTGCATCCTTGCAATAGCTGTCAAACTCCTTGGAAGTAAACTCACCACCATTGTCAGTTCTTAAACACTTTATTGTTCTACCAGTGTTGTTTTCTACCAATGCTCTAAACTGCTTGAAAACTGTAAAAACATCAGACTTATTTTTCAACATGTAGACCCATACTTTCCGAGAAAAGTCATCAATAAATGACACAAAATATGACGAGCCACCATATGACGCTGTAGGGGCTGGACCCCAAACATCTGAATGGATATAATCAAGTATGCCTTTGCTAGTATGTTTGCCTGTTTTAAACTTTTGTTTACTTTGTTTACCAAACAGACAATGTTTACAGAAATCCAATTTTCCAGATCTTAGATTAGGAAGTAACTTTCGGTCAGCCAAAATTTTCAATCCTCTTTCACTCATATGCCCCAATCTTTGATGCCATAATGTAATGGAACTATTGTCATGTTCAGACACAGACACATGATCTGACCCAATCCTACCTTCTAACTGAAATAGATTTCCCACTTTCTTAGCTTTCATAACTAGTAAGATGCCTTTGTAAATTTTCATTACTCCACCTTGAATTACAGTTTTATATCCATTTGAATCAAGTGCTCCTAATGAAATCAAATTTTTCCTTAAATCTGGTACATGCCTCACATCAGTTAATATTTTGGTTGTGCCATCAAACATTTGTAATTGTACACTTCCTATTCCAACAATACTGCACGTGACATCATTACCCATGTACACGACTCCATCATCAACTGATCTATATGTTTTAAACCAATCTCTATGTATACACATGTGGTTAGATGCCCCGGAATCTAACAACCAATGTTGATCATGTTTTGAAACATTAACAGACAATACCTCATCACTCATACCTGAACCCGTATCTGTGGTGTTGGTTTCCTTCTTTTCTGTCGAAGAGCCTTCTTTAGCAGCCTGCTTTCGCTTCCAGCAATCCTTTTTCAGATGTCCAGCCTTGCCACAATGCCAGCACTTCATCTTTGGCTTCTTTCCTTTGGACTTTGAACGAGAGTCGCTATGCTTTCCCCCGGAGTGTCTCTCTCTTGAGCGACCTCTGGCCATCATTACCTCTGATGTAGAGGTGTTTGCATTCGACCTCTTCCTCGTCTCCTCAGCCAACAATGCTCCAACAACATTGTCAAAATCAAGGATTTTTGATGTACTAAAGCTTATGGAAGTAACAAAGTGATCCCAGGATTCAGGCAAAGAACATAATAGAGTTATTGCCTTATCCTCTGAATCAAATTTCACATCTAGACTATCTAATTGCACCAGTAAGGTATTAAAAACATTTAGGTGATCAGCAATCGAGGTACCTTCTTTCATCCGCAAACCGTAAGGCTGCCGTTTCAAGAGAATCCGATTTGTCAAAGATTTCGTCATATAGAGCTTCTCAAGCTTCGACCACAAGCCTGCGGCGGTTTTCTCTGACACAATGTTGAACAGAACATCGTCCGCTAGACATAACCGAATTGCGCTCAGAGCTCTATCGTCCATCTCATCCCATTCATCCTCCGTCATGGAAGGAGGCCTTTTGTTTTTCCCCAACAGTGTTTTCGCCACACCTTGTTGAACCAGCAGATCGTGCATCTTTACCTTCCAGATCTCAAAATTATTCTTGCCATTAAATTTCTCAATTTCAAACCGGGCACTTTGAGTTTTCGCCATTTGTATCAAAAAACACAATAATCTCTAGAACCAACGTTTAAATACCAGCAATTAAAAAACAAATTGCCTATGCCTTTAAAAAAACATATTTGCCGATTGCACTTCACACAAAAAATTTCTGCCTATGCCTTTGTTTTTACACAACAACAAAAAAAAAAAATTTGCTGTGAATTACAATACAAAAGACCAAAGACCACCGCCAAAACAAACAATTCCCTGCTTCTGGCTCAAAAAATCTGCAATATGCATGCGCACTTAGATGCCTTTTAAAAAAAAAATTTCCTTTTACTTGTGCAAATTCCGCCCCAAAAAAAAAAAAAAAACACATACATATAAACCTGCGCACTTATTTGTAAACCTGCTGTCTCACTGCTGTGTCACTACCTCCTCACAGCTTATCCCCGGACAATGCGAAATACAAATAATGCAATTCACATTTATTGAAGGTCTCAGCGTTTTAAAATTCAGGCTCCACCAGCGATAATACAAATGATGCAATTCACATTCAGCGTTTTAAAAAATGGTCTCAGCGTTTTTAAAAAATTCAGGTTCCAACAATAATTAACAGCGCACCAGTAATTTAAAAAATCAGGCTCCACGCAATAATTAACATACCTTTACTCAGCGTACCCACAGTAAACGCACCAGGTATATCAGCGCGCACGGAGGCTGTCTACGCCTTTCAGGCAGCACTGTTCAATGCAAGCCACAAAACAGGTATGCTCATATACGTTCATGTGGTGGCACGCTCATATACTCTGCCCATTATACCAATATCCTCACTGCTCACTGCATATCGCCAGGACCATATTCATCTTATGGAATCCAACAACAAACCACTACACAGTCCACCCTCCAGTATGCATACCAATTTCGGAAAAAAACGCTCCACGCATTCACACGCAGGCTCAGCGCTCCAACAACACCTGCGCTCTACCTCCAAACTGTGCAGCTCCTCCAACACGGTTTGATACCAATGGTTGGTACAGGTGCACAGGAAACTTAAATAAACTTAACACAGCAGAACAATCAAGCACATAAGAGACAATATTTAACGTGGTTCACCCAACCAATCTAGGCTATGTCCACCAAACATAGGCATCAGGAATTTATTAATCAAATTGGAGATTACATAATGAAAACCTCATAAAACTCTCACCCTCTCAGCAAACCATCCGAATGGTTGCCTGTTATATAGCATAAAGAATCTAACAGCCTCATTAATTCCCTCACATCAAATATAGGAGGCATTAACTCCCTCCCAACAACCTGGAGTTAATCTAGGACCTGAATTCTATTGTTTTCATCAGCTGAGATTTTTCCTATTTTGCTACAAACAGAAAATCTCAACATGCACATGGCTCATCGAGTTTTTCCTGTGGTGATTTAAGAGCCTGGGTCGAATGAAAAAAAAAGAAAAAACGAAAAAAAATCCTTGTCGAAGATGTCACAATCGAAAACGTCTTCCAAGCCAAGTGACAACAATTGGATCCTCTCCAAAATTCATATATAGTGACATATTTGTGGGATCTCATTCAAGCGGTTCATTTGATTGCGCTACCATCATCTAAAACTCAACACTTGCACAGTCTTCAGTTTCAAATTTGGCTATATGATATATAGTGAGCGTTAAAATCGTTGGTTATTTTCCTTGGCTTTGAATTTACACCTTGCTACAATTGATAATGTGTATGGTGATATTATCTTCTTTGGACAACCAAGAAAACTGACAACACATTTCTCTCTCTCTACGAGGGCTCAAATTAGTGGGACGTTGTCAAACCTTTAACTCGAGCTTGGTTTTTTCATTGTGGGAAGCTAGATACAAATATAATTCATTGTTTGTGCTAAAATCTATGTGGTTTTCCCTTTTACTAAATTAATAGTTGAGTGGAAATGTTGTGAGCAGAGAAAACACAATGCAACCCTCAAATTTTCATAGGATTTTGCAATCTAATATGTGAGAATGCATGATATACACATGTTGATTTTTGTATGTGTGCTACTTTTTTTCCTATGCACTGTTTATATTACTGCCATTTTTTATATGCCAATATAATTGATATGCTAGACACTAGTTGTTAAGAAGAGATATGAAGGCATTTACAAGAGGAATGTGCACTTCAGTGTTAGAAGGTAACTTTGAAAGAATTAGAGGAAGGTTATGTTTCACTAGTCTGAACTAGTTTGTTGGCCAACATTGGCACTATCACATGCAATGAATTGTGTTCAATATATGCACCATTGAGAAGTTGACACCCCTTATTTCATAAGCTTGAAGTTTTAAGAAAATTTCCAAAATTACTGAGGTATTAGAGTTCCTAAAAACTCGGATACACTCAATTGATCATGATACATTAAAAATCAACAAGTACACACTTTTTGATATCAAATTATGTCTAGAAAATTCACAGGTCAAGATTGAATTTTTGCAGCTAGAATCTCAGTTCCAACGAGATGAATTAAAACATAAGATTTGTCACTATGAATTGGTTTCCATTCAGAACAACCCTTTATTAGAGATTATGATAGAATCCCATCAGCAACAAGAATATGAAGTTGATTTAGGTTCAATGCCCAATGAAGCAGCATAATTGCATGTAGAAGCAGAAATTCAGCCTGCAATTTCCAATCCAATTATCAGAACTTGGGAAGAGCTTGTCGATAACAAGAACAAAGCCGATCTTGGATATGACAAGGAGTTGTCCTTTCATATTCTAGATTACTGAAATCCCGTACAGTTCCATAGCACTAGATTTATTCATGATAGTTCACCTTTAGTTGTTCCAGATGCGGGTCCTCTTCCACAACAACCACAACAGATTGTTAAATTCCAACATTGTGATAGAGTTTGTAATATGAAATGTCATTTTTTTGATCTAAATCCATGTGAGAACTGTCATAAAACCACTCATTATTCAAACAGATGCTTCAAAAACAAGCCTTCTCTGAGAACAAAGATTCATCTTGGATGGATCGCTTCTTAGCAGTGGGCTTCAACAACCAAGAAGATATTTCGCTCATACAACAGGATTTGTTCTCGAATATTGAAAATTCTTGCAATTGAGTTGTTGCAATCTTCTCACCTTGTATTTCACATGGGGGGAAATGATGGCCATCTACAAGTTTCAAAGCCACATCAAGTCACCCCGAGCCACAGCCTACCATACCAGATTCAAAGTTGTAGCCAAAGACATAGATTCCCCTGAGCATGCCATTGGTTGGTGGTCAGCCTTAAACCATCTATTCGGGTGAGACCTCCCTTTTCAGATTGAGCTTATCCCTCTTCAAAGAATTGGAGACACTTCCTCTAGAAGAATACTTTAGCTTCTTGCCAGTTTTGGAAGAGTTACATGAATTGCATTAAGCATTCTAGAGTTGGTGGTCACCCTTAGACCACTACAGGTTTCATACATCCCTTTTATAGGTTGAAGGTCTCCCTCTTAAAAGCATTAGGGGCACTTCCTCTAACAAAAGACTTCAACTTCTTTCCAGGTTTGGAAGAATTCTGGGAACTCACTAAGCATTCCGTGTTGGGGGTCATCCTTAAACCACCCCCTTATGCCAACATTTTAGAGAGCACATTCAGCCTAGTAATGCCATACATTTTTGCACATTTTGTATTACATCTATCTTCTTGTACTCATACATACCCCTTTGGATTAAGGGGGGGGAATGTTGGACACCTAATCCTCTAAGGGTTGGTGTGGAATGTAAACAGTCAAAGGGAGTCTAAGAAACCACTTGGTACATGGAAACCAAGGGTCAACCGAATGTATTATAAATGTATATCATGTGAATAATAGACACATTTAATGCTTATCCTTCATATTATGTCCCTGCCATTATTGTGTTTAACACTCCACCTCTGTGCATACCTTGTTCCACACACTTTCTCTCTACATTTGTCCTATCCCACACCCACATCAACATAGCATACCTCTACATAGACTCATATTCTACATGGCACGAGACTTTGAAAAATCCATTCGTCTATTCCCCTTGTTATTACTTAACATTAATTGCTAATATTAGATGTTAAGGAATCACTCCACCACATTTACTCTCCTACCCCCATTTTAACTAGTTTTGAGGTCACTTAAATAATCAATAAATGGAATTTCAATCCAAGTAAATGTGACGTGATGGAAATCGTACTTTGATATATGCTTCATATCACTCCTCATAAAGTATGATCATGGCTAAGTAGCTTCTATTTATTATTTTTCCTCAACCAAGAAAATGGCACAAGATAAGTTGCTTATTAGTAATTCCACTAAAATGAGGAATTAAAAACTATGACTCACTAAAGGGATTTATTGATCAAGACATATTTCCTTATGTACATCAGACAAATGGCTACAAGAAAGAAGACATACCCCATTTGTAGTTACATGTTTAATTCACTTGCTTGCATAGACAAAACATTTCATTCATTGACTACATATTAGTGGTATTTGAACTTATCACTTGAAAAGGAGAGAAATAATAGAATTTGGACCATGTAACTAGAAAATGTTGCATGTGTCCCTAAAGAATTTGATTTCATGGAAATAATTTAGTTATGTGTGTGGCATTTCCACCCAAAAGTAAGAAAAGTCAAGCTTGGAGTCAAAAGGAGTCCAGCTCGCCTAACTCTAAAACATGACCCAAACATAACTTGATTCCTTGGCTCTTTGGGGTTTAAATTAAACTATATGAAACCATATGATGTGATTATATTTAATAAAATTTGAATTCTTTACAACCTGTATTATACACTTCAACACCTAAAAATTTATTCTTTATTCCATAGGATCATGAGACATGACCAAGGGCTACTTCTCTATTATTTTTAGGACAGGGTCCCCTAGGGTCAAAGTTTCTCATTAATTTTTGTATACCTGTAAAGTCTTTGCGTCTTGAGGGAGCAGAGCATGAAGGTCAAAGGAGTCAAAAGGGGAATTAGCCCCTTAGTTTGTTAGATGATAGTGATTTTTGTGACTCGACCATGGTCCGCAGACCATGGTATTAGAAAAGAGAAAGATATATAAAGGATTCATAACGAGTCTAGAAATTAACTTGAATAGAAGATCATTGTATGGGAAAGTAAGCTAAGGCAAGAAAGTTTGTTTCCTGTACTTAGTTAAACGGGAAGGCTCTTGCAGCTGAGTGCATGGAGACCTTGGTAAGTCCACAGACTGAGTGCACCAGCCCCTGTAGCTAAGTGGGCAAGGAAGAAGAGTCTGTAATAGAAAAGATTATATCAATAAAAGATTTTTTTGAAGCCATACTTGTGTATCTGCTCATTTATCTTTACTTATGCAGTTTCTATATTTTCGCTTTGTTATCTGAATTTATATGAATGAATGTTTAATTGATGCGTGAAAGTAGTATATCAGCTTAATTAATTGATGTTATGAATGTTTAAAGCCCTTCGTGAAGGTTTATATTTTGTTCATGCAAGTTACTGCAATTATCTGTATTTTAAGTGTTAGGGTTTGCGAAGACCAGAATAATCCCTAAGAATCACATAAGCTCGTCACACTGACCTCTAGATGCAGAAACCTGGTTTTATAATTCCCCAATATTTCTTTAGGTGAGATTGCAGCCTTCACGATGCGAGTAGTTGCTGAAAGGGCCAATAATTTAGGGTTTTGTTGGTTGGCACAACTCACTTTGAACTTGGGTCAGGACCCTTCAAGCCTACAAATGGTTTTGTTGCTAGCACTGAGATCTATTTGAGCGATGTGTGATAAGTGATTCCCTACTAAGAAAGAGATCGAAAAGTGGATAGATCGAAAACTCCATGTGTTTGCAGACCAGGAAAACAGGAATTCACGCCTGTCAAAGGAAGAATCATTGAATAGATATCTATTCATAGACGAACATGAGATATTATTCTCCTCTTTTCCGTGTGAATTACACGAGTGGTTGTCTAAATTGGCAGATAGTCAGGGTACGTGGAAGCTTGATGACCCTATTGTGTGGACCTGGAGCTGGTGAAGTGCTTGGAGGCTTCGGAAAAAAAAAAAAAAAAAAAAAAAAAAAAATTGTGCAAGTTGTCATCTATTGGATCGATAGTATTATGGGAGGATTCATTACTGAGTTCGCGATCGATACGTCCACTAGTTATAGAGAAGAAGAGCACAAGTTTTTCAAGGGGCCAAAAGGTAAGTACCTACAATCTTTGAAGACATGGATTAAAATGTTATTGTGTGAAAAGTGGTTTATGCCTTTAAATTGATGTTTGGGACTACACGAAGTGGAAGAGGGTTCAGAAGGAACCCGGATTTCGGTGTCAAATATAGTTCATTGTTGGAACTTGGGATCGTCTGATAGTGATGATGAAAGAAATATTATGAAGACATTGTGAGGTGCGATGTAGACTGTGAACCAGGGTATCATAGGGATACCACATCCATCCACTCCACCTCCACCCTCACCTCCACCTCACACACCTACACCACCGGCTCCAACTCCACCTCCATCATTCAACATGGCGAACGCGATGAAGATGCCTATGTTTAAGGGTTTGAGGATTGAAGACCCTGAGAAATTTTGGTTTGTAGCAGATGTTGTATGGAAGGCACAATAGATTACAAATGACTACATGAAGAAATCGTCACTGCTTACAATGCTACAAGATAGAGTGCTCAGTTGGTATATCAAGTTTTGTTTGGGTAAACCCAATGCGACTATCCTGGAAACACAACAAGCATTGAACAATGAGTTTAAGAAACCTAAATTGCAAGCCCAATTAGTGACAGAGTTTAAAGAGATCGAGCAAAGGGTAAATGAGTCTGCATGGGACTTTGATCAAAGACTTAAGTGTCTGATTCAGAAGGCTAACATGGGTATCACACACCATCAACACAAAGACTGGTACATTTCTTTGCTATTGCCTCATCTACGATTGTCAATGTCGTAACAGAAAATAGGAACGCAAGCTGAAGCTTTGGAGATTGCCATGAGATTGGAGGCTTCACCTGTGCAGGATAGAAATCTGGGGGTACAACAGATTCAGTCATAATTGGCCAGCCTACATATGGATTTACAGAGCCTCAAGAAGGGAAAAGAAGTCTAGCCAGAGGTGCACACAAAGGTTTGGTGTCTTAAATGCAAAGGCCATGGTCATGATAAGGACCACTGCCCAGTCTATTATAATTATCTTATAGGGGGGAACCCTGTCCCCCTAAAGCCAGAAAACACCGTTGGGATGAGTACAGGAGTAGCATTATGGTGCGCTATTTTTTAAATTTTCGGGAAGCACACGACGAATAACTGTCATCTTCTGCAAAAGTTTGTATAGACCCCATAACAACTTTTCTACAATTTCTGCAAATCAGTAGGTCATGATGAGCGCAACTGCCGAAGTTATGAACTAATGATGGAAAGGACCCCTACATATAGAATGTAGGCATAAAATCAGCCTCAAGATCAAGGCATGGGCACAGTTCACAGAGGATTCCAAGGATGAAGAAGATGCTGAGGAGGAGGAGCCGGAAGGGTTCATGGACAGATTATTTGTTACAACTATGGGGAGGCAGGTCATTTTGCACATGACTGTCAGAATATGACACACCCCTCCTATTAGTATTGTAGGCAGTTTGACCATGTCATAAAATATTTCCCAAATCTTATAGCGAAGATGAAAGAAAAGAAGGCTCAGATCCAACCACCGATGCAAAATATCCAAATGATGAGAGAAGAGCCTTGCGAAGATGATCCTAATATCAATATTGTGATGCGAAGCAATATAGCTACTGGAGAAGATAAAGGGAAGCAGTTAGAAGCTGATGGATGGGTAAGTAAGGCTACAGAAAAGGAAGTTTGGTTTGATTTAAGAAAAGCGAAGGAAACCTTTATGGAAGATAAAAAGATCTTCTCATAAACTTCTACATTAGGATGCCAGGAGAAGTTCGGAGGGAATGATGTTGCGCAGGACATAGACCCTTCGTTATCGACAAATTTTTTGAAGACTTGAATGAAGCTTCGAAGGGATAGGAAGGTGGTAGAAGGGATACAAGATCTAATAGATAACTGTAATGGTAAAAATAAACCTCTACTGGAATAGAGCGTAGTACATAAAGTGGGAAAAAACACAAAGCGAAATGGTCATGAGATGAGATTGACTGCGTAGATTGGAGAGTACGAAATGGATCAGGTAATTCTTGATCTGCGATCTAATTCAAACATTTTTCTGAAGAAAACTTGGGAAAGAATGGGGAGACTTGTGCTGTAGTGGTCTCATATCTAGCTACACATGGTGAACCAACAAAATATCATTCCTATGGGGCAGGGTAATGGTATATATTGAAGGAGAAAGCACTCTAATTGATTTTGAAGTGATCAAGATAGTCGACTATAACAACCCCTGTCCCGTGCTACTTGGAATCAATTGGGCCTTTGACATGGACGTGGTCATAAATCTCAAAAATTATAGAATTACATTCGAAAGTAAGGATCTCAGGGTTAATGTTCCATTGGATCCGACTGAAGGTGCATGATATACTGAACCGGTCCATGATTATGAAGAAGATAATGATATTGATCAGATCTATAAGATCACTACACATGATGAGGAATGGATCAACCCCACCGCGGATGGATGAGTCGTGTGGGATAGGGATAGTTCCTCCACTTCAAATTCTGATGAGGAGCTTGAGCATTGGCAGAACTGATTACATGAAGTATCATCGCTACGCTGTAATAGGCTTACAAAGTCGCTCCGATGCATATCTACTTAGGTATGAAATTTACCTTATTATAGTGGTTTAGAAGATGTTAATTTGATTTTGGATAATTTTGAAAGGGATGTATCATAAGAACATTGGTTCCAAGCTCTAGATATTGCATTGCAAGCTATGTCTGCTTGTTGGTGGGGTACGCACAAGGAAATCTTCGCCGATTGGAAGGAGTACTAGAGAATGATGAAGTTGAGGTTTGGGTACGCTAATACCCACATGGTGGAGAAATATACAGGGAAGGATGATCCACACGAGAATTTTTCATGATGGAGAAGAACCATAGCAGGAGTGGGTTCACATCTTTTGTCATACTTTGGACACCATCCCAATGAACTAGTATTTGGAAACTGAGCTGTGACACGGGACCGCAGAATAGGATATCCTGAAGGAGAGATTTATGTTAACTTTTAGCTTTTGAATGGATAGATGAGGCACTGAAAGAAATCAAAGTTGCGATATTCAAACTGCTTGAAGAGCCAATTGAGTGGGTACAGCCAGATTGGAATACGTAGATGTGCCATGTGCTTGAATGCTATAATGTGACTAGAGAGGAGGGCGAAGAAGATCCCAAAAACATAAATATTCTTGAGTCTAAAGGACAATGCGAAGTTGAGGGGCCTAAGGAAGATATCCCTGATATATCAGAGCCTTTAGAAAATAAGCAAGTGAATATTGGGTCAGAAGCTCAGCCGAAGTTTGCGAATATAGGTGACTATTGGGATGAAGATACAATTGATAAGGTTCCAAAGTTGCTGCATGAGTATCAAGACTTGTTTCCCGCCAATGTCTCTAATCTAAAAGGGATAGTAGGGGATTTGGGCATCATGAAGATCAGTTTGAAGCCAGATGTGAAGCCCATAAAGTAGCACACCTACCGATTAAATCCCAAGTATAAGGAAAAAGTGCGCAAGGAGTTGGATAAGATGTTGGAAGCTAGGATCATTGAACCTACGGAGGAACCAGATAGGGTGAGTCCCATGTTAGTTCAAGAAAAGAAGCAGCAGGATGAAATCTGGATATGCATAAACTTGATGAAGTTGAATGACGGATGTGTCCATGATCCATTCTCTACATCGTTTACAGACGAGGTACTAGAGAATGTTGGAGGGCAAGAAGCCTACTCGTTCATGGATGGGTTCTCGAGGTACCACTAGATCAAGATCGCATCAGAGGATCGAAGTAAGACCACCTTTGCGACTGAGTGGGGTTGTTTTCAATATACTGTAATGAATTTTTGGTTGAAGAATGTGCTTTCAATCTTTTCACGAGTGGTAATTGTAACCTTCAAGGAATTTATCCACAAATTTTTGGAGGTCTACTTTAATTACTGGACAATGTTTGGATTGGTAAAGTGCCATGTTGCTAGTTTGCACCTCATGTTGGATAACTATCGAAGACATCAGATATCCCTTAACCTAAAAAAGTGCATATTCTACGTATCTTATGGAATACTTTTGGGTCATGTGGTTTGCATGTAGGGATTGATAGTAGACACTGCGAAGATAACAATCATTTTTAATTTGGAGGCCATGAAGAATGTTAAGAAGTTGCACGCAACATTCGGCCATACTAGATATTATAGAAAGTTCATCAAGGCATATGCGCAAATAACTGCATCAATGGAAAGACTGTTGAAAAAGGATGGAAAATTCTCCTGGGATGAGGATTTCCAGAAAATTCTGGATGTTTTGAAGGAGGAAATGGTCACCGTGCCCATTTTGGTTTTCCCTGATTCGAAAAAGGAGTTTCATGTTCATGTAGATGCATATTGTATTGCGTAGGTGCGGTGTTGACCCAACCAGGTGACATAGACATTGACCACCCTATAGCATTTGCGAGTAGAAAGTTGTTGAAGATGGAAAAGAATTACTGGACCACAGAGCATGAAGGGCTAGCTATGGTGTATGTGTTGTAGAAATTTCGGCACTATCTATTGGAAGCACACTTCCAGATGTATACAAACCATTCTGCTCTAAAAGAACTGGTCAACAAGCCTGTGTTGGGGGGGCGGATTTGCAGGTGGTTGCTTATATTCCAGGAATACGATTTTGAGGTAATTGTAAAGCCAGGATGCTGAATTTTGGTCCTAATCACCTCTCACGGATTGATACAGGTGATGAGCCTACAAGTTTGGAAGACGGGTTGCCTGATTCACAACTCTTCATTGTTCATGTTGCAGACAATCACTTCACAGATATAATTCAATTTTTGTCTACAGGTACAAACCCATAAGGACATTCAATGCAGCAGAAGAAAGAACTTGTGGTATGGGCAGTTGGATTTTGTGTGATCACTGGACACTTATACAAAATGGGCTCTAATGAGATATTGCACATATATGTCCTAGAGTATGAATGACCAATCATTCTTGCAGAAGCACATTGAGGAGTAGCGGGAGGACATTACACAGGGAGAGATACTACATAGAAGATCCTGCACGTAGGAGTTTGGTGGCCTATGGGGCATAAGAACTCTAAGACCTATTACAGGGCGTGCAATGTTTGTCAAAGGGCGGGGAGACCATCACAAAGGGATGAATTTCCACTAAATCCGCAAGTGACGTTATAGGTGTTCGATAAGTGGGGATAAATTTTGTGGGTCCAATTCAACCACCAGGGAAAAAGGTGGGGGCTAGATATATTATTACAATGGATAAATACTTGACCAGGTGGGCAGAATCACAACCTGTCAAATACTATAGCGCAAATACAGTCACGAAGTTTATCTTCAAGTTTATTTTCTCTTGGTTTAGATGCCTTAAAATTTTAATGAGTGATAGGGGCTCGCACTTCATAAATGAAACAATTGTTGTGATGCTTGAGGAATTCCAAGTATATCATTGGAAGAGTAAGCCTTATCACCTCAAGCCAATGGCACAGTAGAAGCCTTCAATAAAATTCTAGAGAGTGCTTGGACAAATATCTCCAACGAGAAGCGAAATGATTGTGATGTGCACATACCGGCAGTGCTTTGGGCGTACAAGACTACTAGTAAGAAGTTGACAGGCCAAACCTCGTTTAGATTGGTATATGGGAAGGAGGGCATAATGCCCATGGAATATATTGTGCCCAATTTTCGGATTGCAGCATTGGCAGACATGGCTGATCACGATACTACGTAGGAGCAACTCGCACAATTGGTAGAACTGGAAGAGGATCACTTCTTAACATGATTTCATCAACAAGTGTAGAAGGATGTGAAAAGGCATGGAATGATCACCATATAAAGCAACGCACCTTCAATATTGATGATTTAGTGTTTCTTTATGACAGTAAATTTACAAAATTCCTCGGGAAATTTCAAATGCATTAGTTAGGACCTTATGTTGTTAAGGAAATTACAGTTGGTCATGCAGTTTAGCTCATGAAGCTGAATGGGGACTTATTCCTAGGAAAAGTCAATGGTAGTCAATTGAAGTTGTATAGGGGTGATCTCGCCCCTACACAATGACTATATGATTGTGGGATAGTCTTAGCACTCCAGGACACTACAAGGAAGTACAAAACTATAAACTACACTTCCAAAAAATTGGAAAGCCAAAGTAAGGGGGTTGTGCGATGGATTGGAGTAAGGCACTGAGGGGTGCTCCATCGAAGGAGTTGTGTCACAAGGTTGGGTGCCACGCGACGTAGCTAAAAAATGACCTTTGGAAGCACTGGAGATTATTGGATGGTGAAATTTTTGTTGAAAGGAGTGGCGAAGATGCATTTATGGAGCATATCTTTGGAAATATACTACCAAAGATGCATTAATGATTTGAAATTGGAGGGAACCGTTGGATTTGAATTCAAATTCATCTATAAATATGGCATGCCACTTCGCATTCGAACACTTTTCTTCCCGAGAGTCTGCCTTAATATTTTTCACCGTGCTTTGTGCCAAGAGCAGAACTATATGTCTGAGCTAGATTGGGAGGAACTGTTTTCACGATTAGGGTTGGAAAATGTGCCTAAATACTTTCATAAGAGTTTTCTGGAAAAAATGGCTACAACTCCCCCTGAGGCATAGGCAACACCATCTTTCCCTACAGGATTTCTAGCAATGGCGCCTAGGTCTCCTAGATCTAAGCCTTCTGCATCCAAGGTAGCAAATAAGAAGGAGAAGAAGCCTCGGTAGGTCTTGGTGAGGCAGTCACTGTGGAAAAACCCATGGAAATCCACCAAAAGGGGAATATGGATCGAGCCCAACAACCAACAAAGCCAATGTATTTAGATGAAGAAAAACTATGCAAAGGTGTAGAGGAAATTGATGTTGAGGAGGGTAAGTCGATGGCTTGGCTGTCGAAGTATATTCCACCACGAAAGGCCACGAATAAAGTACCAAAGGATCCAGACAACGCGATGTTCATGGTGCCCACGCCACTATTGATGGAGAAGGTGGTGTTTGACGTGAATTATTGGCCTACATACTGACACTCAAGATGGAGGATTGGGACTTAGGGGACCATGAGAAATTCCCTCAGTTGGCTCTGAGAAAATACCTCTCCAAGATATATTATGAAGAGTCAGAGGTCACGCGGATGGAGCTAATGAAATGGGTAGATGGTGTTGGGGTCGCAGGGCTCCTAAACATGCTTTGGGTGTCATGCTTGAGTCGAACCAACATAAACACTATATGTGTGTGCCAATTACTCACACTAGTGCATGATGGGTGTCTTTGGATGGGAGAACCCATCCTGATCATAAACATGTTAATCCACTGGATTACATTACTTCCATGTCAAGGAGTGGTTCCTAATGAGGCATTTGGAGGAAAAAAGTAGGAAAAGAAGCTCATAGACCAAATGAAGAGCGAGTTTGTCCTAATAAAGAAGTTGCGTAGATACTCCATCCACTCTATCTTAGATCCCGCGGTGCAGTTTATCGTGCAGATATTAGCAGGGAAGATAATGCATAAGTTTCATGCAGATGATGTATGAACACCGATTATCTCTTTGGCTGCACAATGCGCCAAAGGAGTCCAGTATAACTGGACTCAGTATTTATGTAAGGAGTTTCTGGAGAATTGCAGAGAGGCCCAGGATTAGGGAAAGGCATTCCATTATGCCTAATTTTTGTTACTGATAACATTGGTGGCTTGGAGGATCCCTAAGGAGAGTTAGTTTCCTCCACTTGAATTGGACCTTCTGGAGGCAGTGAAGTTTGCTTCGCTCTGGGCTACCAGCGACCCAATGTGCATCACAGAGGCAAAGATCTTTTGGGTCCTTTTTGAGATGTAACAAAGGACGGTGATCAACCAGAGGCTAAGGTTATCACCCACATTGTACGTGTAGTATGAAACCATAGCTGACTTCAAAGCAAATTTCCACAATCTGTATATTCACACGAGGAGGGATCCCATGAGGACATGGAACAAGTTGCCTTAGTTGATGGCCGAGGAGGATATAACAGGGGTCGATAGCAAGTGGCCAAGTGACTGGCTCACCCCTTTAAATCTCAACGCAAGTACGAGTAAGGTTGTTGAGGGTTCAACTATGAAAATGATGACAACAGAGAATAAAAAATAAGCATACACAACTTTAGCTTGGGAAAAAGCTGCACAGAAGAAGGAAGTTGTTGCATGAGAGAAAGAAGTGATAGCCAAACAAAAAGCATCACAATATACCATGACGTCGCTGACGACCATCGACCTTGAGGAGTCAGATGCATAGAAAACATTAGAGAAGGAAGGAACAAAGGAAGAAGAGGAAGGGGGTGCAGAGTTAGAATGCCCCTTTGTGGTCAAGAAAAGGAAGAAGCAGACCTCAACTACAACGCACAAGAAACAAAAGTCTGACCGATTAGCAGGCGCGACCCCTCTGGTCCTCATTGAAGGGGACTTAAATGAGATAGGAGATGTGGTCCACGACATGGCAATAAAACTTTTGGGTCACTTTGAGGAACAGTACCAGCAGGTGCTGGGAAAGGTTCAACGGGATCTGGGTGAGTTACAAATCCAAACAAGTATGTTACAAGCGAGTGTGGGATAGGCGAGCAGGAAGCAAGCGAGCTTGAGTCAAGTGAGAGGGTTCGTTCTGGATAAAGACATGACTTTGGATCTTGGTGCCATTCAGCTGCCAGAAGGATCCCTACACACCGAAACATAAGAAGAAAGGGACCAACTGATGTAGATGAAAAACCTGGGCATAAATCTCGTGACACTCCCCATCCAGACCCTGCATGAACTACACCAAGGGGTGTCCAATGAATTGTGCATTTGGGAGTAGCATTCAGTGTTGGTTATCAGTGAAGTTAAGACAAACAAATAGCAAATTTTTGAGGAGAAGGTGCAGGTGCTTAAAGAAAAAGAGGAAATCATAGCGCGGAGCCAATAGTTGGAAGCATCCATTGCACAAGCCTGCAGTGAGTTGCGAGAGCTCAAGATTCCAATAGAAGTGACCTCTGTGGAGAAGATCCAAAATATGGCCACTACAGTAAAGGATTCCAAGGTTGAAATTGGATGAGTCTGGTTCGAGCTGTAGTTGCAGATATCAGAGCTAACATTAAAGTTGTAGCCAACGACTCCCCCAGAAGTTAGAGAGTAGCACAAAGCTACTATCAAAGAAGGCATGGCCACCTTGGAAGAAGCAGTCAAGGGTTTCACTGAGCTATTTGGGCAAGACATGGAGCTATGGACCTTGGTGCAGGAGGATCCCACTCTAAAAAATATTGGAGTAGACATCATAGGAAAGCAAAGGTAGTTTGATGAAATCCAATCAACTACACGAACCTTGGCACTAGTACAAAGGTTCACTCGGTTGCAAGAAGGGATGCTCATCTAGAATGAAATTGATGAGCTGTGCCACAAGGAAGCAATTATAACTTCACAGACACAACCATGGATGGATGGGACCAGGCAGTTGACTTTGTTAGTACAGAGTAAGCTCAAAGGGATGCAACAAACTCAAAGGATCATGGGCCTTGTAGTTGAAGGTCCAACCAATGAAAAGTTGGTCGAGGAAGTATAACAAGCTTCTACACTAGGAACAACAGACCTTTAGTTTTTGAAGCTGGAGTTTCACAAACTATAGGAAAAGATCGAGGTGCCAATAGAGTGACTCAAGGACGAGTCACAAAAGTGTGTTGGGGGCCTATTGAGACAGGGTTACCTGGGGTCAAAGTTTCTAATTAATTTTTGTATAGTTGTCAAGTCTCTACGTTTTGAGGGAGCAAAGCGCGAAGGTCAGAGGAGTTAAAAGGGGCATTAGCCCCTTAGTTTGTTAGATGATAGGGATTTTTGTGACCAACCCATGGTTCGCAGACCATGGTATTATAAAAGAGAAATATATATAAAGGAGTCATAGTGAGTCTAGAAAGTAACTTGAATAAAAGAT
The DNA here is from genome assembly GCA_031772625.1 of Pinus tabuliformis. Lineage (NCBI taxonomy): Eukaryota > Viridiplantae > Streptophyta > Pinopsida > Pinales > Pinaceae > Pinus > Pinus tabuliformis. The sequence continues at coordinate 449,301,621 of CM062809.1, read as the reverse complement.
CATTGTATGGACAAGTAAGCTAAGGCAAGAAAGTCTGTTTCATGTACTTAGGCGAAGGGGAAGGCTCCTGCAGCTGAGTGCATGAAGACCTTAGTAATTCCATAGGCTGAGTGCGTGGGCCCTGTAGCTGAGTGCGCAGGGAAGAAGAGTTTGTAACAAAAAATATTATATCAATAAAAGACTGTTTTGAAGCCATACCTGTGTATTTATGCATTTAACTTTACTTATGCAGTTTCTATAGTTTCGATATGTTATCTGAATTTATATGAATGCATGTTTAATTGATGTGCGAAAGTAGTAGATCATCTTAATTATTTGATGTTATGAATGTTTACAGCCCTTCGTGAAGGTTTAGATTTTGTTCTTGCAAGTTACTGCAGTTATCTGTATTTTAAGGGTTTGGGTTTGCGAAGACTAGAATATGCCCTAGGAACCAAAAAATCCAATATCACTAAACTCTGGATGTAGAAACCTGGTTCTTTCATCCCCAATACTGCTTCGGGTGAGATTGCATCTTGCGCTACGTGGTTTGTTGCCGAAAGGGCCAACAATTTAGGGTTTTGTTGGTTGGCACAACTAAATTTGAACCTGAGTCAGGACCCTTGAAGCCAACAATTATCCTGTCACTTCACTTATCATGGGACCTTTTTTACATCCTTTATGTTCCAGTTGTTGATGGTTGATAGGCCCCTTAATTCTTTCCTACCTAGTTCCTACAAACAAGATTTGTGACCATGCTCTACTTCTTGCCACTCACCACTCAATATTTGTTGGTGTGCACAACACTTTAATAGTCAAGAAATAATTGATAGATTGGATCACCATTTGATAGTGCTTCCCTTTGATGGGAAACTATCCAATGCTTCACCTCTTGTCACTCTATCATTCCTCCTTTTTAAACTTATAAAAAAACTTTAACATTAATTTTTTTTTAAAACGAGTCCATGTTATAGAGATCTAGGTTTCTGTAGGTTTTAACCATCTATAGAAATTACTTGCACATGAATTCTAAAAACAAAAAGTAAACAATGATGAGAATATAAAACAAATAGATAGAGATTTTCCCCTGGGTCCCAAAACCGAGAGTAAGAGATTGATTTTTCATTATATTCCTTTCAATGTTACAATACATATATGTACATGCTGAAGCATTCATAAACTCTAATCCATTAACCATGGATTAGAACATATTCGTAATTCCCTTAACTGTATCTAAAAAATACCATGGGAAGAAAACCATCATGCTCAAAATCATGTGCAAAACTCATGCAAAAAACCATAGGTATGTCCGCCCACCTAATATAGGGTCCGAAACCTTTTCCTCAGGTGTTGCCCCAAACCCTATAAAGGGGGGCTACTGCCCCCTTGAACCCCCTCAACGGGGGGGCCGTGCCCCCCTTGTGACCCCACTATTTCACCCGATGCAACAAACAAGGGGCCTTTTCTCCCTCCCTTTGACGCCCTCAAGTGTGCGATTAGTCGTGGAAAGAATATAACACACACCCAACATTCTCCTACTTGTTGTTTTCCTTTCCACACAGGGGGTCACAAGAGAGATTAGTCATTGGTCTAGCCCTACAACACCCATTTTTTCTCTACCCAAAGCAAAATTATCAGTGATCATAGACTTCATCGATGCATCTACAAATTCTTCAAAGTGTCCACCTTTACCAGAAACACCTTTTTTTCATCAACCATATCCCTCACAAAGTGATACTGAACATTAATGTGATTTGTATTTGACTGATAAGCAAGGTTCTTTGCTAAGAAAGTTGCACTTTGGCTATCACAATCTATCCTTATAGCTCGTTGTACTAACCCTATACTTAAATATAATCTCTGCAACCAAACTGCTTCCTTGCTTGGATGAGTGGATGACATGTATTTTGCCTTTGTAGTTGAAATTTCCACAAAAGACTGTCTCTTTCGCATCCAACTGACTGCACCTCCAAATAGGTTAAACACATACCCACTTGTACATATTCTCTAATCCAGGTCTCCAACCCAGTCTACATCAACAAAGCCACAGATTTCCAAAATTCTATCCAATCTTGGTCTTCCTTGGTAGCACAGACCATAATCGCTAGTGCCACACAAATACTTAAAAACCCACTTCACTACTGTCCAATGATCCTTTCCTGATTTTTGACATAAACTTGCTCAATGCTCCCACTAAATGTGAAAGGTCTGGTCTAGTACAAACCATTAAATACTTCAGGCTACTCACTGCACTTGTGTATGGAACATGGGACATGTCCTCTTCCTCTTCCTATGTCTTGGGACACTGTTCATCAGATAGATTTACACCTACAGGAATAGGAACCTTCACCGGTGTACTATCCTGCATACTAAATCTCTGTAGTATTGTTTCAACATACTTCCTCTGGTTTAACTAGAGCTTCCTCTTTGCTCGATCTCATTTAATTTCCATGGCCAAAATATAGTTCGCAACATCAATATCCTTCATGTCAAATTTGGAGGACATTTGGGTCTTCAAATCCTGGATAATTTCTTTGTCATTTCCAATCAACAACATATCATCCACATACAAGACCAGATAAATAACACAGTCACCAATTAATTTAAATTACACATAGTGATCCACTTTGCTTATGGCGAAGCCAAGTCCCCGTATAAATGTATCGAATTTTTTATATCACGTCGTTAGTGATTATTTTAACCCATACATAGAATTTTTTAACCTACATACCAATTATTTCTTTCCCTTCACCGCAAAGACTTCAGGTTGCTTCATATATATATATATATCTATATATATATATATATATATATATATATATATATATATATATATATATATATATATATATATATATATATATATATATATATCTTCTTCTAGATCCCCTTGAAGAAATTATGTCTTCATATCCATCTGTTCTACCTCAAAATCAAAAGTAGTAGAAACAGATAAAAGTAATCTAATAGAAGTTACCTTCACAATAGGAGAAAAAATATCACCAAAATCAATTCCCAACACCTAGGAATAACCTTTTTCTACCAACCGAGCTTTTTATTTCTCCACCTTTCCCTTTTCATTCATCTTCTTCTTAAAAACCCATTTGATTCCAATGGGTTTCTTTCCAGCTAGAAAATCCACCAGATCCCAAGCCTCATTTTTGTCCAAACATGCCATTTCATCAACCATGGCCTCTTTCTAGAGTTTTCTATCCTTTGAATCTACTGCCTCCATGAAAGTTATCTAATCATCATTCGTAATATATAAAGAAAAATTATAACAAAAAATAGACGGACTATACCTTTCTGGTTGCCCTTTTTCTTGAACTGATCTTCTCACAACTAGAGTTTGTGACTCTTCATCTTTCGATTCCTCTTTGTAGAGAAAAGGAAACAAGAAGGTCCAGTTTAATTTGTGTAGGTTTTAACCCCATACATAAATCACCTGCATACGAATTCTAAAACACATAAAATAAACAATGTGAGAGCATAACACATAAAACACATATACACAAAGATTTTCCCTGGATCCCAAAACCGGGACTACTAGCTTGATTTTTCATTATGTTCCTTTCAATTTTATAATACATATTTATACATGCTGAAGAATCCAATACCATGGACCGAAAATCCATCACATTTAATACCATGGACCGAAAACCATCGCGTCCAAAAAACATGTGCGAAAATCATGCGCAAAACCATAGGTGGGTCCGTCCATCCTAACATAGGGTCTAAATCCCCTATGACCCCCCCGCTACACAATTGGTGCAACGAAGGGGAGCTCCGCCCCCCCTTTAATCCCCCGGTTAACTACATGGTCTAGTTGTGGAAAGAATATAACACAACCCAACATTCTCCCACTTGTTGTTTTCTTTCCACAGGGGGCCACAAGAGATCTTAGTCATTTTTCCAGCCCTGAAACACCCATTATCTCTCTACACCAAGAGAACTTCTCATAGCTCACAAATTTTGTCAATGCATCTGCAGTATTCTTCAAAGTGTCCACCTTTACCAGCAACACCTTTTTGTCTTCTATCATATCCCTCACAAAGTGATACTGAACATCAATGTGCTTTGTCTTTGAATGATATGTGGGGTTCTTTGCCAAGAAAATTGCACTTTGGCTATCAAAGTCTATCCTTATAGCTCCTTGTACTAACCCCATACTTGAACACAATCTCTGCAACCAAATTTCTTCCTTTCTTGCATGAGTGGATGCCATGTATTTTGCTTCTGTAGTTGATAGTGCCACTACAGATTGTTTCTTACACATCCAACTGACTGCACCTACAAATAGGTTAAACACATACCCACTTGTAGATATTCTCTGATCCATATCTCCAACCCAGTCTGCATCAACAAAGCCATGAATATCCAACATTCTATCCAATCCTGATCTTCCTTGGTGGCACAAACCATAATCATTAGTGCCACACAAATACCTGAAAACCCGCTTCACTATTATCCAGTTCTCCTTCCCTGGTTTTGACATAAACCTGCTCTACGGACTACACTTGCATACGGAACATGGGACATGTACTCTTCCTCTTCTTGTGTCTTGGGACACTGTTCAGTAGATAACCTCACACCTACAGGAATAGGAACCTTCACCGGTTTACTATCCTGCATATTAAACCTCTGCAGTATTGTCTCGACATACTTCCTCTGGTTTAACCAGAGCTTCCTCTTTGCCTGATCTCTTTTAATTTCCATGCCCAAAATATAGTTTGCAGCACCAAGATCTTTCATGTCGAATTTGGAGGACAATTGGGTCTTCAAATCCTAGATAATTTCTTTGTCATTTCCATCCAGAAACATATCATCCACATACAAGACCAGATAAATAACACGGTCACCAATTAATTTAAAATACACACAATGATCTGCTTTGCTTCTATTGAAGCCAAGTACCCGTATGAATGTATCAAATTTCTGATACCACATCCTTGGTGACTATTTTAACCCATATAGAGACTTCTTTAACTTGCATACCAGTTCTTTCTTACCCTTCACCGCAAAGCTTTCAGGTTGCTTCATGTATATTTCCTCTTCTAGATCCCCATGAAGAAATGTTGTCTTCACATCCATCTGTTCTACCTCAAAATCAAAAGCAGCAACAATAGATAAAAGTAATCTAATAGAATTTACCTTGGCAACAAGAGAAAAAATATCACCAAAATCAATTCTCGGCATCTGGGAATAACCTTTTGCTACCAACTGAGATTTGTATTTCTCCACCTTTCCTTCTGCATTTGCCTTCTTCTTGAACACCCATTTGCTGCCAATGTGTTTCCCTCCAGCCAGCAACTCCACCAGATCCCAAGCCTCATTTTTGTGCAAAGATGCCATTTCATCAACCATGGCCTCTTTCCATAGTTTGCCATCCTCTGAATCTACTGCTTCCTTCACAGTTCTGGGATCATTGTCAGTAATAGACAAAGAAAAATTTGAACAGAAAGCAGATGGACTATACCTTTCTGGCTGCCTTCTTTCTCAAACTAATCTTCTCACACCCGGATTTTGTGGCTCTTCATCTTCTGATTCCTCCTCTGCTGTAGAGTCTGATTCTTCATCCTTAAGCTCAAACTCTATCTTCTCATGTTCCTTTGGTTGGAATTCATGTTGAATAACATCTTTTACCTCTCTAAACACCACATCTCGGCTGTACACAACCTTCAGTGTGGCTGGGTTCCAAAGTTTATAACCCTTTAAACCATCCTTATACCCAATAAAGATGCACTTATCCAACTTGGTTCGTTTCTCCTTTGAACATGTACATATGCATCACATCCAAATAACCTCAGATGTGAAAGGGATGGTTTCTTACCAGTCCATACCTCTTGTGAAGTCTTATCCTCCAACGCTAATGAAGGTGACCTGTTGACCAGGTAACATGCAATATCCACCACCTCCACCCATAATTCCTGTCCTAACCTGGCACCGCTGAGCATGCTTCTTGCCCTTTCCATCAACGTCTTATTCATTCTTTCTGCAACTCCCTTTTGCTGAGGTGTATATGGAGTAGTCTTCTGTCGTGCTATACCACACTTCTTACATAATTCTTCAAATTCCTTGTTGCAAAACTCTCCACCATTATCTATCCTCAACACATTTATCTTCTTCTCTGTCTGGTTTTCCACGAGAGCCTTAAATTCTTTAAACCTGTCAAAGGCTTCAGATTTCTTCTTAAGGAAATATATCCATATATTCATTGAGAAGTCATCTATAAATGATACATAGTACATAGACTTACCCAGTGATGGAACCTTCACAGGTCCAAACACATCACTGTGCACAAGTTCTAATATCTATTTCGCCCTCTTCCTACTAGAGGGGAAACTCACCTGATTCTACTTCCCATATACACAATTTTCATATAAATCAAAATCCAAAGAGCTATTACTCATACCTTCTACCATACCTTTACCATGAAGTATTCGAAGGCCCTTCTCTCCATTATGTCCAAGTCTTTGATGCCACAACATGGTCTTCTCTCCAGAGACCACTAGATTTTCTAGTCCACTTTTAGGAACCACAGAACTATTGCACCCATCAATAGCAGTGCCACCTTGCAACTTGTACAAAGTTCCAATTCAAACTCCCCATGTCAATACTAGTGCTCCCCGAACCATTTTGCAGGTATCCTTCTCGAACACTGTTTTTACACCTGCGTCATCCAACTCGCTTATATAAATCAAATTTCTAGCCAATGCAGGAATATGTAGAACACCCGGAAGTGTTCTACCCTTCCACCTTGCAACTTCAACTTTACTTTTCCATGACCAATGATTCTAACCTTCCTATCATCCCCTCAGAAGACATCACCACCATTATTTTCTCATACTCGCAGAACCAATCTCTATGGGGAGTGAAGTGAAAATATGCACCTGAGTCAATCAACCATGCCTCATGATCTACATGTGTACTTGAAGAAGCCAAGTACACATCCCCACCTTCATTTGAGGTGGTTTTCGCAGTTGAAGAAGGAGCTTCATCAGATCCCTTTCCTTTATCAGGAGCTTTAGATTTACAGTCCCTTTTGTAGTGCCTTTCCTTTCCGCATTTCCACCACACCACCTTTACAGGTTTTCTTGGAGATTTAGATCTCCCTTTAGATTTAGATCTCCCACTTGATGACTTATTTTTGTCTCTGTTCTGGGACCATCCTCGTACAGACAAGGCATCACCATTCTGGCTCTCCATATTTTTCTGTCTCATCTCCTCCGTCAACAAGGATGAGACTATTTCATCAAACAATAAGGCATTTGCATTGCTACCTATTGCAATAACCAAACTATCTCACGAATATGGTAGAGAACACAACAAACTGATGCACTTATCTTCATCTGAAATTTTAATATCAACAGATGCTAACTAGCTTGCCACAGTATTAAATGCATTCAGATGCTCTGTCATTGAGTCTCCATCTTTCATCCTCAGGTTATACAACTTTTTCCGTAGGAACAATTTATTCACCAGAGACTTAGATTGGTACAAAGTCCCTAACTTGTCCCACAAAGCCTTCGCCGTAGCTTCCCCTGATACATTCAGCAATACTAAATCTGAGACACACAATCATATTGTGCTCTTTGCCTTCCGATCCAACTTTTTCCATTCTTCATCGGACACTCCCGTTGGTTTAGTACCTAGATCTACCACGATCGACTGATCTTTATCCACCAACAGATCCTCCATCTTGAGTTCCACAACTCAAAACTCTTACCATTAAATTTCTCGATCTCTATCTTTCCACTGCTTACCGTCTTCTCTCACCACCAGAATCAATCTCGCAGATCTCCCACTGAACAAGGTCTACCACAGGCCCCAGCGAAACCCCTCAGCAACAAAGGCGTCCCCTTGAAGCCAAAATTGCTCTGATACCAAATATAGGTTTTAACCTCGTACAGAAATTACTTGCATACAAATTCTAAAACATAGAAAATAAACAATGGGAGAGCATAACACATAAAACACATATACACAGATATTTTCCCCTGGATCCCAAAACTGGGACTACCAGCTTGATTTTTCATTATTTTCATTTCAATGTTATAATACATATTTATACATACCGAAGCATCCAATACCATGGACTGAAAAACCATTGCGTCCAATACCATGGACTAAAAACCATCGCGTTGAAAAAGCATATGCGAAAATCATGCACAAAACCATAGGTGGGTCCGTCCATCCTAACATAGGGCCCAAACCCCCTGTGACCCTATCCCCCCTGCTACACAATCGACGCAACGAAGGGGGGCTTCGCCCCCCCTCTAACTCCTCGGTTAACTATGTGGGCTAGTCATGGAAAGAATATAACACAACCCAACAATTTGTCCTTGAAATAAACTAGAAATTATATTCGAATTATGTTCTCATAACAACTTAAAATAGTTAAACTAAGTTTATCAAACTTACTTAACTTAGGAAATTCGAGTTGGAAGTCTTTCAGTCGTCATGTGTATGTTCTCCCTACTTTGTAGGAGTCCACTATGAGTTAATTATGAGTTGTAAAATAGAAGACTCGGTTTCATGAGTCAGTTCAGTTAAATTAGTTGTCAAACTGATTCAGAGAACTAATAGTGAGTTAATAGTCAGTGGTGTCACTAATGAACTCCACCAGTACTACTCTAGTTAACTGAATATTTACTCATCAGAAGCTCATGCATGTTGATTCTGAGAAAGACCCAGTTGAGACTAGAGTTCGGGGACAATGTACTATTTGTTCTAGATTTTTCTAAGTTTCACTGATAGTGCATGCATTCAAAAATTGATCCTTAAGGGATTGCTCAATTTTTAGAGGCTTTATTTCCCTTTAAATAAAAGCTATCCTCCATAGGAATTACATATTGGAATAGAGACTTGGAGAGCATGTGAAGAAGCTAAGCTTTGGCCTTGAACTTTCTTATGAGTTGGAGATTGAATTTGTTGATTGCTGGGATTGTTCTTGAGAGAACAAGCATTGTAATTTCATCTTGATTTTCTGGATTAATACAATATAGATAGTGGGGTTTTGAGCTGTGGCTTTCCCTGGATATTTATTGTGTTATGTGCCTTTGATTCTCTTCCTCTATTGGTTATTGTTTGCTCGATGTTTATGGAATTCCGTTGTAAAGAGTAGAAGTAGATTCTTGTCTCTTTCTTTAGAAAATTGCATTAGATTGTGAATCTACATAATCTTCTACATGCTATTAGAGAAAGATTGTTTTTGGGCCGAGAGTTTGTAGAGAAGATTTGAAAAATTATATGCAAAATTTTTAGAAAAAAATTTAGATTTGGATTCCTTGGGAAACGATACCCAAATTCAAAAAAAAATCAGCCGAATCAGAGTTCGGATGAGGGAGATATCGTTGATTTAAAATCAACTCTCTAGAGGAGATTTCAAAGTTTTGAGTTTTTGGGTTACAGGTGAAAGTCAAATTTGCAATACATACTTTAGGATCGATAGATGGTGTTACATGGGTTGTGGCTTGAGTATTCCTTGGAAGGCAGCTCAGATTTCATAACTTGGAGGGACATGATGGAGGTTGTTCTAGAGGATAATGGCTTGAAGGAATTTATTGAATAAGCAATTCCTAAGCCAACAACTACTGATGAAAAAAACTTGGCTGAGTGGAAGAAGTGTGTGGTGAAGGCAATGTGTATAATCCTTGAGGGAGTTCGAGATCATATTGTCTCATGTCTCCATGGAAAGGAAACCTCACATGCTATGTGGAAAACATTGACAAACTTGTATCAGAATAACAGTGATCAAAGGAAGTTGGCATTGAAGGATAAACTTCGTAAAATCAATATGGAGAAAGGTGAGATGATTTTGAAATACTTGACCAAGTTCACTCAATGTCAATATGAACTTGGAAGTTTTGGAATCACAGTTGCTGAGTAGTATATGGTAAGCCTTGCTCTTCTTGGACTCCCAAAGAGTTGGCATAGTTATTAGGACTCTATCAATGGTCGGGATAAGCTACCAGATTGGGAACGACTATAGTCAGATTTGATGCAGGATGAGGTCAGGAGGACCATCAGGGATGGCTCTTCATCAAATACTGATGATGAAGAGAACTATGCCTTAACGATTAAGGCGAGGGAGGGAAAAGGTAAAATTTTCCATTCCAAATCAGATTTTTATCATGGAGGTAAGAATAAGGACATGATGAAAGTTAAATGCTTTCATTGTCACAATATGGGACACTTTGCTACAAATTGTCCATTTAAGAAGTCCAAGGAGAAGTCCTCACGAGGAGTGGTGGGTGAGGCCTTGACCTCCCAATTCGAATTGGACTTTTCCCTAATTCCATGCATGGTGTCTTCAGTGATGGGAAGTGTATGGTACTTAGACAGTGGGGTTTCATTCCACATGACTGGCGACAAAGAGTTATTCAGTGAAATGGAGGAGAAATATCTCGAGATGCATATCGAGATGGGTGACAACGGTAAGTATAGTGTTGTTGGATTGGGCACTATTAGTTTTCAGAGGGAGCATGGGGCTCCACTCTACTTGAAGAATGTTATGCATGTACCTAGATTGACGAAGAACTTGGTATCCATTTCCATGCTTGAGTATAGAGGCTATGATGCGATCTTTTAGAAAGGCAAGGTGTTCCTTTGACACATAGCCACGTGTCAAGTAAATAATATAGGGATTCGAGTTCAAAATCTCTATAAGATAGAGGTAGAGTATTGTGTTGCTTTGAGTTCAAAAGCGGAAAATATGTTGAGCCGAGACATTGGGGAGTTGTGGCACAAGAGATTGGGCCACTTGCATCATGGGGCTTTAAGGTTATTGCAACAGATCTCTACTGGTCTTCCCAAAGGTACGCTTGAGCAAGTTGATACATGCAAGGGTTCTACTTTGGGAAAATACACCAAGTCTTCCTTTGGAGATAGAGACAGTTGAGAAGAGTCTATTATGGAGAGAGTCCATTTAGATGTGTGTGGACCATTCTCAACAACATCCACGACCAAACACAAGTATTATGTTATATTTGTTGATGAATATTCTCGTAAATGATGGGTATTTTTAATGCAGAAGAATGATCAAACTTTCACAAAGTTTTGTGAGTTCAAAGCATTGGTAGAGAAAGAGTCTAGCAAGAAGGTTAAAGCTCTATGGAGTGATAATGGTGGTGAGTATGTCCCTAATGAGTTTAAGAACTTCTATGCAGCAGAAGGGAATAAACGAGACTTGACGACACACCATAACCCTCAACAGAATGGGGTTTCCGAGAGGAAGAACAAGAGCATTGTAGGGGTAGTAAGGGCGATGTTTCATGATTAGGGCCTACCGCTACACTTGTAGGTTGAGGCATGTAACATAGTGGTTTGTGTTCAGAACCATAGCCCACATCAAATACTTCAGATGAAGACACCAAAGGAGGCTTGTTCCGGTAAGAGGCCAGATGTTGGTCACTTTAGGATTTTTAGGTCATCGGTTTATTACCATGTGACCAAAGATGCATAGAAGAAGCTTGAGCTAACAAGAGAGTTGGGGATCTTTGTGGGGTACACTGATACACCCCACAACTATCATGTGTACATGACAACCAGTCGGATGAAAGTGGCTTGCAGGGATATCAGGTTTGATGAGGAGAAGGCCATGCGAGTACCCTTGAGAGGGAGCTTTAGCTACATGCGGATGGGGAGCTTTTAGCTCGTAAGGTTGAGGGGCCTCAAATTTATGTGCAGCAGCCAAATGCAGAGGTTCATAGAGTGATACATCCACTCAAGCAGAGTCTTTCAAGGAGGGAAGAAAGCACACTAGAGAGCTGACAGATTGTTGGATGATGCACGGGAGAACGTGGGAGAACCCTCTTTCAGCACAGATAGAGGAGGTCACTAGAGAGGTACATTGGATACATGGCACTTATGGGTGCATGTGTTGTGATAGAGCCATCTTCCTTTCATGAGGTAGTGTAGTAGGCGGTTTAGGTTGATGCGATGGTGGAGGAGTATGACTCCATAGTTTGAAAAAGTGTTTGGGATGCAGTCCCGAGACTAGAGGACAAGTCAATTGTGAGATCCCGTTGGCTTTACAAGGTAAAGCAAGTTGCAGATGGTAGTGTGGAGAAGCATAAGGCCAGATTTGTGGCCCGTGGCTTTTCACAGGTAGAGGGGATTGACTATGATGAGACCTTTGCTCTTGTTGCAAGGTACCCATCAATCAGATCTATTTTAGCACTATCAGCACAGATGGGTTGGAAGATCCATCAGATGGATGTGAACACTGCCTTCCTCAATGGCATGATTGAGGAAGAGGTGTACATAGAGTAGCCTAAATTTTTGAAACCTTGAACTGTAAGTCACATGTGTGCCGACTCAAGAGAACATTGTATGGGCTGAAGCAAGCACCCCATGCTTGGTACACCAGGATAGATAGCTACTTCACTGGGTTGGGATTCACAATGAGTGAAATGGACGCCAACTTGTATCACATAGTGGTGGTAGGTAATTTGTTGATCATTGTAATTTATGTAGATGATCTCATAATGACAGGTGATGAGAAGCTCATCAAATCTTGCAAGGAGAACCTTACAAGAGATTTTGAGATGAAGGACATGGGGCTCATGCATTAGTTTCTTGGCCTGGAGGTATGGCAGAGAGATGGGGAGTTGTTTGTATCTCAGGGCAAGTATGCCAATGAGATACTCAGGATATTCTGCATGGAGATCAGTAAACCCATGGAGACTTCTCTAGCTGGTAACTAGAGGAAGGAGGATGCTACTTCAAGGGAAGTAGTGGAAGCTACTTTTTACAAGCAGCTTGTGGGTTCACTCATGTACTTGGTGGACACATGATCGGACATGTGCTATTTATTTAAACAGCTTTTTCAAGTGATGGTTGGGACTACCAATATGTATTGGAAGGTGGCAAAACATGTATTGCGATACCTCAGCGGAACTAATCAGTTTTGGTTATGGTACATATGGATAAAGGGAGTGAAGCTTCAAGGCTTCACTAATGTAGATTAGGTAGGGAGTCCATCTGACAGGAAGAGCACAGCAGGAGGGATCTTCAGTATTAGGTCAACGATAGTTTCTTGGTGCAACAGGAAACAAAGATCGGTTGCACTCAATTCGGAAGAGGCAGAGTACATGGCTACAAGTCAGGAAACATGTGAGGGATGGATGAGAAAGATCCTGGTTGGTTTGTTTGGTCAGTAGATGGATCCAATAGTGATTTATTGTGATAACCAGATTTGTTTCAAACTCTCTGAAAATCCATTTTTTCATGATCGTTCCAAGCATATTGATATCTGGTATCATCATCTTAGAGATTGTGTATTGAGGCGGATCATGTTAGATTACATTCCAATAGAGGAGCAAGATGCTAACATCTTGACAAAGGAATTGTCAAGATGTAAATTTGAGTTTCACAGAGACAAGATCGGGGTATTGATAATCCCTTTCTTGTTGAGAGGGGGTATTGAGAAATGGAAACAAGAGAGTCCAGTTTAATTTTTCCTTGAAATAGACTAGAAATTAAATTCGAATTCTATTCTCATAGCAACTTAAAATAGTGAAATTAAGTTTTTTAAAATTATTTAACGTAGGAAATTCGAGTTGGAAGTCTTTCTTTCGTCATGTGTATTTTCTCCCTAATTTGTAGGAGTTTAGTATGAGTTAATTGTGAGCTTTAAAATAGAAGAATCAGTTTCATGAGTCAGTTTAGTTAAATTATTTCTCAAACTGATTAAGAGAACTAATAATGAATTAATAGTTAGTGGTGTCACTTATGAACTCCACCAGTGCTACTCTAGTTAACTGAATATTTACTCATCAGAAACTCATGCATGTCGATTCTGAGAAAGACCCAATTGAGACTAGAGTGCAGGGACAATGCACTATTTGTTTTAGATTTTTCTAAGTTTCAATGATAGTGCATGCATTTAGGAACTAATCCTTAAGTGATTACGTAGCTTTTAGAGGCTTTATTTCCCTTTAAATACAATCTAACCTCCATAGGAATTACACATTGGAATAGAGACTTGGAGAGGTTGTGAAGAGGTGATGCTTTGGCCTTGAGCTTTCTTATGAGTTGGAGATTAAATTTGTCGAGTGTTGGGATTCTTCTTGAGAGAACAAACATTGTAATTTCATCTTGATTTTCTGGATTAATACAAAACAGATAGTGGGGTTTTGAGCTGTGGCTTTCCTCGCATATTTATTGTGTTATGTGCCTTTGATTATCTTCCTATATTGATTATTGTTTGCTCTATGTTTATGTAAAATTTTCTCTACAAATCAGCTAGCTCTGATACCATGTAGAAATTTCCCACCTGTAGATCAACTTGGTAATGTAATGTACTAAAGCAAAACACTTGATCTACTTCTACAAACAATTTAGTGGAAGCTTAATCAACCAAGAGCAACATCAATAAGAACACATATAACTGATAAGAAGGAATAAATCACACATAACACAGAATATATCACTGGGGAAAGCACCAACATAAAACCCCAACATTGTATTATCAATCAAGTGGAAATTCTCTTCAACATACAAAAAGGATCAGCTCAATAGCTATCCTGCTCTCTCTGTACTCTGATGATCTTCAATCAGAAGATGAAAATCATGGACTACCAAGGCCTCAATATATAGGCCACAAGTCCTCCAATCTCCTATAATAGATCTTTCTCCATGCAAGGAATACTTACTAGAAATATCCAAGCATATGATAGTACATTGTCCCACATCTGATCTCAACTGGGTCTCTGACAAAACTGACATGCAACAGTTATCCATGAGTGAATCCTCAGTTATCTAAAATAATAATTGTCACATGCATGCAAGCATTAACAAACTATATTTTATTATTTTAACAACTTGTTAAAATAATCTAACTGGACTTGACTAGTTAGAACTAAGTCAACTAATTCTCTCAATATATAACTCATCCTTAATTCCTCAATAAGTGGAGCAAATCAAGGACACATTCCCCAATTAGTGGAGAAATAATTGCATGTTCTCAAAAAGACTTCAAGTTTAGTTTTACATAACTAATTATCTCAACTGAATTAAATAATTAATATTTCCAACTGTTGTTAAGACCAAAATTAATTTTACTTCTTATAGATAGACTAGGGACTGCTATAAATAGGAAGGGACCCATAAATGCTATTTTTAGAACTGCTATTTTTAGACATGCTATTTTTAGCACATTCTAAATATAGCATTTCTTGTTGCACATTTTTCAACACTCCCTCTCAACAAGAAATGCTTCCTCTCCAACCTGATCTTGTAAGTCTGGAGTATTCTACATGCAACACATCTACCTGGTCCACTTGCTTCAACAACACTTAGAACAAAAACACTCCCAATCGACCACTCTGTTGGGCTAGGAACATACTCTGATGCTGAAGCTCTACCTGCTACTGACAAGTTCTCCCTCTTTGACATCTGTGCTACTGCAACATCTCCATGCATCTCACACCATTGCACACCTCTCTGTGCCACCTAGCACTGTGCACAACACCTGTGCCTCTCGCAGTGTTGCAGTTTGCTAGCTATGTGCTCTCTTAGGATTCCCTGCACTGTCGCTACATCTGCATCTGTCTCTACCCAATCATTCAGTTCTTTCTACTCTACATCAAGGCTCTTCTAGCAAGGTCTCATCCAAGAGGCTAGGTACCTCAAGGATCCTGCCCCTCCTCCTTGGGACAATCACTCTGTATCGTCCCACCTCCTACTTGGAGGTATGGCTAAATGTGATCCCTCTTCCCACCTAGCTCAAAGTTTCCCCCTACTGGAGGTCTCTGCATGAGTAGATGTCTCTACTCGATCCCCTCTTAGCTTCCCCTGTTGTGGCTACTCCACAACCTCCTGAATCTGTTGCACCAATCGTGGCTCCTCCACAATTGTCTGAGACTTCTTCTGACTCTACATGTTGAGAGGTAATTTACTCTCCCTCTCAACCACCAAGTATCTAAACTTTGCCTTGCTCCTCAAGGCTTTTCATGCATCTTGTACCTCAAGTGCATACAGGTTCTTAGCAAGCACACCAATCTATTTCCACTTTTCCGCCGTCATGAAATTTTCTAGAAAAAGAGCTGATTTTAAATCAGCGATATCTCCCTCATCCGAACTCCGATTCAACCGATTTTTTTTTTTTGATTTTGGGTATTTTTCCGCAAGGAATCCAAATCTGCTATTTATTTCTGAAAATTTTGTATAGAAATTTTCAGATCTGCTCTGCAAACTCTCGGCCCAAAACTCAAAACTTTGAAATCTCCTCTCAGTATACTATTCTCTCCTTGATCACCTGTGCTCTGATACCATGTAGAATTTTCTCTACAAATCAGCTAGCTCTGGTACCATGTAGAAATTTCCCACCTGTAGATCAACTTGGTAATGCAATGTACTAAAGCAAAACACTTGATCTACTTCTACAAACAATTTAGCGGAAGCTTAATCAACCAAGAGCAACATCAATAAGAACACATATAAGTAATAAGAAGGAATCATTCACATATAACACATAATATATCACTGGGGAAAGCACCAGCATAAAACCCCAACACTGTATTATCAATCAAGTGGAAATCCTCTTCAACATACAAAAAGAATCAGCTCAATAGCTATCCTGTTCTCTCTGTACTCTGATGATATTCAATCAGAAGATGAAAATCATGGACTACCTAGGCCTCAATATATAGGCCACAAGTCCTCCAATCTCCTATAATAGATCCTTCTCCATGCAAGGAATACTTACTATAAATATCCACACATATGATAGTACATTGTCCCACATCTGATCTCAACTGGGTCTCTGACAGAACTGACATGCAACAGTTATCCATGAGTGAATCCTCAGTTATCTAAAATAATAATTGTCACATGCAGGCAAGCATTAACAAACTATATTTTATTATTTTAACAACTTGTTAAAATAATCTAACTAGAATTGACTAGTTAGAACTAAGTCAACTGATTCTCTCAATATATAACTCATCCTTAATTCCTCAATCAGTGGAGCAAATCAAGGACACATTCCCCAATTAGTGGAGAAATAATTGCATGTTCTCAAAAAGACTTCAAGTTTAATTTTCCATAACTAATTATCTCAACTGAATTAATTAATTTATATTTCCAACTTCTGTTAAGACCAAAATTAATTTTACTTCCTATAGATAGACTAGGGACTTCTATAAATAGGAAGGACCCAGAAATGCTATTTTTAGAACTGCTATTTTTAGCACATTGTAAATTTACCGTTTCTTGTTGCACATTTTTCAATAGTTTATGGGCATCCACTGTAAAGAGTAGAAGCATATTCTTGTCTCTTTAGCAAATTACATTAGCTTGTGAACCTACATGATTTTCTACACTCTTCTGCTGTAGAGTCCGATTCTTCCTCCTTTAGCTAAAACTCAATCTTCTCAGGTTCCTTTGATAGAAATTCATGTTTAATGACATATTTCTCCTCTTTAAACACCACATCTCGATTGTACACAACCTTCCTTGTTTCTGGGTTCTAAATCTTATGAATTTTTAAACCATCCTTATACCAAATAGAGATGCACCTTTCAGATTTACTATCCAACTTGGTTCTTTTCTCCTTTGGAACATGTACATATGCATCACAACCATATACCCTCAGATGTGAAAGGGAGCGTTTATTACCAATGCATACCTCATGCGGAGTCTTATCCTCAAACACATATGAAGGTGATATATGAACCATGTAACATGCAATCTCTTCCACCTCTGCCCAAAATTCTTGTCCTAACCCAACACCACTGAGCATGTTTCTTGCCTTTTCCATCAATATCCTATTCATTCTTTCTGAAACTTCATTTTTCTAAGGTTTGTATGGAGTATTTTTTTGCTGTGCTATGCCACACTTCTTACAGAACTCTTCAAATTCCTTCTTATATAACTCTCCACCATTATCCATCCTCAACACCTTTATCTTCTTCTCTATCTGGTTTTCTGCCAGAACCTTAAATTCTTTAAAACTGTCAAACAATTCAAATTTCTTCCTAAGGAAATATATCCATGTATTCCATGAGAAATCATCTATAACTGATACATAGTACACAGACTTACACAGTGACGAAATAACATAGGTCCAAACACATCACTGTGCACAGGCTCTAATATCCCTTTTGTCCTCTTAGCACCAAAAGGAAAGCTCACCCGATTTTGGTTGCCATATACACAATGTTCAAAAAAAAAAAAATTTAGAGAGAAATTAGACATAACTTCTACCATAACATTACCATGAAGTATTCGAAGGCCCTTCTCTCCAATATGTCCAAGCCTTTGATGCCATAACATGGTATTTTCTCCACAAACCACTAGATTTCCTGCTCCACTTTTAGGAACCACATAATTGTTGCACCTATCAATAACATTACTACCCAAAAGCTTTACAAAGTTCCAATTTGAACTCCCCGCATCAAATAAAATGCTCCCTAAACCATCTTGCAAGTATCTTTCTCAAACACTATTTTTACTCTTGCGCCATCCATCTTGCTTCCAAAAATTAGATTTCTAGAAAATGCAGGAATATGTAGAACACTTGGAAGTGTTATAATCCTTCCACCTTGCAACTTCAGATTGAATTTTACACATCGAATGATTCTGTCTTTCCCTTCATTGCCTAAGAGGACATCACCGCCATCATATTTTTCATACTTACATAACCACTCCCTATGGGGAGTGAAGTGAAAGGATGCACCTGAGTCAATCAACCATGCCTCCTAATTTACATGTGTGCTTGAAGAAGAAGCCAATTAGACATCCCCACCTTCATTTAAGGTGGTTTTAATCTCTGCATAAGGAGCATCATCAAATCCCTTTCCTTTCTCAAGAGATTTAGATCTATAGTCCTTTTTGAGGTGTCCTTCCTTTTCGCATTTCTAGCATACCTTTACAGGGTTTCCTGGAGATTTAGATCTCCCTCTTGACTTAGATCTTCAACTTGAGGACTTATTTTTGTTTCTCTTTTGGGACATCCTCCTACAGACAAGGCATCTCCATTTTGGCCTTCCATATTTTTTCGTCTCATCTCCTTCAATAGAAAGGATGAGACTATTGCATCAAACTTCAAGGTAGTTATATTGTTACCTATTTCAAAAACCAGACTATCCCATGAATTTGGTAGAGAACACAACAAATGATATTCCCCCTTTCCTTGTGAAAGCTTAATAAATGGGTGGTTTGTAAAGGACTGATGCACTTATATTCATATGAAATTTTAATATCAATAGATAACAATTGGCTTACCACAGTATTAAAGGCATTCAAATTCTCTGTCACCAAGTCTCCATCCTTCATCCTCAGGTTATAAATTTTTTCCACAGGAACAGTTTGTTCACGAGAGACTTAGATTGGTACAAAGTCCCTAACTTGTCCCACAAAGCCTTCGTCGTAGCTTCCACTGATACATTCAACAACCTTGAATCTGAGATAGACAATCATATTGTGCTCTTTGCTTTCTGATCGTCTTTAGCTGCCATTGTTATTGGTTTAGTACCCAGATCTACCATGATCCATTGATATTTATCCATCAGTAGATCCCCCATCTTGAGCTTTGACAACACAAAACTCTGACCATAAAATTTCTTCATCTCTATCTTTCCACTGCTCGCCATCTTCTTTGACTGCAAAAATCAATCTCGTAGATCTCCCACTGAACAGGGTCTATCATAGGCTGTAGAAAATCCCCCATTACAAAGGCATCCCCTTGAAGCCAAAACAAATCTGATACCAAATGTATGTTTTAACCCTATACAAAAATTACCTACATATGAATTATAGAAACATAAAATAAACAATGACGAGAATATAAAACAAATACACAGAGATTTCCCCTGCATCCAAAAATCGGGATTACCATATTGATTTTTCATTATATTCCATTCAATGTTACAATACATATATATACATGCTGAAGAATTCATAAACCCTAATCCATTAACCCTATATTAAAATATAACCGTAGTTCCCTTGACTGGATCTATAAAATACCATGGGAAGAAAACCATCATGCCCAAACCCATGTGCAAAACCCATGCACAAAACCATAGGTATGTCTGCCCACCTAATATAGGGTCCAAAAACATTTCTTGGGGCACTGCCTTGAACCCTATATAGGGGGGCTACCACCCCTTGAAACCCCCTGATATGGGGGGGCTATGCCCCGCTCTGTGACCGCCTTTCTACGCCTGACACAAAAAACAGGGGGGTTATCGCCACCCCATGCATGCGACTAGTCGTGGAAATCTAATATAATACACACCCAAAAGTTTCACCACATCGCAATCTTCCATGTTTCTATCCATGTCAACTAATCAAACCATACCACGTTGATGAGCCCTAATAATGCAACAAGGATGCTGCAACTCCTAGGGCGACCAACTTTTCTTTATCAACTTGGGGTTCGTACAAACTTGGAGGTGACAATGCTATATGCACAAAAAATGCAACAATATACTCTTGTCACTTCTCAACTAGGGCGATAAACCACTAGTGTTTGTTAAACCAGTCTTCTATTGACTAGAAGGAGGCTAACGACTAACAATGAATGTAAAGCTATCTTTAATGCAAAAAGGAAATGCTTGCCTAATTTAAGGAAATGAAAGTGTTGAATAGAAAGTGATATGAAATTACCTAACTAAGAATTAACACACATTACTTGTAGAAAATACCTAATTTAACACTGCATTCTATCATCTAGCTATTTGGACTAAGTAGGCATCGAAATAATCCTAACATTATTAGGACTGATGTATGCATGCACTAGCTAAATATTGCAGAAAAGAGTATTTTGGTTTTCAATTTAGAAATGTAAATTTTAAGTTGATAATATGATCTTTTGCAGAGGAGGAAGGTATGAGAAAGTTGGTTCAAAATGGCATTGAGGGGTATGGAAGTCAAATTGAAGACCTACCCTAGGCTTTGATCATCATTTCTGCCCAAAATAGTCTAAAAGAGGCTGCTACGAGGTTTCCTGTAGTCACTACAGGGAATCATGATTTACTACAGGAAACTTAGCTAAAAGTTGTGGGAAGGTAGGGAAGGTGAAAGGAAATTTTGGGAAAACGTATGGTGGTGGAATAAGGTATGGGGAAGATGCATACTACCCAAGTATCAACCCAAATATTCAGGATGGTTGGATTTTTTCAAGGTGGTCATCCACTGTGGCTACAAAACATAAATTTGAATTAGTGGTTGGTAGTTTTATCACTCCAGGAAACTCTCTTAAGTTGTGGCTCAAAGATGCTTGGAAACATATAAATCTTCAATATCATTCTCTGAACTATTGCAATGGATTGGGGTTCGGATAAAGTTAGATGATTGTTTCAACTCTGTTTTCACTCAAGACATGCATGAACACCCTCAGCTTGACAAGGCTTTCGACCACTAATGCTCAATAGTTTATAGATTCAATGAATAGATGGAGAATCCTGACTATACCATCAGATACATACATAAACACATATGAATGGCTAGCTACATAAAGTAAATGAATCTTACAAATATAATTTATCAACGCAGAGATAAGATGACAGTTATTTGACATTTGACACAAAAGAAAACATGAATAACCTATTCAAGTGCAAGCCTAGAACAGAGGAGAAGATGGTGATTGAACATGTAACAACAAAAGAAGCTTGTATTACTGGAATGAAGATGAGATGTTGGGAGGAATAGAGTATCCAGAGTCTCCAAAAGTTGAACCCTTATTCCCTCCAACTTTCAGCTTTTTATAGGCTTTTTAAATACTCTCGAACTCTCTGAGGCTCGAGATGTCTTAATCTATCCCCTCTGTCTTCTAACTACTTGATGCCATAACTCGAAAATGATGAGGTCAGAGAGCTCTATTTCTAACCAACACGATAATCAAATTCTAGTAATTTCACCATGTTGTCAAGTGGTTCACTCGTGTCGGCGCGTTCCATTATCATTTCTATTGGTTTGGCTGCATCATGCTATTGTTTTTTCCCTTTTCGGCCATGCATTCTGCTATTTCAGTTCAACTATCCGACTGTCAAAAACACTAACAAAGCCAACAAATTTCCTCCCCGGGTGATTGGTGGGAAGTGGAGTACAGGGCCGTTGGATGGTGTGGATCGACGGTTAGGATGTTGGTCAGGCAGCGGAGATTGAGCCAAGGAAGAATAGATGAGAGAGTGCACATGAGCCATCAGATCGATACGATCAATGGATAAGACCACATTGCAGAGATAGAGGAATTGACATCGCATCAGTGGATTTAAAATTGAAAGGTGGTATTTTGAGCAAGATCACAAGAGGTAAGTGGTAATTTGGATTGGCACCCGGTTCCACTCATTAAGTGACATGTAGCAGCGAGGAGGAGAGAGGAATCTGCTTTTCGGGTGGTTAATCCTCATGCATGTTACTCACCCAAAATCATTGTGAACTATCGGATATGATGGAGGAATATCAACGCTTGAGGATCACCGTGCAAGTTGATTTGATCAGCTAAGCGACAACCATCGGATCGAGTTCAAATCAACGATCAAGATCTGATCGTTAATCGCAACGGAAAAGAGATGAACTGAGAGTGGACGGTCGATATTTATGAGCATGGGTGTATAATTTTTTAAGTCCGTCTTATGGCCAAAGCGGAGCAAGAGGAGACGTGGACCATCGGAGCTAAAACAGGGGACATTTCCGTTAAAATAATAACACTACACCTTAGGGCTAACACTGGCTCCTTCTGGGGATGAAAGTCTCTCTGAGAGGTTTCAAGAACATCTCCTAGTGTTCCATTGGGCATGGAGTTTATTTGCATAGAAAACAAAAACTGAAAAAACCTATTACAATATTAAGGCCTTAAAGCCTCATATGAAGTAAAGTTTCAAAAACCACCCATTGACTGGGCCATCAAAAACACCTTCCCCATCCAATTTGTGCAGAATGAAAGTATTGTTCATCTGAACTTGAGCAATGAAAAACGGTCTCATCCATAAGGCATCAAATTTACCATGGTTGCCCTTATTTTCCTTCAATGCATCCCATTTGAGAACCCATTCACCAACTTGAAAACTGTCCATTTTTGCCTTTCTATCAAAGGTTTCTTTGATCTTCTTCTGATGAATTCTTGACTTCTCAACCAGTTATTCTTTGATCTATTGTAATTCAAACAAGTTACTCATTCTCCTCACCATGTCATTCTCTTCATCTTATTCTTCTTGTAAGAATTTGGCCACAGGGAGAATCAGCTGGATAGGAAAAATAGCATCAGCGCCATAAACCAGCTTAAATGGAGAATTTCCTATGGACTTCTTGTTTGTAACTTTGTCAGCCCACAGTGCAAACTTCAACTTAGAATCCCAGTTCTTTTTGTTGTCCTCCAACAGTTTTTTGATTATCCTTACAAGACTCTTGTTAGATGATTCTGCCAGGCCATTGCCTTGAGGATAATATGAGGTAGAATGCACCAATTGAATGCCGATGGATTCACACATGTTCACCAATTCTTCTACCTTGAAAGCTTCTGCATTATCAGTGACTAGTTTGGTTGGGCAACCAAATCTAGTGAAAATATTCTCATTCAAGAACTTTATGATAACCTGATGATTGGCATTTTTAGTGGGTATAGCCTTAATCCATTTGGTGAAATAATCAGTGGCTACCAAGATCCATTTGTGATGGCCACTAGAATATGGATTGATCTCACCTATGAAGTCCAAGCCCCACTGCTGGAAGGGACAATTGGCATGTACTGGCTTCAAGGGCAGAGATTTTAGCTACAGTCTTCCTACAAAGCTCTGACATTTTTCACAAGAATTAACAAAAGAAAACACATCATAGAACAGAGTAGGCCAATAATACCCATCTCTCAGGATCTTGTGGGCTGTGGTTTTCCAATAATGATGCCCTCCACAAATGCTAGAATGGAACTGGTGCATGACCTCCACATATTGTTCTTTGTCTAGACATCTCAAGAGGATCCCTGATGGATCTTTCCAATAAATTAGGTTTTTATTAATGTAGAATTTGGCTAATTTGAGCTTAATGGCCTGGGCTTGACTTGAGCTATGCCTTGGAGGGACTTCTAGCTTCTGCAAAAAATGAACTGCACTAGAATACCATTCACAGGTGGCTAGATTTTCAACCAAAGACTGATTCTAGTCTTGCTCTTCTACTGCTTCCTCTGTCCGCTCACCACCTGAATTTGAACCTATGCAATTGATGTCTAATAAACTGCAATTTTCCTTAGCCATAAGCTTAGCCAATCCTTGGCCTTTGACAAGCTTGGTGGGCTTCACCTATATGTTGAACTCTATGAATTTTTCAATCCATTTATCTCTCTTTCCATCAATATTTGGCTGAGTTAGGACATCTTTTACTGAGGTTGAAGGTACATACGCAACCACTTTGGAATGCAGAATATAAATTCTAAATGCCTTTAAAGTTTTTATGAGAGCATAAGCTTGTTTTTCAATAAGGTCATACCTTAGTTCAGCCTCCCTCAGAGTTTTGCTGAAAAGGGCCATAGGGTGCTCTACCCCTTCATCATTTTTCTACAATAGAACTGTTGCAAGTGTATCATAAGAGGAAAAGAGAAGATATAAAACTCCCTATTATAATCTGGACTGATTAGAGTGGGAGCTTCCATGATAGCTTGTTTGATGGCTTCAAAAGAGCTTCTTGCACGATCTGCCCATTTTATTTCTGATCCTTTCTTCAGAATGGAAGTGATGTGCTTCACTAGCTCCGCAATGTTTGGAATAAACCTCTTGACAAAGTTAATCTTACCCAAGAAAGATTGAATGTCCCTTTTGACCTTGGGATGGACAATGTCTGAATTTCTTGATCTCTTGCTGGATCGATCTTCACACCTTCAACAGAAAGAATATGTCCCAGAGGTTTTCCTTCTTCTAGAGAAAACTGTGACTTCTTTGGGTTCACAAAAATTCCAAATCGTCTGCACTTTAGAAACACCTTCTTCAAATGCTGCAAATGGTTCTTGTGACTGCTGGAAAAGACTTTTATGTCATCAAGGTAAATGAGGACAAACTTATGCTTCTCTCCCACAAAGGCTATGTCCATGGCCCTCTGAAAAGTAGCCCCAACATTCATCAATCCAAAAGGCATCTTGGAGTACATGAAAGTGCCCTAAGGAGTAGTGAAGGCAGTCTTTTCTTGATCTTCTAGATGTACAACAATCTGATTGTAACCTGAAAATCCATCTAAGAAAGACATGATTCTAGCCCTTGAAACGTTTTGAAGCAAGTTTTCCATCTTAGGCAGGGGGTAGTTGTCCTTTTTAGAGCATTTGTTCAGATTCCTGAAGACAACACAAAGCCTGATTTCTCCATTCTTCTTTCTTACCACCACAAGGTTAGCTATCCACTTTGAATACCTCAAGGAAACTATGATCTTATAATCCAATAGCTTCTTGATTTCCTTTTCAATCAAACGCAATAAGAGAGGGCTGATAGGTCTTAATTTCTGCTTAAAAGGGGTGGTGTTCTTCTCCAGTGGAATCCTATGTTGAATGCTGTTGGTGTCATAGGTCTTAAGATCACTATACTCCCAAGCAAAAATATTAGCAAATTGTTTCATCAGGGTGCAATACTCAGAACTTTGGGCAGAAGATAAGTGAGTGGACAGATTTATGTACTTTGGATGGGCTAGACTCACTACATTCTGTCTATGAACTGCAGACTCATTTTCTTTTTTGGCAGGCTTATAAGGTACATCATTATGATCAAACAACTTCTTTAGGGGCATCAATCCTTTGGGTATATGTTTACTACGCAGCTGAAAAATGCTATCTTGACCAATCTTGTCCTTTAGGTTGGACTCGTTGTATTCTTCAATGGTTTCATTTTCTTGGTCAATGTGTATTTCAGAAAATTCATCAATGACTTGTAAAAACCTATTAATTTCATCATCAATGTCAAAAAATTTCCAGTATTTGACATTTTCAGGCGGAGATGGTCTATATTTCACCTGAACTTCATAAGTCAATTTAGGAGGCAAAGAAGGAATAAACGTGCTAGTAGACACAACAAGGGAATCAACAAGCTAGTTGTTCATTCTAAGGATGTAAGAAATGCTGAAACTATTAAAAGAACCCTTGAGCTTCCATACCTCATCTCTGTATGCTTTCAGCTTTGGATCCTTTTCTTGGAAAGTTTTGTTGACCTACTAAATGATAAGGTTCGCATCTCCAAACACCTTCAGACCTTTTATGCCCATTTCTTTAGTAGCATTTAAGCCCAATATCAAGGCTTCATACTCTGCTATGTTATTTGTGACCTGAAAAGTTAACTTGAAAGATAAATGAATGCATTCTTGTGTGGGTAACACAAGGACTACACCTGCCCCTGCAGCATCCTTAGAGCAAGCTCCATCAAAGAACATGTCCCAAATTTGTGGGCCTTCTTCCTCTGTGATCTGGAAAACCAGTTTCTTAAGGTGCATGGAGGCCAATTGGGGTTCTTCAATTTGAAGAATACAGGCTCCAAAAGCAGTGTCGACAACATAGATGGGATGATTAGTGGGATTCCTTTCATCACTGATGATATAAGCCAATTGAGCTTCTCTGTATAATCTCCTACTCTCACCTCCAAAAACTGGGACAGTAGCATAGGATAGATCATTTTGTAATGTTCCACCTAATCTCTTGATCCAACCTCTAGAGAGCAACATGCCAAACTTGGGGGGTACATCTTCTACCACAATATCCATCATCATGCTCTTCATGGGCAATTGAGACAAGGTGATGGCTAGGTCTTTGATTAATCCAAAACATTTCACTTTTCTAGATTCAAAAGAAAACAGGTCATGATAAGACTTGGTAATGTCAAGACCCAACTCATCCATGAAAGCCTTGGCCATCATATTATGGCTGGATCCTGTGCCCAAAAGGCAGTTGTGAAGGATTTTATCATGAATAGTCAAGGAGACATAGAATGATGGGGAGATGTCATCAAAATTTTCAATGATTGGATGGAGAACAACAATTGGTTTGTCATCTTGCAGGTTTACATAGTCAGTGGAGGCTTCGATGGCTTTAGGCTTAAGGGCCTTGAGGATAGATCTCTTGAAGGACTCATTCTTCACTAGTTCAATCAGAGGTATAGGTATGCTTAGCTTCTGAATTTCTGATTCAAAACTAAAAGGAGAAGGAGACTTGTCAAGGCCTCTTACCTCGTGAGTTGGAGCTTTGAGGATGATGGGATCAACTACTAGCCATTTCTACTTTTTAGCTTGTTGTATTGTAGGGACAACAACTCTTTGAATAGGAGTTTCCTTGGAATTATTCATCTTCGACCTCAGATCATATCTATGCCGATCATCAGTTCGCAGAACAATTTCACCATCCCACTCTTGGTTGATTTGGTCATTGAATAATTACTTTTCATAGGCAGCTGAGGTAAAAAAGGAGGCACTGCCTTTGTCTTCTAGACAATGGATCTCATCATCTTCTTCAAACTACTCTTCTTCCATGACTACATTCTGGAAAGGGTCTTCACCCTTTGGTCTTCATTGGCACCTTTTCTTCTTTGCAGAATATGCAACTGCTCATTAGCTCTTATATATGGATTTGGATTTCTAGGAGCAAATGTATTAGGAACTCTTCCTTTCCCAGGGCGTTGCTCAACCTTTAATTTGGACATTTTAGAGGCTACTGACTCTATTATCATGGTCATTTTATCTATCTTGGTATCTGAAGACGATGAATGTTCACCCCTTTGTCTCCTTCTATCAACATTTCCCTTGAGCTTCTCTGCAGCCATGATGTTTGATTCTAATTCCAAGGCTGCATCTTGCATATCAGCCAAGGTAGCACATCGTCTCTCCCTCAATAGTAGACAGAAGTTAGAATCAAAGGCACTGACATAGGTGAGTTTAGCAGAGGTAGTGGTGGGTTTTACTTCAGCTGGTATATTTTGTACATGTGGTTAAACCTCTTATTAAAATCAGACAACAACTCACCATTTTCCCTCTTTAAGTTCCCAAACTCGATATGATAGTAGAGTAGATCCTTCTTATCCCCCAAATGCTTTAGGAGTGCATCATCTAAAGCCTTAATATCTGCTATAGACCTTGGGGTCAATTCTCTGAACCATTTTCTAGCCTCTCCATCTAGACTTTGGACAAAGACTCTCATCCATACATCATCTTCACTAATGTCCAAGTTATCAACAGAGCTATAGAATGATTCAAGATGTTCCTCAGCTGTAACACCCTCATTCCCAGAGAACTTAGGCATATACTTCTGATATTCTCCAATAGGCATGGCATTCAAAGGAGTGGGCAGTACTAGAGGTCCATACCTAGCAGCTATGATTCTTTCCATTTTGGTAGGTGTTGCCATAGCTGTGGTGGCTATAAGGGTACTGGAAGTCTAAATGATAGAGGGTTGAGGAGTGACATATAGGACTAAAGGAGTATGATGGATAGGAGAAGAGGCTTCCCTTGGGCTTAGAACAAAAGGAGAACCTAAAGAATAAGGAGCTCTATGAATCTCTGAGATTTTTTCTTCACCGCCAGTATTAGATGCTATTCCCTAAACATGTATTTGTTCTATTACAAGATTTTATTGAAGAGATATAGAATATTGTTTAGAGCTACCTGAACTTGATGCTCCTTTCTGCAGCACCTTTCTTTCTTTGATGATTTTTTTAGGGTCAGGTACTGGGTCAGCTCGTTGCTTCTAAGGATTTCTCCGAGTATGCCTCACAAACTGAGACAGAACTATGGAGTGGAGTCGCCAAGAGGTTCGTCCTCTAGTAGAGTCACCAGATAGGTGACTACAACCCAAATAGTGTCAAGGCTTTGTCTATCATCAAAGCTAGATCTGTGTCATCCCCTAGGGATGTTAAGCTTTAGTCTCCTCTCCCCGGCAATGGAGCCAATTATGTTAGCACTCCAAGAAACTCTCCTAGGTTGTAGCTCGGAGATGCTTGGAAACATATAAATTTTCAATATCGTTCTCTAAACTATTGGAATAGATTGGGGTGTGGATGAAGTTTGATGACTATTTCAACTCTGTTTTCACTCAAGACATGCATGAACACCCTCAGCTTGACAAGGCTTTCGACCACTAATGCTCGGTAGTTTATACATTCAATGAATAGATGGAGAATCCTAACTGTACTAGTAGATACATACATAAACACATATGAATGGCTAGCTATAGAAGGTAAATGAAGCTTACAAATCTAATTTATCAACACAAAGATAAGATGAAAGTTATCTGGCATTCGACACAAAATAAAACATGAATAACCTATTCAAGTGCAAGCTTAGAACAGAGGAGGAGATGGCGATTGAACATGTAACAACAAAAGAATCTTATATTACTGGAATGAAGATGAGACACTGGGAGGAATAGAGTATCTACAGTCTCCAAAATTTGAACCCCTATTCCCTCCAACTTTTAACCATTTATAGGCTTTTTACAATACTCTCAAACTCTCTGAGGCTCAAGATGTCTTAATCTATCCCCTCTGTCTTCTAACTACTTGATGCCATAACTCGACAAAGATGAGCTCAGAGAGCTCTGTTTCTAACCAACACGGTAATCAAATTCTGGTAATTTCGCCGCGCTGTCAAGTGGTTCACTTGTGCTCGCGCATTCCATGATCATTTTTGTTGGTTCGGCTGCATCGTGTTGTTGTCTTTTCCCTTTTCGGCCATGCATTCTTCTATTTTAGTTCAATTGTCTAACTGTCAAAAACACTGACAAAGCCAACAAATTTCCTCCCTGGGTGACTTGTGGGAAGTGGGGTATGTGGCCATTGGATGGTGTGGATCGATGGTTGGGATGTTGGTCAAGCGACAAAGGTCGAGCCAAGGAAGATAGATGAGAGAGTGCACATGAGCCGTTGGATCGATATGATCAATCGACATGATCCTATAGCAGAGATAGAAGAATTGATATCACATCAATAGATTTAAAAGCGAAAGGTGGTATTTCGGGCGAGATCACAAGAGGTAAGTGGTAATTCAGATTGGTACTCGATTCCACTCATTAAGTGACACGTAGCAGCGAGGAGGAGAGAGGAAACCACTTTTCAGGTGGTTAATCCTCATGCATGTTATTCACTGGAAATCATTGTGAACTGTCAGACATGATGGAGGAAGATTGACGGTTGAGGATCATCGTGAAGTTGATTCGATCATCTAAGTGACAACCGTCAGATCGAGTTTAGATCAACGATCAAGATCTGATCGTTAATCACAGTGGAAAAGAGATGAATTGAGAGCGGACCTGCCGATATTTATGAGCGTGGGTGTATAATTTTTGAAGTTCGTCTTATGGCCAAAGAGGAGCAAGAGGAGACATGTACCATCAAAACTAAAACAGGGAACATTTCCATTAAAATAGCAACATTGCACCTCAAGGCTAATAGGTAGTATTGGGCCAAAGGTGGAGAAGACTTAGAAGAGGCTAGTGGAATGTGTTCCTCCTTGCAGATCAAAAAATCCTGCAACAACACATACTAATTTCTTCATTTATGCACAACTCTATGTAAATGTGGAAAATATGAGTTGAATTTGAGAAATTGATTTATTGATAGCTAATGGCCTAAATCTATGGAGTGGGATGCTCCCTAATCCACCATAAGCTCAAGAAACCAAAATGACAATTGCAGGTCCTTCTAAGAAATCATAAACAATGATCCACTCAACAAGAAATCCTAAGCTATGTAATAGCCAAACGATAAATCTATTTTTGGGGTTGTGAGAGTGGGGCCCTCAAACCATGATCCCACAAGGGAGATGAGGGAGAGGCCACTGTCACAATATTTTATGAAGTATTTTATTTCACTATTGTAACAATGATCTAGTTTTCCAACTAATGGAAGAATAAATAACCAATCAAAGAATAAATAACCAATCATTCAAAGGCTTGTAAATTAAACAAAGCAGAGATAACTTCAACAACTAATCTATGATTCTAATCTAAGAATACATGTACAAAAAGTTGAACCCCTGCTGCTAGGGTTGGGCCCTAACCCAAGATTTTCAACCCTCTGAGTCAACTCAGTGATGGATCAAATAAACCCTTTTCACTATCATCAAAATATCAAAAATACCATGAGAATAACAATCACAATATCTTAGATTGAAATTTCCTATTGCCTACAATAAAAAGTTGAATCCTAATGAGGCCCTAGGAATTCCTATTCATACAACTGAAGCTACCAACAACTTTCTAAAACTTAGGGAGGCTTGGCTCCCAAACTCGAGAGCGACTTGTCTTCAACTATCACTGGCTTGGGTGCCAATGAAAATGGCGGGCTTGGCAGCTTGTAACTCTGAGTTGATGAGATCTGGTGGAGGGATATTCGAGTGATTGAGGAGTTAAGTAGGGAGATCTCATAAAATACCTATTTCTTTTCTACTTCACATTCCTGCACTTAAATTTTCCCAAAACAGCTCTAAATCTTGCAATTAATGCACATTAGGCCACATGACATAACCTCTCACCTTTACCATTATTACTAAGAAAAATATAATAAAATATGTAAATAAATGTGAGAAAAGTTGATTTTAATAACCTAGAGAGTGGCATTAAGGCACATATGATTTACCTATTGATGAGCCTCATCACACATCATCATCAATACTATCTTTTGTGCCATGTCACTACCATGTGTCACCCATAAAAGGTCCACTTGGCCACCCAAAACCTGAGCACATGGTGACCAAGGCTAGGATTGGGGGCTTATCGCCCTATCTCCTACAACTCATCATTCTTTTTCATTGCTATTTTTTATGCATTGAAAATTCCAGGTGATCCAAAAAGGACCTAAGTGCTTTAGCTTAACACCTTATGCTTAGGGGCGAGGACCAGTAGCCTACAGTTCCTCTACTTTCCACTAATCACTAATTTTTTAAATAATGTTGTTGTTTCATTTGGGCATTGGGATGGTCCTCCTGGAACTATGAACCTTTGGGAACCTTTTCTTAAGCTTCCAAACTTCAATCTTATTATTCCTTTAGATTTGGATCAAGTGTCATATACCATTAGAAAGGTCTTTGAGGGGAATATCCAATTTACTCATTGTTCTTAGGAATTGAACACAATTTTCCTTCAAATATATAACTTTCATCCTTGTCCTCAAGTTAAGTAGAAATACATTAGTAACACACTTACCAAGACATCCTTGAACTTGACATTTGACATCAATGGCCAAAACCTAACATCAATAAAAATGGTTGTTCAACAATATCCCTTTTTAGAATTGATGGAAACACCACCAAACATTATTGGTCATTGATGGAAACATCACTACCCCCTATCATGCTAAAACTTCGGTTACTTTTTTCTCATGTTCCCCCTTGTGTTGTTGATGACTAACCATTCTCCATTATAAATATAACAATATCTGTAACGTTTTCACATTATTACCCCCCTTTGACAACCATGGAAAAGCATTCAGGTACTCCTTCTCTAACCCTTCTCCCATTGAATTGTAAAATTGGTTGTTGATTGTTTTGTGGCTAACATATTGATTCTTGTGGACATGTCTACAAGATTCCTCTAATGCGGTTTACATGCACCATCACAATTTCTATTGCATTTTTTTGTGAGTTTCTCCCCCTAAACTTGTACTCCATTTCTTGATCTAAACACTCCCCAGTAAATTCGAGATTACAACCATCCTTGTATAGGTTTGGATGGGTTCCCTCTCTTTTTGTGAAGAAAAATAATGAAGAGAAGAGTGAGACAACACTCTCAACTGCTTCCTTGAATACACAAAAGGTTCTCTTACAAGAGGCTTAGTAAAAATATCAGCAACTTGTTCCTTGAGATATATTCAAATTTCACAATTGGGTTAGCAACATGTTCTCTAAGAAAATGGTACTTGATAGGGATGTGATTTTTTTTTAATGAAGAAAATGATTATTTTATATACTGATAGTTCATGTATTATCACAAATAATAGGAATAGGTCTATCTTGCATTATCTTCAAACCTTACGATGTTTGTTTCATCCATAGAGTTTAAATGCAACTAGTTGAAGCTACTATATACTCGGCTTCAACAGTCGAAAGAGAGATACACATTTTCTTTTTGATGAACCATGCAACTAATTTATTGAAAATAAAGAAAGCACCACCACTTTTTCTTTCCCTATCATCTTTATTTCCATCACAATCAACATCTCAGTATGCAGTTAATGGAATATTTGACCCTTTGGACATAAAGAACAGAGTCCAATGTGGCTCTTAGACATCTGAAAATTCTCTTAGTAACTAAGAGATAACTTTGTTTGGGTGTAGATTGATGCCTTGCAACCACACCAATATCTTGCATAATTTCTAGTCATGAGACCATTAGGTATAAAAGGCTACCAATTTTTAATCAACCATTGGTGATTCATCATATTTTCTAAGCTTACATATGGTAACCATAGGAGTATTGAAAAGACAAAATTCTTTCATTTGAAACTTCAATATTTATTTGAGATGTTTTTGGAAATGAGTATACCTTTATCTAATTGAGTAATTTGAAATCCAAGAAATAAATGATATTTCTCCAAGAATTGATATCAAAAATTAAGTTTGCATATATGCTACAATTGTTTTACTGAGTGACTTTGCATCACTACAAAAAATGATGTCATGAACATAAATAACAATAATTAAAATATTTTCAATTTTACCTTTAATATACAAGATACTATCAGTTGTTCCACTTTTGAATTCTTCTTGTTGTAGACACTTATCTAATCTAGAATACAATGCCCTAGGATCTTGTTTAAGTCCATACAATGTCTTCTTCAATCTGCATGCTTCATTAGGACCTTTTGAAAGTTGATATCTTTCAGGTTGTTCTATGTAAGCCTCTTCTTCAAGCTCTCCATTCAAATCTAATTTTGCATCCATTTGATATATTTTAAAATTCTTCTGATAGGAAAATGCTATATACATTTCAATTTCCTCTAATCTCACTATAAAAGAAAAAATATCATCAAAATCAATTCCTTCAATCTAAGAATATCACTTGCATACTAATCTAGCCTTCTTTCTTACCACCTATCCCTTCACATTTAATTTGTTTGTGAAGAGCCATTTTATGCCAACAACATTTTTGTTTAATGGCCTTGGAACCAATTCCCAAGTTTGATATTTATCAATCTAATCTAGTTCCTCATTCATAGCTTTTATCCAATGCTCATCTTGGCTTTCCTCATCAAAATATTTTGGTTCAATCATGGATAACATATCGATGTGTGGTTGGCTAGAGGTATTGATTAATATTATTCAAGTATGAACCCCTTCTTCCCTATCACCAACAATATGATATCTGGGATGATTCTTTTGTACATATCATAAGGGATTTTTTGGGTGAGATAATTATTCCTATGCTTCTTCCTCTTCTCTTGATTTTTCAAGTTATTATGTTTCATCTTTACTTTTGGCCTATTCAGGGGACTAATAAAATATTGACTTCTAAAATTTGAGAGGTTATTCCTCATCTACCTTTACATCGATGCAGTCAATTATTTTTCATATCCTTTTGTTGTAACATATATAACCCTTTCTCTTATTAGAATACCACAAAAATATTCCTTCATTATCCCTTGCATAGAATTTTCCAAGAATATCATCATGGTTCTTGATATAGAACTTGCTCCCAAAAACTTTGAAGTGCTTTACTGTGGTTGGCTTTCCATACCATAGTTCAAATGGGGTCTTGTCACTATTTGTCTTGAAGTAAGATTTATTTAAAATGTGGAATGTTGTATAAACAACTTCAATGCGAAAAATGTTTGACAATTGTTTTCATCCATCATTACTCTTTCCGATTGTTGTATTTATCTATTTTGTCTTTCAGCCAAACCATTTTGTCGTGGGGTGTTAGAAATAGTAAATTGTCTTCTTATGACACGTTATTAACAAAAGTCATTAAATTATTTTGAATTGAACTCCCCATCTCTGTCTGAAATTACACACTTTTGTTTCTAATCGATTTGGTGCTCATCCATATCTTTTAAGATCTTGAACTTTTCAAATGCTTCAAAGTTCTCCTTCAGAAATGCAACCAAAATATGTTTGGTATAATCATCAATGATTGAAATGAAATATAACTCACCACTTGGAGTCTCAGTTCTTACAATGCCACATAAATATGTGTAAACTAGTTGTAGCATCCTAGTGGATGCATTTTCTTTGGTTTTGAAGTGCACTTGAATTTACTTGCCAATTTGACATGATTTATAGGTTGTGTTGTTCAACTTGGACATTTTTGGAAAGTGTTGTATAACTCAATTTTTGCTGAGCTTCACAATATGGTCAAAATTCAGGTGTCCCAATCTTTTGTGCCACAACTAACTTTCATCAATCCATCCAAAATAACAACTCTCATTTTCTTCCTTGATTATGTACACATTATTCAAGGTTCTCATTTCCTTTTATACTACCTCTCTTATTTTTTTTTTATCTCATAGATTTTGGAGTGAAAGGTAACATCGTACCATTTCTCACACATATGGCTTACACTAAATATATTTTTCTTGAGCCCATTTACAAACAGAATGTTCTAAGCTTCAGCTATTCCATTGTCCAAAATCATTGTTCCTTTTTCCTTGATGTTTCTTGAGGCCTCATTGCTAAAACTGACACTTCCTATATTGCTTTCATTTAATGACCTGAATATGCTTCTATCACTATACATATGCCCAAAACATACAATGTCAACTTACAAAGGACTGCCTTAGTTTTGAGTATGCAAGACAACTCCACATTTTTTTAATTTCTTCCTTTCTCTTTCTCCAAGTCTTGGGTTTTTCTTGCATGTGGTTAATCTAAGGGGTTGATATGGGATCATTGGTTCTGTACTCAGTTGCTTTATGACCATAATTGTGACAATGATAACATTAAATATCCTCCATCAAAGTTGTAAATGAATTCATGCCCCTAAAATTATTTGTATGTGAAATTACAAATCCACCTCCTCTATTTGATCGATAAGATTCATTTCTTGTAGTTTTTTTTATTATCAAATATTCTCTACAATTTACAACTTTAGGAAAACATTTATACATGAAAAACAATAACCATCAGAAATATTTTGGTAGATGGGAGAAATTTTCCTTTGAGTATATGATATTCCTATTCTTTGATAACCTTTCCTCTACTGATTTTTTACTCATACTTTATGGTTATCTCAATTGTTGTTATGGATTTTCCATTGTTGTTGTTGAATAGTATTGTTTTCCTTTTCCTTTCTTTTTTGCTACTAATTTTTCACTTGATCAGTGTGATTATTTGAATGTTGTTAAGAACTTTCTCCTTCTTTTTTTTTTTGGCTGTATTGTTGTTAAATCATTTAACTTCTTCAACGTAGTTGATTGATTCCTTGTCTTCAACTTCCTCAGTGCTTGATTCTCCTTCATAGCCCAAAACAATTTTGATGAGAGAGGGTCTTTGAATATTTGAAATGTCACATAACTTTTATGACGTTGAATAAAATTCATGTCCTTGTTAGTTGAGACTTGAAAATTTCTATTTCCTTTCTAAGGAAGACTATTTCTTCTTCTATCTTTCCACATTCCTTTCCATTTTTATTATGTTTTTGTGACAACCTATCATGAATCTTATTTCCTTCTTCCAACTTTACTTTGAGGGGAATAAGTGATGAATATTCATCTTCAAAAATTTCCAACATCTCCTTAAGCTTATTATTCATTTTATTGATCCTTTGAATTTATGATAGGGCATTGATTCGTTTAACTTATAGGTCCACTTAATCTTCTTCTTTTTCATCATCCTCATCTTGACCTTTATCTAGATTTTTCTAGATCAATGAGCATAAATTCCTTTCATTATTTCATCATTAGAGGATTGTTCATCTTCATCTTCTGAGGAATTTTTGTCTTCTTATATATAGAACCATCTCTTCATGAACTTATTTTCTTTATTTCCTTTCCCATATTTAATCCTCTTTTTATGGTCATGTTCATTCATTTCTTTATTGTATGGACATTTAGACGTAAAATGATCTAATTTTCCACATTTTAAACATTTTAAAGGAAAATTACCTTTGTACTTCCTCGATCATCTTTTCAAGCTTCTGACGAAATTTACCTCTTCTTCACAAGATTCACAACTCTAGTATTCTAGACATTCTTTTCTCTTTTTGTCAACTTTCAAGGTAGATTTCGTTGATGTAGATTTTCCTTTTGATGTCATCATTTCTTAGGCTATCAATATTCCATGTATTCAATCTAATGTTAATGAATTTATACCATGTAACTCCTCAATTATTGATACTTTTGCATCCAATCTGGAAGGAAGAGATCTCAACACTTTTTGAACTATAAAGGAATCATCCATGGTTTCATTAGTTCTTGTCATGGTATTTACTATCTCGTTTACTCAAATAAAGAGTTTGTCTATATCCTCATCTTCTTTCATTATTAATGCTTCAAATTGAATTCTAAAGACTTGGATTTTGGATTTATTTACATTGTTTTTACTTTTATAGAATCTTGTCAACTTATCACATATATATTTGGTTTTTTTATAATGCATGACATTAACCAACTCAGATTCAAGAAAGCAGTCAGGATTGCATTCATTGCTTTAGAATTTTTAGTGAATTAAAGCTTCTCATCCTTATTAATCAATACATCCAACTCTTTATATCCATTTTGTAAATTTTTCTAGACATCTGAACCAAGAGACATTATGTAATTTCTCATCTGTATCTTCTAAAATGGATATTTTGTTCCAATGAACATGGGGAATTTACTAGTGGAATATCCATCCTAGTTAACCATTGTATTAGATCATCCTCCAAGCTGTTAGATTGTTCCTAAAGGAACCAACCTGTTGATGGTGTTGGATCGGCCAACATTAAAGGGATATACCTAATATGAAGTCCAAACTAGGTCTCACACCGTTTCAAGTAGAAGTCCCAATAGTGGGTGGTAAAATTATGCCTTGATTGTGAAAACACGAAGAGTGAAGTATGATAACCCTAGGTGAGAGCAAGTGTGTGACCTTGCGGAGAGTCAAGTATGATGCATGAAGGTTCCAACACATGAAGGGAAAAGGAAGTGTGCCCCTTGGAAACCTGTAATATTACGAAACTATAAAGGAACACATGAGCGTAATGACATCACAAGATAAGGTGAGAAATAGCCTAGAAGTTGAAATGATGAATTAATACAACAACACACATTCAACAAGACTCATACAAATGCAAATGAAATAGTTCATAAGCATGTGTGTACGTTAAATAAAATACATTGAAAATACAATAAGAATAATTCTGCTATATTCACAACATATGCATGAAAGTGTGTTCTCTTTGATATTAGTATCATAAGTGAAAGTTCCATTCATACATTCACCATTGACAGACCACTAGCCCCAATAGTGGAACATTAAATTCAAGAACACCAGCTCCTCCAAAGAAGTATACTCGCTCTACGCTATGGAGAAGCCAAGGCTCTTCACAATAATCCCAAGCTCCTTCTAAGACTAAGCCTAGCCCTTACATGAATTATGAGATTCTATTTATAACAAGGGGGGTGACTCTTCAACTCCCCTTTGTGACCTTAGTACTTTCCTCATGACTCCTCAACTTATTTACAAAAATGACTGATTACATTAAATGATGACTCTTCATATTCCAATATTGACACTTGGAATTTCACTTACAACATAATTAGAAATAATATTACATTTTAAACTTGTACCATATAAGACAAAATAGGGTAGAGACAACTTGAGTTTGGGGGAAGTCTAGCTCAACAACCTCCACTTGCTGCTTCTTGGTCACATATTGGTGCCAAGATTGATATGGTGTGATGATGTCGCAAAGTTGTGTGATGGTGTCTAGTTGGAAGTAGACTCTAGCCTCTATGTCATATGGGTACAATGTATTGGAACCAGTTTCAAGTTAATTTTGAAGCATGAGAAACATTTTTATGATTTGGAAAGGACCACTGATGTAATTCTGCATGTTCTGTTTGTTCAACTCTAAATACTCCTTGCTGGAAATTTGTCTCAGCTGCTCCAAGTACTCTTTGATCTCCTCCTAGACTTGGTTGTTGGATTTGGCTTTGGTGAGTGAACTGATTGATGAGATTTAGAGTTTTCTCACCAATACATCCAAACTACTGAATAACCATACATGAGTCTTGAATGTTGCCAATGAATGAGGTGATTTGCTTGATGTTTTGAATCAACATCCAAACTTTTTGTTTCTCTAGCTCTACCTATGGCTTCATTTTCGTCACTAAGTCAAGCGGTGCCCTTTGTATATCATTGTCCACTCTTGCACATTGGCAATGACAACTTGTATGTGCTTAAGAATTTTAACAAAATATTTCTCTATTGTTGTAAGCCATTCAAAAGGATAACTACTTAATGAATGATGACAAACCTGTCATAAAGATTCTACATGGTTTCTTCGAGTGTTGATACTTCAACAAGTATCACTGCTCTCATATGCTCTAAGTAAACATGTGCAAAAACTGCATTTTATGTTGTTACGCAGAGTTTTTCTGCCTCTTTTCTAGAAGCCTACAATTTCTGTGCCAATTACTCATTATCAGTCATCAGATACTCAATATTTTATCTTTTTTTTTCATGCATATGCCAAGTTGGCTTTGGCAATGGCATTTGGATGCTTCCTGGTGTCTGACACTATCACGTTTCCTCTAACTAATGCAGGTGATGCGTGATCATCCTAAAATTGATTTATTTTTGCTTGTACAATCCTATTTTGGAACTCATCGAATGACAGATTGTACACATTCATTACCATATCATGATCAAGGGGAAAAACACCCCTTACTCGCTCGGGGCTGGCTTTGCTGCTGGAGGTGGTGTAGATTGAGGGATGACCTATGGTTTTCTCGACATCAGATAAAAACCTCCATTCCACAGCTCTTATTCTATCTCCATGTATGTCGGTTCAATCAATTACTCAATTTGCTGAGAAAGCTCATGATCCTGCCATTGTTCACCTTCATCCTTAACTGCTGGTTAGTTCAATTCTTGCTCTTTAAATTGTATGAATGTTGTTTCCTATGTCATTGCTCCTTTGCCTTTGTTCTTATTTCTTCTTCCACTTCTCTTCTCTTTCTCCCCTCCTCAACCCTTTTCTTCTTTCGCCTTCTACTCTGTCTCCTACAACTTCAGTTCTTCTTCTGCAACCTTTTCTTTTCTCTCTTCCTCCACTCTACTCTATGTATCCTCTGCTTCATCTTTTCTTCTACTGCTAAAGATACTTTCATGATAATAGGATATGCTCTCATCTTGCAATTTTTTTCTCCCTCTTGATTGTCAGCAATCTTCCTCTTTCACTTGTCTTGCACGAGATGGTTTCCTTCTGCTGTTGTTTCTTCTGTGATTGTTGTCATTTGTGGAGCATGTTGTGAAGTCCCTACTAAGATGATTGACTCTAAGAGTATGGAGGAATTGTAGCAATACCCCCATGGATCCTCCTCTTGCTAATGGAATTCCTCGCTGATCCACAGAAAGCAAATTCCCACACAATGCTCTTTACAAAAACCATGGGGATCATATGGATTAAAGTCCCAAGTACAGAATTCAAACCTCAATATCTCCTTTCCCTCGACATCTACCATTCTCAAGTTCTTTATCTCGTACAATCCAATTTTCGTAGGAAGAGATCTGAATTGGATCATTATATTATTTTTTCATCCATCACGATGCATTTGGAGTGGAAAAATTGGAGGAATCAGCTAACAGGACTGTTTTTACCAGCAGGTCCCAGTTTGGTGAAATGGGGTCTGAAACCTTCGAGGAGATTTTTGAGGCATCGAATGACATTTTTTGGGGGTAAAAATTTGTTGCTTTAGAGTGCACCTTTTCATATTATTCTACACACAGAGACCTTTCCAACAACACAAGAAGCACGTCAATCAGAGTGAGTATGCAAAAGTTATGCCACTTAGAAGATGACCTTCCTGTTTTCACACCTATAGTTTGGGAGGATGTCACATTAACCCCCATTATTCCCAGAAAAGGGGCTAGCCATGTGTTTTTAATGTAAAATAATCTAGGAGATTCTATTTTGCAACTCCACTTAAGAGTTGATGTAGTCAACCTTAACCACTAGTAGGCTATCCGGTTTTATTATAACTGGGCCACTAGGAGGAAGAGGCATTGCATTCTTTTGAGAGAATTTTGTTCCATAGCTATGCAAAGATAGCTAGGAGAGATAGGAGGTAGAGCATATAGAGAGGATCTGTGCACTATAGTAGCCAAGGGCCACAGGAATTACTTCTTTGTACCTGCATCCATATTTCTAGACAGAGAAAGAGAGTGAAGCGACCTCACCTTCCAGCTGGGTTTTCTCCTGAACGGGTTTCCCAAAGAGCATATCTTGTGTCTTGTGTGTGTATGATTATTTTGAAATTCTCTACTTTTATACATAATTTCCATTCACATGCATGCACTAATTACGATTAAATCCACAGATCTTAAAGTTTAATAAGCTGTAATAGTGTAGATTTTTCAGAATTTTATTATAATATTATTAGATCTCTTGTGACAAAATATCTAGTGGAATATCCATGACAATTTAAATATTAGGAAGGGTTGTCCATTGTTCTTTCTTATTCCTTTGTAACGTTGCTAATAAACCTATGGCGAGATGCTATGATACCCTTTCCATGACAAGCTTGTCAGTGGCATACCTTGGTAAAACATGTGAAGGATTATCTCTTTCAAACACTCTAAGGAAGGTGCCACCTAGTGAGGCATACCAATATGAGATGTATTCTATTGCCTCCATCACTTCTCATGACATGCAAGGGGGATCTTCTTCAAAGATGAGCTTGTATAGTGGGATGATGAAGTGGTCAGTTAGTTGTGCCATTACTCCTCGATAACTACAATTCGAAAGAAACTTCCAATAATATGTACTATAGGCTCTCGTGGTGTCTATGTCTAGTTCATGCAAGGGAACTATTGTTGTGCAGATATTACATCTAGTAAATATGTAGATGTATAAAATCT
The DNA here is from genome assembly GCA_031772625.1 of Pinus tabuliformis. NCBI lineage: Eukaryota > Viridiplantae > Streptophyta > Pinopsida > Pinales > Pinaceae > Pinus > Pinus tabuliformis. The sequence continues at coordinate 449,259,687 of CM062809.1, read as the reverse complement.
TTCTCGATGACCCTCAGGAGGACTGCAAGCATGTTCTACATTGGCCTTCAACTATAGAGCCAATAAATCTGAACCAGTTGAACAACTTCACTCCATTCACCACCTAATCCAGTAAGACTACCCACCCTTTAGGAAAGGTTTTCATGCTCAGATGACCATGGATCTTGCAAGCTAAGATAAACAAGAGTTGGTAGGCCTTCCTGAGGGACTTCGGTCTTGTACACTTGGGTGGGTGTTTGTTGAAACTTTGATGGCTCTTCCACCTAGAATTTGACAATGTCTCTTATGTTCACATAGATATGGGTGGCATAAAAAAGTGATTCCATGCACTCTACTAGCTCAGGAAAGTGATACATGTGCTGATATTCTTCTGTATAGAAGGTGGCAAGCTTCTATCCGTTGGCACTGATCAATCTCATTGTCTTCTCATAAATCTATGAGACAATCCAATTGATGAAATTTTCACACAGGAAGGATGGATTACTTCATGCAACCTTGTATAGTCTCGATTGCCATATTCTGAGATACACCTTCTAGTCCTCTAAGTCTTCCTCAAAGTCCTTTGCAAAAGAATATTTAACCAACTACCATCTCAGTGATGATCCCTTTTCTATAAGAAATTGAGTGTCTACATACAATCGAAAGTCTATTGCCACTCTCTCAAATACCTCCCCAGTATGTCTTTCAGTGGTTTATTTTGAATAAAGTCTCTTAGGTGACATGGTAAGAATGATTGTTGGAGAGGTGCGCAATGACTGTTGTACTTGTGGGACATAAAAGACACTCATGAAAAGGAAATATCGATCTTAAGCAAATCTACTTACAAGGCATGATCAATAAGAATATTGGGCATTTGATGGGGAACATTTTGCAATTATCATTGACAAGAAGGACTAGATGCCCATGGGAAATACACACTATGCAGTCCAAGTAGTGAACATTGAAGCTTGTGGCTTGAAACTGGGCAATGCACAATTCAACTTGGGAAGTGGTCTGGGAGAAACTGCGCGTTACACGGTCTTAGTGGCCAAGATGACATATTGACTCCTGGAACTATGTAGTGCAGAGTTGGATCTAACTTGTACTGTATGTTGCACAATTCCAGAGGCCAAGCTTGTGGCTTGAGCCTTAGGATTGTGTGGTTCTCAACTGGGCAAAGTGAGAACCAGCAAAGAAAAGTGTAGATCTGCTCGAGGGAAGTGTGGAAAACGAGAAGATTTGAGAGATAGTGTGATATTGAGTGAAAAATTGAGTAAGTATGATTAAATCCATATAGATAAAGTGCAACAATTAATCAAGAAGAAGGAAAATAGAGTGTGTGAGGTGAGTCTCTGCAATGGTGACCATTGGTGCCAAAATAGGAAAACTAATGCGACACTTGGGAAAGGAAATCTAAAACTTAAAACAATGCTTCTAAACGTTAAAACAAGTTGAAATGGAAACAACCATGAAGATAAATAAGTGAAAAAACACTCACAAAAGAAAAATGACAAAAAGCGAGAGAAAAAGCGGAAAAAGACACCAAAAGTGAAACTCACCCTGAAAAGCGACAATCATCACATTGAATGTTCCTTGATCTCCTCGAAAATTATAGATATTCAATATCTCTAGAAGTTTTGATTAAATAGATTTGAGAAAATTAGGGTTTATGAGTTATGAGGCTCTATTTATAACAAGAGGGGGTGTCTCTTCAACTCCCCTTTGTGAACTTTGGACTACCCTCATGACTCCTCAACTTCTTTACAAAAATGAATCATTACATTACATGATGAATCTTCTTATTCCATTATTGGCACTTTGAATTTCACTTACAACATAATTACAAATAATATTAGATTTTACACTTGTACACATATAAGACAAAATATGGTAGAGACAACTTGACAGCCTAACTAGACACAACACTATGATGCTTGAGTTTGGGGGAATTCTAGCTTAGTTACCTCCAATTGCTGCTTCCCGGTCACATATTGGTGTCAATATTGATACTATGTGATGATGTACCAAAATGTGTGATGGTGTCTGGCTCGAAGTGGACTTTATCCTTCATGGAGTCTAGGTACAATGCCTTGGAACTAGTTTAAAGTTCATTCTGAAGCATGAGTAGCATTGTTTTGATTTGGATAGGATGACCGATGTAATTCTTCATGTTCTATCTGTTCAACTCTAAATCCTCCTTGCTGGTAATCTGTCTCAACTGCACCAAGTAATCTTCGATCTACTGCAGGACTTGGTTACTGGATTTGGCTTAGGTGAGTGAATCGACAGATGGGATTTGTTGTGTTCTCACCAAGATATCTAAAAAACTGAACAATCGTACATATGAGGCATAAATGTTGCCAATGAATGAGGTGAGATGCTTGTTTTTTCTGAATCAACATCTGAACTTTCATTTTCTCTAGCTCTACCTATGGCTTCATTTTCTTCACTAAGTCAAGCGATGCCACTTTGTATCCCAATGTCCACTCTTGTACATAGGCAATGATAGCTTGTATGTTCTTGAGAATTTTAACAAACTTTTTTCTCTGATACTGTAAGCCATGAAAATGGAAAACTAATTTATTATGGTGAGAAACCCCTCATAGAGCTTCTGCATGGTTTCTCTGAGTGTTGATATTTCACCAAGTATCATTGCTCTAATCTCCTCTAAGTAAACTTATGAAGAAACTACATTTTGTGTTGTTAGAAGGATTTTTTATTCCTCTTGCCTGGCAACCTACAAGTTTTGTGCTAATTTCTCATT